>ML058407.1:4358371-5092467 GCA_003013855.2 Liriodendron chinense | reverse complement strand
ATTTGATCATTTGGATGCTTCCCACATATCACGATTACCACAACCACCTTAGCATAATCAGCCTTCCAAACTCTTCTGACACCTTTCCCAATACCTGCTGATAAGGCTTCTTCCTATTTGGTCATGCTCCTATTTGATCTCCTCTCTCTTAGATGACATGCACTACTCGATCGGTTCCAGTAGTGTATTTAAAAAAATCTGCTCCAGATATCTCCGCAGATATTTAGCATGCTATGTACTCTTTATGCAATTACACATGTCTCCTCCTCATTAGTTCTGACTCACTGATCGAAACATTTAATACAGCCGTCCTACTATCCACGTGTCAACTCCTTATTGATTTTGCTTGGCCGATACGAAAACCGAATGGCGGTTTTACCTTTGCTTTGTTGCCAGCATTACGATACATGGCTGATATGCTTAAACTGTACGATGAGTGATGATTATCACCTCATTAATGTGCGTGGCCCTTGGCTGATATATATGCCATTTCAAAAAAAATTCTTCACGCATTCTCTCTTTAGTCTCTTTTTCTTTAAAACATTCCTTACAATGGCTGCTTCTTCGATATTTACTCCCTCGACTTATCGCCAAGCAGAATTTATGGATAAGCTGGATATTCTCTCCCCAAAGCTCATCAATAAAATCATCTTCCTCACTCAGATCAACAACACAGAATAACACTACTTGGGACTAGCATTCCATCCTGAACTCCTGACCAACTCCTTCCACTAGAACACTTTTTTCCAAGCTATATTGGCGAAGAGTTACTATTCCAGATTGGAAGTATCCCTGATCCTATGAATGCCTTGAAAGCTCCTAGATCCTGATCGAGACCCTTAGAAGAATGGTCGAAATGGTTCGATCATGTCCCCGTGTAATATGAAGATCTCTAGAGAGATATTGGCATCTATGAGTGCATCAGTTTATTGGTGCACGAATACACAACAAACATCTCTCTTCTTATTGTAGTGTCGACCTTTTGGAGTTGGTCGACCAATACTTTTTTTCTTTGGATGTAGCCCTATGAGTCCGACAATTCTTGGTATTTGTGCTCTTACCCACCTTTTCCCTATTGGCGAAGTAATCTTTCCTAGTTTCGCTAAAAAAGAAGAACAATCTTTGAGGGCCTAGTCAAGACTACCAAAGCCTATTCGAACTTCATGCTCACACATCATAGGTCTTCCAGCAAGGTTGAATATAAAGAACATATAACATTCGTGTTTATGTGAATTTGTCAATATCTACTTTGTGTGAATGCCCTCCAAATCACCAACGAATGCATTCGGTTTGCCGATGCACTAGTCCGAGGTTGGAAATTAGCTCTTGCACCCTTTGTGCTCGGTTACTTGTATCGAGGAATGTATTGTTAGTGCACTTTTCTGTGGCATACTAGTGAACCTTATTTATCAATCACTTAGGTAAGTGAGTCTAGAGTCGGTTGAGCTGAATGAAGACGAAGACCGAAGACTGAAGTGGCCCTGCTGCATCAAGGAAGAAGAAACAGGTAAAAATGATGCCTTGGTGTCCCTTAACCTTAACCAAAACCATATCCCAAACCTCTTGATGACCCTACCCTTAGAATATCTTGTAGTCATCTTTAGATTGGCCCTAGGTGTCCCAAAAGATCACCCAACATCGGCCTAAGAGGTTGCATGCTGTAGACACCCCACCTTCGGCTACACTGTTGGTAGAGATAGCTGGTTGAACGGAGGACCATACCCCCAAATCCCAAGTCCAAACTCAGCCAAACTCACCCTTGTAAGCCCCATTCCATAGCCCAGTTCAAGCCTGAACCCAGTCAACCCAGTCCTAAAAATCACCCTGAAAAACCCCCCATAAAAAAGGCCAGTCAAAAAATCCCAAAAAAAGTCAAACTCACTGAGTCAACTCGCTGAGTTAACCCGCTGAGTCAACCCGTCGAGTCAACCCGTCGAGTCAAATCACCGAGTCAACCCGTCGAGTCAACCCGTCGAGTCAAATCACCGAGTCGACCCGCTGAGTCAACTCACTGAGTCGACCAGCGAGTCCAACAGCAGCCCCGAGGGAACGGCCGTACTCGCTGGAAACCGAGGAGCGGCCGTACGGGCGGCCCATGGCAGGCCGCCCGGACAAAATTACGAGAGCTGCCACTCTCTGCCGCTATAAATACCCCCCTCCCCTTCTCATTTCAAAATCGATTCGAAGCTCTTCGAGTCCAGAGAGAGTCAATCCTTTCGAGTGCCCTTAGCCCATTTTCCCACCAAGGAGAGCCCGAGTGAGGAGAGTCTAACCCTGGTCCAGCCCAGCCTGACCACTGGTCCAAGCCTCTCAAGCCATCTAAGTCCTAATCCAGCCACTCGAAGCCAACCCTTGCGACACCTCCGTCCACCCAGCTACTCTTTTTCCAGCATCATCTCATTCGCATCTAGCATAAGTGCAACATTTACTTTTCTTCCAACCCCCCTGCTTCACTACAAGCACCTTGATTACTCAAACACATATGCATGTCTTTATATTAAGCACCTGTCAGTTCGAGCGTATGCTCTGGGCTTGCCCGTTGTTGGAACCTGCCCATCAGAAACTCTTACTGTTCAGACCTGCATTCATGCTTCACCATAAAACACCTTGATCATTCAAGCACACTGCATACGTCTTATATTAAGCACCTGTCAGTTCGAGCGTACGCTCTGGGCTTGCCCGTTGTTGGAACCTGCCCATCAGAAACTCTTACTGTTCAGACCCGCATTCATGCATCATATCATCCATGAGAATATACGAGGATTAAATTAGACTTTCAAGTATTCGATCGATTCTGTGAAGTAGAGACCGTACTTCGGTACGGGCAGTGTGTGGGGTGCTTAACCTCTTCCCACCCTGTAACCGTGATCCCTTACCTTGAATCTCTGACCGCAGATCAACAGGAGTCATTTTAGAGGAAAGGATCTTCAGATCCCCTTCTCTAACATTTCTACAGGGTCTAGCCGACTGTAGATTCGAAGTAATTGGCTAGTGGCGACTCTGGTCTTCTATAAATTCACTTAAACACATCCACCTCAATACGACAACCAAACGAAGCCCTCGAGAACGAGGCAAGCCAGTGGCACAAACGGCGATTTCGCACTCACGCATCCTCATCTCCTTCTTTTCTGAAAGGAAAGGGAAAGGGAGAACGACGTCGTGTGGGAGCGCGAAGAAATCGGCGAGGGTCCACAGAATGGCGACTCTGCTGGGGATTAGCTAGTCCCACTAGTCGTGATCCGACTTGAAAACAGAATCCTTCCCATACTTGAAAGTCATTAATCCTCATACAATCTCATCTGCATAGCATTCTACCCAAACCCAAACTCAAAAAAAAAATAGAAAATTCCAAAACAAAAAAAATAGAAAATCCCAAAACCCAAAAAGAGTATAGTCCTCACCATTGCGCCACCTCGGGCTCAACGTGTTCCGAGACAGCTTCCCTTCCGCAGCATAATCCGCACTCGGGCTCAGCAAGCCATGTCCGACCACGAAGAAGAAACTCATCACTTCCCTGCTCTCGAAATAGCCGAAGCGCAACCTCCAGCGCAACAGCCCGTTGACAATACGCCAATCATACAAGAATTGGCACAAGGAATGAGAGCAATGCAAGAAATGCTCTTGCAATTCATGCAAGCACAGACCACCGCAGCAGCCAACAATCAGGTTGGCCCAGTTCAGCAAGCTCAGCAGCCATGCCGGGTCCTCCCGGCCTCCAGTTCAAATCAAGCACAACCATCGGAGTCTGCCCAAGACTACCGACAGCAGCCTTCTCAGCCCTTTGCTATGGGGCATCCTTCTCAATACCTTCCTGTAACAACGGGGCCATCTCAGAGCATCCCAGTCGCAGGGACTTCCAGTCAGCTTCCAGTCAATCTTGCAAACAACAATCTCAGTAGATCTCAGCACGTCCCCGCCGATGGGACACCTTTTCAATTTCAGCACATCCCCGCCGATGGGATTTCAATTCAATTTCCAGCAACAGGGACAGCACTGGCGAATGCCCACAATGGGGGTCAGTGTCAAGCCCACATCAATCAGCGGACAGTGGCGAATACCCAACAAGGGGGTCACTTCCCAGCATCTCAGCCTCCTGCAAACAGGAGCACTTTTCAATTCCAGCACATCCCCGCCGATGGGATTCCAGTTAATTTCCAGCAATCTTCAATTCAGCAAAATCCAGTTAATTTCCAGCAATCTTCAATTCAGCAAAATCCAGTTAATTTCCAGCAAGTTCCAGTTCAACCTTCAGTACAGTCTCCAGTTCAGTTACCATCAGTTCAAGCCCAAGTTCATCAGAATCCAGTTCAATCATCAAACCAATTTCAGCAACCCGCGGTTGCTTTTCAGCAAGCCCATAGGGTCGAAGACATCGACCACTATGCCGAAGAAGAACGTGCCTTATTCCAGGAGGTACCAGTCGCTCGAACAGATCACTCAGGACTGGACGAGTTGCAGGAGCAGTTCCAGATCTTGCAAAATCAGCTTCAGCGACAGCAAGGAATCGACTTACCTTCGACCAAGTTCAGAGACTTGTGTCCTTTCCCAGATGCTCGGGTACCTCAAAACTTTGAGGTTCCAAAGTTCAAAAGATACGACGGCAGCGGTTGTCCCACAGCACATCTCAAGGCCTTCTGTGGAGAGCTGAGTGCAATCTCAGGAAACGAAGGGGCCCTCATTCGATTGTTCCAAAAATCTCTGAAGGGCGATGCCCTAGATTGGTACACTTCATTGGACTGCCACCGCATCAGAACATGGGAACAGCTTTCCCAGGCTTTCGTCGACAGATTTGCATACAATCTCAACATGGCTCCCAGAAGAGCCGACCTCGCAGCACTCAGGCAAAGGAGTGATGAAACACTATCAGCTTATGTGGGACGTTGGCGAGCTATGGCAGCCAGAATGCGGACACCCATCGACGATGAAGAACAAATCTCCATGATTGTTCATTCAACATATCCAGGCATATCCGGGTATCTCATCTCGCATCCGTACTCGAACTTCTCAGCAGCTAATCCGTGCTGGAGAGCAAGTCGAAGCAGGAATCCGGGCCGGGACGATCTCCCCATGGCCTCATCAAGCCACTCCAGTCAAGAGGAACAGAGTGGAAGGAAGACCTATCGGGCACGGGAATGGAAACCGCAATGGTTCTCCTCCCCGCCCAACAGAGGTAAACAACATCAACACCGTTGCTCAAGGAAATCAACGTGCTCCCCCACAAGGACGTCAACAGTATCAGCAGAATCAAGTTCAGCATCAGCCTCAGCGATATCAGCCACAACCGAATCCTCAGCCACAGCCACCTCGACAACAGCAGCAGTTCAGGGGAAATGGCCAATACTCATACCAGAACAGGCAGAATTACAGGGAGTTCAGGAAGTTCACTCCACTCAGTCAACCACTTAGTCAAATCATGACTACGCTGGTACAAAAGCAATTACTCACTCTGATGACACCTAGGCCTCCGCCTCATCCTCTGCCTCCGAATTACCGAGAAAATGAGTACTGTGCCTACCATCAAGGGCGTGGCCACGCCACTGACCGATGCTATACTTTGAAGAATGCCATACAGGATCTGATCGACGACCGAAAGATCGTCATCTCGGTTCCTGGAACTTCTCCAGCAGCTTCCACCAACATCCTTCAGAATCCTCTGCCTCAGCATCCAACGGACCCCAGTTCATCTCGTGGCCCTGCCGTCAATAGTATAGAAGAAGGGGACCATATCGATCGCTTCTTCTCCCCTATTCAGTCCATTCACGCCTACACTTATGAGCCAACAAATCCTCCTCCAATCTTGCAAGGGGCAAGTCCCTTCTTCCTCAATCTCCGAGCCAGTAGTGCTTGAAGGAGCACCTCCATATGATATACCAGTTGTTCAAGGGGCACCTTACAACCATTCAAGCTGGGAACCAGTCGTCCTGGAAGGAGCACAATCATACATTGAGCCCACATACGAACCTGTCATCTTGCAAGGGGCAACTCCAGAACAATCCAATCCGCAATGGAAGGATTACACTCATCAGCAGCAAGAGCCCGTTGTCTTGGAAGGATCTCTTCCAGTCAAGCCTGTCATATTGCAAGGGGCAAGTCCCGGAGGCATATCAATCACGCTACGGCAGCTCGGACGAACAGAGAAACCTCCTGCCATATCAAGAGGACCAGTATTCATTCCATGGGAGCCTCCTGCCCCAGGAACAGTCAAGCCAGGACCACGACCTTATGTGGTCTATGAAGACAAGCCTCGATACTACCCCCTTCAGCACAGGCAACAATGTAGTTCTTAAGGCAAAAGCTCTATACGAGGAAGATCTGGTACCCTACACCAGCACCGTTGCAAGAAACAGTGGTCCTAGAAGGCAAAAGGGAGGAAAACTACAAAGAGGTTCCATGGCACTATCCAGAATGTGCGGAAGTGGGAAACATGAATCCCAACGGGCATTGCATCCGAAGAGATAATCAAAACAGAGGAGATCCCAAAGGCGTCCTCTCAGGCCTCGGCAACAAAAATGAAGCCGCATACGATGTAGCAACTCAGCTCAAGTCAATCCCTGCACAAATCTCAGTATGGGAGCTACTCTGCACATCTCGCATACACCGAGAAATGTTTGCCAAGACCTTGAATGATGCTCATGTCTCCTCCGATACGGCACCAGAGATGATTGCATTGATGATTGGACAGCTACTGGCTCCGCGCGCCATCACCTTCACCGATAATGAGTTGCCACCAGAGGGACGAGATCATGGGCGATCCCTCAACATAGCCTTACGATACAAAGACCTCTGTGTTCCGCTGGTCCTTATCGATAATGGCTCAAGCTTAAATGTCTGCCCACTCAAGACCGCGGAACGCCTGGGAATCAGTCCTTCTTCATTCCGACCCAGCACCATATGCGTCAGAGCATTTGACAACACCCGCCGATCAGTGGAAGGGGAAGTCGACATAGAGGTACAGATAGGTCCAGAAGTTTCTACCATCACATTCCAAATCCTGGATATATCAGCCTCTTTCAACATGCTGCTCGGACGACCGTGGCTGCACAAGGTTGGAGCTGTGCCATCAACCCTGCATCAACGAGTGAAGTATATCTGTGGAAATCAAGTGATCTCTATCCATGCAGAGAAGGAGCTCATCATTCCTTCCAATGCTACTGCCACCTGAACCAGACATCCCGGTCATCGATATCCAGCACTCTGAAGAAGACATCCCGTTTCACAGTTTCGAATTCGAGACTGTGAACTCTATCGCCAATCCAGAACCGATAAGGGTGGACCGTGTCTTTTCACTGGCAGAGCGTCTGAGCCTCAAATACCGAATGAAGAATCACTTCAAGTCCAGAAAGGTATCGCTAGTATATAACCAACGCAAGTGGGGACTCGGATACAGGTCAACCTTCATGGACAAGAGAAGGAAGAAATTTCGGTGCTCACCCATCCAATTCGTCAAGCCAGGAGAACCTTGCAAAGATCCAGGAGGGAATCAACCGACTGCACTACACAAAGGCCTCCCGATGAGCCTAGTTTGGGCTACGTGGCCCCCCATTCGATGGGATCAGATTCTCGAACCCTCTAAGCCTCCAGAAGAAGAAGAAAATGATAAAGACGAAGAAGGAAGACAAATACAGCAGCTTCAGGACCAGGTTACTCTGACACCTGCTCCCAACCAGGGGCACAACCTGCCCACTTCAAACAGCCAGGGGCACAACCTGCCCACTTCAATCAGCAAGGGGCACGACTCGCCCATCTCATCACCAATTAGCAAGGGGCACGACTTGCCCATCTCTGCAAAGTCAACATCATCAATCATCAGCCAGGGGCAGAAGCAGCCCATCCATTGGACCAAGAAAGGGAAGTGGCCAGCCCTAGATTGGTCTGATGTCCAGGTTCCAAACTTGTGTCTAGCTGTGGAACCAGACGAACTGCAATGCGAGGTAAGTGATCCGGGAGGGACTGAGTACGACTCAGATCTCGAACCTGACCAGCAAGAAGTCATGGTCATTAGGGCCAGACCATGATTCTTCGCCCAAAACATCAACCCCCACCTCTCCAGGGGAGGAAGTGTGGGGTCCTGAATGGTCATCTGTTCCCCTAACTTTTGAATCAGCCAAAGAGCCATCTGAGGGCTCTGGCTTCCAAAAAAAAAATGCCTGTTTAGGCAGCGACCGGAACTTTGGAACAAGTTGGGATCAATCATGGTCTGCAATGCCCGCTTGTTCAAAGTCCCGTGAATTTCGAAAATCCAAAAAAATAAAAAACTTTCAAAAACCAAAAACATCTATCATTTCAATTTCAGAAAAATCTCAAAAACCAAAAAATATTTCTTTTCCTGCATTCAATAGTGTGCCAAGTTCGTCTAAAGAGTCGCATGAGTTTGAAGTCGAATCATATGATTTCGACATCGAATTAGACTTCGAGCTCATGGGTCTGGACGAAGCTCGGGACGAGGAAGATGATGATCCAGCTCCCGAACTAGAGGATCTCCTCAAAAAGTTCGAATCTAAAGCCAATGTTGTAGCCGATGATTTCGAGGATAGTAAACTTGGGGACGCCTGAGATCCCTAGGGAAGTACGCATTGGAAAATCGTTGCCACCTGAGATGAAACAGAAAATGATAGAGTTCCTAGCTCCAAGATTGTCCAACTTCGCGTTCTCATATGAAGACATGCCGGGGCTCGATGAAGAGCTCGTTGTACACCATCTGCCAACCAAGGCAGATATGAAGCCAGTGAAGCAAAAACTTCGAAGAATGAAGCCAGAATGGGCTCTGAAAGTCCGAGATGAAGTCATCAAGCAATACAACTGCGGGATTCTTGGTAGTCTCCAACTACCCTGAATGGCTCGCCAACATCGTAGCCAGTACCGAAGAAGGACGGCAAGGTTCGAATAGTGCATCGACTTCCGAGATCTCAACAAGGCCAGTCCAAAAGATGACTTCCCGTTGCCACATATCGACACTCTAGTCGACAACACTGCAGGATACAAGATCTTCTCATTCATGGACGGGTTCTCAGGTTACAATCAGATCAAGATAGGCCGTCGAAGATCGCGAGAAGACATCGTTCATCACTCCCTGGGGAACCTTCTGTTACAGGGTAATGCCGTTCGGTCTGAAGAACGCAGGAGCAACATATCAGCGAGCAATGACAGCACTATTCCACGACATGATGAACAAAGAGCTCGAAGTATATGTGGACGACATGATCGTCAAATCTCGCACAATGGAAGGACACTTTGAAGATCTGAAGAAGTTATTCAACAGATTAGAAAAGTACAAGCTCCGCCTCAACCCTCAGAAATGTGTCTTCGGTGCAATGGGAGGTAAGCTCCTCGGCTTTATGGTGAGCGAAGATGGCATCAGGGTCGACGAGACCAAAACCAGAGCAATCATCAAGATGCCCCCTCCTAGAACAGAGAAAGAAATTCGTGGCTTCCTCGGCAGAATTCAATACATCAGTCGCTTCATCGCACAGCTCACACCTATCTGTGAGCCCATATTCAAGCTCCTTCGGAAGAACGTCCCAAAAGAATGGAATGATGATTGCCAAGTCGCCTTCGACCGCATCAAGAAGTATCTCATGAATCCTCCAGTCCTAGTGCCGCCCGCTCCTGGACGACCACTATTGTTATACATCTCGGTAGCAGCAGAAGCCATTGGCTGTGTCCTCGGCCAACACGACGAGACCGGGAAGAAGGAACAAGCAATATACTATTTGAGTCGAAAGTTCACCGACTACGAGACCAGGTATTCCCCGATCGAGAAGACTTGCCTCGCCCTAGTCTGGGCAACTCAGCGACTCCGTCAATACATGATTGCATTCCCTATTCTCCTCCTCGCTCACATGGATCCGCTCAAGTACCTGTTCGAGAAGCCGGCACTCACTGGAAGGATAGCTAAATGGCAGCTACTCTTGTCTGAGTTTGACATCACCTATGTCACTCAAAAGGCAATCAAGGGACAGGCCCTCGCCGATCATCTTGCGGCTCACTCTCTCCTGGACTATCAGCCGCTCAAGACATTCTTCCCTGATGAAGATCTCTTGCTCATTGAAGAGGAAGAAAAGAAGAAAAAAGATGAATGGACGTTATTCTTCGACGGCGCAGCAAATTCTAAAGGGAGGGTATTGGAGCAATCCTCTACTCTCCAGATGATGTCCCTATTCCTATCTCGAGGCGCATCGCATTCGAGTGCACCAACAACATGGCAGAGTACGAAGCATGCATCGCTGGCTTAAGGGAAGCCATAATCTTGGGCGTCAAGAAGCTACGAGTATTTGGAGACTCACAGCTTATCATCAATCAGACCAATGGCGAATGGAAGACCAAAGACGAGAAGTTGATACCATATCATGTGTATCTTGACAATCTGATCGAAGAATTCAAGGAAATCACCTTCTCATACATGCCCAGAGCCAAGAACCAGTTTGCAGATGCTCTCGCCACGCTCGCATCAATGCTCGAGATCCCAAAAGGAGCTTCAGAATGGGAGCTCACAGTCGAAATTCAAGAAGAACCTGCTTTTTGCCTGCAAATAGAAGAAGCCGAAGCTGTCCCTGACAAACCCTGGTATGCCGACATCAAGCAATATCTCGAAACCCAGGAGTATCCAGAATCAGCAACAGCAACAGATCGCCGAACCATCCAACGTTTGGCCGGCCAGTTCACCATCAGTGGCGAAGTTCTCTACAAGCGATCCTATAATCACATCCTCCTTCGATGCGTCGATGAAACAGAAGCTGCAAAGATCATGAAAGAAATACACGAAGGAATCTGTGGCCCACACATGAATGGGCACATGATGGCAAAGAAGATTCTACGACTCGGCTACTACTGGCTCACCATGGAGACAGACTGTTGCCAAGCACGTCAGAAAATGCTTCAAGTGTCAGGAGCATGCGAATCAAATCCATGCCCCATCATCAGAGTTATACAACCTGACCACCCCCTGGCCCTTCTCCATGTGGGGACTCGACATCATCGGCAAGATCAGTCCCAAAGCATCAAATGGTCACGAGTACATACTTGTGGCAGTCGACTACTTCACCAAGTGGGTAGAGGCAGCCTCCTACACCACGATTGCAGCATCTCAAGTGATCAAATTCATGAAGAACAACATCATATGCCGGTATGGAATCCCTAATGCCATCATCACAGATAATGGGACCCCGTTCGTCAACAAGAAGATGGATGACTTCCTCAGCAAATTCAAGATCCAACGTCATCGATCAAGCCCCTACCGTCCCAGATGAATGGTGGGGTAGAAGCCGCAAACAAGACAATCGTCAGGATACTCGAGAAGATGGTCGTGACCTATGCTCCCATATGCACTTTGGGCCTATCGAACGTCTGTACGGTCTGCTACGGGCGTTACTCCTTTCGAGCTTACTTATGGAATGGAAGCAGTTCTACCAGTCGAAGTGGAAATACCATCACTTCGGGTGTTACTAGAAAGCGGAATTGAAGAAGGAGAATGGCAACGGGCCAGATTCGATCAGTTGCAGCTAGCAGATGAAAAACGCATGCGTGCACTAAGTCATTCACAGTGCTATCAGAAAAGGATCGCTCGGGCTTACAACAAGAGAGTCCGAAAAAGAAGTTTCAAGGTAGGCGACATGGTCATGAAGAAGATTCTACCGTCGCACCTTCCGGACCACAGAGGAAAGTTCAAACCCTCGTGGGACGGGCCACTGATCGTCAGAGAAGTACTTCCCGGAGGCGCCCTCAGACTCACCAGCATGAGAGGGGTGGATCTTCCTGAGCCAACCAACGCCGACAACGTGAAAATCTTTCACGGGTAAGTCATTCTGACCTTATCAAAGGTTACTTTAATAGAGCTGAAGTCAAGGGGTCAAAGCTAAGATCTCTGAGAAATCATTCCCGTCCACCAACAAGTGTTTCAAATAAGGGGACTCCAAAAGAGAAAAATACAAAAAAAAAGGGGGGGATTCAAAAAGGGACAAAAAAAAAGAGAGAGAAAAAGAATGCAAAAGAAAAAGAAAAAGAAAAAAAGAAAAGAAGAAAAGAGAAAGAAAAAGGGAAGCCAAAGCAAGGCACCCAAGAAAAAATCAACCCAAGAAGAAACACAGTCATCCATCCATCCATCTCAGAGGGGTCTTTAGCAAAGACCGACAGCTCTATTATCGTAACTCAGGATAAGGGCTAAAGGACTGCCATCGGCCGGCAACGACGGATTCCCGACCTCTAGCCGCCGCAGTTATCCAGAGATCCAGAAAAGAAAAAGAAAAAAAAAAGAAGAAAAAAGAAAATGTGTGCCTAAACAAAGAGGGCGGAGTGAAAACCCGAAAGGGCGCTCCGAGTAAAAACAGTGGGCATACAGCGGACTTGGTGAAAACCTGAAAGGGCGCCAAGGGTAAAAACAGCACAGCTGCCAAGGGGCAGGCAAGACCAAATACCCGGGACGTGGTGAAAACCTGAAAGGGCGCCACGGGCAAAAATGACGGGAAAAAGCCGGCTGTGGTGAAAACTCGAAAGAGCACTAGCAGGCAAAAATGGCTCAAATGAAAAAAAGAGAAAAAAAAAGAAAATAAAAAATAAAAGTGCAGGTACCAAGAAATCAGACAGTCCAGATCGGTTCAAGCAGTGAAAGTTCAAGAACAAGAAGAAGTAGCAGTCAGGAGCGAAGAACTCTACAGACTCTGACAATCTCAGGAAGCAAGAGTTTCCATTGCCTACATCTCTAGGGAACCAAAGGATCAAGCAAGTCAAATCTCGAGACATCGGTCAAATCATTGGCCGAGCACCAGTTCTGATTCCTATATCCCGACACAAAAGTCCAGACACACTCACAAGACAACTCATGGCACAGTAGATTTTCAAACAGTTTCTCTTTTTTAATTAGATGCATCATATTTCTTTACATATACATATCATCTTTTTCAAAAAATACAAAAAAATACATCATCATCAATCATATATGCAAAAAAGAATGTGCAGGTGGCCAACACAATCAATCTCTACCCTCCTCCTCGGCCACATCAGGTGAGTCCTCTGACTCATAAAAAAATAGTCTCGCTCTCAACCTGCTCACCTCCATACGCAGGTAATGCACCTCATCGCGCTCAAGGGTACGGATCGCTGTCTCCTCATCAGACAACCTCCGATCGGCAGCCAATCTCCTCGACATCATCTCGCAATGATACCGAAGTGCAGAGATCTCAGACAGCAAATGGCCATGAGTGGCCAAAAGAAAGCCAGGATCGACAAAAGGGCGCTCCTCAAAAGGTTCATATGAACCAGATGAAGAGCCAGCATCTCCGAGGATATCCTGCTCATCCTCATCAACAGTCCGGTGCCAACAAGGGATACGTCGATACAAAGACTGCTCAGCAACCCAATACTGATATGGGGCGGTCGCCATCGGAAAAGCCCGCAGCTCAAATCCCAACAAATCAGCTGTCAAATAACTCGCCCAGGAATAATCAATCCGGGTCCTGAAGTCAGAAGATCTAGAGGGGAGTACTCGACGCCCGATACCCGTGAAAGCAAAATGAGAAACATCCTGCTCATACCCAAACTGCCGCAGGAACCGGATGGGATGGTAAGAAAAGTAGGATCGAAAGCCTACCAACATCAGAGGATGGCGGTGTGCATTGCAAAGCACTGGAGGAAGTGAAAGCCAAGATGACTCCCAACGAACGTTCCAGTCACGAAGTTCAGCGAACATCCTGCGATACAAGGGCTCGCTCGTCCTAGCCGTATGCGGAAGGAACTCCATGATATAACGCATGATGTCAGAGCTAGGGATGCCAGGAAGAGGTACAGGAACGGTCAGAGAAAGACGCTCCCATAGCCATACCTGATCACAGAAAGCAAAAGAAGTTCAGCTAAAGCAAAACAATTCCTAGCAAAGCAAGAAGAAAAAAGGTGCAGAAAAGATACCTGAAGGAAAGCACAACAGCCGCGAAGGACACGAGTGCGGCCCAGGGCACAGTCGGTCAGCCCATCGAATAGCTCGGCCAAGATGAGAGAAATGATCCCCTGCCGACGGACAGCTCGGCTCATCACCTCAAAAAGCAAAGGAGTCTGGGACCTACGCCATCCCGAAAATAGCACCTCAGCTATCAAGCAGAACATCAGTGCGTTCCGAGCAAAGGTAGAACCGGCCGTACTCTGAGGACCCGAAAAAAGATCATACAGCAAGTCCAAAGAGAACACTACAGCATCCTGGCCACTAGCTGCAGGTCGAACAAGATAGGGGATCCCAAACCAGTTCTGCGGTGTAGCAGTCTTCGGCGATGTCTTCGGCGAAAAGTACTGAGTATAATCCAAGGGTAAGCCTGTCAAGCGTGCAAGCTCCTCCAAAGAAGGCCCCATCTCCATATCGTTGAACGCAAACAAGTTCAACGAAGGGACCCAGTCAATCAAGGCAGCTCCGAGCATCCTCCAGTCAATGTCAACTCTAGCCATATGAATCAGACTGCCAAAGCCATAGGACTCCAAATCTCGAATCTCATAAACTGACAAGCTGTCAAGCCAAGCAAGCAGTCGTGGCGAGCAAGAAGAACGAGGAAGCAGCTGACAAGTCCTCACCGGTATCCCCTCCAGCACAAAAGGCCCAGAAATCGAGGACAGCTCATCGAGGATCGGAAGGTCAATAGGCGAAGGAGAAGGAAAAGATGGAACCTCTGCCGACTCGACAACCCCTGATCGGCCCTCAGTGGCGGCTATGTCTGATATAGTCGCATCGCTGTCTGAAACTGTCATAATCTCAGCCGCATGAGAAGACTCGCCCACCTCATGAACAGAGTGCGCAAAGGGCCGATGACCAAAAGAAGGACAATCCTCCCAACCAAAAGAGCCATCAGTGAAGATCACACCACACATCGTGGCATCCTGACCAATCTGACCGTCAAAGAATACATCTGGACCATCCAGAAGGGTTCCGGCAACCCCGATCAAAGAATCAACGGTCAGATCTGGACCTGCGGCCCCCTCCAACAGGAAATCATTAATCCAGTCATCATCCTGGCCGATCAAAGGGATCATCGAGGCATCTACACCGTCCATCATCAAGGGGACATCATCAATGATCACATCAAGTCCACCCAAACAAGTGTGCCGCACATCTCGGCCCTCATCTAGAGCATCCAAACCGTCAAAGGTACCATCTGAGCTATCCATACCATCCAGACATGAGATCAGCCCATCTATGTCCCTCATAGTCCCATCATCACCATCCATCACGTCATCCATGGGACCCACACTCAAGGGATGCATAGCCTCACCTATGTCCCATCCCATCATCTCATCCATACCATCCATTCCTCCCATAATGAGGGGCCCATTCAAATCTGAAAATTCAGCCATCCCATCATTAATGGAGCTATTCAAAGCTCCACCAACCACCATCCCAAGCCCCTCATCAATGCTTCCATTCAATGCACCATCTACACCCTCCATTAGAGGAATCCCTCCATCATTAAAGCCCTCACCAAGTGCTGAAGTGTGGGACCCACCGACCTCTCCCACTATGGCCCACAAGTCATCATCCAAAGCTGCCCAAGAAAGGACAAAATGAGAAGAAGACAAGATGAAGAGAAAAGACAAGGGGACAAGAAGATTCATGGCTGGAATCGAACGGTCCAGTACAGGGAATGTGGGGACAGCAGCAACAGACAGCAGAGGATGTCCGAACCAGGGCCAGCCCAGGCCGCTCAAGAGGCGAGCCTTGGGCGGCCTGCCCTGGGCCGCCCGTATGGACGCAAACTTCCTCTCTCCGCGGGATTGGCTCCAGGGTTCTTGGTAGGTGAGGCTGACAGTCCACGTCAGCAGATGGCGCTCCGTGGGCCGCCCGAGGCTCCGGTCCACTCCAAATTTCAACTGAAGATGATCAAGATCATACAAAAGGTGCCCCACTGGTCCAATCACGAAGCAATGTGGCCGGAACACGGCTGATCAAGCCAAAGAAGAGGGAAAGTGATCAAGTGGGGGCCATAAGCAATCCAAGCCATTCAAAGACTAGATCATCATGATCTAAACCATTGAAGAACCTACATGAGCCGTCAAACAACAAGATCAAAGGTTTGATCATCACAAGAAGGGCCAGAATCCAAGATCTAATCATCAAGTGGGCCCACAAAGCCAAATCAAGCGATCTGAGACGTTCAAGACATCATCCACACCATGAGAAGCATTCCTAGCCTCACAAATCATCAAAAGAGGTGCCCCAAAGTAAAACCAAGGTCTCAAATGGGCCCACAGGGCCGAATCTATCAATCTGAACCATTCAAGGGCTAAATCATCAGGATCCAAACCATTGGAAGGCTTACACAAGTCAGAAGGCAGCAAGATCAAAGGCATGATCATCAAGAGAGAAGGCCGGAATCCAAGATCCGATCATCAAATGGCCCGCAGGGCCAAATCAAGCAATTCGGACCACTCAAATCACAGTCAGCCCCGTCAGAAGCCAAAAAAAGCAAGGTAAGTATGCCCAACCCCAAAAACTGGGTCCGAAGACCTTAAACTACGTCGGGATCAAGATCCCGAGGGATTTTTAATAAAAATGGGTATCGATCTCGACCATCAAAATCAGAATCGATGACCCAGAATATTTTTCAAAAAAGAAAACAAAAAAATACCTTTCCTCTTTTAAAGTTTTGGGTCCGAAGACCTTAAACTACGTCGGGATCAACGTCCCGAGAGATTTTTAATAAAAACCAACATCGATCCCAGCCTTTCAGGCCAAGATCTGATGATCTGGATCATTTCGAAAAAAACAAAAAATGTGTTTGCCCCCCCTTTTACCAAGTCTGGGTCCGAAGACCTTAAACTACGTCGGGATCAACATCCCGAGAGATTTTCAATAAAAGCCGACGTCGGTCTTGTTTGCTCACATCAAGATCAATGACTCCGGACATTTTCAAAAATCATAAAAATATATTACCAGCCCCGCTTTTAAAGTTTTGGTCCGAAGACCTTAAACTACGTCGGGATCGACATCCCGAGAGATTTTCAATAAAAACCGGCATCAGTCTGGATTGTCCATCCGCTGACACCGGACATATTTCCAAAAACAAAAAAAACATGTTTGCCCCTCTTTTGTACAGTTTCATGGTCCGAAGACCTTAAACTACACTGGGATTAATTTCTCGGGGGACCTTTCTCGCTTTCAACTAAAAACCGGCATCGGCCTCGACCGTTGGGATCATGGTTCGATAACCCGGATCATCTCAAAAATACCAAAAATATTTTAAAGCTTTCCATAAAAACCAGTGTCAATCTCGATTACTCGAGTTGAAGTCTGGAACTTTTTCAAAACCAAAAAAATATATATACAATATAAAGCAAAAAAAGTTTTCATCACCAGTTTTGATCCACCAATTTATCCCCAGCGGTCCGAAGACCTTAAACTACACTGGGATTAACTTCTCGGGGGCTTTCCTTCCTAACCTGTTCCAGGCATGGCTGACACTTGATCGTACGGGTGTCTGGAATCTCTTAAACAGGTAAGGGCTGTGGCGGGCAGAACTCCGCAATCTTGTTCGTGTTGAACGCACCGTGATAGACAACCTTGATTTGGAAGTCGCTGTTGAAGCTGACGGATGTTCCCTGTTCCTAGAACTCATGAAGGGGATTAAGGCTGTTGGGAGGTGGAGCTCACCCTCACGGAATTGTGAGCAACGTAAGACCCCAAACTGGATTGACTAAGGGAAATGTGAGGATGTGGCTCATCTTGTGGCCGAAGGAGTCCGTCGGACGATACGTGGTCTATGTGCATTGCACATGAGGAACAGGCAACTTTGTGGGTGTGTTGACTGAAAACCCTCAAAATCTCCTCATCCGAAGATGTAAAACTACGGCACTTAACTGTGTGAGACTCGTCTTGCTCGCTGACGTAAAATGGATCGGGTGCCTTACCAGCAGTAGAAGCTGGAAGTGGATGGAAATTCCACATCTTTTCCCTGCATTTCAGAAAAATCACAAAAATACAAAAACATTGCAAAATCACCTCTTCAAAAATCACAAAAATATTTCCCTTGCTTTCAATCAAAATATTGTCAAAAATCACAAAAATATTTCCCTTGCTTTCAATCAAAATATTGTCAAAAATCACAAAAATATTTCTCTTGCTTTCAAAGAAAATATCCTCAAAAATACAAAAATATTTCCTGTGTTTTCAATAAACTGATCTCTACCCTGACCGCTCAGGTAAAGATTCGGATCCACATATTTACAAAAAATCACAAAAATTAGCATCCCCAGCACTACAATTCAGGAGTCTTGAACTCCGCTCACTTCACAGTATGGGATGACGGATCCAATCGCCCGCAAATTGGAATCTTGACCAAAACGGGCAACTAAACACCATCTCAATCACATGTATGCCCAGAAGAACATCTTGAAGTCGAATGATATCCTCGTACATTCTCATTAGCAAAGAAACAGCATCTTGGGACGATGGACCAGATCGACCACGGGTCGGGATCTTGACCAATCCGCTGTTCAAATCTCCGTATCAAAAAGAAAAATCCCCAAGGGAAGCACAACCCAACAAGCAATAAGCTCAAAATTCTCTGCATCTCCAGCAAAAGCAAAATCATCAAACGAGAAGAGAATGAGCAAAATCATGCATTCATCATGCATCTCCATGCATCAGCATCCATCGCATCAATCATCATGTTTACCTACTTTCAAAATAAAAGCCGGTTAGCCAAAGACCCCACAGGCATCCCTAGTGGAGGCACGTGCAAACCAGATTTCCATTTCAAAAAGACAAAAAATATTTCTATTTGCAAATAAAAACCCCACGGAGTATCACTCCCCAGAGTGGGTATCTTTTCAAAAAAACCAAAAATATTTTTCCAGTAGAGCGTTCTGCCTCCAACACGCTGGGAGATCTTCCATATCTCTGGGTAGGAGCCGACGCAAAAATCAAATAAGATCCGATGTCTCGCGGTTTCCCCGGAGACCATCAGATCCAATGCACTCAAAGTACGGTCGAACTGAACTCCAGTGTCAGTGCGGTCGTACCACATGCCAAGATACAAAAAGATGAAAAGCCAAAAGGTTCGGTCACAGAAACCATTTGAACAGGTGGAAACGATGAATTGTAACCCAAGTATCAAAATCAGCAGATTGGGTGGAAAGAGTTCACCCGCACATACCTAGGCGTGGATGCCTGAAGTACCTTGACTGAGTCCAAGTCGGCGTAGTAGAATCCCGTAAGACTATCGGACGCAGGGCGTCTAACCACTTTGACAGTCAAGCGAAACAAGTACTCCTGGAGTGATCTGGGAAAACATCAAACATCACACAATCAGTCTCAGGGTCAGCATCCTCGTAAGACTAACGGACGCAGAGGCTCTGCTGTACCTTTCCGATGTTAGTACCGATCGGGAATGGAAGGGTTGCGATTGGGTACCCAGGTTGCAGCAAAGTGCAGGGACAATCGCAACGTTTTCTCCAAACTCTCGCGGTATGTGCGAGTTATCAATTTCCAGACAATCAACTGACTCAGATACAAAGGATAACAAAGATTCCAGACCACAATCAAGGAAAGAATGAATTGCAAACCAAGCATCAAAACCAGCAGACCGGGTGGAAAAGCCCACCCGCACATACCTAGGCGTGGATGCCTGAAGTACCTTGACTGAGTCCAAGTCGGCGTAGTAGAATCCCGTAAGACTATCGGACGCAGGGCGTCTAACCACTTTGACAGTCAAGCGAAACAAGTACTCCTGGAGTGATCTGGGAAAACATCAAAACATACAATCAATCACAGGGTCAGTAACCTCGTAAGACTGTCGACGCAGAGGCTCTGCTGTACCTTTCCGATGTTAGTACCGGTCGGGAATGGAAGGGTTGCGATTGGGTACCCAGGTTGCAGCAAACTGCAGGGACAATCGCAACGTTTTCTCCAAACTCTCGCGGTATGTGCAAGTGAGCAATCTCCAAACGATCAACTGGCACAGATGCAAAAGCAAGCAAAGATTTCTGAACGTGATCTATGAATGACCGGGTCAGAAGTGGGGTGTCCACTCGCTTTGGCATTCGGTTGCATGCAACCTCTGCCAAAGAGGGGCATCTGTAGACACCCCACCTTCGGCTACACTGTTGGTAGAGATAGCTGGTTGAACGGAGGACCATACCCCCAAATCCCAAGTCCAAACTCAGCCAAACTCACCCTTGTAAGCCCCATTCCATAGCCCAGTTCAAGCCTGAACCCAGTCAACCCAGCCCTAAAAACCACCCTGAAAAACCCCCCATAAAAAAGTCCAGTCAAAAAATCCCAAAAAAGTCAAACTCACTGAGTCAACTCGCTGAGTTAACCCGCTGAGTTAACCCGCTGAGTCAACCCGTCGAGTCAACCCGTCGAGTCAAAACACCGAGTCAACCCGTCGAGTCAACCCGTCGAGTCAAACCACCGAGTCGACCCGCTGAGTCAACTCACTGAGTCAACCAGCGAGTCCAACAGTAGCCCCGAGGGAACGGCCGTACTCGCTGGAAACCGAGGAGCGGCCGTACGGGCGGCCCATGGCAGGCCGCTCGGACAAAATTACGCAATCTGCCACTCTCCGCTGCTATAAATACCCCCCTCCCCTTCTCATTTCAACAATTGATTGAGATCCATTCGAAGCTCTTCGAGTCCAGAGAGAGTCCATCCTTTCGAGTGCCCTTAGCCCATTTTCCCACCAAGGAGAGCCCGAGTGAGGAGAGTCTAACCCTGGTCCAGCCCAGCCTGACCACTGGTCCAAGCCTCTCAAGCCATCTAAGTCCTAATCCAGCCACTCGAAGCCAATCCTTGCGACACCTCCGTCCACCCAGCTACTCTTTTTCCAGCATCATCTCATTTGCATCTAACATAAGTGCAACATTTACTTTTCTTCCAACCCCCCTGCTTCACTACAAGCACCTTGATTACTCAAACACACATGCACATGTCTTTATATTAAGCACCTGTCAGTTCGAGCGTATGCTCTGGGCTTGCCCGTTGTTGGAACCTGCCCATCAGAAACTCTTACTGTTCAGACCTGCATTCACGCTTCACCATAAAGCACTTTGATTACTCAAGCACACATGCATATGTCTTTATATTAAGCACCTGTCAGTTCGAGCGTATGCTCTGGGCTTGCCCGTTGTTGGAACCTGCCCATCAGAAACTCTTACTGTTCAGACCCGCATTCATGCATCATGTCATTCATGAGAATATACGAGGATTAAATTAGACTTTCAAGTATTCGATCGATTCTGTGAAGTAGAGACCGTACTTCGGTACGGGCAGTGTGTGGGGTGCTTAACCTCTTCCCACCCTGTAACCGTGATCCCTTACCTTGAATCTCTGACCGCAGATCAACAGGAGTCATTTTAGAGGAAGGAATCTTCGGATTCCCTTCTCTAACGTTTCTACGGGGTCTAGCCGACTGTAGATTCGAAGTAACTGGCTAGTGGCGACTCTGGTCTTATATAAACTCACTTAAATATATTCAGCTCAACACGACAACCAAACAAAGCCCTCGAGAACGAGGCAAGCCAGTGGCACAAACGGCGATTTCGCACTCACGCACCTCTTCTTCTTCTTCTTCCGAAAGGGAAAGGGAGAACGACGTCGTGTGGGAGCGCGGAGAAATCGGCGAGGGTCCACACTAGGCTCATCGGGAGGCCTTTGTGTAGTGCAGTCGGTTGATTCCTTCCTGGATCTTTGCAAGGTTCTCCTGGCTTGACGAATTGGATGGGTGAGCACCGAAATTTCTTCCTTCTCTTATCCATGAAGGTTGCCTTGTATCCGAGTCCCCATTTGCGTTGATTATATATCAGTGGTACCTTTCTGGACTTGAAGTGATTCTTCATTCGGTATTTGAGGCTCAGACGCTCTGCCGGTGAAAAGCACGGTCCACCCTTATCGGTTCTGGATTGGCGATAGAGTTCAAGTCTCGAATTCGCAACTGTGAAACGGGATGTCTTCTTCAGAGTGCTGGATATCGATGACCGGGATGTCTGGTTCAGTGGTAGCAGCATTGGAGGGAATGATGAGCTCCTTCTCTGCGTGGATAGAGATCACTTGATTTCCACAGATGTATTTCACTCGTTGATGCAGGGTTGATGGCACAGCTCCAACCTTGTGCAGCCAAGGTCGTCCGAGCAGCATGTTGAAAGAGGCTGATATATCCAGGACTTGGAATGTGATGGTGGAGACTTCCGGACCTATCTGTACCTCTATGTCGACCTCCCCTTCCACTGATCGGCGGGTGTTGTCGAATGCTCTGACGCATATGGTGCTGGGTCGGAATGAAGAAGGACTGATTCCCAGACGTTCTACAGTCTTGAGTGGGCAGACATTTAAGCTTGAGCCATTATCGATAAGGACCAGCGGAACACAGAGGTCTTTGTATCGTAAGGCTATGTTGAGGGATCGCCCATGATCACGTCCCTCTAGTGGCAACTCATTATCTGTGAAGGTGATGGCGCGCGGAGCCAGGAGTTGTCCAATCATCAAAGCTATCATTTCTGGTGCCGTATCAGAGGAGACGTGAGCATCGTTCAAGGTCTTGGCAAACATTTCTCGGTGTATGCGAGATGTACAGAGTAACTCCCATACTGAGATTTGTGCAGGGATTGACTTAAGCTGATTCGCCACATCGTATGCGGCTTCATTTTTGTTGTCGAGGCCTGAAAGGGCGCCTTTGGGATCTCCTCTGTTCTGATTATCTCTTCGGATGCAACGCCCATTGGGATTCATGTTCCCCACTTCCGCACATTCTAGATAGTGCCATGAAACCTCTTTGTAGTTTTCCTCCCTTTTGCCTTCTAGGGCCACCGGTTCTTGCAACGGTGTTGGTGTGGGTACCAGATCTTCCTCGTATGGAGCTTTTACCTTGAGAACTACATTGTTGCCTGTGCTGAAGGGGTAGTATCGAGGCTTGTCTTCATAGACCACATAAGGTCGTGGTCCTGGTTTGATTGTTCCTGGAGCAGGAGGCTCCCATGGAATGAATACTGGTCCTCTTGATATGGCAGGAGGTTTCTCTGTTCGTCCCAGCTGCCGTAGTGTGATTGACACGCCTCCGGGGTTTGCCCCTTGCAATACGACTGGCTCGACTGGAAGAGCTCCTTCCAATACAACGGGCTCTTGCTGTTGATGAGTATAATCCTTCCATTGCGGATTGGATTGTTCTGGAGTTCCCCCTTGCAAGATGACAGGTTCGTATGTGGGCTCGATGTATGATTGTGCTCCTTCCAGGACGACTGGTTCCCAGCTTGAATGGTTGTAAGGTGCCCCTTGAACAACTGGTATATCATATGGAGGTGCTCTTTCGAGTACTACTGGCTCGGAGATTGAAGGAAGAAAGGGACCTGCCCCTTGCAAGATTGGAGGAGGATTTGTCGGCCCATAGGTGTAGGCATGAATGGATTGGATGGGGGAGAAGAAGCGATCGAGATGGTCCCCTTCTTCTATACTATTGACTGCAGGGCCACGAGACGAACTGGGGTCCGTTGGATGCTGAGGCAGAGGATTCTGAAGGATGTTGGTGGAAGCTGCTGGAGAAGTTCCAGGGACCGAGATAACGATCTTGCGGTCATCAATCAGGTCTTGTATGGCATTCTTCAAAGTATAGCATCGATCAGTGGCGTGGCCACGTCCTTGATGATAGGCGCAATACTCATTTTCTCAGTAGTTTGGTGGCAAAGGATAAGGAGGAGGCCTAGGTGTCATCAGAGTGAGTAACTGCTTTTGTACCAGCGTAGTCATGATTTGACTAAGTGGTTGACTGAGTGGAGTGAACTTCCTGGACTCCCTGTAATTCTGCCTGTTCTGGTATGAGTATTGGCCGTTTCCTCTGAACTGCTGCTGTTGTCGAGGTGGTTGTGGCTGAGGATTTGGTTGTGGCTGATACTGCTGAGGCTGATGCTGAACTTGATTCTGCTGATACTGTTGACGTCCCTGTGGGGGAGCATGTTGATTTCCTTGAGCAGTGGTATTGATGTTGTTTACCTCTGTTGGGCGGGGAGGAGAACCACTGCGGTTTCCATTCCCATGCCTGATAGGTCTTCCTTCCACTCTGTTCCTCTTGACTGGAGTGGCCTAATGAGGCCATGGGGAGATTGTCCCGGCCCAGATTCTTGCTTCGACTTGCTCTCCAGCAAGGATCAATTGTGAGAAATTCGCATATGGATGCGAGATGAGATACCTGGATATGCCTGGATATGTTGAATGAACAATCATGGAGATTTGTTCTTCGTCGTCGATAGGCGTTCGCATTCGAGCTGCCATAGCCCGCCAACGACCCACATAAGTTGATAGTGTTTCATCACTCCTTTGCCTGAGAGCTGCGAGGTCGGCTCTTCTGGGTGCCATGTTGAGATTGTACGCGAATCTGTCGACGAAAGCCTGGGAAAGCTGTTCCCATGTCCTGATGCGGTGGCAGTCCAATGAAGTGTACCAATCTAGGGCATCGCCCTTTAGAGATTTTTGGAACAAGCGAATGAGGGCCCCTTCATTTCCTGAGATTGCACTCAGCTCTCCACAGAAGGCCTTGAGATGTGCTGTGGGACAACCGCTGCCATCGTATCTTTTGAATTTTGGAACCTCAAAGTTTTGAGGTACTTGAGCATCTGGGAAAGGACACAAGTCTCTGAACTTGGTCGAAGGTAGATCAATTCCTTGTTGTCGCTGAAGCTGATTTTACAAGATCTGGAACTGCTCTCGCAACTCGTCCAGTCCTGAGTGATCTGTTCGAGCGACTGGTGCCTCCTGGAATAAGGCACGTTCTTCTTCGGCATAGTGGTCGATGTCTTCGACCCTATGGGCTTGCTGAAAAGCAACCGCGGGTTGCTGAAATTGATTTGATGACTGAACTGGATTCTGATGAACTTGTGCTTGAAATGATGGTAACTGAACTGGAGACTGTACTGAAGGTTGAACTGGAACTTGCTGGAAATTGACTGGATTTTGCTGAATTGAAGATTGCTGAAAATTAACTGGATTTTGCTGAATTGAAGATTGCTGGAAATTAACTGGAATCCCATCGGCGGGGATGTGCTGGAATTGAAAAGTGCTCCTGTTTGCAGGAGGCTGAGATGCTGGGAAGTGACCCCCTTGTTGGGTATTCGCCACTGTCCGCTAATTGATGTGGGCTTGACACTGACCCCCGTTGTGGGCATTCGCCAGTGCTGTCCCTGTTGCTGGAAATTGAATTGAAATCCCATCGGCGGGGATGTGCTGGAATTTAAAAGGTGTCCCATCGGCGGGGACATGCTGAGATCTACTGAGATTGTTGTTTGCAAGATTGACTGGAAGCTGACTGGATGTTCCTGCAACGGAAGTGCTCTGAGATGGCCTTGTCGTCGTAGGAAGATATTGAGAAGGATGCCCCATAGCGAAGGGCTGAGATGGCTGTTGTCCGTAGTCTTGGGCAGACTCCGATGGTTGCACTTGATTTGAACTGGAGGCCGGAAGGACCCGGCATGGTTGCTGAGACTGCTGAACTGGGCCAACTTGATTGTTGGCTGCTGCGGTGGCTTGTGCTTGCATGAATTGCAAGAGCATTTCTTGCATTGCTCTCACTCCTTGTGCCAATTCCTGTATGATTGGCGTATTATCAATGGGCTGTTGCGCTGGAGGTTGCGCTTCGGTCATCTCAAGAGCAGGGAAGAGACGAGTTTCTTCTTCGTGGTCGGACATGGCTTGTTGAGCCAGAGTGCGGATTATGCTGCGGAAGGGAAGTTGTCTCCGCGTACGTTGAGCCCGAGGAGGCGCAATGGTGAGGACTATACTCTACTCTTTTTGGGTTTTGGGATTTTCTATTTTTTTTTTGGTTTTGGGATCTTTTATTTTTTTGTTTGTTTTGGGTAGAATGCTATGCAGATGAGATTGTATGAGGATTAGTGGCTTTGAAGTAGGGAAGGATTCTGTTTTTCAAGTCGGATCACGACTAGTGGGACTAGCTCATCCCCAGCGGAGTCGCCATTCTGTGGACCCTCACCGATTTTTCTCGCTCCCCACACGACGTCGTTCTTCTCCCTTCCCCTTTCCTTTCGGAAAAGAAGGAGATGAGGAATGCGTGAGTGCGAAATCGCCATTTGTGCCACTGGCTTGCCTCGTTCTCGAGGGCTTTGTTTGGTAGTCGTGTTAAGCTGGATATGTTTAAGTGAGTTTATATAAGACCAGAGTCGCCACTAGCCAGTTACTTCGAATCTACAGTCGGCTAGACCCCGTAGAAATGTTAGAGAAGGGAATCCGAAGATTCCTTCCTCTAAAATGACTCCTGTTGATCTGCGGCCAGAGATTCAAGGTAAGGGATCACGGTTACAGGGTGGGAAGAGGTTAAGAACCCCACACACTGCCCGTACCGAGGTAAGGTCTCTACTTCACAAAATCGATCGGATACTTGAAAGTCTAGTTTAATTCTCGTATATTCTCATGGATGACATGATGCATGAATGCGGGTCTGAACAGTAAGAGTTTCTGATGGGCAGGTTCCAACAACGGGCAAGCCCAGAGCGTACGCTCGAACTGACAGGTGCTTTATGCGAGATGATGCATGCTGTGTGCTTGAATATTCAAAGTGTCTATAGTGATATGTACGTGAATGCAGGTCTGAACAGTAAGAGTTTCTGATGGGCAGGTTCCAACAACGGGCAAGCCCAGAGCATACGCTCGAACTGACAGGTGCTTTATGCGAGATGCATGCGGTGTGTTTGAATAATCAAAGTGTTTGCAGTGAAGCAGGGGGGTTGGAAGAAAAGTAAATGTTACACTTATGCTAGATGCAAATGAGATGATGCTGGAAAAGAGTAGCTGGGTGGACGGAGGTGTCGCAAGGATTGGCTTTGAGTGGCTGGATCAAGATTTGGATGGCTTGGGAGGCTTGGACCAGTGGTCAGGCTGGGCTGGACCAGGGCTAGACTCTCCTCACTCGGGCTCTCCTTGGTGGAAAAATGGGCTAAGGGGTGGAGAAGGACTCGGACCGCACCTGGACTGGCTGGACTTGAAGGGATGTTGAAATGAGAAGGGGAGGGGGGTATTTATAGCAGCGGAGAGTGGCAGTTTGCGTAATTTTTTTCGGGCGGCCTGCTATGGGCCGCCCGTACGGCCGCTCCTCGATTTCCAGCGAGTACGGCCGCTCTCTCGGGGCTGCTGTTGGACTCGCTGGTCGACTCAGTGAGTTGACCCAGCGGGTCGACTCGGTGGTTTGACTCGACGGGTTGACTCGGTGGGTTGACTCGGTGTTTTGACTCGACGGTCGACTCAGCGGGTTGACTCAGTGAATTTGACCTTTTTAGTATTTTTTGACTGGCTTTTTTCTAGGGGGTTTTTCAGGCTGATGTTTAAGACTGGGTTGACTGGGTTCAGGCTTGATCTGGGCTATGGAATGGGGCTTACAAGGGTGAGTTTGGCTGAGTTTGGACTTGGGATTTAGGGGTATGGTCCTCCATTCAACCAGCTATCTCTACCAATAGTGTAGCCGAAGGTGGGGTGTCTACAGCAGTTCAATGGCAATGATCCAGATCGGCTTAAGACTTGAAAAATAGCCAAAAAATGTGATCGGACGCCAGTGCAGCCCTAACCCTAAGCGACCTGCGCAATCGCAACCGGAACTGATATCTATAATTTTAGAGCCAGTCTGGACATCTGCGTCATTGCCAAATGATTTGAAAGGGCCCAAAACCCCTAACCCCCAAGTTCAGAAGCTGAACTATGCGTATTTTCGCGTGCCCGCTTCGAGGACTGAATTCCTTATGCTAGGAGCTGATCGGGAGGGTCCAAATTAGGAAACAACTACCAAAATTCACTGTATTTGATCCACCACACCCCAAATTGTTCACTTGGTAACTCAATAAGAATCTAAAAGTGCTTTGGCATCAATGACTTCGGTCCTTGAAAAGGTACTTGTCCTTGGGAGGGTCGCCCGTCGGAGCCTGAATGCTGAAATATTCTAAGTTTAGAACTAGATTTCTCTCTTGCAGAGTGTAGGAGGCTGAAATATTCTAAGTCCGGAGCCTTTTAAGAGGCACATGCACCCATGGCAGAGGCCTTATGTGCTCGAGGCATCTTGACTCATCTTTTTAAGTGGTAAAAACTCCCGTGGAGCTAAGTGCTGGGCACATGCGCTCGTGCCCCTATAGCATGTGCCCAGAAACCCTCTCTTAACTACATGCACCCGAAAAATCTCATTGCATGGACTCGATTGTACCTGAACCTGAGAAACTTATTATAAATAGTGCTATCCACCTGATGACATCAGAATGATTTCATTTGCAGAGCGATGCAAGCACGACACAAGGTTACATGCGCCCGCTCCGAAATTCCCTCGCCGGAAGACTGGAATCCTTCACCGGAAAAGGATTTCCTTGCTAGAATCTGTCGCTGGAAAGTGATTTTTTCTGCAGGAGTAGGAGTGCAGAGGGGAGAAAGAAGCCAGAAATGGCTAAGTCGTGAGGTTTTTCACCTTGGCCAGAGCTCACATGTGGCCACCAGAAATGCAGAGGAGGGGACATGTGCCCACTCTCTTGAGTTTGGAAAAACATTGAAAATCAACTAAGTAGGGGAAACTTCCCTCTTGCAAAGCTAACATAAACCCACCCCTTTGAGGTGGGTGAATTTCACTAAGTCCCAGGGGGACATGCGTCCACCAGAGGGGCCTCTCTAATCACATACGCCCACCACTCTGGTGAGGTTGGAATTCGACTAAGGGGTGAAATCCCATACTCTCTCTCTCTCTCTCTCTCTCTCTCTATCCTCTCTCCACATGCGCCCATGGGGGGGGGGGGGGGGTAACATGTGCCCAGACATCTCTAAGGACCTTGGGAACTCTGTGGTGTGGCTCGCTTAGCATGGGTCCCGCCTCTCCAAAGTAATATGCCTTCTAGACACACCTCAATGCAATCTTTCAATCCCGCAGACCCGATTATCCAACGGTCTAGATTAAAGATCTTTAATCAGTGATTTTCTCTAAAATGACCAGTACTTAGTCAATTTTATAACCCTGGAAACCCCTCTGTAAGAGCACAAATCGATCGACGCTCGATAGAACTAAGTAAAATCCAACCAACACCAGATGGGATCTAGCATCTCCATGGTCCAAAACAACATAATCACGCATTACATCGGCCTTAATCACCATCCTAATCATAAAATACCATGATTAAGTGATAAACAGGCCCAATACTTAGTCATTTTCACCCTTGGAAAGTGCCCTAATGGCTCAAAAATTGACTGACGCCAAGTAGAATTAGGTGCGATCTCACTAACGCTAGACAAAATTTAGTATCGTTATAATCCTAATGAACATAATCCAACATCTTTCAAGGATAGTCATCATTATTAATTGCTAATTAGCATGATTAAGAGGTAAACATGCCCGATACTTAGTCATTTTCGGCCTTGGGAAGTGCCCTGATGGCCTGAAAATTGACTAACACTAAGTAAAATTAGGCGTAATCTCATTGATGCCAAACTGGATTTAGCATCCTCTTATCTTAAAGCAACTAAATCAAGTACTTGTGGGATATAATCCCAACCAGTTATCAGTTATCAGCATAAACAGACATATATTAATTCTGGTACTTAACCATTTTCAAGCCCCGGAATACATAGCATAACTCATTGGGCTTGAGCTTTCAAAGAAACATGGCTCGACTTAACCCATCCAATCGACCTAATCTTCTAAAGCATCGTTCATTAACGATAATATGATTGAATTAAGGATACGCTTAGGACAGATTAACTTGATTAAGTACCCGATACAACAATCATCAAGCATAGTGCAATTCTCTCTTAAGCATGAATGCAGACTATAACTTTGCATTCCATTTATATTTATTATACATCGAACAACCCCATACTCTAGGTATAACATTCTGCATATTCATGCATATATTAGAAGATCCTCAATATTGTTTTGGCCCTGTGTTGACTATCATTAAGTGCGCGAGAGCAAGAATGTTTCTGAAGATAAGTCACCGGACTCCAGGATCAAGCACACATACTTTGTATCTTTTATATTCATTGTGCAAATTCTACCCCTCCCGGATTAAAGTCCGAGACTAAAATGAAGGGGCTATGATTACCATGAGAAATCGAAATCAAGGAGTTCCAACAAACATCTAACATATTTTGTTATGAACCGCCATTACAAAAGCTAGTCGATGTACTACCCATCCAAAGCTGGATCTGTAGGTTAAACCGATCAGGTAATTGTGATATGCTATCTCGAAGTCATCGATCATAAAAATATGGGAAGAGAACTCTGAGTTATGCCATCTCGAAGTCGCCCATCATAAAAATACGGGAAGAGGGCTCTGAGTCATGCCTTCTCGAAGTTACCCATCATAAAAATATGGAAAGAGAGCATCGAGTCGTGCTGACAGTCGCAGTGCATGTATTCCAGTGGTTACCGGTCATAAAAATACGGAAAGATGGGCCAGCGTTACACGACTCGATTAAAGAACCTAATAGTCTTTCAACCCAGACAATCCGAAAGAACATCAGACATAGGCATCCGGCTTGCCCAAAATGATAGCCCAGTCCATAACAAGAAAACAGAAAGGTCTCTAAGACTATAAACTCAAAGATCATAGTCCCTAATGGATTAGTCTTTTTCCTTTAAATCAAGGGTGATCAATCATCCTATGCTACCATTGAGACTTCATGCTACGATTGTGAGCCCAAAACTTAGATCCAAATCTAAGTATGCTGCACCATGCGAAATAGTGTGGTTTGAAATGCCCCCATTCAAATATTCTTAGGGTCCACCCGATATGTTTATATGCCACATTCATGAGGTGATTCCCACTACGAAAATACAAATAACAGATTCATCCAAAACTTCCGCCGGCTCAGAAAGGTTTCAATGTTGGCTATTCAATCCTTATTGTTTCTTTTGGAACGGCGCACTTGAGATTTGGATCCACCTCACTTTTGGGTCACATCCTACCATGAGCCAGCCAAACTAATTACAAATTAGTCAAACGGAAAAAAATATATTTTATTATTGTTTTAATGTGGAAGCTAGCTAGTTCCCTCTTCGTGGTACAGTATCCGAGTATGCACTGCAATTTCAATGAAAGATAATATATATATATATATATATATATATATATATATATATATATATATATATATATATATATATATATATATGGTACATAGGATGTTTGCTCCAATACATCCAAACCATTACAGTGTGACATGTGGGACTTTAGCCTTTGAATCTGGGTCATCTTTCACTGATGATACCATATAGGTTTATCCAATGATCCCACCTTGTACGAAGGACAGACAAACTTAGAAAAAAAGAAAAAATTCCTTCTTATAGTCAATTATTTTAGCCCTTTGAAATTCTGCTCTTTTTCTTTGAAAATGGATGCTCAAAGTAACCTTTGTATTATCAAAGGGTCAAACTGTTATATCTAATGGATTTTTTTCGGGCATCTCCCATCCAAGAGTTCACCCTATCATATGAACAATTTGGGTTATTGAAACGAAGGCAATTCTAATGGTTAAAGCCCCAACGTCTGATATTACAATACATGGGGTCGTGACCATCATCCATACCAAATTCAAGAAGATCAAGATATATATGATAATGGCTACGAAGGTTTGAAGGACCGGATCGGTCTTTGATACCACAATAAACTGAAATTAATATTTTCGCTGAATACTTTTTCCATGCAAGTGTATGAAAATAAGATCACTTGATTTTGGGAATCAATCAACCAAGTAATTAGCCATAGGAATGGATTCGTGAGTTGTGATTGATCTTGCTGAATCTGGTGTATATAATGGTCTAACAAGGAGAAATTCTCGTATTGAAATATTTCAAACTCAAAAGTACCGTGAAACCTTTGGGATCAATCTCAATCATTTTATACCACCTCTTTGTCAGCCAGAATAGAGATTGTCACCACAATCAAGCTGACCAGATGAAAGGCAAACCATGTATCATGTGGGACAAACGGTGCGGATCATCTGAAGAAATATCAGGCCAGTTACATGTTAGATAGTTAGGCCTCACATGAAGAGAAACAATGGACGGCCTAAAAGTGCTTTCATGATTTTTCAGAGCGTATAATGGTTTTGTTCGTCGGCCCAATAGCTTTTCCAAAACCATATCTATCACATTGTAGTGTTACATCGCAAAAGCTTTCCATGAACGAACCATATAATCATCTTCAATCTCTCTATATATGCACCCTTCCGTATGGAAAGTAGGCTATCGTTTTTTGAGTTTTTCTCAAGAAGCATTTCTTTTCTTAGTATCCTATAAAGATCTTTCTTCTTCCTAGGTTAGGTAGGTTACTGGTTTTTGCTTGATTTTTCAGAGCGTATAATGGTTTTGTTCGTCGGCCCAATAGCTTTTCCAAAACCATATCTATCACATTGTAGTGTTACATCGCAAAAGCTTTCCATGAACGAACCATATAATCATCTTCAATCTCTCTACATATGCACCCTTCCGAATGGAAAGTAGGCTATCGTTTTTTGAGTTTTTCTCAAGAAGCATTTCTTCTCTTAGTATCCTATAAAGATCTTTCTTCTTCCTAGGTTAGGTAGGTTACTGGTTTTTGCTTGATCGCACCCAGCAAATCAAGATTTAAAAATCTCCCTATTCAAATAAACTTCCAGTCATTGAGATCTTTGAAAGCGTACACGCACCTCTACACGAAGGCCATTCCAACCATTGATTGGGTGGGCCACAGAGCGTACATGAATTAGTGAAATAATAATGGTTATCCAACTATCAGTCAGGGCATACTATTTATTGTAAATGCTTGTTGTTTGAACCGACCTGTCCGCATATTAGGGCCCCCGCCTGATTCACATAGCACGTCTAGCAGGTTGGAACATACGGCGGACTGTGGAGGAGCCATGGCCAAAGCCCAAAATCACATTGAAATAGTTTTTTTTTTCTTTTTTTCTCTCTCTGGATAGTTATGGATTATCAACCATCTCTCTCTCTCTCTCTCTCTCTCTCTCTCTCTCTCTCTCCATGCTTACATGGCCCACGTCATGAATGGACCATCTCACCATGACGGTAACTTCTCTAAGTATACACCTGAGAGTGGACATTTTGATACCTGTTGTTCAGATGTGCCAATTTGTCACACGTTCGTTAATATGTTCCGATTGGGCACACATGGTCAGATCTAATCAGCATACATGGTGTTCTTTGTGGATGTCTATACTAAAAATGCAGGCCAGAGCTGGACACGAGCGGAGCCAAGTTGCTTAACTCGGCTCGAAAAAACTCGATTCGACTTGACTCGTTGTTGAGTTCAACTAAGTCGAGCTAGGCGGGTGTGGTTCAAAAAAAAAAAAAAAAAAAAAAAAACGAGTTGAGTTTGAGCTATACCAAACTCGACTTAGAACTTGACTCGAACTCGGTTTGACATGAACCGGCTCAGTTCAACCCATCTGGTGTTCCATGAAATATCCCAAAGGGATTTGGTCTCTTGGAACTCTTTGATTTGTAGTTATAGCCAGAAAAATAGGTTCATGGAGGTTTTGGCTCTTTTTAAGCAATGGAGGCGGAGAATGTGAAGCCTGATGAGGTGACAATGGTGAATGTTGTTTTGGCTTGCATGCATTTGGGTGATTGGGAGTTGGTGGATTCGATAGTTAAATATATTGAGGAGAATCATTTGAAGATTGATGTTTACTTGGGGAACACTCTGATTGATCTTCATGGGCGACGAGGGTCTATTGAATTAGCTAGGAAGGTGTTTGATAAAATGCCTCAAAGAAACAATATCTTAGAATGCCATGATCATAGGGTACTCAAAAGTAGAGAACTCGATAGAAACTTGGCTCGACTCGACTCGAGCTCGGTTCAGATTAGTCAGATCCTAGACCAAACTGAGTTCAAAGCTGACCCGACCGAGCCCTGGACCGAGCTGAGCCAAGTTCAAGCCTAGGCCAACCTCAGACTGAGCCAAGTCGAGTTGGGCAGAGTTTGACTCGGTTCAACTCGATGTCCAGCTCTAATTCAAGGCAATTCGATGTACCATATATGTAGAAAATAAATGAATAGCTTAATGAATTATATGGTGTAAAATGGTGATTTTTGTCCTAAACTGCCAGGGTACATAAGTGATCATGTTTTAGGAATCCCAACCAAACTCTAAATGCGCAGGCGCAGTATAAAACATCTCCCAAATTAAATGATTTTATGCATTATATTGGTTACCTAAGAAATGATTTGGAATATAACAAAAGTTTTATAGATAGAATCATCTAATCAGAAAGTTGCCTAATAAATAATTAAGAAATAATTAGGAAGATAACAATAGTTGCATAGATAGAATCATCTAATCAAGAAAGTCTAAAGCCATACCCAATTTGCCACCCCTAATACTATTAAAATGTCAATAGAGCCTATTTTCCCACAACTTTTAGCATGATGAATATGACCCCATAGATGTTTTCATCAAATCAATTCTATGACTTTTTCCCCTATGGTGAGTTCCACTTAAACTGTGGATCAAAAGTGTCGACATTCTATGCGTGCTCCCATCTCCAACCGTCTTGCATCATGTGGTGTGCACTAAAGATGAAATGCTGATGATATGTTGATTGCTGCGAAGGACAAGAATGAGATATTCTTGCTTAATCTCTGTTAAGCAAGGAGTTTGACATGAAGGATCTTGGCGTTGTGAAGAAGATCGTAAGCATGGAGATTCACAGAGACAAAGAGTCTAGGAAGTTGTGGCTGTCTCAAAAGGGATATGTGCAAAAAGTTTAAGAGCGATTTTACATGGAAGGTGCTAAGTCAGTTATCACGCATCTACTAAACCACTTCAAGTTGTCAGTCAGGTCATGTCTAAGCACTGAAGATGATATTTCAAACATGTTACGGGTGTCGTATGCGAGTGCAGTGGGGAATCTCATGTGTGCGATGGTTTGCAAGAAGCCAAATATCTCACAGATAATTAGTATGGTCAGTAGATATATGACGAATCCAAGAAAAGAGCATTGGAATGTTGTTAAGTGGATTTTCAGGTATCTCAGGGGCACAGTTGACACTAGGATCATGTTCGAGGGACATGGAGCTTCAAGTGAAGTTGTAGGCTACGTGGATGCAGATTATGTGGGAGATATAGATAATAGGAGGTCTACTATGAGATATATTTTCACATTAACAGGTGGACCGATATGCTGGAGATCTACTCTATAGTCTATGATAGCGTTGTCAACAACCGAGGCGGAACATATAGTTGCACTGGAGGCGTCAAAGAGGGCATTATGGTTGAAGGGTCTGATTGGAGAACTCCGATTGAAGCAGGAGGCTATTCTGTCGTATTTTGATAGTCAGAGTGCTATCTATTTAGCATTGAATCAAGTGTATCATGCGAGAACTAAGAACATCAACGTGAGGTTCCACAAGATATGGGAATTCAACTTCAAGAGAGATTCGGTTTCAGAAGACTCACACAAATGAGAATGTTGCGGATATGTTAACGAAGCCGGTGACTATAGGTAAGTTTAAGCATTGCTTGGGATCAATCTCACCAGCCATTTATGAGATTTGGCACCCTTGCACAAGGGTGCAGATGGAGCTGCGTTCCAAGTGGAGGATGTAGGGAGTAGTCTACGCTCAAGGTGGAGGCTAGGTATGGGAAATCTTCAAGGTGACTTGGCAGAATATAGGTCAAGGTGAAGATTCTTGTGTGGATTTCTTAGATTATGCACAGTTTGGGAGATGAATCATGACTCTATCAGTCGAACCATATAGTCTAGGAGATGGAGCCTGACTCTATCTTATGGGAGCAAAGTAGAATGCTATTGGACGGATCGACAACGACCAACGGACCAACTTAATTACGCGATTTTGCGCAAATCAGGGTATTTAAGGCTTAATACGGTTAGGGTTTGAGAATTACAATGTTTTCTCTCTAAGGGTAGGGTGAGAGGGTTTTCTACATTTATAAGTGCTTGGGAAGAGATTTTTCTCAAGGGCTAGGGTTTTCCTAGGGTTGTGCATTGTAAGGGGAGATCGGTTACCTCTGTAATTGAAAAGGTAAGTGGTGTAATTCTAAGGTTTCAATTATAGTAGAGATCCCTGTTGCTTTGTGCCATAGTTTATTCCCGCAAGGGTTTTCCACGTTAAAATCATATGCTTGTTTGTTTGCTTGATTGGTTTATTCTATTTTTATTGTTTTATCTTTGTTGAATGTGCTTTCACAAAGCGTGTAGATTAACTGATGGTATTAGATCCAAATTTCTAATGCCTAAGGTTGATCCGGGTTTGTTGCGGCTTGGGATTACCAACAAAGTGGTATCGGAGCCAAGAGCGGTTTCCACAATAGCTTTCTTATATAAGTAAAGTCTATAAGAATCAGATTTTTGTCAGCTACCTACATGGCCGATCTCGAATCCTGAGGCCTTTCTTAGTTGTTGTCATACAAAGCTCACTTTTTAAGGTGAATTACTACATAACAACCCAAGGTGCAATGCATGGTTAGCGGAAATTGGATTCTCGTCAGTACCATTACCTTTCATTTTTCATCAGGCATGACTTGAGTTAATTGGGTGTCTTATTTTAAAGTTTGACCCCAGACATACTAGTGGGGTGTCTACAAATGCCCATCTTTGGCAGAAGTTGAGTGCAACTAAATGCCAAAGAAAATAGACAACCCAATATCCTAGTTAGTCATAGAACAGGTTGAGTCTATTTTAACCAAATTTCAGTGTCGATAGATCATCTACCGGAAGAAGAACATGGGTGTGCCCAAGGATGATGAGAATGTTGTGATCATCCTATGCTTCATGGGCTCACGGGGATTCGATAATAACCTTCTAATTATGACATGTATTTGCTTTGGGGTTATCTAAGAGTCTAAATTTTCAATGAGGTAGTCACTCTTACATCTTGCGGCCTTAAGAGGATCTGACTACTGCACTTAATTAGATCGAGAAATGTAATTTTCCTTATTATGCAATTGCCTTAGAATCACCTGCAAGTCTAATCATAGAAATGAGAAGTTGCCCTATGCTTCACGACCTTATAAGGATCCATCTCATTCAATCAATGAATTGAATGAGAACCATCAATGGAGAAAACCCCATTATTAGGGTCAATCCACAACAGCTGTATATAATTCCCATAAGCTTTTCTCTCCCTCTCTCTCTCTCTCTCTCTCTCTATTTTTTTTTCCGGTCAATCACGCAACCCACCCACCTAGTCAGTCATGCAATGCACCCACTGGTGCTGAAACTCCGCAGAGTCTACCAACGAGGCAAGGCTCCAAACCCATATAATTCCCATAAGCTGTTTAGAATAATCCAGCTTAAATTCCGTTTATCGTTCAACGGGCTCCACTGCAGTGCTCGAGCAAATCTATTGGACAATCCGATGGCCCTCTCCTCGGCTATCAAATGAATAGTTAAAAATTAAAATACAATACCAAATGTTTAACAGCAATTTGCGATTTTGGGCACCAACTGCCTATCATATATGAGTCCTCTATAGTACCAAAGCTGCCATGGAATGGCATGTTGCAACAAGTGTTTTACGTAGTGCAAGCTCTTTGGGCCCATCAGACAGTACGTGCAAAAATCACTCAGACGGACCACACTAACGGGAATAGTGTAAAATTGCGCCCAAAACATTTTAGTTCACACGTTGTGGTCTGCCTTAGTTCTGGATTAGGATGAATTTTGTATTTTTCCTTCATCCTACGGTTATGGTGAAAGATACACACCATGGTGGCCCTACAGAAACCTATGATTGGTATTTTGTCCCCGTTATTTCCTGTGGTGTGGCCCACTTGAGTTGTGGATATGGCTGATTCTTTTCCTATAGGTAAAATCAAGGAGCACACCTGATCTGATGGATGGAGTGGATTTCACATGTAAAAAAATGGTAGGCGCCCCTTGGATGTTTTACATGGCCGTGGAGTTGTCAAATATAGGGACTGTAGGATGAAGTTTTATGCTAGAACCCGTCCTTTCTGGCGAAGGTGTCGCATGTAGATTCTCCAATCTGTGAAGAAGTTGGCCACAGCGGGCCGACCGAACCTATCATCTGGGCCACACCAATACACTCAATGATACAATCTACGGTTTTTATTTTCATATCAGATGATTATAAAGGTGTGGCCCTTTTTTTGTTGCAGGGATAAAATCTTCTACACATGTGACAAGTTAACTGTTTGCATTGATCATATTTCCTCGTGTATGTACATATAACCTAAGGATGCTGGTATTGTTGCTCTCTATTTCGTCCGCATGAGTGTGATGTGTGTGTGTGTGCGTGCCAGAATCGAATGTGCGACTCGATTCAAACCAAACAACAATGGCCCCAAGCACTGAGATAAGCAGATAAGTTGTGATTGGCCGTACATCAACAAGATTGTACAGATTGGTCACATATTCAGCCACTTGTACAGTTGTTTTTGACAATCAGGCAATGTTTAAAGGGTGAGGTTCGTCCTCCAATAATAGATTACTCTTTTACCTTCCACACAAAAAGGCTTTTCAATATAAAATAAGATGGAACTAAAAAAGAAACAATTACAATCGGCCGCTTCAAGCGTTCTGCAAATCATCTCTCTGAATAAAATACTTCATTAAAATAAGTTCAGCGTATGGGCGTAGGCTTCAAATTCAACTAAAATGAACAACTATTGATGGATTTAATGCTGCGAAATGTAAAAGTGCAACTTACTGTTCACTTCCCCAAGTGTAGGGTGCGAAGTAGTAATAATTCGGAAAGACCGAGTATCGTTTCTACAGGGATTTATGTATGAGTATCCTCAGAATTTGTCTAAAACAACTAGTAATTAAGATCCTATTAAGAACTAAAGCTGGGAAATAGCAATTTGGGTTTAAACAGTGAATGGTTAAGGTAATTTCAATCTAAAAAGGCACTAGAGCGCCAAGGATCCACTTTTGATAAGTTTCAATGCATCAACACAACTAGGTCTCTCACAACTCAATCGGAATCGAATTCATATCTCTATCCGATCGGAATATAGAGCGGTTAAATCAACAATTATCCAAAATAAGTGCTTATTCATTGATTTGATTCCCACAACCATGTTCAGGCCTTGGGCACACCCAATTGTGTAGGCCAAGCCTCTTTCCAATCTAGTTGAGATTCATAACCATAGCTTTCACCAAATCCTGTCACTAGACTTGATTACAACTCATGATTAGAACTCTAATTAAATCAAAATCAATGAACAAACAGCTATTTCAGATTATATGACAAAGGATAAGAACTTTAGTTGAATGAGTTCCCACATGAAAATCAGGCCATTGCATACAAGGCAATCAAAGCGTCTACCATGCCCGGAGTCAATGGTAGATCAATGAACTACACAAGCATAAACAATGCTCAAAGCTTAAGATACTAAGCTAGGATCACTAAGAATCACATGAGCCCGGAGTCATCAAGAGATCAAAGTAGAAACCAAAATAGTACTTGATTCAAACTCACATTAACTAAAATTCATCAATTAAATCATAAAAAGGAAACCTAAGTTGCATCAATCCATAAAAAACTGAATCAAAAGCTTCACCTCTTAGCCCTAGCTAAGAGGTTTTAGTTCATCTCTAACATCCTTGAAGTAGAAGCCTCTAAAAAATATAAAAAATAACTAAAACAGGAATAAAACTAAAAACTCGAAGTAGAATCCGTCTCCTAAGCAATCCCCACGTTCTGACTTCTTTGGTATGAAGGGAAGACGTCCTTTTATAGCTTGGAGGTGTCCTTTACGCAAGAAAGTTCCAGATTTCGCGTAGAGTTACGCACTTGCGCAGAGAAATCCGGAGCCGAAATTAGAAACCTTGCTATTTTACATGGCCGACCGGTCTTGACCGGTCGGACTGGGAATCCCTTTAGTCTAGCAGCCATGGCTGACCGGTCTTGACTGGTCGGGCTGGCTGTCAGTGTGCTTCTTGGCAGGTAGATGGGTGGCTTACCGGTCTTGACCGGTCTGGCTGCCTTGGCCGACCGGTCTTGACCGGTCTAGGCTACTCTTTTTTCATTATTTATTTATTTCTTTCTTCTTTTCTCTTCTCTCCTTGCTTGTCTTTCTTTGGTCTTCCTTCATCCTTCATCCTATGGTCTTCAATGCTTTTAAGGAGTTCCATTTAGTCTTCAATTTGTGAAATCTCCATCTTGTTCCTACAATCACCAATCATGCATTAGAGTGGTCCTTTAAACATGTAAACCGTGCATAATGGGTGATGAATTGTGGTTAGAATATGCACAATTAAGAGCTCAACACACCCCCCAATCAGCATTTTGCTAGTCCTGAGCAAAACATGCGTGAAACAAGTTTCATTCTCCAAAACCCAACTCTCCTCTAGAAACTATTCTTCTATGCATTCCAAGACACATAAGCGTAAAAATCAGAAAAATTCGGTGATAAAGGTTGAAACCTTAAACTCTCAGAACATAATAAGTGTTTATATGAAATTTTCGCTGATTGATTGACAAATAGAAGAATTTAAACAAATTCAACCTAGTGTGCATAGTGAAGGCTCATCTCATGAGTTTCCGGGATTATCTTCTTCATAGATCAACTAAACTATAGATTTCAAGGTGTATAGAGCAACAACAAGCCTATGACAGGAATTTGCCTTACCGTCCTTTCGACGACTTTCACACTACGTCCCATTTCCGGCTTTGGTTACGGGTAGACCATCCCCCGGTTGGTAGTAGGTAGCCCTAATCGGAATTTCCACCATTTTTCCATCATTCCCAATTTCATCCTTCATTTTCCTTTTTCTTTTACATTAGATAGGATTTTTAGAAATCCATATCTTTCGTTATTTTCCCATGGACAAGGATGGACAAAGTACCCCGGCTTGGTTTCTCAATACCTCAAATCAAAGTCTAGCTAATCCATAAATCACACAATCCTTTTCAAATCATGAAAATCGTGTAATGTGAACTAGATGCAAAAGGTGTTCAAATTTTCTATCAATCATAAAAATAGGTGAATTCACATATAAAACCATTATATTAAGAGAAGTTCAAAGCTTGCAACATCCCTCACTTCATATCTCATCTTCTTATACCCATGCTATCTCGAATGCATAGAATCAAAGTTTTCCAAAAGATTTTTGAATTTTTGAAAAATTGAAAAATTTCTACATCTTTGCTTGACATGTCACAAAAGCTAGCAGATTCATCATCTAAGGAATCTCTCACCCCCCAACCAAAACTTCATATTGTCCTCAATGTAATAAGATATGCAATATGCATGACATGAGAGCAATGACATAAAGCAAAGGAGAGTGAGAAAGAGAGATATCACCTGAAGCATGTATTCCATGGCAAGATTAGCTTTTGGAGATGGATTACTTCACAACTGACTCAACTATCAAAGCAAATCCTAATGGGAAAGCATTCTAGCAAATTATCCTCCGTCAGACTAGGAGGTTAATCCCAACAACTCATCCAAAAGCATAAAGTCAAGCAGAATCATTAGATGGATCAAAAGGTTTCGCAGTAAGGTCATCCAATATCCTGCTTTACAATGTACATGTGTGTGAGTGATCGAGATAAGCCAATGAAAATCCCAAAAAGGAATTCCAGCGGGTTCCTTAATGTTTTCACCACATGTATAGGAGGAGACATCATCATATTTATCAGAAAAAATATGTCTCCATTCAGATTTTCCTGGGCATTGATATTGCAAGTAAGGATCATCCCAGGGTTGGTGGAGTTCGGTATGCATGATCCACATAGGTGTGGAAATATGAATTGATTTCTCAGCACAAGAAGGTATTGTTTCCACATCCTTCTCTCGGTTAGCCTCATAGGCCGATGCCGACTCGAAAAGTGTGACCATATCCCTTATCATATCATCGTTTTCATCAAGGGAGTGAGTCACTTCTTCGTCTAAGTGACCGGAGTAAAAAGGTGAGAGGGACTCATTTTCCACAATAGAATTGATCATATTTATTTCGTGGACCTCCTCATCCTCATCCTCTTGTTGGTTGTCAATATTGAAAGCATTCAACTCAATTGTCATATTACCAAAAGACATTTGTATGACCCCACTCCTACAATTTATGATAGCGTTTGATGTAGCTAGGAATGGGCGGCCAAGTATGACAGGAATTTGGGGGCCAATATTAACCATGGGTCTCGTGTCCAAGACAATAAAATCCACCGGGTAGTAAACTTTGTCAACTTGGACAAGAACGTCCTCAATCACCCCTCTCGGAATACGAATCGATCGGTCAGCAAGTTGTAATATGGTTTTGGTGGGTTTTAATTCACCTAAACCCAATTGTTCATAGACCAAAAAGGGAATTAAGTTTACACTTGCCCCTAGATCAAGTAGAGCATGTTTCACCCGGTAGTCTCCAATCACACATGATATTGTCGAACAACCAGGATCTTTGTATTTATTGGGCATCCCGTGGTTGATAATGGCACTCACATTCTCTGTCAAAAATGCCTTCTTTTGCACATGTATTTTTCTTTTAACCGTGCAAAGGTCTTTTAAAAATTTTGCATATGACGGTATTTGTTTAATGGCATCCAACAATGAAATGTTGATTTTGACTTGCTTGAAAACCTCCAAAAATTCCTGATATTTATCTTGAGGTTTGGCTGGAATCAAGCGTTGGGGGAATGGAGCAACGGGCCTATATTCTTTCAATGGCTCTTTTTCATTCATGGTGATGCTAGGTCCATCATCCTCTTTGGAAGATATCGGATCATTAGGCGTTGAAACCTTCACCGGATCAGATTTCTCAATGATTTTACCACTTCTAAGAGTAGTGATGGCCTTAGCATGTTCCATATGTTGGTTAGAAGAACTAGGCACACTTATTTCGCATTGTGGTTTTGGATTTGGTATGGGTTGGGCTGGAAGCATCCCTACCCTTGCGTTTAAGCGAGCCTTGATTTCCTCCACCGAATTTTTAAGCTCAAGCATTATCGTATGGTTGGATTGATTTATTTGAGCTTGTCCTTCCATGAATGCTTTCAAAGTATCCTCTATAGGCATTTGAGGTGGGGCCATTTGCATTGGGGGCCCCCTTTGAGGATTATTTTGATTAGCCGTGTTTCCATTCGCCCAATTGAAGTTAGGGTTGTTTCTCCAACTAGAATTGTTCGTGTTTGAATTTGGAGTACTAAAAGGTCGTTGATAACTATTCAAGGCATTCGATTGTTCAAATAAAAGTTCTCGAAATGCATAGATTGTTGGACAATCCGGCGTTTGATGCACATTGGAAGCACAAATACCACAAATAGTTTCAACAGCCCCCCTTTGTTGGGTTGTGTCCACTTTCTTTAGTTCCATCTCCTTGACCTTTCGTGTGAGTTTAGCCACTTTAGAACCTAGATCATCTTGCCCATCTAAAACATAAATTTCTCCATTTTCCTTAGTTTGAGGTTGTTTTGAACTTGTTGGCTTAGATGTATCCCAAGATTGTGTATTTTCAGCCAACATGTCAAAATAATCCCAAGCTTCCTCCATTTCCTTGTTCATGAACTCCCCATTGCACATCATCTCTACAAATTGGCGCATGGTTGAGTTCAATCCATCATAGAAGAAACTAATCAACCTCCACCTTTCATAGCCATGATGTGGGCATGCGTTTAATAGCTCATTATACCTTTCCCAACATTGGAAAAAGGTTTCTTCTTCTTTTTGGGCGAAGTTCATTATGGCCCTTCATAGTGCATTGGTTCGATGAGTAGGGAAGAATTTTTTAAGAAACTCCCTAGTCATCTCAGCCCATGTCCCAATAGACCTCGGCCTTAAGGAATGTAGCCATGATTTGGCCTTCTCTTTCAAGAAAAAAGAGAATAATTTAAGTTTTATAGTATCCTTGGTCACATTGTCATAGTTTATTGTGGCAATAACCTCTTCAAATTCCTTAATATGTAGATACGCGCTCTCAGAGTCGAGTCCATGGAATCTAGGAAGAAGTTGGATCAACCCTGGTTTAAAATCAATATTTCCCACATTATGAGGGAAAATTATACAAGAGGGAGTACTCGTCCTAGCTGGTTGTAAATAATCACGTAAAGTTCTAGGTTGAGGTACATCCCCCACTTCATTCTCATTCAATTCAGTAAGGTTTGGGGCTGGATTTTGATTAGTCCCTTGATTTGGTTGATTTACAGCCATCTCTCTATTAATTTCAGGAAAATTTTGACGTTTCCTATCACGAGGCTCTCTATCAATCCCTTCAACAATTACTCTGTCCCTTACAAGTCGGTTATTATAAGTTCGAGCCCAATGTGGCATAGCAAGACCAAAAAGAATGAACAAAAAGAAAAAGAATTCTTCCTTCTTTCCTTTACTCCTCTCTAAGACTTAAGCACAAGGTGTCTTGCAATGGCTAAGCCAGAAGCAAGGATAGAGACCGATTTCTCCTGGTCAATAGGGGTTCAAAGAACTCCCCACCCACTCTTTGAGTCTTTTGAGAAAAAGTACAGAAAAAGAAGACAGAGGAATAGGTTGAGAAGAGAAATCTCTGAGCACAAGGTGATCCAAGACGGCAGAGCCGACCAATAGGAATCTAGGTGGCACAAGGCCTACCTTTTAGAGATCCAGAAGGAGTCTCCACCAACTCTACAAGAGATGAATAGGATAGGAATGAGTAGGAGAAGAAGAAGAGTAAGGTTAAAACGATAAAACCTGATTTGTGAATTAAGATGCCTTCTTCTTCTTCAATTTCCTAAAAATCCTTGAATTAAACCTATGCTAGAATCCTGCAAAAATCAAAACAAAGTAAGTTAGGTATTTAGAAGAAAACCTATTCTAGAAAGCAAAGCAAATTCTAAACCGATCTTAACACAATCTCAACTAAAAGTTATTTCAGAAAATTCTAAAAATACCGCATAGAAATCCCCGGCAACGGCGCCAAAAACTTGTTCACTTCCCCAAGTGTAGGGTTGCGAAGTAGTAATAATTCGGAAAGACTGAGTATCGTTCCACAGGGATTTATGTATGAGTATCCTCAGAATTTGTCTAAAATAACTAGTAATTAAGATCCTATTAAGAACTAAAGCTGGGAAATAGCAATTTGGGTTTAAACAGTGAATGGTTAAGGTAATTTCAATCTAAAAAGGCACTAGAGCGCCAAGGATCCACTTTTGATAAGTTTCAATGCATCAACACAACTAGGTCTCTCACAACTCAATCGGAATCGAATTCATATCTCTATCCGATCGGAATATAGAGCGGTTAAATCAACAATTATCCAAAATAAGTGCTTATTCATTGATTTGATTCCCACAACCATGTTCAGGCCTTGGGCACACTCAATTGTGTAGGCCAAGCCTCTTTCCAATCTGGTTGAGATTCATAACCATAGCTTTCACCAAATCCTGTCACTAGACTTGATTACAACTCATGATTAGAACTCTAATTAAATCAAAATCAATGAACAAACAGCTATTTCAGATTATATGACAAAGGATAAGAACTTTAGTTGAATGAGTTCCCACATGAAAATCAGGCCATTGCATACAAGGCAATCAAAGCGTCTACCATGCCCGGAGTCAATGGTAGATCAATGAACTACACAAGCATAAACAATGCTCAAAGCTTAAGATACTAAGCTAGGATCACTGAGAATCACATGAGCCCGGAGTCATCAAGAGATCAAAGTAGAAACCAAAATAGTACTTGATTCAAACTCACATTAACTAAAATTCATCAATTAAATCATAAAGAGGAAACCCAGGTTGCATCAATCCATAAAAAACGAATCAAAAGCTTCACCTCATAGCCCTAGCTAAGAGGTTTTAGTTCATCTCTAATATCCTTGAACTAGAAGCCTCTAAAAAATATAAAAAATAACTAAAACAGGAAGAAAACTAGAAACTCGAAGTAGAATCCGTCTCTTAAAGCAATCCCCACGTTCTAGCTTCTTTGGTATGAAGGGAAGACGTCCTTTTATAGCTTGGAGGTGTCCTTTACGCAAGAAAGTTCCAGATTTCGCGTAGAGTTACGCACTTGCGCAGAGAAATTCGGAGCCGAAATTAGAAACCTTGCTGTTTTACATGGCCGACCGGTCTTGACCGGTCGGACTGGGAATCCCTTTAGTCCAGCAGCCATGGCCGACCGGTCTTGACCGGTCGGGCTGGCTGTCAGTGTGCTTCTTGGCAGGTAGATGGGTGGTCGACCGGTCTTGACCGGTCTGGCTGCCTTGGCCGACCGGTCTTGACCGGTCTAGGCTACTCTTTCTTCATTATTTATTTATTTCTTTCTTCTTTTCTCTTCTCTCCTTGCTTGTCTTTCTTTGGTCTTCCTTCATCCTTCATCCTATGGTCTTCAATGCTTTTAAGGAGCTCCATTTAGTCTTCAATTTGTGAAATCTCCATCTTGTTCCTACAATCACCAATCATGCATTAGAGTGGTCCTTTAAACATGTAAACCGTGCATAATGAGTGATGAATTGGGGTTAGAATATGCACAATTAAGAGCTCAACACTTACACTAAGGAATGTAAATAGCAAGATTACGCTAATGAAATTGAAAGTAAGGCAGTTGATTAAGCTAAGGAATGTAACTAGCAAGATGCTAAGGAGCATTGAAAGATACGTTGATTGATTTGATTTAGTTGGTGCTGGACCCTTTGCTCTGTCTCCTGCCTTGCTTATTTATAGCCCTCTTTGGAAGAACTATCTAGATACAATCTTCCCACGTTAAACGATTACAATAAATGTTTGAGCACTTCCTGGATCTTCTAGAGACTTCTCTATCCTTTTGACACATGTTCTATAACTTGCTTGTGGGACCTACTCCATTCTCCCACGTTTGGTGGTTATAACCCTCTAGAGAACGGATTGCATGCAAAAGCTTTTTGGTATAGACTTATGCGTGGTGAAGCTAAGTGAGGCCAGCGTGATATTTGTGAGAAATCCTCACCATCCATACCATTCATAAGGTCATTCATGCTGAGATGAATAGAAAACATAAAAAATATCACCATTATCCAAAGTTTCTAATGTCCTATTAATGTTTCAATGGTGTACATTCGACCTTCACTATTTCTTATCTTGCAGCCCACTTTAGTTTTAGATCTTCTTGAAACGGCAATCGAACGTTGAAATCGGCTGCTATCCTGCTTCTTAGATGGCAATCGGCTGCTGACATCGGCCATTATCAAATTGTCAAACGGCAATTGGCCACTATCTTGATTGTTAGACGGCAATTGACCACTATCCTGCTTCTGACCGACCTTGGAGGAGTCGGTCAGAAATAGGGTACAACATTGCTCTCCTCCCCCCCCCCCCCCCCCCCAATGTTGCTTCTCCTTTAGTTAAAGGGTGAAAGCGATATTAATTGTGTTTTCAAATTTTGTTGCACTTTGGCACTACCATTGAAAACTTTCGGCGTTTTGGTTGAAAAATATTAAATTCAGCTGTCTTGGTCGAAACCGGCCATCTTGGTTGAAAAACATCAAATTCGGCTGCCTTGGCCAGAATCGGCCATTTTGGTCAAGCTTTTCTACATTTCTTTCCATCTCATTAGGTTGAGACGATTTCTCTTGAAAATCAGATAACAATGTGAATATCATATTACAATCAAATTATGGACGCTTGCCGTTCCGCGCTCCTGGACGTTCTCCCTTCCTTTCGGAAAAGAAGAGGCGTACGTGCGCGTGAATCGCCGTTTGTGCCACTAGCTTGCCTCGTTCTCGAGGGCTTTGTTCGGTTGTCGTGTTAAGCTGGATGCGTTTAAATGAGTTCGTATAAGACCAGAGTCGCCACTAGCCAGTTATTTCGAATCTTAGAGAAGGGAATTCGAAGATTCCTTCCTCTAAAATGACTCCTTTTGATCTGCGGCCAAAGATTCGAGGTAAGGGATCATGGTTACAAGGTGGGAAGATGTTAAGCACCCCGCACACTGCCCGTACCGAAATATGGTCTCTACTTCACAGAATCGAACTAATACTTGAAAATTTGATTTAATCCTCGTACATTCTCATGGATTACATGATGCATGAATGCAGGTCTAAACAGTAAGAGTTTCTGATGGGAAGGTTTCCATTAACAGGCAAGCCCAGAGCATACTCTCAAACTGACAGGTGCTTTATGCGAGATGCATGCAGTGTGTTTGAATAATCAAAGTGCTTGTAGTGCTGATGCATGAATGCAGGTCTGAACAGTAAGAGTTTCTGATGGGCAGGTTTCCATTAACAGGCAAGCCTAGAGCATACGCTCGAACCGACAGGTGCTTTATGCAAGATGCATGCTGTGTGCTTGAATAATCAAAGTGTTGGCAGTGATATGATAATAAGCGAGGGGGGGGGGGGGGGGGGGGCTGGAAGAAAAGTAAATATTGCATTTACGCTAGATGCGAATGAGATGATGCTGGTAAAAGAGTAGCTGGATGGACGGAGGTGTCGCAAGGGTTGGCTTCGAGTGACTGGATCAAGACTTGGGTGGCTTGGGAGACTTAGACCAGGGTCAGGCTGGGCTGGACCAGGGCTAGGCTCTTCTCTCTTGGGCTCTCCTTGGTGGAGGAATGGACTAAAAGGATGGAGAAGAACTCGGAACGAACGGATCGCACTCGGGCTTGAGAGCTTGCTGAATGAGAAGGGGAGGGGGGGGTATTTATAAAAGCGGGGAGTCGCAGATCCCGTAAATAAGTTTTGGACGGCACCCAGGGGCCGCCCGTACGGTTGTTTTGCTTCGGGTTCGGAGTGTACGACCTCCGAACCTGAAGTAGAAATTTTTTAGCTTTGGGGTTCGGACTTACTTCGAGGCTGCGGTTTGGAACTCGGTGAGTTGACTGGGTTTGGGATATGGGTTGACACGGTGAGTTGACTTGATGGGTTGACTCAGCGGGTTGACTCGGTGATTTAACTCAGCGGGTTGACTCATCGAGTTTGATTTTTTTTAGGATTTTTTGACTGATTTTTCTTATGGGGGTTTTTTGGGCTTATATTTAGGGGTGAGTTGGTTGGGTTCAGGCTTGAGCTAGGCTATGGATTGGGGCTTACAAGGGTGAGTTTGGCTGAGTTTGGACATGGGATTTAGGGGTACGGTCCTCCATTCATTCAGCTATCTCTACCAACATTATAGCCGAAGGTGGGGTGTCTACAGATGCCCCTCTTTGGCAGAGGTTGTGTGCAACCGAATGCCAAAGTGAATAGACACCTCACTTCTGACCCGGTCATTCATAGATCATTGTCTGAAGTCTTTGCTTGCTTTTGCATCTGCGTAAGTTGATTGTCTGGAAATTGATCACTCGCACACACCGCGGGAGTTTGGAGAAAATGTTCCGATTGTCCCTGCATGCGCTGCAACCTGGGTACCCAATCGCAACCCTTCCATTCCCGATCGGTACTAACATCAGAAAGGTACAACAAAGCCTCTACGTCATAGTCTTACGAGGTTACTGACCCTGAGATTGATTTGTTTGATGTTTTCCCGGATCACTCTAGGAGTACTTGTTTCACTTGACTGCCAAAGTGGTTAGCTGCCCTGCGTCATGTAGTCTTACGAGAGTCCACTATGCCGACTTGGAATCAGTCAAGGTACTTTTGGCATCCACGCCTAGGTATGTGCGGGTGAACTCTTTCCACCCGATCTGCTAATTTTGATACTTGGGTTACCATTCATCCTTTCCACCTGTTCAAATGTTTCTTTGACCGATCCAATAGTTTCCGGGGAAACCACGAGACATCGGATCTTATTTAATTTTTGCGTCGGCTCCTACCCAGAGATATGAAAGATCTCTCGGTGTTTTGGAGGCCGAATGCACTACTGGAAAAATATTTTTGGATTTTGAAAAGGTACCTACTCTGGGGAGTGATACTCCGTGGGGTTTTTATTTACAAATAGGAATATTTTTTGTCTTTTGAAATGGAAATTTGGCTTGTACGCGCCTCCACTAGGGATGCCTGTAAGGTCTTTGGTTAACCAACTTTTATTTTGAAAGCAGGTAAACATGATGATTGATGCGATGCATGGAGATGCGTAGTTGATGATGAATGCATGGTTTGGCTCATTCTCTTTTAGTTCAATGATTTTGCTTTTGCTAGAGATGCAGAGAACTTTTGAGCTTATTGTTTGCAGGGTTGTGCTCCCCTGGGGACTTTTTTCTTTTTTTATGCGGATGTTTGGTCAGCGGGTTGGTCAAGATCCCGACCCGTGGTCGATCAGGTCCATCGTCCCAGGATGTTGTTCTTTGCTAAGGGGAATGGATGATGAATGTTACCAGACTTCAAGATGTTCTTCTGTGAATGGATGTGATTGGGGCGGTGCTTGGTTGCTAGTTTTGGTCAAGATTCCAATTTGCGGGCGATCGGATCTGTCATCCCAAACTGCGAAATGAGTAAGCGGAGTTCGAGACTCCTGAAGTGCAGTGCTGGGGATAGTGATAATTTTTGTGATTTTTGTAAATATATGGTCTGAATCTTTTACCTGAGTAGTCAGGATGGAGATTGGTTATTGAAAACAAAGGACATATTTTTGTGATTTTGAAAATATTTTGTTTGAAAGCAAGGGAAATATTTTGTGATTTTTGAAAGATGATTTTGCAAATGTTTTGGTGTTTTTCTGATTTTTCTGAAATGCAGAGAAAGGTATGGAATTTTCATCCGTTTCCAGCTTCTACTGCTGGTAAGGTACCCAATCCAGTTTACGTCAGCGAACAAGATGAATCTCACACAGTTAAGTGCCGTAGTTTTACATCTTCGGATGAGGAGATTTTGAGGGTTTTCAGTCAACACACCCACAAAGTTGCCTGTTCCTCATGTGCAATGCACATAGACCACGTATCGTCCGATGGACTCCTTCGGCCACAAAATAAGCCACATCCACACATTTTCCTTTGTCAATCCAGTTTGGGGCCTTATGCTGCTCACAATTCCGTGAGGGTGCGCTTCACCTCCCAACTGCCTTAATCCCCTTCATAAGTTTTAGGAACAGGGAACATCCGTCAGATTCAACAGCGACTTCCAAATCAAGGTTGTCTATCACGGTGCGTTCAACACGAACAGGATTGCAGGGTTCTGCCCGCCTCAGCCTTTACCTGTTTAGAAGATTTCGAACACCCGTACGATCAAGTGTTAGCCATGTTTGAAACAAGTTGTGATAGAAAGCCCCCGAGAAGTTAATCTCAGTGTAGTTTTAGGTCTTTGGACAGCTAGGGATGCATTTGCACAGTTAAAATTGATGGTGAATTTTTTTTTTTGTTTTGGAAAAGTTCCAGATTTTAACTCGAGTGATCGAGATTGATACTGTTTTTTATGGAAAGCTTAAAATCTTTTTGGTATTTTTGAAATGATCCGGGTTATTGAACCTTGATCCGAGCAGTTGAGCCGATGCCGGTTTTTAGTTGAAAGCAAGAAAAGGTCCCCCGAGAAATTAATCCCAGTGTAGTTTAAGGTCTTTGGACCAAAAATATGTATAAGCTGAAAATACATTCTTTTTGTGATTTTTTGAAATGTTCCAGGCTGTTAAATCCCAATTTGAGCGATCAAGATTAACACTGGTTTTTATTAAAAATCTCTCGGGATCTTGGTTCCGACGTAGTTTAAGGTCTTCGGAACAAAACTTTGTACATGCTGAAAACACATTTTTTCGTGATTTTTGAAAAGATCCGGTCTATCTGACCCCTTCCTTGATCGGTTGAGATTAAATGACGGTTTTTATTAAAAAGTCTCTCGGGATGTTGGGGCTCAAATTTACACACATTATAAAGCAACATCCCGTAGTCTATTGACAACGATTTGAATCAGTTTTGAGATCAGAAAAGCTCTGAAAATGCCAGCACAACCCTAATCGCTTGGTAGCGACCAAAATTTGTAAACAGCATTTCGAAGCGGAACTGGACATGCGCTTCATCGCCACATGATCAGGAATGTCCCAAAACCCCTAACTTGTAAGTTTCAAAGTCATCCGATGCATATTTTTACCTTCGCACCTTGAAATTCGAGATTGCTTGGAGCTGATAAAAAAGGGTTCGTAAGCCTACAACTACCATTTCAGAGCGGAACTGGACATGTGTTTCACCGCCAAATGATCCAAAATGTCCAAAAATCCTTAACTTGCGAGTTTCGAAATCATCCGGTGCATATATTTACTTGCGCACCTAGAAATGCGTTTCGTCTCCACCTGGAACTGACCAAAAAGGGTCCGTAAGCCTACAACTACCATTTCAGAGCGGAACTGGACATGCGCTTCACCACCAAATGATCTGGAGTGCCCCAAAACCCTTAAATAGCAAGTTTAAAGTCATTACGGTGCGTATTTCCATGCGCGCGCTCCCCGGAACAACGTTCCTATACGACAAGCCGACCCGGAGGCTCCAAATTAGGAAGGAAGTACCAAAATTGGCAACATCTGGACTTCCACACCCCACCCCGTTCATTCAGGAGGTCAATCCTAGCCTAAAAGTGGCTTGGCGACAGTGAGTGCATGTCTAGAAATGGTAGCTATCCTTTGGAGGTCTCCCGTCGGAGCTGAAATCCTGAAATTTTCTAAGTGCTGGAATCCTGAAAATCTGGCTAAGTAGTGGGAAAGTGCCGGCAAAGGACATGCGCCTGGCCTACCACCACATGCGCCTACAACCTATTGATGAAAGGGAGTGAATTGAATGATTTGCCGGAAAGCATCGGGAAAAGCGCCGGAAAAGGACATGCGCCCGGATCCTCCACATGCGCCTGGTGCATTTTTTTTCACATGCGCTTGACCTGATTTCAGCCACATGCGCTGGGAAATACCCGTCGAACCAGACCCGAACCCGATTACGCCCTATAAATAGTGAAGTCACTTTATTTCATCAGCACGAGATCATCCACTGCCGACCTCAGAGCGATGTAAGCACCACATGCGCTCGCTTTGTTTCCCCTCACCGGATGCCTTGGCCGGAGTGGATTCCCTCGCCAGAATCCCTCGCCGGAAAGGGATTTCCTGGCCGGAATCCCAAGTTCGGAGGAAAATCCTGAAATTTTTCTAAGTGTTGGGCACATGCACCGGCTTTTCCCCCACATGCGCTGGCTTACTCCACCACATGCGCCGGCTTTTCCCATCGGAAAATCCTAAATTCACTAAGTCCACAAGGGACATGCGCCCACTATTTGGGTCTAGGCGCATGTGCACCACCACATGCGCCGGGATTGCTTCCAGTTCCTCTTTTTTCCATGAAAAACAAGGCCACATGAGCCTAGGAGATGAGACATGCGCCTGCTCCCCAACCACATGCGCCTGTCAGCATGTACATCACCACATGCGCCTACATCAGCATCACATGCGCCTGCATACACCCCTCCATGTGCCTGGACTCTGGTTGGAGGTGTGGGCCTTCGATCGTGAGCCCCGCCTTAGTCCGGGATCGGATTTTGATGAAACCGCCTCTCCTAGATGCGTCTCGATGAGATATATCCATCCACCGGATCAGGTTCTCCAATAGTCAATGATAAGTGGCCCAAATCAGTGTTTTGGTCCAAAATAACTAACACTTAGCCAATTCGGCAGCTCCAAAAATCCTTCCGAAAGAGCCGAAAACGGCAAAAAACGAGAAGAATCGGGCGGAATTGGACTGAGCCCGAGAGGGAAACGTTTCTTCTACATGACATGATACACCATAATCATGCACCGCGACGAGGTTATCCGATCTCAGGACCCTTGAATACCCTAATCAAGCGGTCGGCAGGCCTGCTACTTAAGTCATTTTCAGCCCTGGGAAGTGCCCTGTTGGCCCGAAAATCGACTTCTTCTAAGCAAATCGAAACGCGATCGCACCGCGATCTTCGTGGATGTAATCCACCCCTGTTCAAAGATGGTTATCGATAATACTCACCGATTTCCCTAATCAGACTGCAAGCAGGTCCACTACTTAGTCATTTTCAACCCTGGAAAGTGCCCTGTTGGCTTGAAAATTGACTGATGTCAGATGAAATTAGTCGCGATCTCAAAGACGCCGAGGCAAAGCTAAAGTACTCAGGCTATCCAACAGCCGAGTTAAGCATTTATGAGGCACCGATACCCATTATTCATAAGAAATTGGCATATGTGGGTACCCATCGGACCCTATACTTAGCCATTTGCAGGCATCGAAAACAGTCGATCCAGCCTATTGAATATTGAAACCCTCAAAAGATCTTGGCTTGATAAAGCCTATTTGATCCCAAATAGATCATTGAAAATACTCAGAAGAAAGAATGTTCTCGAAGACGAGTCGCCCGACTCCAGAAGAAATACATTTATTTTGCTATACAAAGCTCTATTCATCCCGGATAAAGGTCCGAGGCTAAACCTAAGGGGTTATGGTTACCACAAGAAACCACAAACAAAGAGTTCTAACTAAGCTTGAAACATCCTGCTATGGATTTCCATTATGAAAAAGAAAGTCGATGCCCTATCCATCGACAACGGGTCCGTCAGTTGAGCTATGAGGCAGTTGCGGATTGCTTTCCTAAGGTCACCTGTTCATAGTAACAGGCGCGAGGTTTAGGTTATGCCGACCAACATTTCGATGTTCGTGTATTCCAGCGGTTACTTGTTCACAGTAACAGGCGTGGGCCTAGAGTTGCACCACTCGATTAAAAACCTCGTTCGGGAACGTTGCGGAGTGCTCTCCTAAGGTCACCCGTCATAAAAATACGGGCGCGGGCCTTGGTTTATGCCGACCAACATTCAAGGATCGTGTATTCCAGTGGTCACCTCTTCACAGTAATAGGCACGGGCTCAGAGTTGCACCATTCGAATCCTGACAGTCTCTCAACCCGGACAATCCGAAAGAAAATGGGACATAGACATCCAGCTTGTCTAAGAAATGTGGTTCAGTCCATAACAAGAAAACAAATAGGTCTATACGACCATGAACTCAAGATCATAATCCCTGACGATTTAAATTACTTGCTCAATCTATCCGGGCTTTCTTTCTAATATTCCATCTATTGTATAACTACATTCATAATGGAATCTTGTCGCTTTGTGCCGTGGTTTTCTCCCGCAAGGGTTTCCACGTAAAAATCTTTATGTTGTTTGTGATTTATTTTCATTTACATTCATACTTTCTTAATGCTTTATTTAACTTGTCTATGATGCATGCATTCATTTACTTTTGCCTTTTAATCAAGGGTGATCATCCATTGATGTAATTAACGGCTCGTGACCAGTATCACAACCTGGAATGTGAAAGATCTCAGAATCTCTGGAATAAAATTAGCTTTGCGATATCTCCCTTGCATACACTTTGTGATTGCTTATGACTGTCTATGAATGTCTCCATACTCAGAATTCCCCCAGAATAATGAAACACAGGAAAAAGACTGCTTATTAACAGCGATTTTTCTAAGTTCTAACAAACTGGCGACTCTGCTGGGCAGCGAACCATACCAGGATCCCTGGTTGTTTCTGAGTAAATGGACATTCTAAGATAATTCATTTGCAGACAATGATATGTACATAAGAAAGGTTACCGTAAGGAGAAATGTTCAGCGCCTTCTCGGGCGCCAAATTGGCGACTCTCAATGGGAACGTTCTTCCCTTCATCTTTAAGGCAAAAGCATCTGAAATCAAAGTTTTCAAAACTTTCAAAAATCCTAAAGTTTTAAAAGATAACAGAAGCATGTGTATTCTTGTTGTGCATTTAGTTTTGTGTCTGACTTTTATTGTGACTGGTAAGGTCGTGCACTTTCTATATCTAGTTGTAGAATGCTCTAATGACATGTGATTGTGCAGTGAAAGTTAGTGAAAATAATAACCTTAAGAACAGGAGAAATGTCGTCTGTACTTATCTTTTTGGTGACTGGAGGATTCTACTTCTTGCATTCCACTGTGACAACACCAACCGCTTCTAAGTCTGGCTAACAGCTAACTCGAAGCCGTAAACAACCGAAGGGAATGAAGAAAACAAAAATGAAGGCTCCATATTAGAAGACCACTATGGTCAAGGCATGATTCACCATAAAAAAAGCAGTAGCAACCAACATAAGTTAGCAGCGCTTCCACTGCTAACCAGACTACCGCAATGAGGCCACAAAAGTTCATACGCTCAGTTGGTAGCTTCCCAGCTCTCTTGGAAGTGAACCACCTAGACAGGGGGCAGATCAAGCCGACTATGACAGTCACAAAACCAAGAGAAGGGATTGTCATTGAGACCAGTCAGACGAAATCAAGGTTAATTCGTGAGGAGCAGTTAGTACAGGTCATGATGGTGTAGATAATTAAAGGCGAAGAGCCGATCAAACAAGATGTTGAACTGTTAACAACTCAGGAGCAGATCAACAAATTGACCCAAGCTCAGAGTGATCTATTGAGGTGAGTGAAAGAGATCCACGATGCCTTAGCCACCCCAATTGCACAAAGGATAGCCCGTAGTGCCACTTCACCCACTCAACAACCGGCGAAAGAATCACAGGGGGCAGATCATGCCATTTATACAGAAAACAGTTGAAGAGATGGTAGAAACGATCGTCATCAAAGTCATTCTGACAAAGCAGAGGCTGACACATGAGGGGCGATCAATGCAGGACACGGCGGTTTAGGTGGTCCAAGATGAAAAATTGTTTGAACAGACTAATTAACCACCAGCAATCCAAGAACAAATTGATGAGCTAGTTCAAGATTCAGAATGACTTAGCAAAGTAGTCGAAGGACATTCATGATGCTCTGACAATCTTAATAGCGCAAGGGGGCCACTCAAAACATCATTTTCGCCCAAGATATCATAGGGGGGAAGTAACGGGTTTCCTCATCAAGCAAATGAGCCAGTGAAGTGGCGGTCAATCTCATAGCCAGAGAAGCAGCCAAAGTAGCTGTCAACTTGACAATCAAAGTAACAATCAAAGCAGCTACCGACTCAAAAATTAAAAGAGTAGAAGGAAAGGAAATTGATAGCCGACTCAGCAGGTTCCTGTAAGTGCCGTAGCGCTATGGGTAATCCCTATTGAGTCTACAATCTTGCCGAACTCTGTATAGGCACAAAGTCGTTGAACTTTGCGTAAGCGCTAACCTCGCCAAACTCTGTATAGGCACAAAGTCACTGAACTTTGTATAAGCGCAAACCTCGCCGAACTCTGTATAGGCACAAAGTCGCTGAACTTTACATATGTACAAATATACCCTTGCGCTCCGGGTCTATACGAGTTGAGAAAATACTCCAGGTTACGAGAATAAACTGAACCATACAATCTCCAGGATACGAGGATAAACTGAACCATACAATCTCCAGGATACGAGGATAAACTGAACCATATAATCTCCAGGATACGAGGATAAACTGAACCATACAATCTCCAGGATACGAGAACAAACTGAACCAACAATCTCCAGGCTACGAGGATAAACTAAACCACACAATCTCCAGGCTACGAGGATAAACTGAACCACACAATCTCCAGGTTACGAGGATAAACTGAACCACACAATCTCTAGGTTACAAGGATAAACTGAACCACATAATCTCCAGGTTACGAGGATAAACTGAACCATACAATCTCCAGGTTATGAGGTGAAATTGAACCAGATCCCTCCAGGTTATGAGGTGAAACTGAACCAGGTCCCTCCAGGTTAGGAGGTGAAACTGAACCAGATCCCTCCAGGTTATGAGGTGAAACTGAACCAGATCCCTCCAGGAATGAGGTTAAACTACACCAGATCCCTCTAGGGTATGAGTTGAAACTAAACCAGATCCCTCCAGGATATGAGGTTAAACTACACTAGATCCCTCCAGGATATGAGGTTAAACTACACTAGATCCCTCCAGGGTATGAGGTTAAACTACACCAGATCCCTCCAGGATATGAGGTTAAACTACACCAGATTCCTCCAGGGTATGAGGTTAAACTACACTAGATCCCTCCAGGATATGAGGTTAAACTACACTAGATCCCTCCAGGGTATGAGGTTAAACTACACCAGATCCCTCCAGGATATGAGGTTAAACTACACCAGATCCCTCCAGGATATGAGGTTAAACTATACCAGATCCCTCCAGGGTATGAGGTTAAACTACACTAGATCCCTCCAGGTTATGAGATTCAACTGCGCCAAATCCCTCTAGGAATTTTCGGATCAATCCAGTCTGATAAGAGGATGGTATTCTATAGAAGATCTGCATGAGATGCAATGTCTTCATATTATTACTTTATCATGGTCTTCTTATTATCATTATCGCATTCTGACATTCTTCTACTCTATATGAGAGCAATTAAGAGTCGTCGATCTTTTATATATATTGTCTTATATGAAGAGAGAAGAAAGCGTTCTATGAAAGCAATCCAGAGATGATGGTGTCGTGGTTCTATATGAAGATGATTAGGATATTCTATTATTATCAATCTTTTATACACACACACTTGGTCTTATATGAAGATGATCAAAATGTCTCGTTATATATTCAGCTTTTATATTCTATAGCAGATCTCCTCGTCATTATTGTGATATTCTCCTATTTTATATGAGGACAGGTCAGAACCAGGTTTCTCCTATATATACGCATGGCTTTATGTGAAGATGGTCAGGGCATTCTATTATGTATCACTTTGCTTTGAGAATATCGACGGCTTTCTCTTATCAATAATTCCGCAACAAGAATATGCGATGAAGGATTTTGATCAGACGGGTATTTTATGTGGATTTCTAAAGCATAGGACATCTTTTATCAGAAAGAGACAGTAACGCAAAACGAAGAGCTGAATACACTGGGGGCAAGCCCCAATATATATGATCAGAAACTCAAGCTTATAGGAGAAAACGACTGGGGGCAAGCCCCAATATATATGATCAGAAACTCAAGCTTATAGAAGAAGACAACTGAGGGCAAGCCCCAATATATGATGAGAAACTCAAGTTTGTAGGAGGAAATGACTGGGGGCAAGCCAAAAAATATCCGGTTACGACGCGAGCATATCCCAGATCTGGAAACCCAAGACATCCTGAGATCGACGACAAAGGGAGGTATTATTCTCTTCATTTCATTCTGTATTAATTATCGTAAATATTTAATATTAATATTCATCATAGTTATGATTGTTATTAAGTTATATTGCAAAGCATTCTAACACCCATTGCACAATATCACACAATAGAAAGGTAATTGCCATTGTCATTTCATTAACAAAAGTATGGTTAACATCCTTCAACATCGCATACATGAATGGTCAAAAGTAAGGATCCCTTGTATCGATTACAATGATTGTGAAATCTAGTCAAGATGAAGCCCCGTGATCGTCTCTATATATAAAGATTGGCAAGAAGAATATCAGAAGTAAAGATCACAGCTTCTCTAGACATCCTGATATCAACCTGATTACGACCACCTTGGCAGCTTCCATCGCCGACTTCGCCTCGAATAATATCAATGCAGGATTGGGAACATTCTGGAGCTCAGTGGTCAAATCTTCTAGCTGCTTGCGCATCGCTTTGCTTTCACTTTCAAGCCTTATAATAGTTATTTGATCCTGAGCAACTACTGACTCAAGGCAAGCAGCTTCGAAGCCCACAGCTATTTTCTCCGCCTGCAAGTACTTAATCTCGACATCGATTTCGGCCAGACAATCCAGACACCCCTTATGTTGCGTCTTATTGCTTTGAGAAGACGCTCGTGCATCCATCATTGACCGCATATGATGCTCTATTGCAGGTCCTAGAGAATCCACGATCTTTCATTTTCCTTCAATAATAGGTCTGGCTCGGTGCGTTCAGCAGCCACTACCCTCTTGACGGAGCTTTCAAATGAAGAAATATGATTGACAATCACGAGTGCATTATGTCCTATCACTCCAACGCAAGCCTCCAACACTTTCATTCCAGCACCTAACATATGCCATTCATGTGGATCAGCTAGCGTTTTTGAGATACTCGATAATAAACTCCTCAATATGCTTCGCCCGAAACAGTCCAAATGATTGAAGCAAGGAACATCGGACGCTCCATGAATGACAACACCAGAGTCAACAATAACTGTGGCAAAGAAATGTGGTGAGCATAATGAAATGATAAACGTAGAAAGAAGAATATATCAAGAAGTTATGGAAGAGCGCTACCAGGGGCCACAGGTGAGCTAACAACAGATTCTAAGGGATCCTCGACGTGCGTCGCTGTGTCAACGAATAACTCTGTGATCTCAGTCGGTAGCCCCGAAGTCATGATCGAAGATTGAATAGTGTTATTATCAGCATTAATTACCTCAGTCAATGTTGGCACCTCCGCCATACCCCCAACATTAGAAGCACCAGAGGTCACGAACACAGTTGTGTCATTCACTGACATAGTGGTCGTTTGCAGATTATCTTCTCCAATCTGCCCGACCCACTCTCTCACACTGACATGGTCTGATATTTCATTCACCGGCTCAGTCGTCATCGGGTCCTCTTCACTAATTAACTGATTATCATCCTTATCACCTTCAATTACCAGAAGACGTGTGAACCCAGATTCTTGTGACCATTTCAACAAAGATACTCCGAAGGTATGCCAGCCGTCCAATGTTGTATCCTCCTTACGATGGTCAATTGACACACTCAGAGAAGTCTTATGCCTAATACTTGACGACAAATACGCTTCGGCCTGCTCTCTATAATAGCCCAATCCATCAGTAAGGACATCTGTTAGCTCTAGAGGAGGAATGTAGATTGGATCATCAACAGAGCTATTGTTCCAAATCAGAGCATACTGATGCACCCACCATCTCAGCCAGCCATAAGGACCACCAGTCTTCCGATAGAGGCCGGGAAGCATGAACCTCGCGCCCGTTCGGGTCATTAGAAGTTGATGCCATATCCACTCCCAGTGAACAGGACCTGTGCCATACGCCCGACCTACTTTGGTTACATTTGGTAATGTTATCGAAACGCCCTGATCATATCCGAATTTCCTGGCAAACCAGCTGGGGTAATAAGGCTCCCTCCAGAACTCTATTCCTTCACATAGTAGAAGTGAAGCAGTACGAATAGACACCAGAAACTCCATGTCAAGAGTATTCACAGAACGTTCGTTGTCAACGACTTCTGGATCCTCTTCGAAGTTAGAAACAGGAAAGTGGTAGAAGCAAATATCCATCCAGCTGCCGATTTTCAAAGTTATCCAATCAGATGACTGCGCTATCATCTCAAGCTTTCCGTAGCGATAAAGAGGTGCGTGATTGGTGTGGAGATATTGAAAGAGATCCATTCCATATGTCCACAGGAAATATATGCCCAGCCACCCGCAGAAGAAATGCCACGGGCAATAAACCACATTCACCCCTCCTGGGTCGATCTTTGTTACTGACAATATTCCCAAAAGCCCTATATAGACTGCACATCATCGGCGATGCTAAAGAATATCGATCTTTGCAAGAGCTCCTGCCACGACGAAACAAGAAACCCTGACCCCATCAACACCCTTAGAGCTAGGCAGCATAATTGCCAATAGCCAGTATGCTAAGAAGCCTGCTGGTTCACAAGTCGACGTAAGCTCATTCGGATTATGGAATCTATATTTGAAATGTTCCTTCATCAAGACTTGGTCTTCCTGTGGGGTTTTATATTCTTCATAATCAATGCTTCAAGAAGAAAGAAAAGTTCCATGTCAGAAGAAAAGAAGCTAAGAGCAGGCAAAATATAAAGTACAAAAGAAGGTATCAAAAGAAATATTACTTCATCCTCTGGCTAAAGTAGATCAACCAGTCGTCGTAATGGATCTTGGTAATATTGTCGAACTGCGATAACTCAGCGAATAACTCCAGACAAGCCTCCGAATGGTAAGCATCTTGAGGACTTTTAAGCTGAGATGAAGACAGCTCTTCATCAGTTGGGACGTATTCCTGGTAATATCGTCCTAGTACAAGCAAGTCAGCCATCATCCAAAGATCCCATAAAGTTATATTCATCTCCCCATATGGAAAGTGGAATGAATTGGTAACAGAAGACCAGTAATTCAAGAAGCTCCGAATGATTGTTGGATCACGGAAGAAATGCCCAGAAGTTGCATCAATAGCCTGATACAGACCAACTTGCTTCAGAATCCTCTCGTGACGGACCAAAATCTCTTTTGCCCACGTCTCATAACCAAAGATGACCTCGCGTACAGAAACTACGTGTCGCCCACATCATCGTCTTATCCATATGTCGAAACCTTTGCTGAACTGTCTCGAAATAATGAGCTGGATAAAGAGCGTGAAGATCACAAGTCGGAGCAAGGAAGACCATTTCTCTTAAGAGACTTACCCGTTGTTCTCTCCCATTGTCAACCAAGAAAGTAGTCAACAACTGCTCGGGAACAGATGTCCACCTTCCAACCCCGTAGAACTGAAAAGGGCCTTGATCGTGGGATGGCTCAATGCTCGGGAGGGGTCGATGCCTCATAAGAGATTTCTCATGTGTAATGACTTGGTCGTTGTAGGGGTTCACGATGAAGAAACTGCACGTTGCAACGATTTGGTTTCTATCCCAGCCAATCTTCATCCGGTCATTCTTCAGATCGACGAGCTGTATCGACTGCTCCTCCTGATCGACTACCTCAGCTGATTTCTTACCTCGATTCCGTCTCTTCTTCTTCTTCTGAACTTCTTGATTATCCTCGGGATGTTGGGCAAACAAACTAGAAGGACCTGCCTCGACCACACTCGGAGCACCAGTAAGTTGACAATACCAAGAGGACTATTCTTCCTCGGTCCCTTACGTGGGAGGCTCGGATGCGGTTCTATCCACATAAATACGCAGTAACACCTCATGGGGAAGCTGCTTTATATGATCAGAGAAATCCTTCACTTCAGGATCGATTATCGTGGGGAAGCGCGAACAACACTTTGCTATAGATGGATCGACAGCATCTTCAGCCGTCCTTTTCTTCCCGTGTTGCGAAGATGAGGGACCAGAGACTTGCGACCCGGAAACTTCACCAGAAGATCTTGTCATCTCTGCCGTGATTTGCTGCTACACGCAAATAAGGAAACATCAAGAGAGAGCTCCATTGCATGCAACAAAGCAACACAATAAGGTACGCATCATAAAAAACAAAATCACATAATCCAATCATGGATTGCACACAAACGAATTACGATCCACTAAAAACATGAGAGTAACAAGATTCAAGCATGCATACGACAAATAAGCACACACATGTCACAAGCGCTGGGCAAAAATAAGAAACAATCCCAACATCGGACGTACACAATTGTTCACATATAACAATCTTGCGTACGTTCGAAGCACTTGAGCGCAGTCCGGCAGGTATACCCTGAACCTGCCTAAGAGCAGGCAGTTGCAAGCTATAACAGGCCAAAGCAAGTAGCCTATGACAGGCCCAAGGCACTAAATACCCATCGTGCTTGAATTTTTAGCAATCTAGTCTCAAACGGCATCGAATTTGACTGAGAATTGAGCCAGATAGGCAATTTCTTCACCAAGTGCAAAGCGGGGCCAAAATATCCAGAATTTGGCTAAGTGTTGGGCTGACATGCACCTGTACCCTGAGGGTGAGCTATCTACCTTGGGAAAATTAGATTTTTCTGACTCGAAAAAACGTTGCAATGACTCAGTGAGTCAACTATTTATACTTGAGCCTAATGGACCGGTGCACTGCACTAACGTGACGTAAGCATCGAGCGCAGCACACCGGGGGGCAGTTGTTGGGGATCAAATTTGCACCCATTATAAAGCAACATCCCATAGTCCATTAACAACGATTTGAATCAGCTTTGAGATCGGGAAAGCCCTGAAAACGCCAGCACAACCTTAATCGTTTGGTAGCGACCAAAATTCGTAAACAGCATTTTGGAGCTGAACTGGACATGCGATTTATAGCTAAATGATCTGAAATGTCCCAAAACCCCTAACATATAAGTTTTAAAGTCATCTAGTGCATATTTTTACCTGTGCACCTCGAAATACGTTTCGTCCCTGCTTGGAGCTGACCAAAAAGGATCCGTAAGCCTACAGCTATCATTTCAGAGCAGAATTGGACATGCGCTTCACCGCCCAATGATCTGAAATGTCCTGAAACCCTTAACCTGCGAGTTTTGAAGTCATCCGGTGCATATATTTACCTGCACACCTCGAAATATGTTTCGTCTCTGTCCGGAGCTGACCAAAAAGGGTCCATAAGCCTACAGCTACCATTTTAAAGTGGAACTGGACATGCGCTTCACCACCAAATGATTCGGAGCACCCCAAAACCCTTAAATAGCAAGTTTAAAGTCATTACGGTGCGTATTTCCATGTGCGTGCTCTCCGGAACAACGTTCCTATACGACAAGCCGACTCGGACGCTCCAAATTAGTAAGGAAGTACCAAAATTGGAAACATTTGGACTTCCACACCCCACCCCGTTCATTCAGGAGGTCAATTCTAGCCTAAAAGTGGCTTGGCGACAGTGAGTGCATGTCTAGAAAAGGTAGCTGTCCTTTGGAGGTCTCCCATCGGAGCTGAAATCCTGAAATTTTCTAAGTGCTGGAATCCTGAAAATCTGGCTAAGTAGTGGGAAAGCGCAGGCAAAGGACATGCGCCTGGCCTACCACCACATGCGCCTACACCCTATTAATGAAAGGGAGTGAATTGAATGCTTTACCGGAAAGCGCCGGGAAAAGCGCCGGAAAAGGACATGCGCCCGGATCCTCCACATGCGCCTGGTGCATTTTTTTCCACATGCGCTTGACCTGATTTCTGCCACATGCATCGGAAAATACCCGTCGGACCAGACCCGAACCCGATTACCCCCTATAAATAGTGAAGTCACTTCATTTCATCAGCACGAGATCATCCCCTGCCGACCTCAGAGCGATGTAAGCACCACATGTGCTCGCTTTGTTTTCCCTCACCGGATGCCTTGGCCGGAGTCGATTCCCTCGCCGGAAAGGGATTTCCTCGCCGGAATCCCAAGTTCGAGGAAAATTCTGAAATTTTTCTAGGTGTTGGGCACATGCGCTGGCTTTTCCATCGAAAAATCCTGAAATTCACTAAGTTCTCAAGGGACATGCGCCTACTATTTGGGTCCAGGCACATGTGCTCCACCACATACGCCGGGATTGCTTCCAGTTCCTCTTTTTTCCATGAAAAACAAGGCCACATGCACCCGGGAGATGAGACATGCGCCTGCTCCCCAACCACATGCGCTTGTCAGAATGTACATCACCACATGCGCCTGCATCAGCATCACATGCACCTGCATACACCCCTCCATGCGCCTAGACGCTGGTTGGAGGTGTGGGCCTTTGATCGTGAGCCCCGCCTTCATCCGGGATCGGATTTTGACGAAACCGCCTCTCCTAGATGCGTCTCGATGAGATATATCCATCCACCGGATCAGATTCTCCAACGGTCAATGATAAGTGGCCCAAATCAGTGTTTTGGTCCAAAATGACCAACACTTAGCCAATTTGGCAGCTCCGAAATCCCTCCGAAAGAGCCGAAAATGGCCGAAAATGAGAAGAATCGGGCGGAATTGGACCGAGCCTGAGAGGGAAACTTTTCTTCTACATGACATGATACACCATAATCATGCACCACGATGAGGTTATCTGATCTCAGGACCATCGAATACCCTAATCAAGCGGTCAGCAGGCCCGCTACTTAGTCATTTTCAGCCCTGGGAAGTGCCATGTTGGCTCGAAAATCAACTTCTGCTAAGCAAATAGAAATGCGATCGCACCGCGATCTTCATGGATGTAATCCACCCCTGTTCAAAGATGGTTATCGATAATACTCACCGATTTCCCTAATCAGACCACAAGCAAGTCCACTACTTAGTCATTTTCAGCCCTGGGAAGTGCCCTGTTGGCTTGAAAATTGACTGATGTCAGATGAAATCAACCGTGATCTCAAAGACGCCGAGGCAAAGCTGAAGTACTCAGGCTATCCAATAGTCGAGTTAAGCATTTACGGGGCACCGATACCCATTATTCATAAGAAATTGGCATATGTGGGTACCCATCGGACCCTATACTTAGCGGTTTGCAAGCATAAAAAACAGTTGATCCAGCCTATTGAATATTGAAACCCTCAAAAGATCTTGGCTTGATAAAGCCTATTTGATCCCGAATAGATCATTGAAAATACTCAGAAGAAAGAATGTTCTCGAAGACGAGTCGCCCGACTTGAGAAGAAATATATTTATTTTGCTGTACAGAGCTTTATTCATCCCGGATATAGGTCCGAGGCTAAACCTAAGGGGTTTTGGTTACCACGAGAAACCACAAACAAAGAGTTCTAACTAAGGTTGAAACATCCTGCTATGGATTGACATTATGAAAAAGACAGTCGATGCCTTACCCATCGACAACGGGTCCATCGGTTGAGTTGATGAGGCAGTTACGGATTGCTTTCCTAAGGTCACCTGTTCATAGTAACAGGCGCGGGGTTTAGGTTATGCCGACCAACATTTCGATGTTCGTGTATTCTAGTGGTCACCTGTTCACAGTAACGGGCGCGGGCCCAGAGTTGCACCATTCGATTAAAAACCTCGTTCGGGAACGTTGCGGAGTGCTCTCCTAAGGTCACCCGTCATAAAAATATGGGTGCGGGCCTTGGGTTATGCCGACCAACATTCGAGGATCGTGTATTCCAGCGGTCACCTGTTCACAGTAACAGGCGCGGGCCCAGAGTTTCACCACTCGAATCCTGATAGTCTCTCAACCCGGACAATCCGAAAGAAAATGGGACAGACATCGGTCTTGTCTAAGAAATGTGGTTCAGTCCATAACAAGAAAACAAATAGGTCTATACGACCATGAACTCAAGATCATAATCCATGACAATTTAAATTACTTGCTCGATCTATCCGGGCTTTCTTTCTAATATTCCATCTATTGTATAACTACATTCATAGTGGAATCTTGTCACTTTGTGCCGTGGTTTTCTCCCGCAAGGGTTTCCACGTAAAAATCTTTATGTTGTTTGTGATTTATTTTCATTTACATTCATGCTTTCTTAATGCTTTATTTAACTTGTCTATGATGCATGCATTCATTTACTTTTGCCTTTTAATCAAGGGTGATCATCCATTGATGTAATTAACGGCTCGTGACTAGTATCACAGCCTGGAATGTGAAAGATCTCAGAATCTCTGGAATAAAATTAGCTTTGCGATATCTCCCTTGCATACACTCTGTGATTGCTTATGACTGTCTATGAATGTCTCTATACTCAGAATTCCCTCAGAATAATGAAACACAGGAAAATGACTGTTGATGAGTAGCGATTGTTCTAAGTTCTAACAGTAGTTTAAGGTCTTCGGACCAAAACTATGTACATGAAGCACGACACACATTTTTTTTTTTGAAATGATCTAGGTCATTAGATCTTAGCCCGAACGGCTGAGATCGATGTCGATTTTTATTAAAAATCTCTCAGGATCTTGATCCCGATATAGTTTAAGGTCTTCGGACCAAAACTTTGTGATGCAGGCAGCAATTAAGCTTGGAAATTTCAGGGATTCTTCTTAGAATGGTTCAGATTATCAGGCCATGATTTTGGATGGTTGAGATCACTGTTTGACCAAGTCAATTCTTTTTCTTTTCTTTGAAAATTCTATGGAGCTTTTTCCACATCATCAAGCCAACTTCTCCCCAATTTCTCACAAGATGATATTTTGGTGAGTTTCCTTACTTTTTCTCATCCTTTCTCTTCCATCACTTCATTCTTACATGGAGGTATGAGATTCACTTGCAACCACCCTTCCCAAGGAGGAGTTCTTCCCAAGGAGAGAGAGTGCGGGGTCGTTTCAACCAGATGGGAGGACGAACGGCCCCCTGGGTGCCGCCCAAGCCGTCTCTGCCCACTGGTCTTTCCAGTGGGTCGGGTAAAGGGGTGCCCTCCCATTTTCTATATAACATGGGGCACCCTTAGCCCTTCCAACGTGCAATCTCTCTCTTCTTTTTCTCATACTCTCTCTTTCTTCAAGTTCCTTTCTCTCTTTTGGTGGTCCCTTGCTCTTTTCAAGTGGTGGGCCTTAGTGAAGCTTTGGGACAGCAAGGTAGTCCCCTTTTGGTGAGTGGTGAAGGTATGGACCACCCCCTGTTCTTTTCTTGTCCTTTTTCTTCTTCATTGTCTCTTCTCATGTTTTCTTTCTTTTTTCCATGTAGATATTCCAAAGGAGTCAAGGTGGGCCCAAGTCTTTTTGGCCTTTTCTACATCTCCAATCTCCTCTCAAGGTGGTGCATGGAGAAGGATATTGCAAGCTTCCATTTCATTCTTTCTTTTCTTCTTTCCACACTCCCTTCATGTGTTTGTAAAGGGTAATTTTGTCATGTCCATCAAGTGTGCATGGCAAGATATCCTATCTTTTCTCATGGGAGTTGGGCCCCTTTTTATGTGTATCAAATGGGCTCAAAGTGAAGTCATGGCCCTTGGTGCATTTGATGGGCCCAACACTTCATTTTGGACTCCCTCATGCTCTCTTGTCCTTGTCATCTTTCCTTGGAGCTTTCTTTTCTTTTCCATCTTCTTTTCAAGGTTTGGACCTATAGGAATGGTAGGGGCCACCTCAAGTTTTGGGCCCGTAATGCTTACTTTGGGTGGCCCCATCTTTCTTCACATATGTATGGACAAAGGTGACTAGCCCATTCTTCACTTAGATCTCAAGTGGGCTAGATTTCTTAATCGGGCCTTTATAGACAAGTAGCCCAAATATTCTACCATCTCTTGATTATGATGTACATCCTTATGCACAAAGTGTGGTGGGTTCCTTGGAGTTTTTCCATATAGATGGGATTTTGGGCCCTCTTTGAAACTTATAAGTTTCTTTGAGTCATGTGTGCACCACTACACTTTGTTCATGTGGGATTCTTTTCCTTCATGCCTTTTCTTTTGGATGGATGGAGGACTTGAGTTACTTGATCATTTACAAGTCCCATGAGTGAGTTGTTTCAACAATCTCACTAAGTTCAAATGGTTTCCTCATGTTTGTAGGAAAGTGATTTCCAAAAGTTTCCTTTAGTGTTATCAACCTCAAATAGATGATTCTCCTTCAAGTGAGCTATCCAAGCAACCATAGCTCCTTGAACTTCCCTTGGGGTGTTTGGTGGGTCATCCACCATCATTCTCAAAGATGAGTGATTTTTCTTTCAATTTGTGGGAAAGAATGATATCCATAAGTTGCCCAATTTTGTCCCATGCTTTGGGGCCTTTTGGATTTTGATTTTCAAGTGGGCTATGTATATCATTCTTAACCATTTTCATGATGGTTGGGTGACTCATCAAGCCATGCTCTCTTGTGGTCAAATGGTCTCCCTTTTTTGGTAAAGAAATTGGTGCACATAAGTTGCCCAAACCTGTCCTTACATGGACATCTCCAAGTTTGGTTCTTCATGTGGGCTATGTGCATCCATTTTTTACCATTGGCTTCTTTGATTCATATGTTTGTGGGTAAACCACCATGTTGTGCTCTCATAGTTAAGACATTCATCAAGATGATGCACATAGGGTTGCCCATGGTTAACCTATGAATGGGTCCTCATGTTCTTCAAGTGGGCTATGCGCTCCTTTCAATCTATTGAGGTGGGGCACTTGGGTTGCTTTTGGGGGCCAATTTCCTTTCTATTCCCCACTTGTCCATGTACATGTGTAAAAAGATGGGAACATCTTTATTGAGAATCATGGCCTTGGTATGAAAAGTGAACCAATCCTTGGCCACATAAGGACTTTGAAGAGGGATTTATCATGTGAAGTTGGATTCTTATCCCTTGTTGATCTCATGGCACTTAAGTGCATTTGTTGTCCAAAATGTGTCCTTGGATGGTGGACTTTCCTTACCTTGGCACGGCATGCAACCCTCTTTGAGATGGGCCTTGCTTTCTTTACTGGGCCCAACACATATCCTAGGTGACACATGGAGCCGGACTTTAGATTTTTACATTTGGATGTAAGTCTGAATCCATGGGTTTCCTGGATAATGATTTGAATTTTAACGGGTAAAGAATAGGGACTTACCTTGCCAAGCTTGTAGGATTCGATGGCGGATGGTACAAGAGGGCGGAGGGCGATCGATGAGGATGATCTGGCCTTCATTGTTCGCAGAGGGGCTCATATGTGTTCCTTAGCTAAGGAGCACCAACCTCTTCCCTCCATAAAGGGTCGAGGTACCAGAGATCTTTGGGATGATTGGGTGAAACACCTACAGCCTTTGCTTGAACGAGTTCTGGCTGATACCCCTTTTTCCGGCTTCCTTACTTTGCGCTTCCACAACAACAACGCCAACCGCATGCTGCTTGCGGCTCTTTGTGAGAGGTAGCGGGATGAGACCCACACCTTTCAACTCCCTTGTGGCGAGTGGGGAATAACTCCCCTGGACATATACATGCAGATCGGCTTTCCATTCCACAGGGCAGTTGTTCCCCACGTTGGCTCTCTTGCTCCCCTTACTTCCACTGATTGGCTACGGCTTGTGGGTGCCACCCCACCTGAGGATGAATTTCAGGGCCACCAAGTGAAATTGCGATGGTTTTACAACACCTTCGCTACTGTCGTCCCTACTACAGAGCTGGAGGCCCTTCACAAAGCACGGGCCATGATTGCTTACGCCTTTGGGTCATTCCTTTTCTGTCATGCGAACGAGAGGATCGACCCTAAATTTCTTCGTTTGGTTGAGGATCTTCACCATTCATACAATTGGAACGGGGCTATCTTGACTCATGTTTTCCTAGGTTTGGATAAGACCTCTCGGAATAGCAGGTCCTTCACATGTTTCTGGCTTGTCGTAGAGGTATTCTTTTTTACCTTCCCTGGAGACATTTGCCTTCTTTCTTTCTTTAATCGTTATGTGTGCCCTTGCCCAGACTTGCTTCTATGATCATTTTGTTCATCTCTCGCCAAGGATACGAGATGACGTTAAGCCATCTTTGTACCGCTACATGCACTGGCATCAGCAAAACCGTCAACGGAACTCTCGAGTATCTAGGGACAATTGGCGTGCTGACATAGATGGATTGACTGTCGAGAATGTAAGTATCTTGTTTTCCTTATCCATCATGCTGCTCTGTGACTGATTGTGATGAACTTCTTCGTTGTAGTTTGCTAGGATGCCATACACCAACTTTCCTCTCTACTACACCCCTCAGCGTGTGGAGGCATATGATTCTTCATGCCTTCAGATTATGTTTTCTGACGCTGAATCATTTCAGTGGTATTTGGGTGAGAGGCTGCTTCGATAGATTACTGGGGTGGCTCGAGTCCCTTGTTCCACACCTCCTCCGGCTGCTCAGATCCCAGCTGATGAGATGGCCGATGCTCTTGTGGGCCAGCCTGGGTTTCATTTCACGATCCCGGATCGTGACTACGACGAGTGGTACTTGCTGTACAGGCAGGGGCCTCTGCTTCCTTCGCTCTATGTTCCAGGGGGTCGTCGCAGGTACACTGGAGGTTCAGTGACAGCTCTTTTAATGGATCTTTATCGTCAAGAGCGAGACGAGAGGAGGGATGACGACGACTATGTTGGTGACCTGTAGCCTGCTTCTATATTCAGCTTTGTATGGCCTTCTTTGCCTTGTAAAACCCTTTTTGCTTTTGTCTTTCTGATGTATCAAGACTTTCTGAATGAATATCAAATTACTTGATGATGCCTAGATGCTTTGATTATTGACTCATTCTTTGATACTTCATGGAAGATAAGATCTCTCAACTGCATGAATGACGACTTGAACAGTTCAGATCGCTTGATTTGGCCCTGTGGGTCCTTTCCATACTTCAGTTTTGCTTTGGAACACCTTTTCTTGATGTTTTGTGAGGCTAAGAAGGTCTTCCATGGGGCGGATGATGACTTGAATGGCTCAGATCGCTCTTTTCAGCCATATGGGCCCACTTGATGATCAGATCTTGGATTCTGGCCCTCTTTTTTGGCAATCAAATCCTTGATGTTGCTATTTGATGACCCATGTGAGCCTTTTCATGGTTTGGATCATGATGATCTAGCCCTTGAATGGCTTAGATTGCTTGTGGCCCTCTCTTGATCAATTTTCCTCCCTTTTGACTTGATCAGACCCATGTTGGCTGTAATACTTCATGATTGGACAGGTGGGGTACCCTTCAGATGATTCGAATCAACCTCAAATGAAATCTGGAGTTGCTTGGAGCCTTGAGCAGCCCTCAGGGTGCCATCTGCTGACATGGACTGTCAGCCTCACCTACCAACGACTGTAGGGCTAATCCCGCGGAGAGAGAGGGAGCGCGTCTGTACGGGCGGCCCACAGCAGGCCGCCCAAACATCGCCTCTTGTACGGCCTGGGCTGACTCGTGCTCAGACATTCCCTTCTGTCCACTGCTCTTGTCCCCACCTTCTTTGTACGTCCAGGTTCGATTTTGGCCATGAATCTTCCCTTTGTCTTATCTTTCCTTCTCTTTTTATCTTTTTCTTGCTTGATCCTTTCTTGGGCAGCCATTGATGATGGCTTGGGGGCCATTGTGGGAGAGGTTGGTGGGTCCCACACTTCAACAATTGGTGAAGGTCTTAATGATGGTGGAATGCTTTTGATTGATGGTGTAGATGAAGCATTGAATGAGAGCATTGATGGCGATTTAGGGATAGTGGTTGGTGGAGCTTTGAACGGCCCCATTAATGGCAACCATGCTAGAAATTCATATTTGAATGAGGCCTTGCTTATGGGAGAAATGGATGGTATGGATGAGATGGGGAGATGGGACATAGGTGAGGCTGTGTACCCTTTGAGTGTGGGCCATATGGATGATGTGATCAATGGTGGTGATGGGGTCACAATGGACATAGATGGGCTGATCTCATGTTTGGATGGTATGGATGGTTCAAATGATACCTTTGATGGTTTGGGTGCTCTTGATGATGGCCGAGATGTGCGACACACTTGCTTGGTTGGACTTGATGTGATCATTGATGATGTCCCCCTGATGATGGATGGTGTGGATGTCCCAATGATTCCTTTGATTGGTCCAGATGATGATTGGATTCATGACTTCATGTTGGAGGGGACTGCAGGTCCAGATCTGACCGTTGATTCCTCGATCGGGGTTGTCGGGACCTTTCTTGATGGTTCAGATGCATTTTTCGACGGTCAGATTGGTCAGGATGCCACGATGTGTGGCGTGATCTTTACTGATAGCCCTTTTGATGGAGAGTACTGTCCTTCTCCTAATTGTCAGTCCTTTACGCACTCGATTCACGAGGTGGGCGAGTCTTCTCATGCGGCTGAGGTCGTGACAGTTTCAGACAGCGATGCGACTATATCAGACATAGCCGCCACTGGGGATAGGTCAGGGGCTGTTGAGTCTGCAAAGTTTCCAGCTTTTCCTTCTCCTTCGCCCGTTGATCTTCCGATCCTTGATGAGCTGTCATCGATTCCTGGGCCTTTTGTCCTAGAGGGGATTCCTGTGAGGACTTGTCAGCTGCTTCCTCATCATTCTTGCTCGCCACGACCTGCTTGCTTGGCTTGACATCTTGTCATCTTACGAGATTCAAGACTTGGAGTCCTATGGCTTCGGCGGTTTGATCCATATGGCTAGAGTTGATATTGATTGGAGGATGCTCGGGGCTGCACTGATTGACTGGGTCCCTTCGTTGAACTTGTTTGCATTCATCGACATGGAGATGGGACCTTCTTTGGAGGAGCTTGCGGTTTGACCGGTCTTCCTTGGGATTATACTCAGTATTTTTCGTCGAAACTACCACACCGCAAAACTGGTTCGGGATCCCTTATCTTGTTCAGTCTGCAGCTGCCGGTCAAGATGCTGTGGTGTTCTCCTTCGACTTGCTGTATGATCTTTTCTCAGGTCCTCGGAGTGTGGCAGGGTCCTTACTTTTTAGGAATGCACTGATGTTTTGTTTGATAGCTGAGGTGTTATTCTTAGGATGGCGCAGATCTCAGACTCCTTTGCTCTTTGAGGTGGTGAGCCGAGTTGTTCATCGTCAGGGGATCATTTCTCTCGTCCTGGCTGAGCTATTTAATGGGCTAATGACTGTGCCCTGGGCCGCACTCGTGTCCTTCGCGGCTGCTGTGTATTTCTTCAGGTATCTTTTCTACACCTTTCTTTTCTTGTCTTTTTAGGAATTGGTTTGCTCTAGCTGAATTTCTTCTTGTGATCAGGTCTGGCTATGGGAGCGGCTTTCGTTGGCTGTTCCTGTACCATTTCCCGACATCCATAGCTCTGACGTCATGCGACACATCATGGAGTTCCTTCTGCATACAGCTAGGATGAGCGAGCCCTTGTATCGCAGGATGTTTGCTGAGCTACGTGACTGGAATGTTCATTGGGAGTCATCTTGGCTTTCATTTCCTCCAGTGCTTTGGGACGCGCACCGTCTTCCTTTGATGTTGGTAGGCTTCCGATCTTACTTTTCTTATCACCTTATCCGGTTCCTGCAGTAGTTTGGGTACAAGCAGGATGTTCCTCTTTTTGCTTTCACGGGTATCGGGCGTCGAGCACTTCCGTCTAGATCATCTGTCTTTAGGACTCGAGTTGATGGATCCTGGGCGAGTTACCTGACTACTGATTTGCTTGGTTTAGAGCTATGGACTTTTTCGATGGCGACTGCCCCATTCCAGTACTAGGTTGCTAAACAGTCTCTGTATCGACGCATCTCTTGCTGGCACCAGACTGCCGATGAGGATGAGCAGGATATCCTTAGAGATGACGGCTCTTCATCTGGTTCATATGAGCCCTTTGAAGAGCGCCTATTCATCGATCATGGTTTCCTCTTGGCCACTCATGGCCACTTGCTGTCTGAGATCTCTGCCCTTCGATATCATTGTGAGATGATGTCGAGGAGATTGGCTGCTGATTAGAGGTTGTCTGATGAGGAGACAACGATCCGTATCCTTGAGCACGATGAGGTGCATTACCTGCGTATGGAGGTGAGTAGGTTGAGAGCGAGGCTATTTTATTATGAGTCAAGGGACTTACCTGATATGGCTAAGGAGGAGGGTAGAGATTGATTGTGTTGGCCATCTGTACATTCCCTTTTGCATGGCTGGTGATGGTGCATTTTTTTGTATTTTTTTGAAAAAGATGACATGATATATGTAAAAGAAATACGATGCATTTAGTGAAAAAGGAGAAATTTTTTTGAAAATCTATTGTGCCATGAGTTGTCTTGTGAGTGTGTCTGGATTTTGTGTCGGGATATAGGATTCAGAACTGAGGCTCGGCCAATGCTTTGACCGATGTCTTGAGATTGACGTGTGAGATCCCTTTGGTTCCCTAGAGGTGTAGTCAATGGAAACTGTTACTTCCTGAGATTGTCGGAGTTTGTAGAGTTCTTTGTTCCCGACTGTATTTCTTCTTGTTCTTAAACTATAATTACTTGCACTGATTCAGACCGTCTGATTTCTTGGTACTTGCACTTTTAATTTTTCTTTTCTTTTCGAGCCATTTTTACCTGCAGCGCTCTTTCGAGTTTTCACTACAGCCGGCCTTTTCCCGTCATTTTTGCCCGTAGCGCCCTTTCTGGTTTTCACCACGTCCCGGGTATTTGATCTTGCTTGCCCCTTGGCAGCAATGCTGTTTTAACTCTTGGCGCCCTTTCGGGTTTTCACCAAGTCCGCTGTATGCCCACTATTTTTACTTGGAGCGCCCTTTCGGATTTTCACTCCGCCCTCTTTGTTTAGGCACACATTTTCTTTTTCTCCTTCTTTTTTTTTCTCTGGATTTTGGCTAACTGCGGCGGCTAGAGATCGGGAATCCGTCGTTGCCGGCCGATGGTAGTCTTTCAGCCCCTATCCTAAGTTACGATGATAAAGCTGTCGGTCTTAACTATAGACCTTTCTGAGATGGATGGATGGGTGACAGTGTTTCCTTTTGGGTTGATTTTTCTTGGGTGCCTTGTTTTAGCTTCCCATTTCTTTTCTTTTTTATATTCTTTTTTTTCTTTTTTTGTATTCTTTTTTTTTGTCTTTTTCTTCTCTCTTTTTTCTTTTGAATCCCCTTATTTGAAATACTTGTTAGTGGACGAAAACGATTTCTCAGAGGTTTTAGCTTTGACCTCTTGACTTCAGCTCTATTAATGTAACTCTTGATTAGGTCAGAATAACTTACCCATGAAAGATCTTCATTTTATCGGCGTTGATTGGCTTAGGAAGATCCACCCCTCTCATGCTGGTGAGTCTAAGGGCGCCTTCGGGAAGTACTTCTCTGATGATCAACGGTTCGTCCCACGAGGGTTTGAACTTTCCTCTGGGATCAGGAAGGTGCGATGGTAGAATCTTCTTCATGACCATGTCGCCCACCTTGAAACTTCTTTTTCGGACTCTCTTGTTGTAAGCCCAAGCGATCCTTTTTTGATAACACTGAGAATGACTTAGCGCACGCATGCGCTTCTCATCTGCTAGCTATAACTAATCAAATCTGGCCCGTTGCCATTCTCCTTCTTCAATTCCACTTTCTAGCAACACCCGCAGTGACGGTATTTCCACCTCGACCCGTAGAACTGCTTCCATTCCATAAGTAAGCTTGAAAGGAGTAACGCCTGTGGTAGACCATACAGACGTTCGATAGGCCCAAAGTGCATATGGGAGCATATCTGACCAATCTCGATAAGCCACGACCATTTTCTCGAGTATCCTGACGATTGTCTTGTTTACGGCTTCCACTCCACTATTCATCTGAGGATGGTAGGGACTTGATCGATGATGCTGAATCTTGAAATTGCTGAGGAAGTCGTCCATCTTCTTGTTGACGAACAGGGTCCCATTATCTGTGATGATAGTATTGGGGATTCCATACTGGCATATGATGTTGTTCTTCATGAATTTGATCACCTGGGACGCTGCAATCGTGGTGTAGGAGGTTGCTTTTACCCACTTGGTGAAGTAGTCGACTGCCACAAGTATATACTCATGACCGTTTGATGCTTTGAGACTAATCTTCCCAATAATGTCGAGTCCCCACATGGAGAAGGGCCAGGGAGTGTCAACTTGTACAGTTTTGATGAGGAGGCATGAATTTGATTTGCATGCTTCTAACACTTGAAGCATTTTTTGACGTGCTGGTAGCAGTCTGTTTCCATGGTAAGCAAATAGTAGCAGAGTCGTAGAATCTTCTTTGCCATCATGTGCCCGTTCATGTGTGGGCCACAGATTCCTTCGTGTATTTCTTTCATGATCTTTGTTGCTTCTGTCTCATCGACGCATAGAAGAAGGACGTGATTATAGGATTGCTTGTAAAGTACTTTGTCACTAATGGTGAACTAGCCAGCCAAACGCTGGATGGTTCGGCGATTTGTTGCTGTTGCTGCCTCTGGATATTCCTGGGTTTCGAGATATTGCTTGATGTCGGCATACCAGGGTTTGTTAGGGACAGCTTCGGCTTCTTCTATTTGCAAGCAAAAAAGCAGGCTCATCTTGAGTTTCGACTGTGAGCTCCCATTCTGAAGCTCCTTTCAGGATCTTGAGCATTGATGCGAGTGTGGTGAGAGCATCTGCACACTGATTCTTGACTCTGGGCATGTACGAGAAGGCGATTTCTTTGAACTCTTCGATCAGATTTTCGAGATACACATGATATGGTATCAACTTCTCGTCCTTGGTTTTCCATTCGCCATTGGTCTGATTGATGATAAGCTGTGAGTCTCCAAATACTCGTAGCTCTTGACGCCCAAGATTATGGCTTCCCTTAAGCCAGCGATACATGCTTCGTATTCTGCCATGTTATTGGTACACTCGAATGCTATGCGCTTTGAGATAGGAATAGGGACATCATCTGGAGAGTAGAGGATTGCTCTGATACCACTCCTTTTAGCATTTGTTGCGTCGTCGAAGAATAACATCCACTCATCTTTCTTCTTCTTTTCTTCACCTTCGACCAGCAGGAGATCTTCATCAGGGAAGAATTTCTTGAGTGGTTGATAATCTAAGAGAGAGTGAGTGGCAAGATGATTGGCGAGGGCTTGCACCTTGATTGCCTTCTGAGTGACATAGGTGATGTCGAATTCAGACAGGAGTAGCTACCATTTAGCTATCCTTCCAGTGAGTGCTGGTTTCTCGAACAGGTACTTGAGCGGATCTGTGTGAGCGAGGAGGAGAATAGGGAACGCAATCATGTATTGACGGAGTCGCTGAGTTGCCCAGACTAAGGTGAGGCAAGTCTTCTCGATCGGGGAATACCTGGTCTCGTAGTCGATGAACTTTTGGCTCAAATAGTATATTGCCTGTTCCTTCTTCCCGGTCTCGTCGTGCTGGCCGAGAACACAGCCGATGGCTGCTGCTGCTACCGAGATGTATAACAATAGTGGACGTCCAGGAGTGGGCGGCACTAATACTGGAGGATTCATGAGATATTTCTTGATGCGGTCAAAGGCGACTTGGCAATCGTCATTCCATTCTTTTGGAACGTTCTTCCGAAGGAGCTTGAATATGGGTTCACAGATAGGTGTGAGCTGTGCGATGAAGCGACTGATGTACTGAATTCTGCCGAGGAAGCCATGGATTTCTTTCTCTGTTCTAAGAGGGGGACATCTCGATGATTGCTCTGGTTTTGGTTTCGTCGACCCTGATGCCATCTTCACTCACCATAAAGCCAAGGAGTTTACCTCCCATTGCACCGAAGACACATTTCTGAGGGTTGAGGCGGAGCTTATACTTTTCTAATCTGCTAAATAACCTCTTTAGATCTTCAAAGTGTCCTTCAATTGTATGAGATTTAACGATCATATCGTCCACATATACTTCAAGCTCTTTGTTCATCATGTCGTGGAATAATGCTATCATTGCCCGCTGATATGTTGCTCCTGTGTTCTTCGGACTGAACGGCATTACCCTGTAACAGAAGGTTCCCCAGGGAGTGATAAACGATGTCTTCTCGCGATCTTCAACGGCCATCTTGATCTGATTGTAACCTGAGAACCCGTCCATGAATGAGAAGACCTTGTCTCCAGCAGTGTTGTCGACCAGAGTGTCGATATGTGGCAAAGGGAAATCATCTTTAGGACTGGCTTTGTTGAGATCTCGGAAGTCGATGCACATTCGAACCTTGCCATCCTTCTTCGGTACTGGTACAATGTTGGCGAGCCATTCAGAGTAGTTGGAGACTACCAAGAATCCCGCATTGTACTGCTTGATGACTTCATCTCGGACTTTCAGAGCCCATTCTGGCTTCATTCTTCGAAGTTTCTGCTTCACTGACTTCATATCCACCTTGGTTGGCAGATGGTGTACAACGAGGTCTTCATCGAGCCCCGGCATGTCTTCATATGAGAATGCGAAGTTGGACAATCTTGGAGTTAGGAACTCTATCATTCTCTGCTTCATCTCAGGTGGCAACGATTTTCCAATGCATACTTCCCTAGGGATCTCAGGTGTCCCCAAGTTTACTATCTCAAAATCATCGGCTACAATATTGGCTTTAGATTCGAACCTTTTGAGGAGATCCTCTAGTTCGGGAGCCGGATCATCATCTTCCTCATCCCGAGCTTCGTCCAAACCCATGAGCTCGAAGTCTAGTTCAATGTCAAAATCATATGATTCGACTTCAAACTCATGCGACTCTTTAGACGAACTTGGCACATTATTGAATGCAGGAAAAGAAATGTTTTTTGGTTTTTGAGAATTTTCTAGAATGGAAATGCTAGATGTTTTTGGCTTTTGAAAGTTTTTTATTTTTTTGGGTTTTTGAAATTCTCGGGACTTTGAATAAGTGGGCATTGCAGACCATGATTGATCCCAGCTTGTCCCAAAGTTCCGCTCGCTGCTTAAGCCGGCAGTTTTTTCTTTTTTTTGGAAGCTAGAGCCCATTAAATGACTCTCTGGCTGATTCAGAAGTTAGGGGAACAGATGACCATTCAGGATCCCACACTCCTTCCCCTGTAGAGGTGGGGGTTGATGATTTGGGCGAAGAATCACAGTCTAGCCCAATGACCATGATTTCTCGCTGGTTGGGTTCGAGATCTGAGTCGTACTCAGTCCCTCCCGGATCACTTACCTTGCATTGCAGTTCGTCTGGTTCCACGGCGAGACACATGTTTGAGATTTGGACATCGGACCAATATAGGGCTGGCCATTTCCCTTTCTTGGTCCAATGGATGGGCTGCTTCTGGCCCTGGCTGATGGTTGATGATATTGATTCTGCAGAGATGGGCGGGTCGCACCTCTTGTTAATTGATGTTGAGATGGGCCACTTGTGCCCCTGGTTGATTGATGCTGAAGTGGGCAGATTGTGCCGATGCTGAAGTGGGCAGATTGTGCCTCTGGTTGATTGATGCTGAAGTGGGCAGATTGTGCCCCTGGTTGAGAGCAGGTATCAGAATACCTTGATCCTGAAGCTGTTGTATTTGACTTTCTTCTTTGTCTTCATCCTCTTCTTCTTCTTCCGGAGGCTTAGATGGTTCGAGAATCTGGTTCCATTGAATGGGGGGCCACGTGGCCCAAGATAGGCTCATCAGGGAGGCCATTGTGTAGTGCAGTCGGTTGATTCCCTCCTGGATCTTTGCGAGGTTCTCCTGGCCTGATGAATTGAATGGGTGAGCACCGAAATTTCTTTTTTCTTTTGTCTATGAAGATTGCCCTGTACCCGAGCCCCCATTTGCGTTAATTATATACCAGAGGTATCTTTCTGGATTTAAAATGATTCTTCATTCGATACTTGAGGCTCAGACGTTCTGCTGGTGAAAAGACACGATCCATACTCGTCGGTTCCGGATTGGCGATAGCGTTCACAGTCTCGAATTCGAAACTATGAAATGGGACGTCTTCTTCAGAGTGCTGGATATCGATGACAGGGATGCTTGGTTCAGTGGCAGCAGCATTGGAAGGAATGATGAGCTCCTTTTCTGCATGGATAGAGATCACTTGATTTCCACAGATGTACTTCACCCGTTAATGCAAAGTTGATGGCACAGCTCCAACCTTGTGCAGCCATGGTTGTCCGAGCAACATGTTGAAAGAGGCTGATATATCCAGGATTTGAAATGTGATGGTGGAGATTTCTGGGCCTCTCTGTACCTCTATGTCTACCTCCCCTTCTACTGATCGGCGGGTGTTGTCGAATGCTCTGACACATATGGTGCTGGGTCAAAATGAAGAGGGACTGATTCCCAAGCGTTTCGCAGTCTTGAGCGGGCAAACATTTAACCTTGAGCCATTATCGATAAGGACCAGCAGGATACAAAGGTCTTTGTATCATAAGGCTATGTTAAGAGATCGCCCATGGTCGCGTCCTTCTGGTGGCAGCTCATTATCGGTGAAGGTGATGGCGTGTGGAGCCAAGAGCTGTCCGATCATCAATGCTATCATTTTTTATGTCGTATCGGAGGAGACATAGGCATCACTCAGGGTTTTGACGAACATTTCTTAGTGCAGAGTAGCTCCCATACAGAGATTTGATCAGGGATTGACTTGAGCTGAGTTGCCACATCGTATGCGGCTTTATTTTTGTTACCGAGACCCGAGAGAGCGCCTTTAGGATCTCCTCTGTTCTGATTATCTCTTCGAATGCAACGCCCATTGAGATTCATGTTCCCTACTTTCGCACATTCTAGATAGTGCCACGGGACCTCTTTATAACTTTCTTCTCCCTTGCCTTCTAGGACCACTGGCTCTTGCAATGATACTGGTGTGGGTACCAGATCTTCCTCGTATGGAGCTTTTGCTTTGAGGACTACGTTGTTGCCTATGCTGAAGGGATAATATCAAGGCTTGTCTTCATAGATCACATAAGGTCGTGGTCCTGCCTTGACCATTCCTGGAGCGGGAGGCTCCATGGGATGAATATTGGTACTCTTGATATGGCAGGGAGTTTCTCTGTTCGTCCCAGCTGTCTTAGTGTGATCGACATGCCTCCGGGATTTGCCCCTTGCAATATGACTAGTTGGATTGAAGGAGCTCCTTCTAAGACAATAGGTTCCTGCTGTTGATGAGTATAATCCCTCCATTTTGGATTGGATTGTTCTTGAACTGGAGTTGCCCCTTGCAAAATGACAGGTTCGTACGTGGGCTCGATGTATGACTGTACTCCTTCTAGGACGGCTAACTCCCAACATGGATGACTGTAAGGTGCCCCTTGCACAACTGGCGCATCGTATGGAGGTGCTCCTTCAAGTACCAATGGCCCGGAGATTGAAGGAGGAAAGGGATTTGCCCCTTGTAGGATCGGAGGAGGATCTGTTGGCCCATAAGTGTAGGCATGAATGGACTGGAAAAGGGAGAAGAAGTGGTCGAGACGCTCTCCCTCTTTTATGTTGTTGACGGCAGGGCCACGAGATGAGCTGGGGTCCGTCAGATGCTGAGGCAGAGGATTCTGAAGGATATTAGTGGAAGCTGCTGGAGGAGTTCCAGAGACCGAGATAACGATCTTGCGGTCATCAATCAGATCTTGTATGGCATTCTTCAGAGTCATGCACCGCTCAGTGGTGTGACTGCGCCCTTGATGGTAAGCACAATACTCGTTTTCTCGGTAGGTTGGAGGTAAAGGATTTGGAGGAGGCCTGGGTGCCATCAGAGTGAGTAACTGCTTCTGTACTAGCATGGCCATGACTTGACTGAGCGGCTGAGTGAGAGGAGTGAATTTTCTGAGCTCTCTGTAATTCTACCTATTCTGATACGAGTATTGGCCGTTCCCGCTGAACTGCTGCTGCTGTCGAGGTGGTTGTGGCTGTGGTTGAGGATTCGGTTGCGGCTGATACCGCTGAGGTTGATGCTGAGTCTAATTCTGTTGATACTGTTGATGTCCTTGTGGGGGAGCATATTGGTTGCCCTGAGCAGTGGCGACGATGTTGTTTACCTCTGTCAAGCGAGGAGGAGAACTGCTGCGGTTTTCATTTCCATACCCGATAGGTCTTCCTTCCACTCTGTTCCTTTTGACTGGAGTGGCCTGATGAGGCCATGGGGAGATTGTCCCGGCTTGGATTCCTGCTTCGACTTGCTCTCTAGCACGGATCAACTGTGAGAAATTCGCATATGGATGTAAGATGAGATATCCAGATATGCCAGGATATGTTGAATGAACAATCATGGAGATTTGTTCTTCGTCGTCGATAGGTGTCCGCATTCTGGCTGCCATAGCTCGCCAACGTCCCACATAAGCTGATAGCATTTTATCACTCCTTTGCCTGAGAGCCGCGAGGTTGGCTCTTCTGGGTGCCATGTTGAGATTGTACGCGAATCTGTCGATGAAAGCCTAGGAAAGTTGTTCCCGAGTCCTGATACGATGGTAGTCCAATGATGTGTACCAATCTAGGGCATCGTCCTTCAGAGATTTTTGGAACAAACAAATGAGGGCCCCTTCATTTCCTGAAATTGTACTCAGCTCTCCACAGAAAGCCTTGAGATGTGTTGTGGGATAACCGCTGTCGTTGTATCTTTTGAATTTTGGTACCTCAAAGTTTTGAGGTATCTGAGCATCTGGGAAAGGACACAATCTCTGAACTTAGTCGAAGGTAGATCGATTCCTTGTTGTCGCTGAAGTTGATTTTGCAAGATCTGAAACTGCTCCCACAACTCATCCAGTCCTGGGTGATCTGTTCGAATGACTGGTGCCTCTCGGAGTAAGGCACGTTCTTCTTGGCATAGTGGTCGATGTCTTCGACCCTATGGGCTTGCTGAAAACCAACCGCGGGTTGCTGAAATTGATTTGATGATTGAACTGGATTCTGATGAATTTGTGCTTGAAAAGATTGTAACTGAACTAGGGACTGTACTGAAGGTTGAACTGGAACTTGCTGGAAATTAACTGGAGATTGCTGAATTGAAGATTGCTGGAAATTAACTGGAGTTTACTGAATTGAAGATTGCTTGAAATTAACTGGAGTTTGCTGAATTGAAGATTGCTGGAAATTAATTGGAATCCCATCGACGGGGATGTGCTGGAATTGAAAAGTGCTCCTGTTTGTAGGAGGCTGAGATGCTGGGAAGTGACCCCCATGTTAGGTATTCGCCACTGTCCGCTGATTGATGTGGGCTTGACACTGAACCCCATTGTGGGCATTTGCCAGTGCTGTCCCTGTTGCTGGAAATTGAATTGAAATCCCATCGGTGGGGATATGTTGAAATTGAGTAAAGGTCCCATCGGCGGGGACATGCTGAGAAGGGAAATGAGTCTCATCGGCGGGGACATGCTGAAATTTATTGAGATTGTTGTTTGCAAGATTGACTAGAAGCTGACTGGAAGTTCCTGCAACAGGAACATTCTGAGACAGTCTTGTTGTCGCAGGAAGATACTGAGGAGGATGTCCCATAGCGACGGGCTAAGATGGCTGTTGTCGGTAGTCCTGGGCAGACTCCGATGGTTGTGCTTGATTTGAACTGGAGGCCGGAGGGATCCGGCATGGCTGCTGAGATTGCTGACCTGGGCCAGCTTAGTTGTTGGCTGTTGCGGTAGCTTCTGCTTGCATGAATTGCAAGAGCATTTCTTGCATTGCTCTCATTCCTTACGCCAATTCTTGCATGATTGGCGTATTCTCAATTGGTTGTTGTGCTGGAGGTTGCGCTTCGGTGATCTCGAGAGCAGGGAAGAGGTGAGTTTCCTCTTCGTGGTCAGACATGGCTTGCTGTGCCCGAGTGCGGATTATGCTGCGGAAGGGAAGTTGTTTCCGAACACGTTAAGCCCGAGGAGGCGCAATGGTGAGGACTATACTCTACTCTTTTTTGGGGTTTTGGGATTTTCTATTTTTTGTGTTGGTTTTGGGTAGAATGTTATGCAGATGAGATTGTATGAGGACTAATGACTTTCAAGTATAGGGAGGATTCTGTTTTTCAAGTCGGATCACGACTAGTGAGACTAGTATTTCCCCAGCAAAGTTGTCATTCTGTGGACGCTTGTCGTTCCGCACTCCCGGACGTTCTCCCTTCCTTTCGGAAAAGAAGAGGGGTACGTGCGCGTGAATCGCCGTTTGTGCCACTGGCTTGCCTCATTCTCGAGGGCTTTGTTCGGTTGTCGTGTTAAGCTGGATGCATTTAAATGAGTTCGTATAAGACCAGAGTCGTCACTAGCCAGTTATTTCGAATCTACAGTCGGCTAGACCCCGTAGAAACGTTAGAGAAGGGAATCCGAAGATTCCTTCCTCTAAAATGACTCATTTTGATCTACGGCCAAAGATTCGAGGTAAGGGATCACGGTTGCAGGGTGGGAAGAGGTTAAGCACCCCACACACTGCCCATACTGAAGTACGGTCTCTACTTCACATAATCGAACTAATACTTGAAAGTCTAATTTAATCCTCATACATTCTCATGGATGACATGATGCATGAATGTAGGTCTGAACAGTAAGAGTTTCTAATGGGCAGGTTTCCATTAACAGGCAAGCCCAGAGCATATGCTCAAACTGACAGGTGCTTTATGCGAGATGCATGCAGTGTGTTTGAATAATCAAAGTGCTTGTAGTGACTGATGCATGAATGCAGGTCTGAACAGTAAGAGTTTTGATAGGCAGGTTTCCATTAACAGGCAAGCCCAGAGCATACGCTCGAACTGACAGGTGCTTTATCCGAGATGCATGTTGTGTGCTTAAATAATCAAAGTGTTGGCAGTGATATGATAAGCAGGGGTGTTGGAAGAAAAGTAGATGTTGCACTTATGCTAGATGCGAATGAGATGATGCTGGTAAAAGAGTAGCTGGATGGACGGAGGTGTCGCAAGGGTTGGCTTCGAGTGGCTGGATCAAGACTTAGATGGCTAGGGAGACTTAGACCAAGGTCAGGCTGGGCTGGACCAGGGCTAAGCTCTTCTCACTCAGGCTCTCCTTGGTGGAGGAATGGGCTAAAAGGATGGAGAAGAACTCGGAACGAACGGATCGCACTCGGGCTTGAGAGCTTGCTGAATAAGAAAGGGAAGGGGGTATTTATAGCAGCGGGGAGTGGCAGATCTCGTAAATAAGTTTGGGCGGCACCCAGGGGGCCGCCCGTACGGTCGTTTTACTTCAAGTTCGGAGTGTACAACCTCCGAACCTGAAGCAGAATTTTTTTAGGTTTGGGGTTTGGACTTGCTCCAAGGCTGCGGTTTGGAACTCGGTGAGCTGACTGGGTTTGGGAGATGGGTTGACACAGTGAGTTGACTCGATGGGTTGACTCAGCAGGTTGACTGGATGATTTGACTCAGCGGGTTGACTCACCAAGTTTGACTTTTTAAAGGATTTTTTAACTGGTTTTTCTTATGGGGGGTTTTTTGGGCTGATGTTTAGGGGTGAGTTGACTGGGTTCAGGCTTGAGCTGGGCTATGGATTGGGGCTTACAAGGGTGAGGTTGGCTGAGTTTGCACATGGGATTTGGGGGTACGGTCCTCCATTCATTCAGCTATCTCTACCAACATTATAGCCGAAGGTGGGGTATCTACACAAATACTCTAGATGACAATGTTCCAAAAAAAATTTCAAAATTTGACGCTAGCTTAGTTGTAAACATCGAAATCGGTCGTCTTGATCGAAATCGGCCGTCTTGATAAAAAATAAACATCAAAGTCGGTCGTGACAATGAAGACCATCGGTCAACATACGGCTTATGATAAACTAGAATAGTATTATAGCCAAAGACCTGGCCAGTCACTTCTTGGACCAAATGCATGATTTGGTCGCTATCAGACGATTTGGTTCAGGCACTGGTGGTGGTTCCGATCTTATTTGGTTTTGTCCTTCTTCGTATAATGGATTTCTAGGAAAATGTTTGGAAGGCTACCCCCCAAGTGTTTCCTGACCAGATTGCTTGTCGTCATTAACATCCAGTAACTCAATATTCCGGTTGATTAATGGCATTATATCTTGCTTGCGGATGGACGAGAACACTTCCAATGCTTTTGATCATAGCCTCTGGTCACCTAAACTCGACAAGTGGTTGAGCATTCCGTACATCCTCAACATTTAGCACATTCGGGTGGGGTGTTACTTGTGCCGCTTATGCTCTTTCGGCGACAAGAACCTTCAACCGATTCATGCTCTCGATTTGTTTGGTCATCCATCTATTGAAAATTTCAAGTTCACTTCAAATTTGCATAGCCTGAGAAAATAGTAGCTCGGCTAGAATTCTCTCTTGTTTTGTAATGTGCGAAATTTTCATTTATATATTTCGAAGCCCAACCGTTATTTCAGTCACTCAAACAATGTCACACCAGTATGTGAACCAAAATAGTGTCCCATCGGGCGTGCCAAAATGTTGTTCTGCATGACTGGTGCACAATCAATATTATGATAACCAAGTAGAAGAAGATTTAAAATGTATTTGAAATCTTGTCCCATCAGGCGTGCCAAAAATTTTGATGCACAGGTGGTGCTCAACAAATGTCTATGGCAACCAAGTAGAAGAGAATCCAAAATATGTTTGAAATTTGTCCCACCGAGCGTGCAAAAAATGTTGCTCTCTATTTCTTTGGGACGCATGTGATGTGTGTGTGAGTGTGCCAGAATCGAATGAGCGGCTCAATTCAAACCAAACAACAATGACCCCAAGCGTTGAGATAAGTAAATACGTCGTGATCGGTTGTATATGATCAAGATCGTACAGATTGGTCGCTTGTTCAGCCACTTATACATTTATTTTCTGACAATCAGGCAATGCTTGGAGGGTGGGGTTCATCCTCCAATAATGGGTTACTCCTTTACCTTCCACACGAAAGGACTTCTCAATATAAAATAAAATGGTACTAAAAAAGAAACACTTACAGTCGGCCACTTCAAGTGTTCTGCAAATCATCTCTCCGGATAAAATACTTTATTAAAATAAGTCCAGCGTGTGGGCGTTGACTTCTGTTGTAGACAAATTTGGCCTTAAAAGAAATGTGAGGAATCGCGGTCGTATCTCCAGAATGCAAGCAGCTCGGCTCAGGCTCGACAGAAGGGGTCGCAGATCCAGAATGCGAGCAGCTCGGCTCGTGCTCGACGGAAGGGGTCACATATCCAGAATGCGAGCAGCTCGGCTCGTGCTCGACGAGAGGGGTCGCATCTACAGAATGCGAGCAGCTCAGATCATGCTCGACGGGAGGGGTCGCATCTACAGAATGTGAGCATCTCTGCTCGTGCTCGACGGAAGGGGTCGCATTCCGTATGCTAAATGCGAGCACTCTTAATATGAGCAGCTCCCGACATCTGAGTAATCGTGGTTTCTGGTCTCTGACGTGGACGGCCTTCGTCTCATAGTACCAGCAGCCCGTATAGGCCGGTTTCGGTTTATATCTATTCTTAGCTCCGAATATCCAGAGACGTAATCAGCTAGACGTCTAGGATATTTTGACTACTTCTTTATCCAAGGATTAACGAGATAAGCTTCTTATCCCATGAAATCAGTGCTAATCTTAACAGCTTGCGTAGCGGATTGGATCATTTAGATCTATATAAATAGATGACTCTATTGATGATAAAGGTACACAATACTCAATCTTTAACCCCCGTTGATTATTCCTTCTCTTTTCAACCTCATCCTATCTGATTTAAGCATCGGAGGGCCAACGGCTGGACGCCGGCCACCCTTAGTTGCTTTCTGTTTCCTTTCAGGTCCAAGGAGGAAATCGCTTGGAGAGAAGGTGAACGTCCGGAGGACCCTGTTACAAAATTCGACGTAAACAGATTGGCGCCGTCTATGGGAACGATTTGATCATCATAATCAATGGTTTTTACCACTGGTTAAAATTCTTCCACCATGCCTCCTAAAAAGACTGTTCATCCTTCCACATCATGACAGACGTTACCTCCACCTGACGTTACAGAACCGGTACCAATCCCTCCAGCCACTTCGACGGGCATCCTTCAAGGGGATCCTAGCGTGCCGTCATAAAACCTGTTATTTGAGGCTTCCGGAAGTCAAGAAGATATCATACGTTTCCTGGGAAACACACTTCTAACTCTCAATGATGGGTTTCAAGCCTTGTCTAACTGACTTGATCAGCATTTCCTGGAGCCTCAGAAGCTACCTTCCGGGGGGTTACCGGCACAGCCCATACCAATGGCTTCCAGACACTCTGTGGACGAACCACAGGTCCAACCAAATCAACCTCCTTCGAACCGAATGCTAGTCGGCAACCAACCCCCTATATTATCCCCACATTCCATACATTCCAGTGCTTCTCGCCAACAACAATCTCATGGGTCCACCATTGAAGCATCCGGTTATACTCTACCATGGGAAGGAGATCTTAAGAAGATCCATGATCGTTTTGATGATATGGAGCAACGTTATCAGATGAATCGACCATCAGCCGCTGTGGCATCGATACATCGATCTGAGTCCCCTTTCACCAGCGAAGTCATGGAAGCACCTCTACCAAGAAAGTATCGTACACTCGTCATCACCCCATATACGGGTACCAGCGATCCTCTCGAACATCTGGAAACTTATAGGTCTCTTATGGAGCTGGAGGGACATGGGTCGGAAATCATGTGTAGGGCCTTCTCTGTAACAACCCGGATCTTTACAATAATAATAATGTGATTCACTTGAAAGTCCTGGAATAATTTTATTGGTAGGTTAATTGAGAACAACTACATAACCGTAACATTTTCAAATTACATGACTTAAGTTATAAGACCATTTGCAAAAATTATGATTTCTGGTGATCATTACCGTACAAAACTCTATATAATAGTTCTAGGACACGATCCAACCATACATGTCAAGTTTCAACCATCCGATCATCCTACAAACGCCCTAATCAGAAATCGAGCCATAAGTGGGCCATCTAACTTCGGAACTGTTTCATTTTTGGTGTCATACCCTAAAATTATGTGGCCCACCTATCTATTGGAGTGGATGTTGCATATACATCATGGTGGGACCCACGTGCACCGCGTGCACCACAAACCTCCGGTCAACCCGCGTTGACCGCGTGTTGTGAAGAATTTTCTTCTTCTTCTTCGTTCGTCGACGCAGCTGCGTCTGCTGGTTTCATCCACGCCCTCCGTCGGGACCACAGCAGGTGGGCCCCACATGAAAGTGGAACCCAGGGTGGGTGTACGGGCACCGCACGTAGCGAGAGTGGAAAAGAACCCACCCTCACCGCGTCTTCTTCTTCGTTCGCAGCCATTGCTGCGAGCGGACGCTGTCCGCTGGTGGCGTGCATGTCGTCCGTCGATGTCGGTTGCGGGTGGGCCCCACATGAAAGCGAAGTATGGTGTGTGGGTGTACGTGCACCGCACGTACCGGTCGGCGCACAGAGTCCCTGCGTCACCCGTCTCTCTCGCCGCTGAAACAGCGGACGCTGTTACAGCGTCCGCACGCTGTCGACGGTGGGCCTCCTTGCGATCATCGGGACGGGCCCCATCGTAAAATCCAAGCCGTCCGTTCGAATCCCCTGCCCCACACATGAAGTCACCTTGAACGCCTTGCTCATCAGCTGTCTATCCGACCTTCCTCAAGCCACCGTTTAAATCAAAGAAGACCAAGATCCGGTCCGTTGCGTTGCATGGACGGTCCTGCCTTCACCAATCTCTTCCTATGGTCCCCACCTACAAATTCTACGGTTCCTACGTGACGTGGCCTACCAGAAGTGGAAGTCGAGTTCTTCTTTAACTCGGATACGCGCTTGGGAATGCGTCCGCAAGCGTCGTCGTCCAGTCAGCAACGTGTGTATATAAACCGTTGCAGGCCCTTGTTTCTCTCCAAAAGAACACCAGAGAGAGATCTGTTTGAGAGAAAGAGAGCTGCTAGAGAGAGAGAGTGGGTCGTTCGGGTAGAGAGAGTGTAAGGCAGCGCACTTGCTGCCGTTGCAGCACTTGCTGCTGCTGCTGCACTTGCGGAGGCAGCAAGAAGGAAGAAGCAGAAGAAGAAGAAAAGAAGAAAGAGAAAGAAAGGAAGAAGGAAAAAGAAGAAGAGAGAGAGAGAGAGAGAGAGAGAGAGAGAGAATGCGGAGGGAACAAGTGCTGCTGCTGTGATGCTGGGGCAGCGGTCCAGGTGAAGAAGGAAGAAGAAAGAAAGAAAGAGGAGAGGCAGAAGAAAGTTCTTCTCGATTCCAATCCAAGTCGACTTGCTGAGCGACTCGCACAGCCAACTCATATTCGAGTTTGGGCTTGTATAGGGCTTCTAATTCATTACGGTGAGTGATTCTTCGCATGGTTGTTCCGTTAATTCCTCCCATATAGTTTCTCTTAACTATCTATCAAAATTAGTTTGAGTTATGCAATTTCTAAGAGTCCTTAAATTGATCCTAGGTAAGGGATTCCACCGCTTGTCGTTTTCTCCAACTTCATGTTTACATTATTTACTTTTCTTGTAGATCTCGTTCCTCTTTCCTACGTAACCCTACCTATAGGTTAAACATAGGTTGAACGTACTCCCTTCAAATTCGCTTCCTATGTTTCAAATATAAAAACCCTAGTTAAATGAAACATAGATGCACGATACATTGTTGTGGTTACAACACGTTATGTGACTTACTTCGTTAACAACCCTCTTAATGTATGATGAAAAAATCAAGTGAATAATTATTTAATTACAGATGACACGTGCATGGTGTGATTGGAATTGAGTTGAGATGCATTGTATGCTTGAAGATATGTTTCCATGATTCATGACATTCATATGCATTCTTATACACAACGACAGAACAGGAGCATGGTTGATTTGACTCCTGGCGCGCATGGTTGATTTGCCGCCTCGCTGTACCGGTTAGGTGAGCATGGTTGATTTGTGACAGGTTCCTAATGTTCAGTGGCAGCGAGTTCTGGTCGTTTCACTTGTTGAGCATGGTTGATTTGCTCGGTTGGATCAGTGGTGCATGGTTGATTTGCCCACTGGCGTGCATGGTTGATTTGCCGCCTCGTTGTACCGGTTAGGTGAGCATGGTTGATTTGCGACAGGTTCCTAATGTTCAGTGGCAACGAGTTCCTAGACGTTTATGGCTCTCACACGTATCATGTCATACATGACATCATGATAATCATGTTCCATTTATAATAAATCATAAAGTGTATAACCATAACCTCATCCTCATTTATTTCCTACAATTTTATCAGTTGATGATTCATCTCCTATCTCTTATTAACTGGAATATTACCTGTGATGGAAATGACCTCATTGGGCTTTTAGCTCACCAAAATCACCACAGTTCTTGCAGGTTTTCAAGAAGGACAAGACATAGGCAAATAAGAGTATTCAAGGGGTCTCGAGCGTCAATCGCGCCAGATTTGTTTTATTTTGTAAAATTCAATGTAATAAGACATTAGTGGAAAATAAATTTTATATTTGGGAATTTATTTTAGATACATAATGTGTGGGATGGAATCTCAAGGAATCTATGCTCGAATTTTCAATTCACACTCTGGAACTCGGGCTTTGGGTTATTATACTCGAGTTGCGAATTTCAGGGCGTGACATTCTCCCTCACCTTAAAAGAAGCAGCCCGTACTTGGTTCCGGGGGTTGAAACCTCGATCTATCGGATCCTTTTCACAGCTATCGGAGCTGTTCCTTTCCCAATTCATGGGAAGCATCCGTACCCAAAAACCAGCGTCTCACCTAATGGATTTAAAACAACAGCATGGAAAAATAATAAAGGAGTTTACAGTGCGGTTCACAGCCGAAGCAGTCCAAACTGAAGGTTATATTGAAGAGAAAGGCCTCACCGCCCTAATAGCTGGGATCACCAGCGAAAAATTCAGATTCGCTTTGGATAAGAATCCTCCCAAACTATGACAGAATTCCAAGCTAAAGCTCAGAAGTATATCAATGCTGAAGAGGTGGCATTAGCACGTTATGGTATACAAGGCAAGAAACGCAAGCCGGAGGAAGTCTCTTCTTCGGATAAGAAGTATAGGCCCGGTCGGCGAGATCGCTCTCCCAATAAAGTTTTCTCTGGTAAGTACCATAACTACACCCCCCTTAATCGGCCTCCAGAAAAGGTGCTAATGGAGATTAAGCATAAACCATATGTGAAATGGCCCGCAAAAATAAAATCTGACCCTGAGAAAAGAGACAAGAGCAAGTTTTGTTATTTTCATAAAGATTATGGGCACACTACCCAAGACTGTATAACTTTACATGACCACATCGAGGCTCTTATTCGAAAAGGTCATCTTCAAGATTACGTTGTCCGGCAAGGTCGCTCGCCAAAAAGGGGAGAAGCCTCGCAGAAGAAATCACCTCATCGACATACTCTGCAAGAAGACGCTGGGCCCACCGGGGAGATACGGACCATCGCCGGGGGACCAGCTTGCGGGGGAGATTCTCGAGCTTCAAGAAAAGCATACGCTCGTAAGGCGTCCAAGAAGCCCCAGCATATCTATTGGCTGGAACAGACACCCAACGCATCAAAAACCAGTCATCCTCCAATTTCCTTCTCCCTCGAAGATGTTGAGGGAATTCACTTCCCTCACGAAGACTCCATCGTGGTCGCACTAAAGATATCAAATTATTTGACTCATCGTATTATGGTGGATACAGGTAGCTCTGCGGATATTTTATACCTGGAGGCTTTCAACAAAATGGCACTCGCCAGAAGCCTACTCAAGCCAATCTCAACTCCCCTCATCGGTTTCGAGGGCGAAGTGGTGACACCTGAAGGAAGCATTGACCTTCCGGTCACCTTTGGGGAGAGTCCAGCGAAGACGACTATCTTCATAAATTTCCTCGTAGTGGATCAAAGATCAACATACAACGCCATTTTGGGGCGGCCATCTCTTAATAAGGTTGGGGCAGCTTTACATCCTTTATATTTGTGCGTCAAATTTCCTACATCGAATGGCGTTGGGGTTATACGAGGAAACCAGAAAGAGGCTCGGTCTTGTTATGAGAAAGCCTTACAAGATCGGAAGAAAGCACAAGCAACGCCCGTTATGATGGTAGCACAAGGTTCATCCAACTCCCCAGCGGATACCTTGCTGGACCCAAGAGAGGATGCTCTCCAATCAGGAACCCCCGGGGAAGAGACAGTAGCGATTCGCTTGAATGAAGATGACTCATCCAAAGTTGTTTGTGTGGGATCCTCTTTGAGAAATGCCATTCGAGCAGATTTAATCTGCCTCCTCACTGAATATCAAGATGTGTTTACCTGGTCTCACCGAGACATGCCTGGCATTGACCCTAGTGTCATCGCACACCGTCTGAACATCGACCTAAAGTATAAACCCGTCCACCAGCGCCAACGTGCCTTCACTGCAGAAAGGCAAATGGCGATCAAGGCCGAAGTCGACAAGCTGCTTACGGTCAATTTCATAAAAGAAGCTGACTACCCAGAATGGGTCGCGAATGTAGTCTCGTTCGGAAATCCAATGGCAAATGGAAAATGTGCGTCGATTATTCAGATCTGAACAAAGCGTGCCCCAAAGATAGCTTCCCGACCCCGTGAATCGACCAGTTGGTTGATTCAACAGCTGGGCATGCTCTGCTCAGTTTTATGGATGCTTATTCTGGTTATAACCAGATCATGATGCATCCGCCCGATAGCCAGCATACTGCCTTCATCACTGACCGAGGTTTATATTGCTACCAGGTAATGCCGTTTGGTCTTAAAAATGTAGGGGCCACCTATCAGTGTCTTGTAAACAAGATATTCACCGCGCAAATTGGCAGGAATATGGAAGTATATGTGGATGATATGCTCGTGAAAAGTGTCGTAGAAGACGATCACCTTTCAGATCTTCGAGAAGCCTTCGACCTGATGAGGAAATATCAGACGAAGCTAAACCCCGAAAAATGTGCGTTCGGAGTGTCTGCTGGAAAATTTCTTGGATTTATGGTTGGCCAGCGAGGAATTGAGGCAAATCCTGAAAAAATAAAAGCGCTGATAGAGATGAAATCCCCGACCACTCTTAAGGACGTCCAACGTCTGGCTGGTCACATCTCGTCGTTGAATAGGTTCATCTCACGAGCATCTGACAAGTGCTTACCCTTCTTCAAGCTCCTCCGTGCCACAGCCAAGTCTGATTGGGAGTGGACATCACAGTGCGAAGAAGCTTTTCAACAACTGAAGCAATATATGAGTACACCTCCTGTTTTATCTAAACCTGTGCTGCACGAACAACTCATCCTTTACTTATCTGTATCCTCCACGGCCGTTAGCGTCGCTTTAATAAGAGAAGATTCCGGGATACAAAGGCCCGTTTATTATATCAGTCGAGCAATGGTAGACGCTGAAACTCGATACTCTGATATGGAAAAGCTGGCTCTGGCTTTAGTCACGGCAGCTCGAAAGCTGCGACCATACTTTCATGCCCACGCTATTTTAGTACCAACAAATCATCCGCTACGGCAGATCCTTCAAAAACCCGAGGCTTCCGGATGATTAACTAAATGGGCGGTCGAGATCAGTGAGCACGACATATCGTTCTGCCCCAGGACTGCAATCAAGGGCCAGGCCGTAGCTGACTTTATCGCCGAATTCACATATTCCTCTTTCATTGAAAATACCGCGATCAACGACCAGCCTTCCTGGTCACTCTTCTTGGACGGGTCCTCACGGGCCACTGGTAGTGGAGCGGGCCTTATTCTAGTCGCCCCAGACGGGTCGCATTTTCAATATGCTTTACGTTTCGATTCTCGTATCTCAAATAATGAAGCAGAATATAAGGCCTTGATCGTTGGCCTCGAACTAGCGAACGTCCTTTCAATTCAAAACCTACTCATTCACAGTGATTCTCAGCTCATAGTCAATCAAGTACTTGGCGAATTCGAAGCAAAAGAAGAAAGGATAGCCTTATATAAATCTCGAGTGCTCATTCTGCTTGCAAAACTGAAGAATTACGAAATAATCCACATCCCTCGCGAGAAGAATAAACTCACTGATTCGTTGGCAAAACTCGCCTCTGCACCAGAATCTGAGTTATCATATTCAATTCCTATCGAATATCTTCAAAACTCAAGCATCGACCAAGCAACTCTCAAGCAGGTGACTGTGATACATCCGTCTCCATGTTGGATGGATCCCATCACTCTTTATCTTCGAGATGGAGTTCTTCCAGACGACAAGAAAACCGCACGACAAATCCGATTTCGATCTGCCAGGTACACTTTACAGAATGGGATCCTATTACGTAAGAGTTTTTCTTTGCCTTATTTAAGGTGTCTTCACCCAGAAGAAGCACATCGTGTTCTAGATGAAATACACCAGGGGGCATGTGGTAACCACCCAAGGGGGAGATCCCTAGCGTATAAAGCGATGAGGCAAGGATACTATTGGCCCACTATGAAGGCAGACGCAATTGAATTCTCTAAAAAATGTGACAAGTGCCAGCGATACTCTCCTATACCTCATGTACCGTCTGAGCAAATGACTCCAGTTGATAGCCCTTGGCCTTTCGCGCAGTGGGGGGTCGATATCATCGGGCCCTTGCCTACTGGAAAAGAACAAAATAGGTTCACGATAGTGGGGGTCTATTATTTCACCAAATAGGCCGAGGTAGAACCATTAGCTAAAATCACTGAGAAACAAACTACTAAGTTCATATGGAGAAATATCATATGCCGGTATGGACTCCCCCACACTATAATTACCGACAATGAAACGCAATTCGACAACGCAGCTTTCGATGAATTTTGTGAAAGGTGGAAGATACGCAACCTCCGCACCTCTCCGTATCATCCTTAGGCAAATGGGCAAGTAGAGGCAGTGAATAAAATCATCAAGCATCATTTGAAAACCAAGCTCGATGAGTGTAAAGGCATCTGGCCAGAACTCTTGCCAGAAGTCTTATGGGCGTATAGGACTACGACTCGTACGTCTACAGGCGAAACTCCCTTCTCCTTGGCGTTTGGTACCGACGTGGTGGTACCAGTTGAAATCCAAGTACCCTCGTATCGGATAGAGCAGTACGATCCCACTCATAATCAGGAAAATCTTCGACTTCACCTCGATCTCTTGGAAGAACGGAGAATTGCCTCCCAGATGTGAGCAGCAGCGTATCAGCAGCGCATTGCTCTCTACCGTAACGCTAAAGATCGGCCTAGAGCTTTCCAGCTCGGTGATTTAGTCCTCAGGCAGAACCTTGGGGTTCCTGCTCGATCGCTTGATCCAAATTTGGAAGGCCTGTATCGAGTCATCAAAATTGTGCGACCCGGCACTTACTATCTTGAAGATATGCAGGGGAAGACCCGTACGTCGTCCTTAGCACGTGGAGCACTTGTTGCAATATTTCCCTTGATTCGATGTAACTCTTAACGACATTCGAATGAATTAAGGATTGAAGAATTATCTTTTGGTCGCTACTCCATTTACTTGGACTCGAATAGCCCCAAAGAGAATACATACATTCTCTTGGCCAATTGCCTACCCTTGGTAGGGTTAAAATCATTCCTTTTGGCCGCTACTCCAATTAATTGGACTCGAATAGCCCCGAAGAGAATACATACATTCTCTTGGCCAATTGCCTACCCTTAGTAGGGTTAAGATCATTCTTGTTGGTTGCTTCTCCATTTTATGGATAAAAAATAGCCCTGAAGAGAACATACGTGTTCTCTTGACCAATCTCCTACCCTTGGTGGAATCAAAATCTCAATCGATAGACCAATTTATCTCGACGCGGACATGGTCATACGACCCCCGGATTGAGTCTAATTCACTTTTTCATAAGTTAGTATGCGAGCAGTCAATATACGATCGACACAAGGTGAAGAAGCTAAGGAAAGTACTCAACATTGAAGAAATGGATGTTTCATTATAATTGACCAAAAAGTCAAGTCAGTTACATACACATATTCTTCTCAAAGGTATAAAAAAAATATATACAAAATAGAGGAAGGCGGACAACACTTTAAGATTGGTCATCCCCATCTGGCGCAGGCTCGTGGCTCTCAGCTTCAGGGCCGATCTCAGGAGCAGGCGCGGCATCTGTGGCTTTGGTGACCTCATCCTCAGCCGCAGCTCGCTCCCTAGCTGTAACCTCGAAAGCCACCCTCTCAAACTCTTCAACGTTGAAAGACGGAGCAATCTACTGCATAACCTTGACCGCAAAATCGCGACCAGCGATATACGCTTCATAGCACTCCTCGTCGTAGAGTTGAGAGGTTCGGAATTCTTGGACTGCACGAGGGCCTTCGTCAGATACCATCTGAACAAAAGCCACTCGCTCCTCCTCCCAGTGAATGGAGTCATCCTTCAACTGGTCGAGTCTCTTCATGGCCTCCTCGAGCTTGGTCCGAGAATCCTTGGACTGCTCCTCGAGGCGGATCTTGTCTTCGCGGAAAATCTCATTCTCCCTCTCGCTCTTGGCATAGAGTTCTTGGAGCTTCGCAAGTTGAAGATCCACTGACTGAAAACGGTCAATCAGGGCCTGAATCTTTACAAGGAGGATTTGCTTTTCCTCTTCCAGTTTGGCTATTTGAGCTTCCAGCGCCTTCAGCAAGCGGTCCCTGCCCTGGACTTCGGCCTCCATTGTCTTTTTCTTCTTCTCCGCATCTTCAACAGTGTGGCGGGCAGCTTCAATGTCACATCTGACACGAAGCGTGAGATCTAGACTCTGATATAAATAAAAAATAGAAGGATTAGATTGGCTCGCTACATTATTAATCCATAAACAGAACGATAGAGGGGAAAGGAGCTGTTACCTGAATCAATCTCACCCCTATATTAGTAGAGAGAGCCTCTGGGCTTGGCTCAAGGAGGCTCCCGAAGGAGTTGGGGGAGATGTTATCGAACATAAACTTGCATATTGGGTGCAAGTACGATGGGATAACAAAGACTCCCGATCCAGACGGTTGAGCTACAACCATCTCGTTGGAGCCCGCCTCGCGAGCATTCGCGGCACCCAAGGAAGGTGTCACGGACTCTCGAGCAGCGAAGGGCTCGCATACTGTCTCCTTCAGAGGGAGGCCTCCCTCCCTTCGATTCCTTTCGGCAAGTTATCAGCGACTACAATTACCGGCTGGCCACGAGCGCCAGACGGAGGAGTCGCAGCAGCCGGAGGGGTCGTAGTCGCACGAGGAGTAGCGGCGCCCCCCCTTTTCCAGCAACATGCGGCTGTTTGCCGCGAGTAGATCCTTCTGCCGGATCTGGCGCAGTTGAAGGACCGGCCGCAGTTTTCTTTTGCCTCTTCGAGGCTGTACCCTTCAGGCGAGGGAGCACCCCTAGCGTACCCCTCTTGTCTCCTACGTTCGTCATCTCCTCCTGCGGAATTAGGCCCGCGGTACAAAGGCAAAGTGGCTCTAAGGCAACGTTAACGTGGCGTGCGGTCGCTGAGAGCTTGTAAACTTTTACAAGCTTTTTGTGTAGTCCTCCCCGGAGGTTCGGTTTTACACCAGTCGGAATGCCTACAAGAAATATGGGAGAGGTACATTAATCACCAAAAGTGAAAGTATTGTTCCTTCTCAGACAGACGGGCAGAAACTCAACCCACCTTCGCCAAAATAGCGACTAACGTTATGGCCTTTGGGATCGGAGCCTGCTTCGGACTCCCAGTTGCCGGAGACGTAAAACCATTTTTTCCTCCATCCAGGGCAATTGGAGGAGGGTTTCCCCAGAATGAAGTTATTCTGGTGCCAAAAATAGAGGTAATACCAACCCTCGGTAGATGGGGCCCGTTTTAACTGGAATAACCTTAGAAATTCCCCAGCGGTTAGCTCATCATTACCCGCTTGTTTTCAGAGGACGAAGGTGCTTATAAGCACCCACCAGCCGTTAACGATAAGCTGGCCAGGGGCAATCTTATAAATACATAGGAAATTTCGGATGAATGGATGACGGGGAGACGCACGCCAACTTTAAAAAAATATTCATAAAAGGCCACATAGCCTGGCGGTGGTGCATCGGCTGTCTCCCCTCTCCCAGGTAATCTAAAAATAACAAACTCTGGGACCCGATATCTCTCCCGAAGGCTAGAGAGCCATTCTTCTATTAATATTGAGGAGTAACCGGCGGCAGAGTACCTTCCTACCGGTACCCTGGCAGTGTTAGATTCAGATGAATCGGGGGTGTGATCCCCCAGGAGAACGATCTCCTCATCGGAAGACACCGCCATTGCAAAAGAAAAAACAAGATAGAAAAAGAAAAGATGAAGGAGGACTACCTCTACGAAGAGGTTTTTGCACCGGAAGCAAAAGAGAAAGAAGAAAGAAGAATATCCTGCAGCCGAAAATTCAAAAATGAAGGAAGTTCTACAGGATCTGATATTTATACGCAATCATTTCGTTTGATTTAGTTGACACGCGGCAGCCTCTCACCCGGCACGACAGAAGAACGGGCACCAGCATTAACTATGGAGACACGTGGCGACCGACGCCTCATTTCTTGCGGCAGAAAAAGCTGCGTAAAGCTGGCTATCATAAATGCGGAATCATGCGCATTCTCTTCCAGCAGTCAGCTACGCATACAAACAAATCCTTGGTGTAGCTCCACAACACCAAGGGTTTGGGGGGCATCTGTTGTAGACAAATTTGGCTTTAAAAGAAATGTGAGGAATCACGGTCGTATCTCCAGAATGCGAGCAGCTCGGATCGGGCTCGACAGAAGGGGTCGCATATCCAGAATGCGAGCAGCTCGGCTCGTGCTCAACGGAAGGGGTCACATATCCAGAATACGAGCAGCTCGGCTCGTGCTCGACGAAAGGGGTCGCATCTACAGAATTCGAGCAGCTCAGATCATGCTCGACGGGAGGGGTCGCATCTATAAAATGTGAGCATCTCTGCTCGTGCTCGACGGAAGGGGTCGCATTTCATATGCTAAATGCGAGCACTCTTGATATGAGCAGCTCCCGGCATTTGAGTGATCGTGGTTTCTGGTCTCTGACGTGGACGGCCTTCGTCTCATAGTACCAGCAGCCCGTATAGGCCGATTTCGGTTTATATCTATTCTTAGCTCCGAATATCCAGAGACGTAATCAGCTAGACGTCTAGGATGTTTTGACTACTTCTTTATCCAAGGTTAACGAGATAAGCTTCTTATCCCATGAAATCAGTGCTAATATTAACAGCTTGCGTAGCGGATTGGATCATTTAGATCTATATAAATAGATGACTCTATTGATGATAAAGGTACACAATACTTAATCTTTAACCCCCGTTGATTATTCCTTCTCTTTTCAACCTCATCCTATCTGATTTAAGCATCGGAGGGCCAACGGCTGGACGCCGGCCACCCTTAGTTGCTTTCTGTTTCCTTTCAGGTCCAAGGAGGAAATTGCTTAGAGAGAAGGTGAACGTCCGGAGGACCCTGTTACAAAATTCGACGTAAACAACTTCGAATTCAACTAAGATTAACAACTATTGATGGATTTAATGCTGTGGAATGTAAAAGTGCAACTTACACTAAGGAATGTAAATAGTAAGATTACGCTAATGAAAATGAAAGTAAGGGAGTTGATTAAACTAAGGAATGTAACCAGCAAGATGCTAAGGAGCATTGAAAGATAAATTGATTGATTTGATTTGGTTGGTGCTGGACCCTTTGCTCTGTCTCCTGCCTTGCTTATTTATAGCCATCTTTGGAAGAACTATCTGGATACAATCTTCCCACATTGAATGGTTATAATAACTGTTTGAGCACTTCCTGGATCTTCTAGAGACTTCTCTATCCTTTTGAAACATTTCCCATAGCTTGCTTGTGAGACCTACTTCATTCTCCCACGTTTGGTGGTTATAACCCTCCAGAGAATGGATCCCATGCAAAACCCTTTTGGTATGGACTTATGTGTGGTGAAGCTAGGTGAGGCCAACATGATATTTGTGAGAAATCCACACCATCCATACCATTGATAAGGTCATTCATGCTGAGATTAGCATGATATTTGTGAGAAGTCCACACCATCCATGCCATTCATAAGGTCATTCATGCTGAGATGAACAAAAAACACAAAAAATATCACTATGATCGAAAGTTTTTGATGTCCTATTAATGTTTCAACGGTGTATGTTCGAACTTCACTGTTTCTTGTCTTGTAGCACACTTTAGTTTTGGATCTTCCTAAAATGACAATCCGCCGCTGAGATCAACCGATATCCTACTCGCCAGATGGCAATCGACCGCTGACATTGGCCACTATCCAGTTGTCAGACGGCAATCGGCCACAATCCTGCTTTTGACCGACTCCTCCAAGGTCGGTCAGAAATAGGGTACAACAGGTATGTCCGGACACCAATAGACAGCAGCTCATTTATATTTGAATCTGGATCGTCTTCTCGGCTTCAACAAGATTTTCCTATTTATCGATGCCTGATTGGTCCACAGATCAGAATATGTCACCACTGATTGCATTAAATGCAGTAGTGCTGACAACGTCAATGCTGAGCTGGACCAATCAAGTGGTTGGCAAAAAGGAAAATCCTGTTTGAGCCAAGCAGACGGTCCGGACTCTTTATATTTACATCTATATCTACATTTATTTATTTATCTATGTTATATATAATGCGGCTTACCTTTTGGACAATTTTAACCAATAAATTTTAAGAGTTGGAAAAATGTGATTGCTATTTGCTATATGGTTCAAATTTCACCTACAATATTTCATGATTTTGTTAGCAAAATAGTAAACAATCATCCAACCAAAGCCCCTTATCCTCTTCCTTGTGTGTAGCCTGCTTGAATTGAGCTATGGAGAGCTATGGAGCAAGGCTGCGTGGGGGGAATTATGAGTGTATGAAATCTGCTACATTCATTTAAGGCCACCTCATGCTAGGATGCCAATGAAAAAGTGAAGTAATTTTTAAATTACTTGAGCTAAATCTTTCTCCTATACTCCTGGTGCATTAAGTGCATGTACCATGCTAATATATAGTATCATGAATAATGTGATACATGGCATGGCATAAAATTAGTCATATTAATGCTTCAAAATTATGCTAGCCACTGTTGATTTATCCTATTTCCACGAACAAGTATCTATGAATCAAAGGCTATGATTACCCTACTAATCTAATCTAATCTAATCTAATCCCAATCACTTTAGGATCAAGGAGGAACAATCTACTCACTTTTTATTTGAGTTAGCATATACTAAGTCAGCAAACGCTTATTTTGAGTAAAACAGTTAACACTGTTTCTTCTCAAATGAAGAATTGGATATGATACAATCTGATGGTCAAAATATCATGTAATTATTATGCAATAATAGTGTTAATTCCATCTAATGCAATTTAATACCCCCTAATCTCATGTTCCAAATAGGCCTCAAGTTACTTCAATTTTAAATTGAAATTTGTGATTAAAAAAAAAGCACTCCTATCAGATAATTTTAACCATTGGGGGGCATGAAACCTTTGTTAAATAAATAATAATCATTATCGATCAGATATTCAAGCTAAGAATTTTCAAGAAAGGTCATGGATAGGATTGCTCAATGTTAGGAACATAACCCATGCCCAAGTCTAGGACTAATGGAACTTTTCAAACTTAGGATCTTTAAACGGTTGGGATTATAACATTCCACTGTGCTCCGCAGCTGACGTCCACAACGGCCCACTCTGTGGCAGCACTCATTCTGGCCCCTTTTCTAAGTTAGTTCTTATTAGTGCACTTTTCTGTGGCACACTAGTGCACCTTATTTGTCAATCATGTGAGTCCATGTGTTGTAATGTCGGTTGAGCCTTGGCAAGCTGAAGACCGAAGTTTCAAGTGGACTAGAAGCATCAAGGAAGAAGAATATGTAAATGAGATGCCTTGGTGACCCTAACCCTTTGAACTAAAACACCCAAAACCTCTTAGATGACTTGGACCAACTAGGAATACCTTTAGTCATCATCATTAGTCTTAGAACACCTTGAAAAATATGATAAGTTAGACTAATTAAAGAGGTGGAAGTTGTTGTAAACAAAACTGCCCAAAAACAGCAATTTCCGATTGGAACTCCGTTGAGCTCTTAATTGTGCATATTCTAACCCCAATTCATCACTCATTGTGCGGGATTTTTATGATTTAAAGACTAATTGAATGCGTGTTTTGTGATTGTAGGATTGAGAGTGGACTCCGCTTAATTGAAGATGAAAAGAGCCTATTTGGGACTATTTAGATGAAGATCGAAGGAGGACCAAAGAAAGAAGGAAGCAAAGAAAGGAGAAAAGAATGGAAGAAAGAAGCCAGAGAAATGAAAGAAAGAATGCAGAAGAAGGTGCCTACGACCGGTCGTCCGACCGGTCGTCCAAGGCCAAGGACCGGTTGTCCGACCGGTCCGCACATGCACAGAGGAGGCACAGAGGCCATAGCTCTCTGGACTGTTCACGACCGGTCGTGCGACCGGTCTTCCACTTCTGCGACCGGTCGTGCAACCGGTCCTTAAATTAATTTTCCAAGCTGAAACTCTCTGGACTGTTTTTGGTCGTTTTAAGACCGGTCGTCCAACATCCACGACCGGTCGTCCAGCCACTGTGACCGGTCGTACGACCGGTCGCCTGCGTAAGATTCAAACCTTCTATTTCTGGCGCTCATTTTCTCTGCGCAGTGCGTAAATGTTACACAGATTCTCGAATCTTCTGAAGTTGCGGAGCCTCCCCACTATAAAAGGACACCTAGGGATCGTTCCTAGGGTATCTTAGAAGGGTTTAAGAAAGCTTGGAGGCGGCGGAAGTGGATTTCGGAGTTCCACAACTCCTAGTTTGTTTTGCTGTTTTTATGAGTTTTTTTTGTTGTTTCATGTTTCCTTGGATCATGAGCAGTTAAACCTCTTAGCTAGGGCTAAGAGGTGAAGCTTGTAGTGGATCCAAGATGTTTCAATTCGTATTCAGTTAGTTTTAAGTTTGGAATTCAAGTTTATGAACTATGGTTTGAAGTTTATACAAGCTTTAAATAGTTTTTCTTAGTCTTATGATGACTCATGGATGTTTGGGAGAATTATTTAAATTCTTAATTGGTTTGCATCAGTCTAGACCTGTATGATCCGAGGAATTGGAGTGCGCTCTAGTACTATGATTTTCATGCGGGGACATCCTACCAAAGTTCTACTTTTCTGAATTTTTGTAATATATATGGACTGTGCATGTGATTTGAATTAAGTTCAAATCCTGATCTAGCCTTGTCTTGTGACAGGACTTGAGGATGGTTATGATTGTGAACTGAACCTTTTGGAATGGGGACTGACCTATGCAATTGAGCATGCTCAACTCAGCCTACATTGAGTGAATCGTATGCATTGAACTTACATATGACAGATTGTTTGGTTTAACAGCTCTATCATCCGACTAGATAGATCTTAATATCGATTCTAGTTGAGAAAGTAAGAAACCACAGCGGATTGAACATCAAGGATTGCTAGAAGTGGATCCTTGAACCCCTAGTGCCTTTTTACAATTGTTTACATTCAAATTAGCTTAAAATTGTTACTCACATCAATCTTATTCAAAATCTGGTTATTAGCTTTCAATAGACACTTTTGGATGTGTTTGTGAAATCCTACATAAGTCCCTGTGGATCGACCTCGGTCTTACCGAGTTTATTACTACATCGCAACCCTACACTTGGGGAAGCGAACAAACTCTGATCGATTGAAATAGTCATTTTTTGCCCGTTTTCTGCCCGTTATTTGATCGTTGGGAGAAAATCTATAAATACGGGAGATGCGATTTTGAGGCAAGAGAAGGTATTTTGAGGATTTAGAAGCTACTACCATTACTTATCATTAGGAGCTCTAATCCTAACTCATACAAGTCATTATCCTTGTGATTCATCACAAGCTTAGGGCATTCAATGCTAAAATGAGAATGAACTTGTTCCCTCTTGATTCTTATGAGTTTAGACGCCTTGATTATAGTTAAATCCCTTGTCTAAATACCACCTAGGAGTCCAATTAGTTATATCCTTGTAGGAAACTCATTTCCTATCATTTTAGAGGTTACACCATTCCCTAGCACCTTAGGCATCTCCAATGGAGCATCATATGCAAGGGAGCTAATCTTGGAGTTGAAGCCTTGGCAAAGCAATGGCATCAAAGATCAGGGGAGCACAAGGGGAGTTGATTCGAGCATGGGAGAATAAAAAGAAGCAACCCAAAATGGCGTAACAAATGGGCTCAATCCGACAAATAAGTTGTCATTTATAAGATTTCGGTTTCACTCTCTTCCCGTGGGGAATTAAGTGTAGAGTTTGTCTTCAAACTCGATAGGTTTGGTTGTAGGACCTAAACCTGGTTGTAGGGTCAAATTGAGTCTCTAAGGGGGAGCCTCCGGTCGGAGTAAATGCACTAGAGCTTATTTGATCCATCCTCTACAGTTTACTTAGGTTGCATAGATTAAGAGCTTGATTAGTATAATCATTTGATAATCTATTCTTGCTTAGATTAGGTTGTTTATTGCTTAAACCATATGCTAGTCTATTGATTTGACCCACTTAAGCTTGGAAGCCGAAGTGTTCTTGCTTACTTAGTTTAATTTGATAAAACTATTAAGTAGGCAAAAATAATTTTAAAAGGTCCTAATCAACCCCCCCCCCCCCCCCCCCCCCCCCCCCCCCCCCCCCCCCCCTTTCTAGGACTTAGCCATAATTCTAGTTGCTCCACTCTTAAGCTTCCAGACGCGTATGCGTTGGTGTTGTGTTATACTATCGACGTAAATTCAGTCCTTCCTAGGTTATGACAACTTTCACTGTAGTCTAAGTGGATAGGATTGCCCAATGTTAAGAACCTAACTAATTAATATGTCAAAAGTCTCGACATTAATGGAACACATCAAGCTAAGATCTTTAAACGGTTGAGATCGTAACATTCCACCATGGTCCGTAGCTAATGTCCATGGTAGCCTACTTTGTGGCAACACTTTGGCCTATTTTCTAGGTAATCATTTCCAGTCTATAGCAACTTTCACTTTGGTCTAGGTGGATAGGATTGCCCGGTATTAAGAATCTAACCAATACGCCAAAAGTCCCAAGACTAATGGAATGCATCAACCTAGGATCTTTAAACCATTGGGATCATAAAATTCCACCATGCTCTACAGCTGATGTCCACGGCGGCCCACTCTATGGGGGCACTCACTCTGGCCTCTTTTCTAGGTTGTTCTTTCCAGGTTGTGAAAGGTTTCACTTTAGTACAGGTTGCCCTTTCTACAGGTCGCCCTTACATGACTCGAACAATAGAAATGGTGTTAGCTTCAATACCAATTGTTAAGAACCTAACTAATTCGCAAAAAGCCCTAGGACTGACGAAATGTGTCAAGTTAGGCTATTAAACCCTTGGGATCAGAACTACAGACACCCCACCCTAAATGAAATTAAAACTATTCTTTGACTTTAGTTAAGCTTCAATCTAATGCATCCATATAGCTTCGACACTCATCATATGGCTGTAAGGATTAAACAGGTCTAGAGACAGTATTAAATCCAATTGGTCATCGCTGAAGTAAGCAATTGTAGGGCGAAGGGCGAAGTACCATATCTCCTAACATCGATGAAGCACCGAACCAATGCTGCATTTCGAGAAAGGGGAAAAGAAATTTTAACCAAAAACGACATAAGAAAGGTCATTTTCAAGTGCAACCGCAATTGTGGCGGCTCCTGATTCCTTTTATAGTACATCTAGCAGGTTGTAAAGAAAGTTCAAATGCCTAAAAACAGCTCTCGAATGACAATTATCAAGATTTTCCAAGCTTATTTAAGGGGCTTGCTAGAAACAGACTAAAACATAGAGGTGTTAGTACAAATATTTGTCAAATTGCGTGAACTATGTTTTGTCAAGTCTGTAAGATCAGCTGAAATCTCTTCTTGAAGAACTGAAGATTGACGCCGTCACCAATATTGGAGAAATCAAGTACATTAGCCGTGCCAGGGTGATACTTGCAACCTATAACCCCTTCCTTCTTGCTCTAGTTTAGACCAACCAAATAGGAAGAACTTTTAGCCCAGATTTCTAGAGTTGTGTCCATGTGATCAGCCTTGGACTTTGACCATGAGTTGCACAAAGAAACAAATCACAAAGAAGCAAAACTTCTGTGCACCTTCGGGCCCCATATCAGGCGCCCGAACTGGCCGTCGGGCTCCATAGTCGGGCGCCCTAACTTGGCCTAAAACGTCCAGTGAACTCTCTGGAAAATTTCAGGGGAGTTCGGGCTCTATTATCGGGCGCCCGAACAATTGGTCGGGCACTTGGTCGGGCGCCCGAACTTGTGGTCGGGCGCTTGGTCGGGCGCCTGAACTAGGTGGTTTTTGTCCAAAAACATTTTCTTATAAAACTTGATTTTTCTAGGGGCCCTGAACCTTTTATAGGGGGCCCAACAATGACCAGTTTTCTGACCGTTTTTCAGCCCTCTATTTAAGTAATGAAATTCATTTATGAGGGATCAACCAAGAAAACTAAGAGAGCTTTGAGAGAGTGTCTTCCCAAGCTATTTTCTTTCTTCTCAAAATTATGTCTTGAGTTCATTGTTCAATCCTAATTGTTAGAGAACATTGATGAGCATTCAAAGCTCGGATTGAAACATGAACTCAAGTCTTCATTGATGGCCCTTGACCTAATCCGAAATAGGCATATCCATTAGTCATTTAAGCCATTCAATGCAACCTTTTGGGAAACCTTTTGTAACCATCAATTGCCTCATCCTATAGAAGGTTCTCCCAACCTATTATCCCTCACCTTGGCACTACAAATCTCATTCAAAGCAAGGTTGCTGATCGTAGGAACTTGGAGAGGAGCTAAAGCATTCGTGGAAGCTGAAGCTACTCATCAACGGCGCTGAATTGGGGCTCATCTCTTGTAAGTGTTTAAGCTTATAGAGTCCATTGTTTGATTCTCCCTTCTTGTTGAGATTGAGGTCTAGAGATTGTGACCCAATCTCGGAGTTGTCCTTGAGTAGGATGTGTAAGTCCTTGCGTAGGCCTCCGACACGAGAGAATACGTGCGTAGGAGTTGAGAAGTCCTTATGTAGGTTGTAAAGGTTGAGAGGTGAACCTCATTTAAAACCTAGTGAATGCCGGTGTACTCAAAGGAGTTGGGTACTTGAACCGGGAGTGGAGTAGACTTATCGTCGAACCACTATACATTGTGTGCAATGTGGTGAATGCATTTTGTCTATTATTGTTCCTTGTTGATCAATCTTATAAGTGCTTAACTGTATGCCCATCTTGTGTTCGACAAAATGCTCATATGCCATATTTGAATGATTGATACAAGCATGCATATGAACTGTTTGACTAAATGCTTCTCTTAGAAGAGTTGTCAAATTGAGTTGGATCTTGGGTGATCAATTGCTATCATTTACATGTGCTTAATTGGTATATTATAATATAAATGCAATTGAGTTTTTGAATTTGAAAGAATTTGTTAAAAGTCCTATTCACCCCCCCCCCCCCCCCCCCCCCCCCCCCCCCCCCCCTTCTAGGACATAAGCATACCTTCAAGCTTATCTCACTAGCGGTAAAACCGCAATTTCAAGAGGGACGGGAGTGTGAGAGAAGGCAGAGGTTGTGGGAAGGTCTGATCATCGCGGAAGAGCTGATCAGAAGTCAATTCCCTAGTTTAAGTCCAGCCACAGCGTACCATCACTTACTTAAAACTATACTTAAACCTACATGATCCCCTACCATCTTAGAAAAGTTCTCTCTTCAAGGCCGCTTTGTCCAACTGCGGTATGAATCCTCTAAAAGCCGAGGAAGCTACTAAAATCAAAAGAGTAGGGTTGGAATCAACAATGATGATGGTAATATATCCTTGTCTCCTGTCCAGTAAAAGATGACAATCTTGTCACTTTGCCCAAGGCACATTATTTGCCCCTCAACAGGGATGATAATAACAATCATAGAGATGAGACCTGCAAAACTCCAATCAGACAAATCCGCAAAAAGCATAGGGACAAATCGCAATGTTTTCCTTAACCTCGAGAGACGTCCAAGTTATTCTTCAACCAAACGAGCTTTTGACAATGATACTCCAATTGAAATAGACCAGATCGCTTCTATGTGTAACCCGGAAGGTGAGGTGTCCACTCACTTTGGGATTATGTTGTATGCAACCTCTGTTAAAAATGAGCATTTGTAGACACCCCACCCTAAACAAGATTAAAACTATTCTTCGACTTTAGTTAAGCTTCAATCGAAAGCATCCATATAGTTAGACACTCATCATATGGCTGTACAGATTAGACAAGGTATTTCCTATGACGGGTGTTGAGCTCTTAATTGTGCATATTCTAAACCCAATTCATCACTCATTATGCAAGATTTTCATAATTTAAAGACTAATCAAATACATGTTTTGCAATTTTAGGAATGAGAGTGGCTTGGCTCAATTGGTTACCAAAAGGGCACATTTAGGAGTCTTTGATGAAGGCCCAAGGTGGACCAAAGAATGATGAAGAAAGAGAGGAGAATGAGGAAGAAAGAAAGAAAGAAAAGAAAGAAGAAAAAGTGCAGAAAATAGGGTCCGACCGGTCAAGACCGGTCGGCCAAAGAGGCCCCAACCGGTCATGACCGGTCGGCCAACATTACAACCTTCTACACAGCATGCTGGACCAAAATAGACAGGTCACGACCGGTCATGACCGGTCGGCCATGCAAGTTTCAGATTCCAGATTGCATACAGCAGGCCATTCTCGTTTCTAGTTTTTCAGACCACTTTTCTGAAGCCATCTTGATGATATTTGGAAATCCAGAATATCCATGTCGAAGAGGAGCTCGACGCCGAACTAACCCAAGTGGTTTCGTGTCGATCGGAGCTACGGATTGATCGTGGTGGCCAAAACAATACGAACTGTCCAGAAAGTTCCAGATTTCGCTACTCCTCTCTGGGCCGGTCCAGGTGGCCCATCATTGATGATATAAAAAATCTACTTTGATATCTTTTAGACCACATCCATATATGAATAACCACAAAAGTTTCAGATCAAAAGGATGTGTGGTTTGATCGTACCGGTTGAAGAAAGATGGACCATCCAGAAAGATCCAACTGCGTAGAGTTTATAAAAGCCCTAAGTGTTCTAATTTTCAGACCACATTCTGGGATTATTTTGGACAATCTAATCCTTCTATCATGTAGAGGAGGAAGTTTTCTACCAATGTTCAAAATTTGGGATCAATCCGACATCTGTACACTCCGGACCGTTGAAAGCAAGGTGACTGGTTCTGAAGGTACCTGAAGTGCGCGATTTTGAGAGGCAGTCGGTGATGTGATTGGTGGGGCCATTCAGAGGATAATCTTGGAAATCTAAATCATCTATGAGGAAGATCACAATACAAGGAAGCTATAAATCAATTTTGAAGGCAATCCAACCATTGGTTAAGCCGTACCAAGCAAAACAAATTCTGCTATGTTGCTATACTATTGCTGCACTATAAAAGGGGGTGCTCTCTTCTATTCCAGGGCAACCAAGGACGTGGGGAGCAAGGAGTTCAAGTCATAGGAGGCTTCCTAGCCTCCTCCAGCTAGTTTTTCTTCCTTTTCTTAGTTCTAGTTCTAGTTTTTAATATGCTTTTCATTAGCTAATCTCTTAGCTAGAGCTAAGAAGTGAACCTTATAGTTTTCTTAGATTGTTTAATTCGTTTTATTAGTTTTAAAGTTGGAATTCATGATTAAGAACTATGGTTTGAAGTTTATACAAGCTTTAAGTAGTTTTTCTTAGTCTTATGATGACTCATGGATGTTTGGGAGAATTACTTAAATTCTTAATTGGTTTGCATCAGTCTAGACCTGTATGATCCGAGGAATTGGAGTGCGCTCTAGTACTATGATCTTCATGTGGGGACTTCCTACCAAAGTTCTACTTTTCTGAATTTCTGTAATATGTATGGATTGTGCATGTGATTTGAATCAAGTTCAAATCATGATCTAGCCTTGTCTTGTGACAGGACTTGAGGATGGTTATGATTGTGAACTGAACCTTTTGGAATGGGGAATGACCTATGCAATTGAGCATGCTCAGCTCAGCCTACATTGAGTGAATCATATGCATTGAACTTACATATGACAGATTGTTTGGTTTAACAGCTCTATCATCCGACTAGATAGATCTTAATATCGATTCTAGTTGAGAAAGTGAGAAACCATAGCGAATTATGCATCTAAGGAGAGCTATAAGTGGATCCTTGATGCTCTAGTTATCTTTTGATTATCAGATTTTCTATTTTATGTTCAAAACCAATTTCACAAACCTCTTTGATTCTAGTTATTAGGATAATTTGAATTGTTTACTTCCTTCCCTGTGGATCGACCTCGGTCTTACCGAGATTATTACTACATCGCAACCCTACACTTGGGGAAGCGAACAAGTTTTTGGCGCCGTTGCCGGGGAAAGAGGTTAAACGGTTCTAATTGTTCTAGTAGCTATAGAGTAGTCTTAGTTAGGTAGGATTTTCAGTTTTTATAGAAATAGATTTTTTGATTTTTTTCTAGATTACTAACAATTTTTTGTTGGATTTTGTAGGGCATTGTTGCTAACATAGCTCTCACCTTCACGGGTAACATCTCTCCATCTCCATTTCTTCTTTTTGTTTTTCTTCCTAGATTAGGGATTATTTCAACTTCTTATAATTTCATTATGAATGATTGGATGGGTGGATTGTCTAAATACCTTTTGGAAGACGAGAGGTCGAACCAAATAAAAAATCATTATGATTGGAACCATTACAAGCATGAATATCTTTCTATGACTCAATCTACTTCTAATACTCCCCCACATAAGACCTTGCGAGATTACCGGAATGACAACAATGTGCATAACTTTTTGCCAGGTAAGACAATGGGAGAGTATCAGAAAGAGATGAATAATGTTCCACCGATTAGGACAATATATGATCACTTGTTTGGCTACAAATATCAACAACTATCTAATAGCACAACATATGACATGCATAATCCTAATAGGTGGGAACATCAAAATTTCAATTTGGGAGAAGAGCCAACCATGGATGCCAACAATTATCCTCAAGAATTTCTTTCTCATGAGCCACAACCGACACGAACTCTTGAGGATACACTGCGAGAGTTTATGGAAATAACTGAGCAATGCATACAAAACCTCTCGCCATCTCAAAATATTGAACCCAACATTGGGAACATCGAATCAATCCCCAACAATGAGGAGGATGAGGCTATCCAAACCCAACCTTCTCTAGATTTAATGACTAAACTTCTAGAGGATATTGATCTCAGTGATCCCACCATTACCATGGTGAATCAACTATCTCTTTTAGCTATTCCGATTTGAATGATGAAGAGATTTCAATGACGGTTGACGAACCTGAGGAATCCATAAAATCTGAAAGTGATAGTGAGATTGCCTATAATGAGGGTTTGAAGGATGATTGTGAGTCCATGATTTCTTCTTCCAAAGGGCCGAATGTTTATGAGTCGCCAGAAGATATTCTTGCTAGAGAGATGGCTGAAGTCGATATTTTTGAGTCCTTCCACCAACAAAACATGACCAATTCTATTGTGGAAGAACTCCCTTGGGTTGGAAATTCTGTTTCTTTGGATGATGGGGTGGAACAATCTGAAATTTCAAAAGATCAACCAATGCTAAATGATGTGCTTACCACTGAATCTGAAAATTTTTCTTTGGAAGACCTCCCCTCTATAGAGGAGGAATTCCTTACCCTTGAAACAAAATTTCCTCAATCACTTAGGGAGAACGAGGACCCTTCATCCGACTCTCTCGATTTCCTAGAGGAATGCATGACCCACCCCTATGATCTGGATGATGAGATGATTAAGGAGTTGGATAGTTTGTTAGACACGGTGTCTGTGCCTGAAGAACACCATTCCACTGATTTACACTCTTTACCATTATTTGTGGAAACACCGTGCAATTCTGAATTTGTGGAGGAGACAACCCAAACTGAAAAATACTTAATGAATGTCTCTCCACCATCATGGGTTCTTCAACCCATTGAAAATTCTGATTGGGAGGACCCGTTTTTAATCAATTACAACCCAATTCAGAACTTGAGTAGATATCTTTTTATTGCTCTTATCTCCTCCTTACATGCGTGTGGTGCACACTATGATTGGACTTTCATGAAGAAACGCACACATGTATACATTCGAGCAGGACTTTGGATGGTCCTCATGAGAAACCTATTGCAATTCATGAAGATCCTGCTCAAATTTGATCATGTAGTCGATCGGACTAATCAAAGGTAGGTAGGTAGGTTAGGATTTCTTTCCGCATTTAGGATTGAATAAGTCTCATTGAGACAATGGAAGATGCTAGAATTGATCAACTTGCTACCTCAGGTACTCTCGTTCTCACTCTCCTTTGTTTTATGTCATTGCTCTCATGTCATGCATATTGCATATCTTATTACATTGAGGACAATGTAAGATTTTGGTTGGGGGGTGAGATTCCTTAGATGAATCTACTAGCTTTTGTGACATTTCGAGCAATTATGTAGAAAATTTTCGATTTTTCTAAAATTCAAAACTCTTTTGGAAAGCTTTGATTCTATGCATTCGAGATAGCATGAGTATAAGAAGAGGAGATACGAAGTGAGTGATGTTGCAAGCTTTAAACTTCTTTTAATATAATGGTTTTATATGTGAATTCCCCTATTTATGTGAGTGATAGAAAATTTGAACACTTTTACACCTAGTTCACATTACACGATTTTCATGGGTTGAAAGGATTTGTGATTTGTGGATTAGCTAGACTTAGATTTAAGGTATTGAGAAACCAAGCCGGGGTACTTTGTCCATCCTTGTCCATGGGAAAATAACGAAAGATATGGATTTCCAAAAATCCTATCTAATTTAAAAGAAAAAGGAAAAGGAAGGATGAAATTGGGAATGATGGAAAAATGGTGGAAAATTCCGATTAGGGCTACCTACTACCAACCGGGGGATGGTCTACCCATAACCAAAGCCGAAAATGGGACGTAGTGTGAAAGCCGTCGGAAGGACAGTAAGACAAATTCCTGTCATAGGCTTGTTGTTGCTCTGTGTACCTTGAAATCCATAGTTTAGTTGATTCATGAAGAAGATAAGCCCAGAAACTCATGCGATGAACTTTCACTATGCACACTAGGTTGAATTTGTTCAAGTTCTTCTATTCATCAATCAATCAGTGAGAATTTCATATGGATACTTATTATGTTTTAAGAGCTTAAGGTTTCAACTTCTATCACATAATTTTTCTGACTTTTACACTTGTGTGTCTTGGGATGTATAGAAGCATAGTTTCTGAAGGAGAGTTGGTTTTTGAAGAATTGAACTTGTTTCACGCATGTTTTGCTCGAGACTAGCAAAATGCTGGTTGGGGGGTGTGTTAAGCTCTTAATTGTGTATATTCTAAACCCAATTCATCACTCATTATGCAAGATTTTCATAATTTAAAGACTAATCAAATACATGTTTTGCAATTTTAGGAATGAGAGTGGCTTGGCTCAATTGGTGACCAAATGGGCACATTTAGGAGTCTTTGATGAAGGCCCAAGGTGGACCAAAGAATGATGAAGAAAGAGAGGAGAATGAGGAAGAAAGAAAGAAAGAAAAGAAAGAAGAAAAAGTGCGGAAAATGGGGTCCGACCGGTCAAGACCGGTTGGCCAAAGAGGCCCCGACCGGTCATGACCGGTCGGCCAACATTACAACCTTCTACACAGAATGCTGGACCAAAATAGACAGGTCACGACCGGTCATGACCGATCGGCCAGCCCTGTCCGACCGGTCATGACCGGTCGGCCATGCAAGTTTCAGATTCCAGATTGCATACAGCAGGCCATTCCCGTTTCTGGTTTTTCGGACCACTTTTCTGAAGCCATCTTGATGATATTTGGAAATCCAACACATCCATATCGAAGAGGAGCTTGACGCCGAACTAACCCGGTTTCGTGTCGATCGGAGCTACGGATTGATCGTGGTGGCCAAAACAATACGAACTGTCCAGAAAGTTCCAGATTTCGCTACTCCTCTCTAGGCCGGTCCAGGTGGCCCATCATTGATGATATAAAAAATCTACTTTGACATCTTTTAGACCACATCCATATATGAATAACCATAAAAGTTTCAGATCAAAAGGATGTGTGGTTTGATCGTACCGGTTGAAGAAAGATGGACCATCCAGAAAGATCCAACTGCGCAGAGTTTATAAAAGCCCTAAGTGTTCTAATTTTCGGACCACATTCTGGGATTGTTTTGGACAATCTAATCCGTCTATCATGTAGAGGAGGAATTTTCTACCAATGTTCAAAATTTGGGATCAATCCGACATCTGTACACTCCGGACCGTTGAAAGCAAGATGACTGGTTCTGAAGGTACCCGAAGTGCGCGATTTTGAGAGGCAGTCGGTGATGTGATTGGTGGGGCCATTCAGAGGATAATCTTGGAAATCTAAATCATCTATGAGGAAGATCACATTACAAGGAAGCTATAAATCAATTTTGAAGGCAATCCAACCATTGGTTAAGCCGTACCAAGCAAAACAAATTCTGCTATGTTGCTGTACTATTGCTGCACTATAAAAGGGGGTGCTCTCTTCTATTCCAGGGCAACCAAGGACGTGGGGAGCAAGGAGTTCAAGTCATAGGAGGCTTCCTAGCCTCCTCCAGCTAGTTTTTCTTCCTTTTCTTAGTTTTAGTTCTAGTTTTTAATATGCTTTTCATTAGCTAATCTCCTAGCTAGAGCTAAGAGGTGAACCTTATAGTTTTCTTAGATTGTTTAATTCGTTTTATTAGTTTTAAAGTTGGAATTCATGATTATGAACCATGGTTTGAAGTTTATACAAGCTTTAAGTAGTTTTTCTTAGTCTTATGATGACTCATGGATGTTTGGGAGAATTACTTAAATTCTTAATTGGTTTGCATCAGTCTAGACCTGTATGATCCGAGGAATTGGAGTGCGCTCTAGTACTATGATCTTCATGTGGGGACTTCCTACCAAAGTTCTACTTTTCTGAATTTCTGTAATATGTATGGATTTTGCATGTGATTTGAATCAAGTTCAAATCCTGATCTAGCCTTGTCTTGTGACAGGACTTGAGGATGGTTATGATTGTGAACTGAACCTTTTGGAATGGGGAATGACCTATGCAATTGAGCATGCTCAGCTCAGCCTACATTGAGTGAATCCTATGCATTGAACTTACATATGACAGATTGTTTGGTTTAATAGCTCTATCATCCGACTAGATAGATCTTAATATCGATTCTAGTTGAGAAAGTGAGAAACCATAGCGAATTATGCATCTAAGGAGAGCTATAAGTGGATCCTTGATGCTCTAGTTATCTTTTCATTATCAGATTTTCTATTTTATGTTCAAAACCAATTTCACAAACCTCTTTGATTCTAGTTATTAGGATAATTTGAATTGTTTACTTCCTTCCCTGTGGATCGACCTCGGTCTTACCGAGATAATTACTACATCGCAACCCTATACTTGGGGAAGCGAACAACGGGTTACGGACATAGCCATCAGATCTGATCTGCTGTCATAGGAGTAGGCAATGACAGGGCAAAGGGCAGAGTACCATATCTCCAAACACCAACGGAGCATAGAATCGGCGCTACATTTCGAAAAAGGGGGAAAGTAACTTTACCTAGAAACAACCCAAGAAAGGTTGTTTCAAAGTATAGCCACAATTACGAAACCTCTCGACTCTTGATTCCTTTTGCAATGTGGTTGATAGGCTACAACAAAGTTCATATTACTAAAAAAGGCCCTCGATTGGCAGATATTAGGATTTCCCAACCTTATTTAAGGTGTCCACTGCAAATGAGTAAAAAAAAAAAAAGAGAGCGACGAGGAGTGCGAGAGAAGGCAGTGGCTGTGGGAAGGTCTGATCGCCATGGAAGAGTTAATCGAAAATCGATTCTCAAGTTTAAGTCGAGTCGTGTTGTGCCATCACTTATTTGAAACTATACTTATTTAAACCTACTTGATCCCCTAGTCCCCCCTACAAGGCCACTTTGTCCAACTGAGGTACGGATCATCTAAAAGTCAAAGAAGCTACTAAGTCAAAATAATAGGGTTGGAATCGGGACATCCGACCATCCCTTTTGCAGAAAAGGGTACCAAGTTTTTCCTTTTCTTTCTCACATCTCAAATTAATTTGCATTCCATTCCACACATTCTAAACATATTAACAGTATACACACTTACCTTTTTATTTTATTTCTGTGATTATCTCTCCTATGTATCTTCTTTTATTATGTTTTCCTACCCGAAGTCTTAAACTTGTGAAGTAAGATTAAGTGTTGTTTAATTTATTTTTCGTTTGTCTGGAGTCTTAAACTTTGCGAACCACGAGTAGATGCAGCGACGATGAAATTCCTCTGAATCTCCCTAAAAATCATAAAATGTCGTAAAGTAAAACCACATATTGTGCAGGTGAAAAAGGGTGCCTAACCCATTCCTTTTTCGTAATCAATACCCTTACTCAAAATTTACAGTTGCAGACCAACCGAAGGGGTTACTTAAGTTGGAGAATATCACGATTCCCAATTCTACGGTTTCTAGCAGACCATAAAGTTTGAAGTTTCATTTGGCTAGTAGTGACTCTAAGTCAAATACATTTTTACCTTTGAGTCAACCCCACATTCAAATCAAATTAAAATTAGAGCAGAATGAAGAGGAGAAAGCTAAGGAAATAAGGCCATTTTCGCGTCTTCGCATGTGAGACAACGTTCACAATAATATTATACCACGCTCCACAACTGACGTCCATGACAACCCACTCTATGGAGGCACTCACTCCAAACCTCTTTTCTAGGTAGCCCTTTCCATTCCATGATGATTGCAATCTGGTTATTTAGGTGGCCCTTTCCACTTGGCGACTGCACTTTGGTTACTTAGGTAGCCCTTGCCTTTTCAGTTGCTCAGGTGGCCATTTCCACGCCGTGACGACTTTCACTTTGGTGAAGGTTGCCTCTGATACCAATATGATAGAGCCAGCTAGAAATTAACTTTTATCTACAATTATCCAACTTCATACTAAGAAAAGTGATTATCCTTCTGTGGACCCTCACCATTTCCGCGCTCCCACACGACGTTCTCGTCCCTTTCCCTTTCGGGAAAAGAAGGAGAGGAGGATGCGTGAGTGCGAAATCGCCGTTTGTGCCACTGGCTTGCCTCGTTCTCGAGGGCTTTGTTTAGTTGTCGTGTTAAGCCGGATGTGTTAAAATGAGTTTGTATAAGACCAGAGTCGCCACTAGCCAATTACTTCGAATCTACAGTCGGCTAGACCCCGTAGAAACGTTAGAGAAGGGGATCCGAAGATTCCTTCCTCTAAAATGACTCCTTTTGATCTGCGGCCAAAGATTCAAGGTAAGGGATCACGGTTACAGGGTGGAAAGAGGTTAAGCACCCCACACACTGCCCGTACCGAAGTACGGTCTCTACTTCACAGAATCGATCGAATACTTGAAAGTCTAGTTTAATCCTCGTATATTCTCATGGATGACATGATGCATGAATGCGGGTCTGAACAGTAAGAGTTTCTGATGGGCAGGTTCCAACAACGGGCAAGCCCAGAGCGTACGCTCGAACTGACAGGTGCTTAATGTAAGACATATGCAGTGTGCTTGAATGATCAAGGTATTTTATGGTGAAGCATGAATGCAGGTCTGAACCGTAAGAGTTTCTGATGGGCAGGTTCCAACAACGGGCAAGCCCAGAGCATACGCTCGAACTGACAGGTGCTTAATTTAAGACATATGCAGTGTGCTTGAAGAATCAAGGTGCTTGCAGTGAAGCAGGGGGGTTGGAAGAAAAGTAAATGTTGCACTTATGCTAGATGCAAATGAGATGATGCTGGAAAAGAGTAGCTGGATGGACGGAGGTGTCGCAAGGGTTGGCTTCGAGTGACCTGATCAAGACTTGGATGGCTTGGGAGGCTTGGACCAGTGGTCAGGCTGGGCTGGACCAGGGCTAGGCTCTCCTCACTCAGGCTCTCCTTGGTGGGAAAATGGGCTAAGGGGTGAAGGAGGACTCGGACCACACCCGGACTGGCTGGACTTTCGTTCCTCGATTTCCAGCGAGGTACGGTCGCACCCTCGGGGCTGCTGTTTGACTCGCTAGGGTCGACTCAGTGAGTTGACTCAGCGGGTCGACTCGATGATTTGACTCGACGGGTTGACTTGATGTTTTGACTCGACGGGTTGACTCAGTGGGTTGACTCAGCGGGTTAACTCAGCGGGTTGACTCAATGAGTTTGACTTTTCTGAGATTTTTTTACTGGCTCTTCTTATGGAGGGTTTTTCAAGCTGATGTTTAGGACTGGGTTGACTGGGTTCAGGCTTGAACTGGGCTATGGAATGGGGCTTACAAGGGTGAGTTTGGCTGAGTTTGGATTTGGGATTTAGGGGTACGGTCCTCCATTCTTCCAGCTATCTCTACCAACAATGTAGCCGAAGGTGGGGTGTTTACAGATGCCCCTCTTTGGCAGAGGTTGCGTGCAACCGAATGCTAAAGCGAGTGGACACCCCACTTCTGACCCGGTCATTCATAGATCATGTTCTGAAATCTTTGCTTGCCTTTGCATCTGTGCCAGTTGATCGTTTGGAAACCGATCACTCGCACATACCGCGGGAGTTTGGAGAAAACGTTGCGATTGTCCCTGCAGTTTGCTGCAACCTGGGTACCCAATCGCAACCCTTCCATTCCCGATCGGTACTAACATCGGAAAGGTGCAGCAGAGCTTCTGCGTCGCCAGTCTTACGAGGTTACTGACCCTGTGATTGATTCTGTGTTCGATGTTTTCCCAGATCACTCCAGGAGTACTTGTTTCGCTTGACTATCAAAGTGGTTAGACGCCCTGCGTTCGATAGTCTTACGGGATTCTACTACGCCGACTTGGACTCAGTCAAGGTACTTCAGGCATCCACGCCTAGGTATGTGTGGGTGGACTCTTTCCAACCGATCTGCTGATTTCGATGCTTGGTTTGCAATTCATTCTTTCCTCGATTGTAGTCTGGAATCTTTGTTGTCCTTTGTATCTGAGTCAGTTGATTGCTTGGAAATTGATAACTCGCACATACCGCGGGAGTTTGGAGAAAACGTTGCGATTGTCCCTGCAGTTTGCTGCAACCTGGGTACCCAATCGCAACCCTTCCATTCCCGATCGGTACTAACATTGGAAAGGTACAGCTCTCGGAGACGCAGGCATCTCAATGCTCCAACGACTGGGACTCTGACAAACACTACAAACTACAAAAGGACCTAGTGAGGTCCTCATGAACAAAGCGAACTGACAGTTTCACCAATCTGCGGGACGCAGGCTATCAGAATGCCCTAAGATGATGCGGCTGAACCTGAGTCAGTTCCATGAAGTCCGTAGGTGCGGATCCATACACGCCCACTTGAGAAAGGTGGGTTAAACGACTAAAACTATGAACCCAATGTTAAGTAGCAAAGGTGGACAAGTTTATCAAAAACACTGGCTCGGAAAACCGAAAGTAGAAATCCATAGAACCGTACACCATGCTGGCGTGACTGTGACCTCAAGTCAAGTTGGCATGAAACTCACGTAATCTAGGCTACCAGAGGCCCCTTTGGCGCTCTGTAGCTTAGAATAAACTTAAAACGCAGCCGAGGATGGGTCTCTATACCTTCTAGAGGACCACTAAACCTCCGTATTGCGAGATGACCCTTTTAATTTTTGGATTTGTGAAAAGATACCCACTCTGGGGAGTGATACTCCGTGGGGTTTTTATTTGCGAATATAAATATTTTTTTGTCTTTTTGAAATGGAAATCTGGTCTGCACGTGCCTCCACTAGGGATGCCTGTGGGGTCTTTGGCTAACCAGCTTTTATTTTGAAAGCAGGTGAACATGATGATTGATGCGATGGATGCTGATGCATGGAGATGCATGATGAATGCATGGCTTTGGCTCATTCTCTTTTAGTTTGATGATTTTGCTTTTGCTGGAGATGCAGAGAATTTTGAGCTTATTGCTTCCAGGGTTGTGCTTCTCTGGGGTTTTTTTCTTTTTAATGCGGATGTTTGGTCAGCGGGTTGGTCAAGAGCCCGACCCGTTATTGAAAAAGATTTCTAAAAACTTTTTTTTTCAAAGATTTTCTGGTTTTTTGGAATTTTGTGAATATCTGAATTTTTTTGAACTTTTTGAATTTTGACCTTTTTTTTTTGAAATATTCGTTGTTTTGGGTTTTTGAATCTTCTGATTTTTTTTTTGAAACTTTTTGTAAAAGACCCGAGCAAGACGGCGATATGAACCAGGTGTTGCCTGATTCAGCTCAGGGAGCCGAGCACTGTCGACTTTTATTGTGCCGTCATGGGGATTACAAACCTATTACTGCCCTGCACTCCTTCCCCTCAGGAGGCAGGGCCAGAGGGATCAGTAGGCCAACCCTCATCGTTGTGCCCAAACATCATGGAAGATATGGAATTGGGCTCTGAGTCGGTGTCGGATGCGATTTCTCCTGGTTCATCCCTGATGAGTTGTAGCTCTTCAGGTTCATCCGGCTGAGGTAGGACTAGGATGGCAATCCAGTTGATCTGGGGAAATTTCTGCCCCTTGCTTGAGTCTTCTTTGGGCAACTCTATCAGACCCAATCTGCTCGCTTGATCATCGAAGGTGGAATCCAACCCATCATCAGGATAGATAATCCTTGTATTGATGAACTGGATTGGTGTGCAGATGCAGAGATTGCCTTCTTGATGACCCCGTCTTCTTCTGATACTTCTGTGCTTTGGTTTCCTAATCCGAGTAGGCCGATATTGCAGTCTTTCTCTATCCACATTCTCTTGAACTCCCCAGACTCGGATCGAGTCTTGATATTCGAGTTGATAGTAGAAGGTTTGATGCTCGACAGGAAGGAAGACGTAGTTCGATCCGACGGGACATGCGTGAGGGAAGTAATTTGCATTGTGATGGTATGAGACCTCTCCATTAGAGCGTTGTACGTCCATGGCTGGGATGGTAGGCTCTCGGAGGTTGGATGCTTCTACCATGAAAAATTGTCCGGGATCGGTAATGATGGTGATCGCCCTATCTCCGAAGATGTGCTTGACCCTTTGGTGAAGATTTGAAGAGATGGCACCGATTATGTGAAACCAGATCCGATCGGAAAGGAGATGGAATGAAGCTGAGATGTCTAAGACCTGAAGAGTGATGGTTGATGTTTTTGGACCCATCAGGACCTGGACATCAATCTCCCCTTCGACCTCCTCGATAGTGGCGACATAATTGAAGCTGGGCCCCAATTCTGCTAGGGCATGTGGCATGCTGTCCAAGGAAGGGTCTTCTTCTTGGAGGATGATGGCCGTAGTAGAAGCCGAATAGACAGGTGCGGTGGACAAGTTGTGCCCCTGGTTGTTTGCTGGAGAAATGGGCAAGCTTTGCCCCTGGTAAGCTGGAGTGGGCAAGCTGTGCCCCTGACTGACTATTGCTGAGATGGGCAGGTTGTGCCCCTGGTTTGCTGATGCTGTGTTAAGGAGATTGTCCCCTTGGTTGACTGAGATGGGCTGATTGTGCCCATGGTTAGAAATGGGTGCGAAGAATGAATCGACTGAAGGTGCCCCTTGCATGATGATGGGCTCTGGGATCGAAACAGTTGAGGGTGCCCCTTAAAGGATGAGAGGTTTGAACTCTGAACTAGAGTCGATGGCACGGATAAACTGGAGAGGAGGCTTTTCTTGGCTGATGAAAGCTGGATAGGCAGGAGGTGCCCCTTGCATTGCGGAGATTGGATCGACTGGAGATGCCCCTTGCAGGATGAGGGGTTCTGAAACTGGACTGGTTAGGGGTGCCCCTTGCATTGCGGAGATTGGATCGACTGGAGATGCCCCTTGCAGGATGAGGGGTTCTGAAACTGGACTGGTTAGGGGTGCCCCTTGCCAGCCTTGATTAGGGAACTGTGAGTTCCATCTTGACTGTTGCTGTTGCTGCGGTTGTCCATGCTGAGGGAGGAATAGTGCACCTTCAGTAGAGGCGACAAGATCATCTTCTTCCATTGGATGGGAGACGGGAACACTATCATTATCGCTTTCGTATCCGGTAGGCTCACCTTCCATTATCGGTTGAATTGGAGAAGCCTGATGAGGCCACCAAGGGGAGATCATCCCAGCCTTTATTCCGGCTTCGACTTGTTCCCCGGCGCGGATGAGTTGGGTGAAGTTCACATATGGATGTGAGACAAGGTATCCAGAGATACTTGGATTTGCCGAGTGGATGATCATGGAGATTTGCTCATCGTCGTCGATGGGAGTCTTCATTCTAGCAGCCATGGCTCGCCTCCGTCCAACGTAAGCTGACAATGTTTCGTCATTTCTTTGCCTGAGAGCTGCGAGGTCCGCTCTCCTAGGTGCCATGTTAAGATTGTATGCGAACCTGTTGACGAAAGCCTGGGAGAGCTGCTCCCAAGTCCTGATGCGATGACAGTCCAATGATGTGTACCAGTCTAGGGCATCATCTTTCAGAGATTTTTGAAACAAGCGGATGAGTGCTCCATCATTGCCCGCCACAGCATTAAGCTCTCCACAGAAAGCTCGTAAGTGGTCTACAGGACACCCTGTCCCATCATATCTTTTAAATTTTGGTACCTGAAAGCCTTGAGGTACCATTGCATCTGGAAAAGGACAGAGGTCCCTGAACTTAGTGGATCGAAGATCCACCCCTTGCTGCTTCTGCAACTTTCTCTTCATCTCTTGCATCTGCTCTCGGAGTTGTTCGACTTTAGATGGACCAGATAAGGGAGATCTTGCCCCTTGCCAGGACTAAGATGGCCCCCTTTCATAATAATTGGTGTCATTGATGCTCCTACGATTCCTGCTTGAAGGAGGTTGGGCCTGGTAATTATTCCCATTGTAAGGACTTTGTTGGACTGGAGCTGAGAAGGGAGGCTGTAAGGAAACCTGAAAATGGCTCCTGTTTACAGGGGGATACTGGAAGAAATGCCCTGAGGTCGAGGGTTGTTCTGATTGAAGGCCCCTGTTAGGAGGGTATCGAAAGTCCTGAGTGATCCCCGACGGTTGTGGTTGGGATGAACTGGAGGCCGGGAGGACTCAGCATGGTTGCTGAGACTGCTGAACTGGGCCAACTTGATTGTTGGCTGCTGCTGTGGCTTGTGCTTGCATGAATTGCAAGAGCATTTCTTGCATTGCTCTCATTCCTTGTGCCAATTCTTGTATGATTGGCGTATTATCAATAGGCTGTTGCGCTGGAGGTTGCGCTTCGGTCATCTCAAGAGCAGGGAAGAGATGCGTTTCTTCTTCGTGGTCGGACATGACTTGCTGAGCCCGAGTGCGGATTATGCTGCGGAAGGGAGGTTGTCTCCGAACACGTTGAGCCCGAGGAGGCGCAATGGTGAGGACTATACTCTATTCTTTTTGGATTTTGGGATTTTCTATTTTTTTTCTGGTTTTGGGATTTTCTATTTTTTTTTTGTTTAGGTTTGGGTAGAATGCTATGTAGATGAGATTGTATGAGGATTAGTGACTTTCAAGTACGGGAAGGATTCTGTTTTTCAAGTTGGATCACGACTAGTGGGACTAGCTCTTCCCCAGTGGAGTCGCCATTCTGTGGACCCTCTCCATTTCCGCGCTCCCACACGACGTTCTCGTCCATTCCCCTTTTGGTAAAAGAAGGAGAGGAGGATGCGTGAGTGCGAAATCGTCGTTTGTGCCACTGGCTTGCCTCGTTCTCGAGGGCTTTGTTTAGTTGTCGTGTTAAGCCGGATGTGTTAAAATGAGTTTGTATAAGACCAGAGTCGCCACTAGCCAATTACTTCGAATCTACAGTCGGCTAGACCCCGTAGAAACGTTAGAGAAGGGGATCCGAAGATTCCTTCCTCTAAAATGACTCCTTTTGATCTGCGGCCAAAGATTCAAGGTAAGGGATCATGGTTACAGGGTGGGAAGAGGTTAAGCACCCCACACACTGCCCGTACTGAAGTACGGTCTCTACTTCACAGAATCGATCGAATACTTGAAAGTCTAGTTTAATCCTCGTATATTCTCATGGATGACATGATGCATGAATGCGGGTCTGAACAGTAAGAGTTTCTGATGGGCAGGTTCCAACAACGGGCAAGCCCAGAGCGTACGCTCGAACTGACAGGTGCTTAATGTAAGACGTATGCAGTGTGCTTGAATGATCAAGGTGTTTTATGGTGAAGCATGAATGCAGGTCTGAACCGTAAGAGTTTCTGATGGGCAGGTTCCAACAACGGGCAAGCCCAGAGCATACGCTCGAACTGACAGGTGCTTAATTTAAGACATATGCAGTGTGCTTGAAGAATCAAGGTGCTTGCAGTGAAGCAGGGGGGTTGGAAGAAAAGTAAATGTTGCACTTATGCTAGATGCAAATGAGATGATGCTGCAAAAGAGTAGCTGGATGGACGGAGGTGTCGCAAGGGTTGGCTTCGATTGACCTGATCAAGACTTGGATGGCTTGGGAGGCTTGGACCAGTGGTCAAGCTGGGCTGGACCAGGGTTAGGCTCTCCTCACTCGGGCTCTCCTTGGTAGGAAAATGGGCTAAGGGGTGAAGGAGGACTCAGACCACACCCGGACTGGCTGGACTTGAAGGGATGCTCAAATGAGAAGGGGAGGGGGGTATTTATAGCAGTGAGGAGTGGCATTTTTCGTAATTTATTTTGGGCGGCCTACTATGGGCCGCCCGTACGGCCGTTCCTCGATTTCCAGCGAGGTACGGTCGCACCCTCGGGGCTGCTGTTTGACTTGCTGGGCGACTCAGTGAGTTGACTCAGCGGGTCGACTCGGTGATTTGACTCGACGGGTTGGCTCGATGTTTTGACTCGACGAGTTGACTCAGTGGGTTGACTCAGCGGGTTAACTCAGTGGGTTGACTCAGTGGGTTGACTCAGTGAGTTTGACTTTTCTGAGATTTTTTGACTGGCTTTTCTTATGGGGGGTTTTTCAGGCTGATGTTTAGGACTGGGTTGACTGGGTTCAGGCTTGAACTGGGCTATGGAATGGGGCTTACAAGGGTGAGTTTGGCTGAGTTTGGATTTAGGATTTGGGGGTACGGTCCTCCATTCTTCCAGCTATCTCTACCAACAATGTAGCCGAAGGTGGGGTGTCTACACCTTCATACTTTCCAATTAAACAAATACACATATAAATAAAAAATTCTCTAACAATCTTCATAGCGGACTTTGTCTAAAGTCATTACATGTGGTATTGGCACCACAACACTTGGATTGTCTCATTTTTTAAACGCAAGAGCTTCATGCGAGGGCCCATTAGATGGATAGACCCGATGTACCCACTATTATACCCTATTTTTTTTACTGTTCCTGAAAAACTAATCAGAAGAGGACATGTGGCGTTGCACAAGAAGTATACAACACGTATGCGATTTGCTAGGATGCGTGAAGCGTGTCCAGAGATGGGTAGTGGCGGAGCGATCGAAAGATCTAGCGGAATAGGTCCCACAAAAAGTTACAAAGACAAGTGTCAAGAGGAGGGGTACTGAACAGTTACCATAACCGATGAACGTGGGAAGTATCTAGATGGTTCTTTCTCTCTAAGGAAGTTTATAAATAACATGAAAAATTAACGAAGCAAGGGGTTTCATACCAACCAAATCAAATAAACCAATTTTCAAACTCAATTATCATTTATGTTTCTTAGCATAACTAGTCATTTATGTTCCTTACAATAATCAATAGTCTAGTTCTATATTAGGAGTAGCAGTAATTTAGTAGCTGTAATCCTTAGTTGTAATTCAAGTCTACACTTATACGCTAGACAAATTACCATTTCGATACAAGTAGTTCTTCTTTCAGAAATGTATTTCGCAATTATTCCCTACGATCGACTGTAAGTATTTCCTTTTGGTCTACTATTGTATTTTGAAAAATCTTTTCAATTGGAAGGAGGTGTGACCTATTTACGGAGAGCGAATACTACCCTCTAATAATTGACTGATTATCTTAAACAACATCTTGTGAGTGGTTGAATAAGCTGCCGATCTTCTTAGATCTCGCTCATATATGGTCAAGTTCGACATATCTACTTATCTTGGTACTTAGGGTCAAAGTTATTCGGTTGGAATTAAGTTGCATAGTTGGATCTAGCACACATCACACATGGTCAAATTTGAAATCGAGAGACAACACCGACTAGATTGATAGACCCGAGTGATACATCATTGTGCAAGCTTAATTTAAAGCGATGGGCTCCACGTATGCTACGATATCATCTAAAAGATAGATGAAGACCAAGGCTCAATCATGCTTGCCTGTGCACTTACTCCCTCTCACGCCTTCTTACACCCACATTGCGAGAAGATACTCTCCTTTGTTGCCGGGGATCCACCGAAACCACACGCACAAAACTTATTGGGTGAGGCCCTAACCATGGGGCCCACCACAATGTATCTATTGTATATCCGCTGGATGCATAACCCAAAAATGAAGTAGATCCAAATCAAAGGCAGAAAACACGCCGCCTACCGTTAAAAAACTTCCTAGCTCGCTGTAATATATATTTACCAACCAACCTGTCGATAAGGTTACACAAATACCATGGAAGTTTTTAATGATGGAAATTCAATCCTACTGTGTGGTCTACTTGGATGTGTATGCCTCATTTTTTGAATCATGTCGTAAAATCATGATCCGGCAAAACAGAGTGGAGAGCATGGATATACATACATCGGGCTCCACGATCTGTTACCCCCTGCCTCACCTGATCCACACCCATGGAACGATACAATCCTGGACCCACATGGACATGTGCTGTACACTTGGGTTTATGAGTTGTTGCGATTGGGGACCACGGTTCAGTGATCAAACCATTGGTCTCCTTTGTATGCAATCAGAACCTTTCAACTTCTGGCCTACGAATGGCAAAATTAAGTGAAATAGAGAATGGTCCACATTCTAACTCTAGAAGTTATTGGTTAGGATTTGCGATCATGTTCCATCCAATTCCAGAGTAGGAAGCAATAGATCAACGGTTTTGGATTGCTGAATAATGAGAAACACTAGGATAATAATGGCGCATATCATCCAGAAGAGTATCACAGAATTCCGCACGAGACCGCATCTCTATTGCAGACACGGGTTTTATGTAAAGTGGGGCCCATATCTCGCTAATGGTGTTGATCCCATCTTTGGGTGGACCATGACCATCCCGAACCTCGTCTAATCGATAGAACAATTCTCAACATTTCGATTTGTATGAGAAACATAGGAGGCCAAGGAGAGAAATACAACAACGATCCAGATTCAAATCAAAAGGTGTCCTAATATTGATGGCTACGACGTTTCAAAATCTGGATATTATCTGTAAATATTCCATCCATGGTGAGATGGAACAAATCAACGGTCTCGATTAACCGACCTTAGCTTCGTTTGCCAAACTTAACAAACACTGCGTATCTTATGTGAAGTGGCTGGTCGCGTACTATATAATTTCCTCTTCAGAGTGTGTGTGTGTGTATATATATATATATATATATATATATATATATATATATATAATTGTCTTTACTAAGCCCACACGCGTGTACAAGTCAGCTAATGCACACCACCACATATGCCATCGTGGCATGTAGATGAAATATCCAAGCCATCCATCATGTGAAATCCACAGTGAAGATACTATCTCATAAATATAAAACTGCCCCACTAAGTAGGTCTTGCAATACATTAGAAATAAAGAGGGGTAGAAAACTTCGTCGATTATTCTACAACCGTATATTCTTTTAATTAGTTATGGAAAACATTATTAGTGGAATGATCTGATTCTTGGTATAAATAATCTAAATGTCTAAAATCTTCTGATGGATGGTTCAGATATTTCAGTCTTCAACCATGATAGCCTACTTGGTGGCTCGCACATTAGCTAACTTGTACACGCGTGTAGGCTTTTCAAAACTCTTTGGAAGCTACCAACGCAAGAAATCATTTATTTCATAGTTCAAGACAGCCATGATAGTTTATAAGAAAAAGATTGTAAACATGCAATAACATTACAGCAATCCACACCGTCGAAATTGTTGAACCAACTGTTTATAGAGTATGACTTAAAAACATTCACGATTTAAAGCTTAATTTTAACCATTCATTTGTTGGACAGAAACTGGATGGTTAGAATGACTTTGGAGATGCGATCTATGCAGATATGGAAGGTCTGGATAGTTTTAGATCAGTGGCACGGATGAGAAGATGAGCCACCACCACTTTGAAATCAGTTGCCAACTAACAACGGAGTGTACGACTGTTCTCTCACGCGAAACCAGTAAGTCGATTGCTGACGGTGGGCGGGCGGCCACGTCAGCAAGGGAAAACGCGGAAAGCACGACCGACTAGAATCTCGTCCGAGTCAAGGCGCGTCAATTTGTGACCGACACGTGTCCACATTCGATATAGATATTATTACGGGAGTTAGTGGGGGAAACCGGAATCTAAAATAAAATCGGTCAGATTTTCGGAATTGAATTTGAATTTCATTACAATGGAATTTGAGTTGCATTTAGAAAAAGAAGGCAACTTCATCGTGGCCCTTGCCTTTTTGACCAGAGAGAAAGGAGGGACTTTCGTTGCATCTTCCTCCCTCTGATCTTTCCGTCTCTTTCCTCTCCTTTTCGTCCCACCATCGGCCCATCACTAGATAAAAGAGGAGAAAGAAAGCAAAGAGCAGCAACCGCACGAGAGCAAATCTCCTCGACGACTCCTGTCTGCTAGAGGTATATACATAAACTCCATTTATCATTTCTATGAGATAGATAAATAGAGATTAAGATCGCATAAAAATCTAAATCGTTTGCCTCTTATATGATGATCTTAATCGTTCTTATTGAACGGATGATTATGTATAGAGATGAATTTGAAACTTTGAAGTGTAAATTTTTCATGGTTGGTATTCTGATATCATGATTTACAAGATCATAGCTTCTATGAGGCGGTGATGAGAACATGAACGGTTCAGATCATCATGTAAGATGCAATCAAGGGGTGAAAACTGGTTTTGGGATTCCCAACTACAGTTTTTTTTGTGGGGATTAGGGATAAATTTTTTTTTTAAATAAAAAATCATTTTTTTTTTAAATAATTGTTTTGATATTTATCTTTGTGCAGAAGGAGAGAGATGTGCAGTGGCACAGATAGCAGTTCCAAGATTAAACTAACACCTCCCGGTTTTGCAATGAATGGTGGAAATGAATCCTGCCATCAGAAACCCCCCTCCAATTGCTCCATTTTGCTTGAATTGTCTGCATCTGATGATCTGATATCATTCAAGCGTGCTGTTGAAGAAGATGGTGCTTCCATCAACGAGGCTAGCTTTTGGTACGGACGTAGGATTGGGTCTAGGAAGATGGGGCTTGAGCAGCGTACCCCGCTGATGATCGCTTCCATCTTTGGAAGTCTTGATATCTTGAAGTATATTCTCACCAGAGGTGGGGTTGATGTAAACCAGGCCTGCGGGTCCGATCGGGCTACCGCCCTTCACTGTGCGGCTGCTGGTGGGTCAGCGTCTGGTTCTGAGATTGTGAAGCTGTTGCTTGATGCTTCTGCAGATGTGGAAGCCATGGATGTGAATGGGAATCGTCCTGGGGATGTGATCGCGCCGGCTTCTCCGGCGATCAAGCCAAGGATGCTGGAGATGCTTCTGAAAGGTGGAGAAGAAGGATTTGTCTCTTCGAGTCCAACGGCCAGCGTGAATTCGGAAGATCTGCAGCAGACGGAGCAGCTTTCGGAGAAGAAAGAGTACCCAATTGATCTCTCAATGCCGGACATCAAGAATGGGATCTACGGCACGGATGAATTTAGGATGTATACCTTCAAGGTGAAGCCTTGCTCGAGGGCCTACTCACACGATTGGACGGAGTGCCCGTTTGTCCACCCCGGCGAGAATGCGAGGAGACGGGACCCACGCAAGTATCACTATAGCTGTGTGCCATGTCCAGAGTTCCGGAAAGGAACATGCCGGCAAGGGGATGCGTGTGAATACGCACATGGAGTGTTTGAGTGTTGGCTCCACCCAGCCCAGTACCGTACCCGGCTCTGCAAGGATGAAACAGGTTGCACTCGCAGGGTCTGCTTCTTTGCCCACAAGAAAGAAGAGCTCCGCCCACTGTATCCTTCCACAGGGTCGGCGGTGCCATCACCCCGATCGACCAGTGCAAGCCTTTCTTCCTTAGACATGGCCTCAATGAGCCCGCTGTCTCTTGGTGGGTCCCCGAACGTTCTGATGATCCCAACTTCAACACCGCCGATGTCTCCATCATCATCGCCATCAACCATCGGAGGGGCTTCATGGCAGAGCCAATTACCACCAGCGTTGCAGCTTCCTGGTAGCCGTCTGAAGACTGCCCTGAGTGCCAGAGACATGGATTTGGACATGGATTTGATTGGGGTAGATGGTCATCATCAGCAGCAATTGATGGATGAGATGTCGAATCTTTCGGGCCGGCCAAATGCTTTCTCTGCTGCAGCCGCACTTGCTGCCATTTCAGGCAGTCGAAGTGGAAAATTCAACCACATCAATGCTGTGACACCCTCTAACCTCGATGACATTTTTGGATCCGTCGACTCTTCATCCTTGTCACAATTAAAGGCAGCAGCTGCCGCCTCAGCAGCTCAGTACCAATCTGCAGCAGCATCGCTGTACCAATCTCGACAGAACCTGAACCAGCAGCTTCACTCCAGCTACGGTAGCAGCATGTCTTCTTCTCCAGGGAGGACTTCCTCGTCCTTTGGGCTCGACCCTTCATCCGCGGTGGCAGCGGCTGTCATGAGCTCAAGGGCAGCTGCCTTTGCAAAGCGGAGCCAGAGCTTCTCAGAGCGGGCCGTGATGAATCGTCATCCTGGTCTGACTGCCATGGCAACGACATCAATGGCAACATCATCGATGCTGTCTGATTGGGGCTCTCCCAATGGGAAATTAGACTGGGGGATTCAAGGAGAAGAGCTGAATAAGCTGAGGAAGTCTGCATCTTTCGGAATCCGTACCAGCAACACAGCAGCCCCGACCACAATGGGGGATGCGACCACCTTTGATGAGCCTGACGTTTCATGGGTGCAGTCTCTTGTGAAGGACGGGCCATCAGGAGGTTGGATGGGTGAGGAGATGCAGGGCCCCTTGGAGATGCTTTCTCCATGGGCAGAGCAGATGTATATGGAGCAGGAGCAGATGGTTGCTTAAAAGGCTATTCTCACTAGCATAATCACCACTAATATGTTTCATTGCCATTGTTTCAATTTTTAGTTCATATTTTTTATGTTTGGAGAATTATGGAGATAATGTAAATGTAGAAGGATAATTTGAGAAACACACCCGCAAGGGAGAAGAAGAAGAAGAAGAAGAAGAAGAAGATTAGTATAATAGATATTTCCTTTGAAAAGAAGAAGAATCATATATATATATATATATATATATATATATATATATATATGTTAGCTTTTTCTGATGATGATGATTTGGGTCTTTTGCTGATGAACCATTTCATATGGTGTAGGGGGACTGAGGATGGTTGATTATATATTTGCTTATTTTGGTTAAAATGATGTCTGTGTTTTTTATTTCTTCTTCTACTGGTGTGGTAGTGTGGGTATTTGACGAATTCTTCAGCTGCTAAATATTGCAGACTTAGTCCAACAAAAGGGCTAAGAAGATCATAGTAACCATTCAATTTGGGGACAACAGTCATGATGATAGGGCGTGCTTAAAACTTGTAAATTTGCAGGTTGGAAAGCAACTGTTATTGCTGGATATAGCTGAGGCAAGTTGGTAGCAGAAATGGTTGCTCCTGCTCTTTCCAAGCTCATGAAACTAATGGTTTGCTTGGTTGTTACCTAGTGGCATCCAGGTCATTTTTTTGGTTTTATTTAAAATAAAAAAAACAAAAAAAAACAATGAGGAACCTTACATGTACAGCTGATTCAGCGAGAGCAAACTCTGTTTTCCACTCTGGTTCGTGGATGACATGCTCTTTATTGGAAGTGATGTCGGATTCATGTCGAAAATTTTAAAGAATTGCTCGATTCTTCCTTTTATAGAAAGATGTGATCGATGCCTCATATATTCTAGATATTAGACCCTATCATAATATATAATAACTAGAACACCTGTCTTCAGCCCTCATGAGAAGGCCCTTAAGACGGATTTACGTGTTGTACTCTCATAAAGGAGAAGTGCCTTTTATGCACTATATCTTGCTTTCCAAACATAATTGTCCTGGAAATCTAGAGGAAAAGGTGGTGAAAAAGATTCCTTCACCGTGGGAAAGCTTAATGTCCAACATAGTGGACAAGGCTGGACATTGCTTATGCAGGAGTTGTGAGCCGATTCCAAAGCAATTATGGCATTAGCTATTGGACTGTAGTAAAACATATCATATTATATCTAAAGCGGATAATGCCACCATGTTCTAGTCTATATAGGCAGTCAGATTTGCCAATTGTTGGGTACATCGATTTGGACTTAAAGCTGATCTGGATGCCAGAAAATCACACCTAGCATGAAGCAAAAAAATGTATTGCAGATTCCACTGTTTTTTTTTTTTTTTACACACCCACACACCACATGGGTACTCGATCCCACAATCTCAGTGTTGAAACCGTCTCTCTACCACTTAGCCATGGAGTTGGATCTCATATTCAACTATGAAGGCAGAGTATGTAGTTATTGATGAAGATGCAAAGGAGCAAAGGAGGCAGTTTGGATAATGAGTTCTCTATGAAAATTTAGGTTGTTGATCGAGTGCCTTTAGTATGGTGCAGTGCAGTATAGTTGATCGAACAGAATGCGTAAGTTTTTAAAAAGTGTCTCTTGTATCGGAGTATATAAGTGTCTCTCTAAGCATGATTAGGAGAGAATAAGGAGAGCCTATATGATTTATAGGGTTTTGAGAAAGCTAGGGTTTTCATATTCTGTAGGTAGTTTCATCTCTTGTAACTTTCTGATATGGTGGATTGATCATCGATGTGTCGTGGTTTTTTTCCGCAAGGGTTTTCCACATAAAAATATGTGTTCTCTGTGTGTTCTCGAATTTTTCTTTCTCTATTGCGTATTTGATTCGTTCTAAGGTTACTTCTGCGCCCAACAAGTGATATCAGAGGGTCGTTGGGGTATTAGATTGAGTCTGATAGACATGGCATCGAGGGAATCAAATGTGAAGTTCGAGACAAAAAAGTTGAATTATGGAGTTTGAAGATGAAAGCCCTCCTGATTTAGCAAGGGTTGCAGTATGCATTCCTTGGGAAAGTGCACCATCCTGAAAGTACGAAAGAAGAGGATTGGGTTGAACTTGATCAAAGGGCGATTAGCATAATCTAATTGTTCTTGGCCGATGATGTTCTTTATAATGTCATCGATGAGACAACTACCGCAGGATTATGGATGAAGATGGATAGCATCTACATGACGAAATCGATCACCAATCTTCTATATCTTAAGATGACGAAAGGGTCAGATCTCTCAGAGCACATCAACGTCTTCAACAAATTAGTTTGCAAGTTGACAAGCATGGATGTGAAGATTGAAGAAGAAGACAAAGCCCTAATTTTGTTGATGTCTTTTCCAAAGTCCTACAAGCATCTGGTTGATACTCTATGCTATAGTAAGGATACCTTGTACGTCGAAATCGTTATCTCAACCCTTCAGTCAAAGCAGTTGAGAAAGAAGAACAAAGGCGAAGATACTTTTATGGATGCATTGTTTGCTCGGGGAAGATAGTATGAGCGAGAGAATGGAAAGGCGCGATCTAGGTCCAAGTTGAAGGGTAAAGGCAAGTTGAAGTGTTGGAATTGTTGAAATATGAGACATATGAAGAAGAATTGTCAGAATCCCAAAACTCATAAGGAGGAGATGTCACATGATTCTCTAAAAGAAGTCAATTCAGCATAATCAGGTGAAGTGTTTGGTGGTTGTGACGTATTGTCAATGTCCACGTTTAATTATCTCGGTCACAAGTGGATTTTGAATACGAGGCATCACACCACATGTGTCCTCATCAAAGTTGGTTCATCATATATAGTGAGTGTGATGATAGTTTGGTTCTTATGAGCAATGATCATGCCTGTAAAATGTTAGAAATTGGATCGGTTCATTAGGATGTTTGATGGGATGGAGCATCCTTTGACTGATGTGAGGCACGTTTTAGATTTGAAGAAACATCTTATCTTTCTAGGAATTCTTGAGGCACTTTGGTGCAAGTTCACCAGTTATGACCATGTCTTAAAGGTTTGAAAATGGGCACTCAAAGTTATGAAGGCATAACGGAGCGAAAATATTTATAAGTTGATCATGAATACTATATCAGGTGGAGCTGCAGCGTCTGTAGCGGAGTCCACGTTGGCATGTTTGTGGCATGCACGCCTAGGTCACATAAGCAAGCGAGGTATGAAGGTATTACTTAATCTTCATTTGATTCCTAGTTTTAAAAGCTTTGATTTAGAAATATGTAAGCATTGCATATATATAGGAAATAATCAAGGTTAAACTTTAAAACTGAAAAAATACGTTAGTAAATGATAACTTGATTATGTGCATTCGGATGTGTAGGGGTCGTCGCCTGTTGTTTCTTAATGAGGGGCGCCGTTCTTTGTTACATTCATAGATGACTTCTCTAGAAAGGTTTGGGTTTATTGTTTAAAACATAAATTCGATGTGTTTGTCACTTTCAAGATGTGAAAAGTGGTAGTTGAAAAATAGTTAGGGCGAAAGGCTAAAGTTCCCAAGGACAGATAACGATGGAAAATTTACTTCTAGGGAATTTAATCAATATGTAAGAATGTGGGGATAGTAAGGAACAACACAGTGAGGCATACACCAGATCATAATGGTGTGGCTCAGCGTATGAATCAGACTCTTTTAGAAAGGGCTCATAGTTTTTAAGTAATTCTGGGTTGGGTAATGAGCTATGGGTTGAGGCCGTTTCTACGGCTTGCTATTTAGTGAATCAATTTCCCTCTACAACTATTGATTGTAAAATTTTAGAGGCGGGCGGCCTCGGCTTCTGGCTCTCTTGATCAGGTCGTCGTATTTTGGGGAGAAGTATGGAGTGGTCAGGGAATTGATTACGCAGGGGTGTGGATATTTTGTTGTGATGCTTACTCTCATGTACCATCAGTTGAGAGAGATAAGCTAGACCAAAGGTATAAGAAGTGTACTTTTGTCGGCTATGGTGATGGGGTGAAAGGATGCAGATTGTATGATCAGGATTCACGGAAAATCATAGATGTCAAGTTTGATGAAGGTTCCTTGATCTGTAAGGATAAGCACAAGGAAGCGAAAAAATCGGTTGTTGACGTTGAAACAGATAAATGTGAGATACTTGAAGAAGCTGAGCCACAGATAAAGGTAAGGAAAGAGGTGGAGCCACCATCTGTCAGGAGAAATCCATCAAGGGAACGCAGTTTGCCATTGATATAAAGGGATGACTCAAACTTTGCATTTCCTTTCATTAGAGATAAGAGGGATCCGCTACTTTTCAGGAAGCTCTATAAGACAGAGATGTAAAGAAGTGGATGATAGTGATGCATGATGAGATAGATTCTTTGGGCAAAAAGTGATTTGTGAGAGTAGATTTATCAGAATAAATAAGATAGATACAAGGCTAGATTGGTAGCAAAGGGTTATGCTTAGAAGGAGGGTGTCGACTTCAGTGAGATATTCGCGTCAGTAGTAAAGCTGGTATCTATCATATTTGTATTGGATTTGGTTGCTTAATACAATATGGAATTAGAACAGTTAGATGTGAAGACTATGTTTCTACATGGGGAACTAGAAGAGTAGATCTACATGAAGCAACCTGAAGGGTTTAAGGTGCAGGGAGAGGAGAATAAAGTTTGTAGGTTAAAGAGGTCGTTGTACGACTTAAAATAGTCACCTAGGTAGTGGTACAAGAATTTAATTCTTTCATGGTGAGTCAGAGTTTTATCATTGTGTTTATTTCAGAACATTGAGTGATAGGGAATTCATCATTCTAGTGTTATACGTTGATGATATGCCTATCACCAGCCATAACATGTTTAAAATTAACATATTGAAGACTCAGTTATCTAGGATATTTGAGACAAAAAAATTACAGGCTGCAAAGAAGACTCTCGGCATTAATATACACAGAGATAGAAAAAGAAGCAAGCTATGGTCGTCTCAGGAAGAACATCTTGAGAAGGTCTTAGTTAAGTTTGGACTATAGAAAGCTAAACCGGTTAGCACTCCCCATGCTTCTCATTTTCACCTTTCTTCGGATTTATGTCCTACATCAGATGAAGAAAAGAGGTATATGTCTCGTGTGCTCTACTCGAGCGCAATTGACAGTCTTATGTACATCATGGTCTGTACTAGACCGGATATTTCACATGCGGTTTATGTTGTGAGCAGATACATGTCAAACCTTAGCAAGCAACATTAAGAAGCAGTGAAATAGTTATTGTTAGTGTACTTGTTTATGCACCTTATTTGTCAATCATGTGAGTCTGTGTGTCAATGAGTCGGTTGAGCCCTTGGAAGCTGAAGCCTGAAGACACATGAAGACAAGAAGCATCAAGGAGAGAAAAATAGGTAAATGAGGTGCATTGGTATTTCTAACCCTTAAAACCAAAACAACCTATCCTCTATATGACTGAACCTTAATAGGTAAACCTTAGGTGGTCATCCCTTAGCCTTAGGATCCCTTAAAAGATCCCATTATATGTAAGGTGTTGTTGGTAAATCTGAGCTGACCTTAGGTCCTAAGGAAAGTCCATGGACCCACAGGTTCGGATATAGGTCCTTAGACTCACACACTAATGTCGGCTACATGACGGTCGACCATAACAAGAGAGAGCTGAGGATCAGAACCGATCCAACGATAGGTAGGCCTTTATGAAGGACATTTTGCATACATCAAAGACAAACCCGAACCAGGTTGTCTACTGACATGACTGACAAGTTAAGAGCTCGGCCTTGGCTTACATCGCCAGTGGACCAACCTGGGCCACAATCGCCACAAAAGCGGGCGAGAGTCCAGGGAGGGTCCAGAGGAGGCAGACATGTCTCCAACCATTACCAGTGTGATCCACATCTCCGAGAATAACGCTGCCCATCGGGCATCGCCCCCACAATCGTGGTCATGATCTTGGCCCACTATCACTCTCCGATAGCTTATAAATAGAAGTACTCACGCCTAACCTAAGGTACACACAAATCTTTCGTGAAGTACCCTCATTATCTCCTTCAGACTCATCTGACTTAGGCATCTGAGGGCTAACAATTGGACCCTAGCCACCCCCTTAGCTTTCCTTGTGTTTTACAGGACCTCTCGTCCAGATCCAAACAATCCTTTTGCAGGAAATTAGCAGCATCTATCCATCCAAGGTGGGCGTTTAGCCACCTCATCAGTTGTCCAGTTTCCAGCAACAATAGATTAGCACCATTTGTGGGAACCGACAATGAAGTCGTGTTCTCACCAATTTTAAGTTTTTCAACGCCTTCCCAATCAAATCAAATCTCTAAGTTCTCTTCTGCCTAACCATTAATGGCCAGAGGAAGAAAGAACAAGGTGAAGGCGCCCATGGGGCCTGGTCCATCCCATCCCTCCTAGCACGAAGAATAATGTGTTCCCGAAACACCACTCCCTCAGCTCGGATTGCCCCAGCAGTCTGCCCAAGAGAGCGGACACCCAAGGTCTCGTAATCGCAAGGCCAGAATATCCACCCTTGAGGAGCAGCTTGGAGGGGTGACCTAGCAGATGGGAGGAATGACTCAACAACTAAATGACATCAAGGCATTCCTAACCGAGCTGGGTCCGCCACGGCTCCACCCCCAGGAAGTAGGAGAGCCCTCACAGACTTAATCACGATGTGACCCCCAAGGAGTGGGGGAACCATCACAAGCAGATCGGCACTAGGCGTCTCACCGAGAGCAAAGCCAGGCTTTAGACGAGGACGACTGAACTACTGTGCTACAATCATCTGGACTCGACCCTTAACTGAGCTCCATGCGTTGAACTTACACCATAGATTAGAGGAATGATGCCAAGCTCGACAAAATGAGGTCCTGGATTGTGTCGAGGACAATATCGCCCCATGGGAAGCTGAATTGAAGGAGCTCAGGCAGTGCATCAACTATCTGCAGCGAGCTTAGAGGGCAAAGGCTACAGTCACCATCCATGCTCTTTTCGACCAGATGGAGTCCACATTCACTGATGATATCCGAGCTAAGTCACACCTTAAGGGGTTCAAGGTGCCCCAAATCAAGAAATACAATGGAGTGGGGGATCCTATTGAGCACCTAGAAACATTCCATGTTTCGATGGAACTTCAAAGTGCTAATGAAAACCTCATTTGTAAAGCTTCTCCACTAACTTTGATGGGCTCAGCTCGGACGTGGTTCAGGAATCTTAATCCGAGATCCATGAGCTCCTTCACATAGCTCAGTTGGGCCTTCGCGACACAATTCATCGGAAGCACCAACCCGCAGAAACACTCAAAGCATCTTACCATGGTCAGACAGAAAGAGAATGAATCGTTGAAGGATTACCTAACCCTGTTCAACGCAGAAGCAGTTCAGGTCGAAAACTTATCACAGGAGGTAATGTTACATACCATGATTGGTGGGATGAGGCAGGGAAAATTCCTCTGGTCAATTGGACATGATCCTCCCTAGTCTGTAGCTGAGTTCCTGGACAAAGTACAGAAGCACACCAATGTAGAAGAACTGGTCAACTCCCACAAGTCCTCAAAGAAGAGGAAGGAGACGAAAGAAGAGGTCAATTCCACGCGACAGAAGGACGACCATGGCTTGTCCAACCAAAGCAGTGCTCCTTGAGGAGTCAAAACTTCGGCAAGCCGATTTGAGCACTACACACCTTTGAACACCCTTGTCGAGCAGGTGTTCATGGCGGTATGAGATAAATAGATGTTCAAACAGCTCGAAAGATAAAGACAGGTTCCAATGGGAGAAGTAAGTCAAAGTAATGCCTTTTCCACAAGGATCACGACCACAATACGACGGACTGCTTCGACCTAAAGTAACAAATCGAGACCCTCATTCAACAAGGATTCTTGTGAGAGTTCATCGCCCAATGCCAAGATGACCAGAGATCGGCATCTCGACAGGAGAATCAGGAAGAGAGGGTCGACAACGAACTAGTTGGGGAGATCTGCATGATTCACGACGAACCCATTGAAGGAGATTTCAATAACGCTTGAAAGGCAAATAAACAATAGGCACAGACGATAGGGGATGCGCAGTTGGTCAATCTCATGAGCTGACCAAGTAAAATGCCCAAGGTCGACTCGTGCCGGATCACTTTTACCGAGGAGGATGCATAGGTGGTCTTTCATCCCCATGACAACTCGCTCGTGGTAGAAATGGTGGTCACCAATAATAAGTTGTTTAGAATGTTAGTGGACACTGGGAGCTCGGTCGACATTCTATATGCATCGTCCTTCGACAAGATGAAGATTGATCGATCAAGACTTTAGCCCATCAAGATCCCTCTTACCAGATTTACATGAGATGGTATCATGCCGGAAGGAAAAATCACTCTCTCGGTCACTGCAGGGGAGGGGCCCCATCAAGTTCTCTTGATGGTGGACTTTCTCGTGGTCGACACGCCATCAGTTTACAATGCCATCCTGGGCCAACCTTCTCTAAGAGTGCCCTAAAAGTCATGGTCTCCATCTACCATCTGATGATGAAGTTCCCAGTTGAAGGGGGTGTCAGAGTGGTCAAAGGTGACCAGGAAGAGGCTCGACGCTACTATGAGCTGGCCCTCCGAGTTAAGATCCTAGTATCCACGATCACATGTGACTCCTCCCTAGACGCTAAGGAAAATTCCATAAAAAGGGGCTTGGCCGCTGAGGACCTGGTCGTTATTCCAGTCATCGACAACAACCCGATAAAGGTAGCTCAGATCGGGTCACAACTTCAGCCCAAGCTCCATCAAGAACTCAACACCTTTCTAAAAGAGAACGCCGACGTATTCGCTTAGTCCCACCAAGACATGCGAGGCATCAACCCAAATGTGATGACTTATCATTTGAACGTCGATCCAACTCACAAACCAGTACAACAGAAGCGACGACCCTTCAATGCAGAAAGGAATGTCGTTATCAATGAGGAAGTCGAAATATTGCTTTAGGCCGGCTTCATTAAGGAAGTCAAGTATCTTGATTGGCTTACCAATGTTGTGCTGGTCAAAAAAGCCAACGGGAAATGACGGGTTTGCATGGATTACACCGACCTCAATAAGGTTTGCCCGAAGGATAGCTTTCTCCTTCCTTAGATTGATCAACTTGTAGACGTGACAGCGGGCTATGCTCTCCTCATCTTTATGGATGCTTACTCTGGATACATCCAGATTCGGATGCACGTCTCGGATAAACAGAAAACGGCCTTCATCATAGATAGGGGCCTTTACTGTTACAAGGTCATGCCTTTTGGGCTAAAGAACGCGGGGACCACTACCAGCTTCTGGCCACCATATGTTTGCGTACCAGATTGACAAGACGATGGAGGTCTATGTGGACGACATGCTCATCAAAAGTGTTAGGTTGGAAAACCACATAAAGGACCTCCACAACATGTTTTGTAACCTCAGAAAGTACTAGATGAAACTTAACCCGAGAATGTGTGCCTTTGGGGTTAGCTTGGGAAAATTCCTCGGCTTCATGGTGCATCAGCGCAGGATCAGAGCCAATCCAAAGAAAATTTGAGCCCTGGTTGAGATGAGCTCGCCCACCATGATAAAGAAAATTCAAAGTCTCACAGGTTGGGTCACTGCCCTGAATAAGTTTGTCTCCAGGGTGACAAACAAATGTCTCCCCTTCTTCAAGCAGTTAAGGGGAAGTCAGAAGGTTACATGTATAGAAGAATGTAAGCAAGCATTTCAAGACCTTAAGAAATAGCTTGAATTGTTGCCCCTACTATCTAAGCCCGCAGAAGGAGAGGGACTGCTACTGTTTTTGGTTGTCTCGCCATCAACAGTCATCTTGGCTCTAGTACGGAACGATGAGGGCACTCAGCGACCGGTGTATTACATCAGTAAGGCCTTGCTCAACGTAGAAACTAGATACCTATTATCGAGAAGTTGGCTTTAGCCCTGGTCACCTTGGCCAGATGTCTGAGGCCCTACATTCAAGCACATCCGATAGTGGTACTGACAGATCAACTGCTATGCTAGGTTCTCCAGAAACAAGAGACATCTGGTCGGCTCATGAAATGGGTCATCGAGCTCGGGGAGTTCGACATCTAATATCGACCATGCACTGCCATAAAAGGGTAAGTCGTGACCTACTTCATCGCTGAATTCACCAGCTTATCAGATGCAAAAGGCTCACTAGATGCTCAACCTATGGAACCAGAAGAAGGTAGAGGTCAATCCGAAGAAACTTCATCAGGACTGACGTAGTCTCTATACGCCGATGGATCTTCCAATTCCCAAGGAAGTGGAGCAGGTCTTATCCTGAGCTCTCTGATCGAAATAAAGGTATAATACGCCTTGAGGTTCGGCTTTCGAGCTTAAAAAATGAAGCAGAGTATGAGGCCCTCCTTATCGGACTCTGACTCGTTGTAGCACTAGGTGTCCTGAGGGTTAAAGGTGCATAGTGACTCACAACTGGTGGTCGGGCAGGTGATCATCGAATATCAGGAAAAAGGGAAGAGAATGATCACCCACTTAGCCACGACTTAAGAGCTCCTTGGGCGGTTTGAACACTTTGAGGTTGTTCAGGTCTCAAGGTCAAAGAATACAAATGCAGACTCCTTGGAAAAGCTAGCATCCACGGTCGATGATGACCTCACAAAAACAATCCCTATCGAGTTCCTTGCCGAATGGAGCATCGTTCAAGAAGAAGTAAAGAAAGCACTCCTTATTAACACTAAGCCTACCTGGATAGACCCGATCATCCGCTATCTGCATTATGGAGAGCTTTTAGAGGAAAAGAAGGAAGCTTGAAGGCTTTGGTATAGGTCAACTCTGTATATTTTCTGGTTTGCTTTCGCAAAAATAAACGTGGGAATGCACTTTACAAGAAGGGGTTTTCACTCCCATGCTTGCAATGTCTGTGCCCGAACGAGGCTGACTATATCCTCAGAGAGATTCATCACGATTGTTGCCGTAATTACTCCGAAAGCCGAGTTGCCGTAATTACTCCGAAAGCCGAGCACTCTCTTATAAGGTGATTCGACAAGGGTATTACTGGCCGACCATTCAGAGGGACGCCCAGGAGCTCGTGAATAGGTGTAACAAGTGCCAGTGGTTCGCATCGGTTCCTCATCTGCCACCAGAAGAGTTGACTCCCATGACCGGTCCTTGGCCATTCACACAACGGGGTGGACATTATCGACTCTCTTCCCAAGGGCAAAGGTTAGACAAAGTTCATGATCGTCGTTGTTGACTACTTCACCACATGGGCAGAGGCCGAGCCTTTAACCACCATTACAGAGAAGAATACAACCAATTTCTTTTAGAGGTCGATCGTGTGCTGATTTGACATTCCTAACACCATTATCACCGACAACGCGTGTCAGTTCAACAACGTCAAATTTTGGGAATTTTGTTAGGAACTCGGTATACAAAACGCATACTTATCCCCTCATCATCCGCAAGCCAATGGCCAGGTCGAGGCCATTAAAATAATTATCAAGGGACATTTGAAGAGGAAGATTGGCCAGTGCAAAGGAGCATGGGTCGAGGAGCTTCCCAACATGCTTTGGGCTTATCGGACCACAACTCGGTCTACCACGAGCGAAACGTGGTTCTCACTAGCATTCAGAACTAAGGTTGTGGTCCTAATTGAGATTGGGATGTCATCTCACCGAATTGAGCACTTCTAGCGGAACAACAATGATAGTCAGTTGCGGCTAAACCTTGATCTACTAGAAGAGGTCAGGGAGAGGTCACATGTACAAGTAGCCGCCTACCAGCAAAGAGTTGCAAAATACTACAAATTTAGAGATCTCGTCCTATGAGAAGTCTCCAAGAAAACTAAAGAGAATACCTTAAGACCACTTGATCCAAACTGGGAAAGCCCCTACAAGGTCATCAACTCATCTTGGCCAGGGGCATACTGGCTGAAAGACATGGAAGGTCGGCCTCTCCCTCAACATGAAACACCGAGCACTTGAAGGACTACTATCCATGATCACCTCGGCTCATCTACAGAAAGTCTACGAAATGTCTACAAAGGCTATTGGCCAATTCTACAATGATCACTATGTGCGTTAAAGTCCTTGTAAGTTTATTTTACAAAATCAATAAATGCAAGTTTGTTTTCTCTAGTTAGCTTCATATTCACAAAGGATGACCAAGCAGGGCCAAGGCCTGAAGTTAGGCATCCAGTGATGTAAAGGTCGGACATGACTATTCTTATAAAAAAAATGCCCTAAGTTAGGGTGTGCCCTAACCCAATAGGCAGAAGCCTCACAAGGCGATGCAGACCTAAGATCAAGTCGCGCAAGGCGATGAGGTCCTCATACCAGTTTACCAACAAACTACCTTCCTCCCACGATCCGAGCATATCCTTGCTCGGCCTCGGAGTGGGGGGAATACACACCATCACAAACCAAAACATTCATAAAACCTTGCATAACAAGTAATGCTGAAAAAGTGAAGCACAAGTAATTAACAAAATGTAAAGATGTAAAAGCCTCAGAAGGGCACCATTCAACTATATATATATATATATATATATATATATATATATATATATATATATATATATATATATATATATATATATATATAAACCCCAAAGCGGGTAATCATCATCCAAAAAAAGAAAGGAAAAAAGTTTTTGAAGCCTAACTTGGGCGAGAACTTAGCCAAAAGAAAAGGAGACAAAAGGCCCTAGGCCTCAGCGATGTTAGCTGGGGGGGGCTCTCAACTAAGGATGTCTTAGCATCAGAAGATCCAACCTCACAGACGCCTCCACCTGTGGACGAGACATCCTCCTAAGTCGGCTCGGCCTGAGCCTCCTCGTCAGTAGATGTGATTTCGAGGAAGGAAAGATCCCACTTCAAATTCTATGCCTGAATCAAGTCCTAGCATTTCTCGAACCCAAAGTCTAACATCTCGTCAGCCTCGGACATCTTCTCCTCAAGTTTCACTTGAACGACTTCTGTTAATACATTGAATTTTTGTCAATTGTCGTGTCATATGTTTGAGTCAAGTCTTGTGAGTCCCGACAGAAGATTATAGTCCAAGACTTGAAGCCATCACCTCTTCCTTCACTCAAGCTCAAGCCAAATCATGCTCGGAAGGTAAGTTGCATATAAATCATCCTTAGGAATCCCAAAACATCATAGAATGGCTTTATAAACAAACCACTTTCAACCCATTCCTTGCAGTGTGCTTTTCAAGTTGATCAGGCTTGATTCTCTCTTGGTTAGGTGCTAAAACCATGGTAAATCATAGACCAAACATTAGTCTAAAAAAACCACGTCAAAGGATGAAATATCAGCTTGTTTTGCCAAGAATCAAGGTAGCCAACCGGTCTGACTGATCAACCGACCGGTCAGACAGACCTTGAATAGGTCAGCAAGTCAAAGGATAAACGGGACCTCTGTGCGTGAAGCGCAACCCATCGCATAAAAAAATCACCCTAGGATTTAGGCCCCTAAAACTAGTAATAAATTAACCTAGGAACTACCATGAATTCTGGAATTAAAACTAGTATGTGATGTTATGAACGTAGAGGCCCATACTTAGGCCCCCTTGAGATTGTTAGTGTAGCCGATAAATGTAGAAATCTGAAAATTTTAACATTTTTGGGAAGAGCATTCCCACTTTTGCTTGTATATTGGGGTTCTCATCCATTCGCCATATTTAGTTTAGCAAGTCTTTGAATTGTGTGATTTATCTCCCTCAAATTATATAGCTAGCTATTTTATTTTGAATTTTCACAATTAGCCTAGATTTTTGGAACTAGCAGTAGTACTACCATTAGAAATTGTACTTTAAGACTTAAAAAAAATTGTGAATTTTTTTAGAAACTCCTAACTCATTCCCCAGAACCCTCATAAAATTTTAGACCAATCCGATGGATGGATAAATCAGGAAAAATTAGAAAGTAGGGACAATCCTGCGTAAAATCCTGTTGACCTGCTGTGTTTTTCGGTATTAAGTACGGAAGAAACGTATGATATCATAGGAATTTTACTCTGAAAAACATTAGGGATATTACCCACTAACCTACAGCTTACCTATCAAATTTTGGGAGGAACCGACGTCCGGTTTGAGAGAAAGAATTCCGGGAGCGCTTATAAGTCTTGTATTCCAGATTCAGCGCCACCTTAGTTCCCTTATCCTTGAAACCCAGGAACCTCTTTCATTATGATTGGTTTTTGTAAGCCTACACCCGTAGAAGTGTCCCTCGACATTTGATTATATGTCCCTACTAATTTTTTACCCAACTCAGTACCTTAGGTAAGTTATCACAACCATAACGCCACTTGATGAACCTATAAAAGGGCCTATGATAACAGTTTTCATTTCAAGGGGAACATTAATCAGGAATCCTTTGCAACAGTTTTTACGGTAATTATCTGAGTGGTTTGTTTGGTTTTAATACTCCAACCATCTTAAAAATTCTGACGGATCACAAGCGACTCCCATCATTTCAAGAGTGAGCAGCTCTTCCTGTCGTCACAATGGAGCTAGGAATTCACATCAGTTGTATGTTAAATAGCAGCATGCCTTGATCATTTCCTGCCAAATTTTGACAAATATTTTGAGGTTTATTTTGGATGGTAAGATTGACTTGGGACAAGAACACAATTGAGTGCACAGTAGAAGGATGTATTCTTATAATCTGAGTCACTTGGACATTCCAAAGGCAATGGACTTAAACAAGAACTTAATTTCTTTCTGCATATTTATCCTGCAAGAGATTTGCAATTTCCTTAATGTTGGAAAATTTTGATAGACATTTCTTTCAAAACAGCTTTTTCTTTTATACAACCAATTGGGAGTTTCTCTGAATTTATAGGAAGGTTAACAATGTTATGGTTAAATCCTGTCAACAAAAAATGTGAGGTTAAACACATGTCCTTCTAAGAAAATTGAAGGAATGCATTGTCTCATTGAAAATTCATTATGGGCGAGCAACAAGAATGGTACAAATGACTGATGATCAATACAAAAAATTAATGTAAAACGCACCTCCCAATTCCAAGCCCTTCAATCCATCTCTATATATCAATTCCTGGATAACATCTTCATGTATTCTTTCTGCAAATCTCGGTAGCCCGACAGTTCAAGAAGTTCTTAGCTTCTGACACTCGTTCCCTCTTGATTCCTAGGAGTTTAGGCACCTTGATCATTGGTAAAGCCTTTGTCTAAACACCACCTAGGAATCTAAATAGGTGTATTCCTTTAGGAAACCCATTTCCTACCATTTATAGAGGTTTCACCACCTCTTAGCACCTTGGGTATCTTTAATAGAGCATCACATGCAAGGGAGCTGATCTTTGAACCGAAGCCTTGGTAAAGCGGTGACATCAAAGATCGGGGGAGCAAAAGGGCAGCTGATTCGAGCACCGGAGATCAAGAAGAAGTAACTCGAAGTGGCGCTACAAAAGGGGCTCAATCTGACAAGTAAGTTGTCATTTGTAAGAGTCCAGTTGCACTCCTTCCCCATGGGGATTGAGTGTAGAGTTTGGAATCAAACTCGAACTAAGGTCGTTTGTCGATCCTTGTCTTGTTAGTTCAGCCTAAATTTCGGGCATGTTTGCCGTTCCTTGGCGCATTTGTCAGGCCTAAAGTCTAAGGACATTCGTCGTTCCTTGGCACATTTGTCGGGCCAAAACTAGTCTCCAAGGAGAGCCACCAACACAGGTGTAAACGTGTAGGTTGGAACCTGTAAACTCTCCAGTTAGGTGGATCCGAGTTAAAACACCTAGGTTGGGAGGAACCTGATTTAAACTCCCTAGTAAATGTCGGTGTGCTCAACGGGGTTGAGTACTTGAACCGGGAGTGTAGTAGGGTGACCGAACCACTATACATGCTTGTGTTTGTGATTGAGTTGAGCACATTTCTTATTATGCATTAAGTTTAATTGTTAATTATGAATGCTTAATTAGAATGTATGCTAGACATTTAATAGGCATACACACAAATAAGATGTACTTTCACTTCTTGAGTAGACTTGAAATTATATGATCCACCCTCATATAGTCTGCTTGAGTTGCATAGATTAGGTGCTTCATTAGTTTAATCATATGTTAATCTATGCATACTTAGACTAGGTTGCTAATTGCACATCATATGCTAGTCTTGTGATTGGACTCACGTAGGCTTGGAAGTCGAAGTGTTATTGTTTACTTAATTTAAATTGTTAAAACTGTTAAGTAGGCGAAAAGAATTTTAAAAGGTCCTTATCACCCCCCCTAGGACTTAGCCATAATTCTAGTTGCTCCGCTCTTAGCTTTCGCACGTATACATAGGTGCCGGGTTAGACTACCAACGTAATTTCAATTGGCATCAGAGCGGGTTGCTCTTCAAGGACTAAACCATCTAGAGTGAGATCCGATACCGGAGCATTAGCATCATGTCTAACTGAGATGGGAGTACTATCAACCGTCCACCATTCTTTGACTAGTCCAACTATGACTAATGGAAGGCTACGATGAGTATTTTCTTACAATCCATGGACTGATCCGTGTGGGTAAGTACACAACATGAATATTCTATGCCCACAGAACAAGTGGAGGTTGATGGTAAGATCATTGTCATTCCCAAAGATGGTGAGAAATTGTAGACACCCCACCTTCGGCTACACTGTTGGTAGAGATAACTGGATGAATGGAGGACCATACCCCCAAATCCCAAGTCCAAACTCAGCCAAACTCACCCTTGTAAGCCCCATTCCATAGCCCAGTTCAAGCCTGAACCCAGTCAACCCAGTCCTAAACACCACCCTGAAAACCCCCCCCATAAAAAAGGCCAGTCAAAAAATCCCAAAAAAGTCAAACTCACTGAGTCAACTCGCTGAGTTAACCCGCTGAGTCAACCCGTCGAGTCAACCCATCGAGTCAAAACACCGAGTCAACCCGTCGAGTCAAACCACCGAGTCGACCCGCTGAGTCAACTCACTGAGTCGACCAGCGAGTCCAACAGCAGCCCCGAGGGAACGGCCGTACTCGCTGGAAACCGAGGAGCGGCCGTACGGGCGGCCCATGGCAGGCCGCCCGGACAAAATTACGAGAGCTGCCACTCTCTGCTGCTATAAATACCCCCCTCCCCTTCTCATTTGGGACATCCCTTCAAATCCATTCGAATCCCTTCGAGCCAGAGAGAGCCCGACCGTCTGAGTCACCCTTTTCCACCCTTAGCCCATCTTTCCACCAAGGAGAGCCCGAGTGAGGAGAGTCTAGCCCTGGTCCAGCCCAGCCTGACCACTGGTCCAAGCCTCTCAAGCCACCCAAGTCTTGATCCAGCCACTCGAAGCAAACCCTTGCGACACCTCCATCCATCCAGCTACTCTTTTTCCAGCATCATCTCATTTGCATCTAGCATAAGTGCAACATTTACTTTTCTTCCAACCCCCCTGCTTCACTACTAGCACCTTGATCCGTCAAGTACACATGCATATGTCTTTATATTAAGCACCTGTCAGTTCGAGCGTATGCTCTTGGGCTTGCCCGTTGTTGGAACCTGCCCATCAGAAACTCTTACTGTTCAGACCTGCATTCATGCTTCACCATAAAACATTTTGATCATTCAAGCACACTGCATACGTCTTACATTAAGCACCTGTCAGTTCGAGCGTACGCTCTGGGCTTGCTCGTTGTTGGAACCTGCCCATCAGAAACTCTTACTGTTCAGACCCGCATTCATGCATCATGTCATCCATGAGAATATACGAGGATTAAACTAGACTTTCAAATATTCGATCGATTCTGTGAAGTAGAGACCGTACTTCGGTACGGGCAGTGTGTGGGGTGCTTAACCTCTTCCCACCCTGTAACCGTGATCCCTTACCTTGAATCTCTGACCGCAGATCAACAGGAGTCATTTTAGAGGAAGGAATCTTCGGATTCCCTTCTCTAACGTTTCTACGGGGTCTAGCCGACTGTAGATTCGAAGTAACTGGCTAGTGGCGACTCTGGTCTTATATAAATTCACTTAAATACATCCAGCTCAATACGACAACCAAACGAAGCCCTCGAGAACGAGGCAAGCCAGTGGCACAAACGGCGATTTCGCACTCACGCACCTCTTCTTCTTCTTCTTCCGAAAGGAAAGGGAGAACGACATCGTGTGGGAGCGCGGGAAAATCGACGAGGGTCCACAGAAATGGAATGACAATGAGAGAGCTTAATATGTGGTTAATGCCAAAGCTCTCAAATGTGATTTACTGTACAGTTTCCCCAGAAGAATTTCAACGCATTCTCACATGTGCAACTGCAAAAGAAGAGTGTGATATACTTGAGGTTACCAACAAAGGAACTAGCACAGTAAGACGCTCGAAGCTTCAGCTCTTAACCACCAAACTTGAAAATATTAAGATAGAAGAGACTGAAACTTTCATGGAGTTTTACACTAAACTTTCTGATATTTGCAACTTATGTTTGCCTTGAGGGAAATAGTTCCGAAAGGAAGGATATGTAGAAAAATACTTAGGTCCCTCCTAGAAAGATTCGGCACCAAGGTAGTAGCCTTAGAAGAGTGTAGAGACATAGACAATATGAAAGTAGAAGAACTTATACGTTCCCTACAAACTCATGAACTACACTTTAGGGCCTCCTCTAAGAAGAAGAACATCGCCTTAAAGTCTTCCAACAAATACTCCCATAGGAAAATTAAGAGTGAATCTTCGAAAGATAGCGACGATGAGGATTAAGAATTAGGCAAGAAGTTCAAGAGATTCCTCAAGTTCGATAGAGGGAGTAGCCGAGACAAGAAGGATAAGAAGGGTGATAAACATAAAGAAAAATCATTAAAATCCTTAATTGTCCGATGTTACGGTTGCGGTCATCGTGGCCACATTGCCCTGGATTATACGGAAGCGCCTAAATTGAAAAGTAAAAAGGCTATGGCAGCCACTTGGGATGACACGAAAGAGTCCAAATCTGAATCTAGTAACTCCACTAGTGATTAAATATTCTTAGATAAGTACATATTCTTGTTAATCATGTTCCCATGCATGCTTCATGTTTTAATGATCATGCACCCTATACTCTCCTACTTAGCATGTTTTTATAGTTATAACTACGACATACCAACCTCTCTTACCTTAACCTTAATTGATGTATCATTAAGGGGGAGAGATTGGTTTGTCAATTGCTGACAAAAAGGGGGAGAAAGATCAAGTCCCACTGTTAAAACTAGAAAATGCACAAGGCAATTTTCTTGTATTTTGTTGTTCTAGGGTTTTTAAGTAATAGAAGCATTCATAGACGATCATAGCCATTTACAAAGTATACACGAGAAAGCATCGTAAGGTGAATTTTATTCCAGAGATTCTAAGATCTTTTACATTTTAGGTTATGATACTGGCCACGAGCCCTTAATTACATAAATGGATAATCACCCTTGATTAAAATGCAATACTAAATGTATGCATGCATCATAAATAAAATAAATAAAGCATTAAAAGAGCATGAATGTAAGTAAAACACACCACAAACAACACAGAGATTTTTATGTGGAAACCCTTATAGAAGAAAACAACGGCACAAAGCGATAAGATTCCACTATGAATATAGTTATACAATAGATGGAATGCTCGGGAGGAAGCCAGATAGATCGAGCAGGTAATTTAAATCATCAGGGACTATGGTCTTAAGTTCATGGTCGTAGAGATCAAGTTTCAGATTTCTTATGGACTGAGCCATCGTTTAGACAAGTTAAATGTTTGTCCCATGTTCTTTCGGGTGTTCCTAGTTGAGAAGCAACCAAGATTTTAAACGAGTCATGTATCACAGAGCCAATGACCATCACCGAGGACGAGTGACCGTAGGAAGACATGCCACGATTCCCATCTAGTGCCTCATAGTGTCAATGACTGTCACTGCAGACAGGTGACTTTCGGGAAGACACGTCATGATTGCCGTGCTCAACAGTCCCAGTATCCATTACTGCGAACGGGTGACCACCGAAAGGCATATTACGACTGCCATATGATATAATATAGTATCATTGACCATCTCCGTGGACGAGTGACTTTCAGGATACATCATGGCTACTAAGTGGTACAACACAGCATCATTGACCGTCTCCGTAGACGAGTGACTTTCAGGAAGACACATCATAGTTACCAAATGGTACGACATAGTGTCATTGACAGTCTCCATGGACGGGTGACCACTTGAAGACACATTATGACTGTCGGGTGGTACAACACAGTATCATTGCCGTCGCTGTGGATGTGTGACTTTCAAGAAGACATACTGCGATTACCTTAGCTACTCAACTGACACACCCCACTTTGAATGGGAAGTGCATCAACTGGTTTTAGTGATAGTAGTTCATAATGAAGTATTTCAGATGTTTTGGAACTCTTTGATTATGGTTTCGATGGTAACCAGTCCCTTTGATTTAGTTTCATATCTCGATCCGGGATGAATAAAGTTCATCTAATGGATATAAGGAGCACAAAGTAAATATACTTGATTGCATGCTCGAGAGAAGGTTGCACTATGCTCGATGTTTAGTGCATTGGGTGAATTATGCACTTGATTTGGTTAATCTGCTTTATGTATGTCTTTAATTTAATCACGTTATTGTTAATAATTGATGCTTCGAGCGATTGGATCACTCGGATAGGCTGTGTCGAGCTATATTTCTTTGAGAAGTTTGAGTTTAATGAGCTGGATTGCACATTTCTGGTACTTGGAAATGGCTAAGTATCAAGGCTGATATATGCCTGCTTAAGCCAATAATTAATGAATGGTGGGGATTAGTGTCCCACAAGTGCTCGATTTAGTTGCTTTACAACAGGAGGATGTTAAATTCGGCTTGGCGTCAGTGCGATTGCATTTAATTCTACTTGGAGTCAATCGATCTTCAAGCCAACAGGGCACTTCCCAGGGCTGAAAATGAAAGCCTGTTTATTGCTTAATTAGCGCATTCAATGATTAGGGTAACATATAATGTCGATGTAATGTATTATTATGTTACTTCGGATTATAGAAAAACTAAGTCTCCTTCTTGACGTCAGTCAAATTCCACTTGGTTTCAATGAATAACGGTCACTTTATGCTTTTAAAGTTGTTTCCGGGATTGTGAAAATGACTAAGTGTTGGTCAATTTTGATTAAATCGCTGATTCAGGCCATTTAACATCAACGGTTGGAAGATCCGGTCTGGGGGATGGATAGAGGACGTCGATGTGTGTTTAGATGACATGCTATGGCGAAGAGGCGGGCCACATCGAAGGTAGGCCACACCACAAAGTCCCTGGGTCTAGTAAGACCACCTGGGTGACTGTCAGCATAGTGGTGGGTGCATGTGCCCTGAGGTGGGCGCATGTGGTCCTCCCTCAGGCGCATGTTGCAAATGGAGTGAGGAGAGAGAGGAAAGATCTCCCTTCCGGGCGCATGTGCTATATCATGTGAGCGCATGTGGCTTTGCCACTTAAAATTTTCCCACCTTCAAGAGGTGGTGGGCGCATGTCCCCTCCCTTAACCATTTCTTTCATGTTTTCCAAATCAAATAGACTGAGCGCATGTCACCCTTTTCGGCAAAGGATTCCAGCTGGGCAATGGGTGCATTTACTCTTCCCAGTGAGGATTCCGGCAAGGGATTCCGATAAGGATTCTACCTATTGCAGCACTCTGGCGTCCTCTCAAATCAAGAATTCTTTCTCTTAGTAGGTGAGTGTGCTATTTATAGTAGTTAATCGGGTTTCGGGTCCAAAAGATGAAATTTTGTGAGCGCGTGTGGTTGGGAGAGAGGGACCATGAGCATGGTGTAGGAGCATGAGCGCATCTGCCCCTTGTGGTGGGCGCATGTTGTTGAACCTCAAATTTAGACATTGCATTGTCCATTACATCACATTATATGCATGGTTTGCATGCTTAAAAGGCCCATCTGATGCATGTTTTGTGCTTGTACGAATGAGAGCAAACTTCGCCCAATCGGAGACCAATAGAACGTATTTAGATGCATGGGATGAAGATTGAAAGAAGATCAAAGAAAGAAGGAAGCAAGTAAAAGAGAGAGAAGAAGAAAGGCAAGAAAGAAAAATGGAGGAAATAAGGTCCTGACCGGTCGTGACCGGTCGGCCATGGGAACCCCGACCGGTCAAGACCGGTCAGCCACCTCTTCTGGATCTCTCTGGACAAGGGACCAGTCTGGTCCGACCGGTCAAGACTGGTCGGCCAGCAGGTCGGGCAGTACTTTGTGCACGCTGGACGTTTACTCCAATCTGTCCGACCGGTCAAGACCAGTCGGCCAGCCCAGTCCGACCGGTCGGCCCTGTGTAAGACAACAAGGTTTCCAAACTAGGCTCTGAATTTCTCTGCGCACTGCGTATCCTTACGCAATTTCTAGATGATTCCGACGCAGCAGAGCTTCTCCACTATAAAATGGGACCTAGGGATCGTTCCTAGGGCATCCTAGAACATATTAAGCACGATGGGAGACGGCGGAAGTCGGATTTGGAGTTCTACAATTTTATACTTTGTTTAGTTGTTTTCATGTTTCCTTGGATCATGAATGGCTAAACCTCTTAGCTAGGGCTAAGAGGTGAAGCTTGTAGTGAATCTAAGATGTTTCAATTCGTTTGATTTGGTTTCAAGTTGATTTATTAGTGAAGAACAATGTTTGAAATTTAAATAAAGTTCCAAGTAGTTTTTCTTAATCTTATGATGGCTCATGGATGTTTAGAAGAATTAATTGAGTTCTTAATTGTTTTGAGATAGTCTAGACCTATATGATCGGAGGAATTGGATTCAATACGCTCTAGATCTATGATCTTTATGTGAGAGCTTCATACCAAAAGTCTATTTTTCTGAAAATTCTGGATTATGTGATTTGGATTAAGTTCAAATCATGATCTGGTTTTATCTTGTGACAGGATTTAATGATGGTTATGCTTGTGATCTTACCCTATTGGAATTGGGACTGACCTATGCAATTGAGTGCGCTCATAGTCCTAGCTTGCATTGAGTGAATCATGTACATGGATCATACATATGTCAGATTGATTATTTTAACTGCTCTATCATCCAGTTAGATAGGACTTAATTTCGATTCTAGTTGAGAAAGTGAGAAAGCATAGCAAATTGAGCATCAAGGATTGCTACAAGTGGATCCTTAAACCCCTAGTGCCTTTTATTAATTGTTTACCTTCAGTTTAATTCAAAGTTACTATCTACATCAATCTTTTACAAATCTGTTAGTTAGCTCTTCAGTAGAACTGTTGGAAGTGTTTTGTTAATTCCTACATAAGTCCGTATGGATCGACCTCGATCTTACCGAGATTATTACTACATCGTAACCCTACACTTGGGGAAGCGAACAAGTTTTTGGCGCCGTTGCCGGGGACTTTGACGATCTTTACAGAATTTCTGAAGATAGTTTCTATTGAAATTTTTAGGAATAGTACTAACTTAGTTTGTTTTACTTTGATTTTTTTCTTTTACAGGGATTGTAGGAAGTTGAAGAAGAGGTGAGGGATCTTAAGTTCTCAAATCAGGTTATATCTTTCTAACCTTACACTTCTTCTTCCCCTATTCATTCTTATCATATTCATCTCTTGTAGAGTGGGTGGAGACTCCTTTTTGGATCTCTGATAGGTTGGCCTTATGCCGCCTTGATTCCTATTGGTCGGCACTATCGTCTTGGATCACCTCGTGCTCAGACATTTCTCTTCTCAAATCTATTCCTCTTTCTTCTTTTTCTGCACTTTTCTCAAAAGATTCAAAGAGTGGGTGGGGAGTTCTCTGAACCCCTATTGACCAAGAGAAATCGGTCTCTATCCTTGCTTCTGGCTCAGCCATTGCAAGACACCTTGTGTTTCGGTCTTAGAGAGAAGTAAAGGAAGGAAATAATTCTTTTTTGTTTCATTCTTTTAGGATTTGCATACCACATTGGGCTCGGGATTCTAATAACCGACTCATTAGTGAAGGGGGAATAGTAGAAAGAATTGACAGAGAACCACATGCTAGGAGACATTTAAATTCTCCAATTTTGTCCGAAAGTATGGCTGTAAATCAACCCAATCCTATGGCCAATCAACCGAAACGGGAGAGAATGTGGTTGAGAATGTTCCCTGACCCAGAACATTACATGATTACTTGCAACCAGCAAGAGCGAGCACTCCCTCATGCATAATTTTTCCCCAAAATGCAGGGAACGTAGATTTGAAACTGGAAGTAATCCAACTCCTCCCAAGATTCCATGGACTAGATAGTGAAAGTGCTTACCAACATCTTAAGGAGTTTGATGAGGTGATAGCCACAATGCACTTTACAAATGTGACTAATGATGTGGTGAGACTTAAATTATTTCCTTTTACCCTTAAAGATAAAGCTAAAGGTTGGCTTCATGCATTAAGGCCAAGATCAATTGGCACATGGATTGAGATGTCTAGGGAGTTCATTAAAAAGTTCTTCTCTACTCACAAAACGAACATGTTGAGGCGCCTTATCATGAATTTTGCCCAAAAGGAAGATGAGACCTTCTTCCAATGTTGGGAGAGGTTTAAGGACTATGCAATGCCCCTGCCACTTTTCAGCGTTGTATGATGAGTATCTTTTCTGATATGGCGGGGACAATTCTCGAAGTCTTCATGGATGATTTCTCAGTATTTAGTTGTAGCTTTGATGAGTGCCTTGTGCACTTGAAATCTCTGTTGAAAAGATGTGAAGAGAAGATCCTTGTGTTGAATTGGGAGAAATGTCACTTCATGGTTCAAAAGGGAATTGTACTTGGTCACATCGTCTCACAAAACGGAATCGAAGTGGACAAATCGAAAATCGATCTTTTCTCTAACCTTCCACCACCCAAGAGCATACGAGATGTGCGGTCCTTTTTGGGACACGTTGGATTTTATAGAAGGTCCATAAAGGACTTCAGTTCACTCTCTCGTCCTTTATGTAACCTACTTCAAAAGGAGAACTCATTCGAGTGGAATGAAGATTGTCAAAATGCCTTTACCACACTTAAAGGTATGTTGACATGTGCTCCCATAATGCGACCACCTTATTGGAGCCTTCCTTTTGAAATTATGTGCGATGTAAGAGACATGCTATTGGGGTTGTGCTAGGCCAAAGAAAAGAGAAGAAGCCATGTGTTATCTACTATGCAAGTAGAACCTTAAACTCAGCCCAAGCAAACTACACTACTACAGAAAAAGAACTTTTAGCCGTAGTTTTTGCCTTGGACAAGTTTAGGTCCTACTTGATTGGATCCAAGATCATCATATTCACGGACCATGCCGCGCTTAAGTACCTTCTCTCTAAAAAGGATGCTAAGCCACGTTTGTTAAGATGGATCCTCCTACTCCAAGAATTTGACATAGAGATACGTGATAAGAAAGGAGTAGAAAACGTAGTGGCTAACCCTCTCTCTCGACTTGTTCTCATCGATTCCCCTGAGACGACCGTGATCAATGACATGTTCCCTGATGAACAACTTTTAAAGTATCCCAATTGCCTTGGTATGCGGACATTACTAACTATGTTGCTATAGGTACAACTCCAACTCATTGGAAAAAACAAGATAAAGATAAGTTTTTCAACGAGGTAAGGAAATTCCTATGGGACGATCCTTACTTATTCAAGTATTGTCCTGATCAAATTATAAGGAGATGTGTGCTGGATGATGAGCAACACAGTATCATCTCCTTTTGTCATTCTCAAGCGTGTGGTGGCCACTTTTCGGCTAAGAAGACCATATCCAAAATTCTGCAATGTGGGTTTTACTGGCCCACCATGTTCAAGGACACCTATGAGTTTTGTAAAACATGTGAGCCTTGTCAAAAATTGGGAGGAATCTCCCGTAGAAATATGATGCCACTCAATCCCATCTTACTAATCGAAATTTTTTATTTTTGGGGCATCGATATCATGGCTCCATTCCCATATTTTTTTGAAAATGGATATATCTTGCTTGCCATCGACTATGTGTCTAAATGGGTCGAAGCGATCCCATGCCGGAATAATGACCATAAAACAGTCATTCGTTTCTTAAAAGAGAATATTCTTTCCTCGTTTGGAACACCTCGGGTCATCATTAGTGATGGAGGGTCTCACTTTTGTAATCGGCCATTCGAAGCCTTAATGAAGAAATATGGTGTAAATCACAAAGTGAGCACTCCCTATCACCCACAAACGAGTGGACAAGATGAGATATCCAATAGGGAGATTAAACATATTTTGGAGAAAACGGTGAACCTCGATCGCAAGGATTGGTTACTTCGACTTACCGATGCACTCTGGGCTTACCGTACCACTTTCAAGACCCCCATTGGAATGTCTCCCTATAGACTTGTCTATGGGAAAGCTTGTCACTTGCTCGTGGAATTGGAACATAGGGCCTATTGGGCAATAAAGAAGTAAATTTTGATTCTGACAAGGCAAGCTCATTGCGCAAACTTCAATAGAACGAACTTGCGGAACTCCGAAATGAGGCATATAAAAATGCGAGAATCTACAAGGACAAGACGAAGGTGTTCCATGATAAGAACATTCTTCGTAAGACCTTCACGATTAATCAAAAAGTCCTTATGTATAATTCTTTCTTACATTTATTTTCGAGGAAATTGAGATCTTGATGGACCGGTCCCTACATTGTCCAAACTGTCTACCCATATGGGACTGTCGAGTTGTTGAATCTAAGGAACGGCAACATCTTTAAGGCAAATGGTCAACGATTAAAGCCATTCTTTGAGAAGTTTCCTTCAGAAGGTATGTCCATACCTCTGACTAATCCTATGTATCAAGATGTTTGATCTCCTGTCTGATGGAGGTATAGAGTAGTTAGGATTATGATTTTGTCGCTTTTGTTTCCTTTTTCATAGATTTGTTAGAAGGAGGTAGAATTCCACTTTTATACTCTCAGGTACTATCATTGCTCACTCCCCTTTATTTTCAAATTGCTCTCATGTTTTGCTCATTGTATATTTTTTTTTACATTGAGGACAATGCAAGATTTGGTTGGGGGTGAGATGAGATTCCTCATCTAGCATGTTGCAACATTTCGAGAATCATATGTGTGAATTTCTAAAATTTCAAAACTCTTTAGAAAATCGTACTTTTATGCATTCGAGATGATACGAGCATAAGAGGAGGAGATACGAAGTGTGTGATGTTGCAAGTCTTGAACTTTTCCTAACATAATGGTTTTATATGTGAATTCCCCTATTTATGTGATTGATAGAAAATTTGAACACTCTTACACCTAGATCACATTACACGATTTTCATGGGTTGAAAGGATTATGTGATTTGTGGATTAGCTAGACTTTGATTTAAGGTGTTGAGAAACCAAGCCGAGGTACTTTGTTCATCCTTGTCCATGGGAAAATAATGAAAGATATGGATTTCTAAAAATCTTATCTAATTTGAAAGAAAAAGGAAAAGGAAGGATGAAATTGGGAATGATGGAAAAATGGTGGAAAATTTCGAAAAGGGCTACCTATTACCAACCGGGGGATGGTCTACCCGTAACCAAAGTCGGAAATGGGACGTAGTGTGAAAGCCGTTGGAAGGACAGTAAGGCAAATTCCTATCATTGGCTTGTGGTTGCTCTATACACCTTGAGATCCGTAGTTTAGTTGATCTATGGAGAAGATAATCTCAAAAACTCATGAGATGAACTTTCACCATGCACACTAGGTTGAAGTTGTTCGAGTTCTTCTATTTATCAATCAATTAGCAGGAATTTCATGTAGACACTTATTATGCTTTGAGAGTTTAAGGTTTCAACTTCTATCACCTAATTTTTCTAAATTTTATACTTGTATGTCTTGGAATGGATAGAAACATGGTTTCTGAAGGAGAGTTGGTTAGGAGGTTTGAAAATGTTTCACTCATGTTTTGCTCAGAACTAGCAAAAAGATGGTTGGGGGTGTGTTGAACGTCAAATTTATACATTGCATTGTCCATTAGATCACATTATATGCATGGTTTGCATGCTTAAAAGGCCCATCTAATGCATGTTTTGTGATTGTATGAATGAGAGTAAACTTCGTCCAATCGGAGACCAATAGAACATATTTAGATGCATGGGATGAAGATTGAAAGAGGATCAAAGAAAGAAGGAAGTAAGTAAAAGAGAGAGAAGAAGAAAGGAAGAAAGAAAAATGGAGGAATTAAGGTTCGACCGGTCGTGACCGGTCGGCCATGAGAACCCCGACCGGTCAAGACCGGTCGGCCACCTCTTCTAGATCTCTCTGGACAAGGGACCAGTCTGGTCCGACCGATCGGCCAACAGGTTGGGCAGTTGTTGGAACTAGAGAATGAAATATGAACGACATCCTCTGCGATGTAGTGTTTTGTTGCTCTGGAATTTTGAGTAATAGAAACATTCGTAGACAATCACAAGCATTCACAAAAAGGTACACAAGAAGAGATGCCGCAAGGCAAATTTTATTCCAGAGATTCTGAGATCTTGTACATTCCAGGCCGTGATCCGGCACGAGCCCTTAATTACATCGAATGATCGATGACCCTTGATTAAAAGGCAAAAGAACTAGTCAACAGGGACTATGGTTTTAGAGTTTGTGGTCGTAGAGACCTGTATTTGTTTCGTTGTGTACTGAACCACCTTTGTGTTAGTTAGATGTCTATGTCCCATATTTTGGCCGGAGATCCGGGCTGAGACCGTCAGGGTTTATGACTGGGATGGACGACTCTGGGCCCGCGCCTGTCAATGTAGGGACACGTGACCTCGGGAAGTCCATTCTACAGTTGTGTGTACCTGCGCAGCCCAATCGGCGGATACCGTTTGGATGGGTAGGGCATCGACTGTTGTGACGTGACAATTGAGAGCAATTGGTTTGTAGAGAATCGGAACTCTTTGGCATGGTTTATCGTGGTAGCCATAGCCCTGCTTGTCTAGCTTTTGATACAAATCGGATCATGCCTTTACAGTAAACATAAATGATGGCATATTTGCATAGCTCTGGATCCTGGCGGCTCCTTTCCGAGAAGTCACTTCGTTCACATCGTCGAGTCGGGTCAAACCTCGAAGATGCTCAGTTTCACTCGTTTAGAGTTCCCAGAACATTCGTTCGCCCATCCCATTACGTCCGGAATGCTCGAAATACCCAAGATAGGCTCAAGCGGACCTTGAAAACACTTAAAATTGAGCCCGGTGCACCTGCGAACGTGTTCTGTAACTGGCTGAATTTTTAGGTGCGTGGGGCTTATTAAACGGGTGCGTGGGGCTCCACGCACCTAAAAATTAAGTTCAGAATTTCTGATTAATTTAGGGGTGCGTGGGTCCATATTCAGGATGCGTGGGACCAATTTTACAAATCTGGTTTTGCTGAATTTACGGACGCATGGGTCCCAAATTAATGGACGCGTGGGCCACTTTTTGGGTGCGTGAGGGGCCGATATACTTGTTCGATTTAGTCGATTTTATCGATGCGTGGGGCCGAATTTACAGACGCGTGGGTCACTTTTCGGGTGCGTGGCCAAACTTATAATTGTGCGATTCAGACCTGTAGTGGTGTATCTGCAGTTGGAAAGGGGATTCCGATGGTCGGAAAGGTATTCCGATGAGGATTCCGGCGGGGATATTGGGTTTTCGGCAGGAAGCAGCTCTCTCTCTCTCTTGAATCGTCCGAATGAATGGGATCAGGGTGTATTTATAGGTGAAGTCGGCCAATAGGAGAGTGTCACGTGCCATGCATCCGTTAAAGGTCCCCCACGCACCTGTTTATTGATGTGCGGACGTCCGAAAACATGTTCCGCATATACTCGATTTTTTGGGTGCGTGGACCTTAATTTACGGGTGCGTGGGGCTCCACGAACCTGTAATTTGGTTCCTCATAATTTGTGGGATTTTCGGGTGCGTGGACCCATTTTCAAGGCGCGTGGGACTCAAAACACCCTTGGTAATGAGAATCACAAAGATGTCGTTCTTAAGGGTGCGTGGCACCATTTTTAGGGTGTGTGGGACTCAAAACACCCTTTGGTAAATTCTTATTTTTGCTGATTTTTCGGGCGCGTGGGGTGTCCGAATTTATGGGTGCGTGGACACGTAAATGTGGGCTCCATTAATTGGGTTTTGAATTTTGGAGGGTTTGTGGGGCCCGTTTCGTTGCGCAATCACTTGCACTGCTCATCGTGAATAGTAATGAGGTTGCGGGTCCACTTCCGGGTGGTTCTGAACACGGTGATCGGCGGGGCCCACTGGAGAATTTGGCTAAGGAAATCCTATGTATCTCCGTTTTACGTGCAACGAAAGACGTTTTGCCTAATTCCTTTAGAGGTATATGGTTATTTTGTTCATTTTTAGGAGTCCTACCTTTTGGGACCCCAACAGATGCCCCTCCGGTGGGTTGCGACGGATGCACGATCGTCTGGTGCGACGCACCGGACTTCCTGGGTCCCACTATAAATAGAGGAGTTGGCCCATTCTCGTCATTTCACTGTTTTTTACTGAATTTCTCAGACCTGATCCACGCATCCTGTTATTCTCCAACGCACCCAACAATTGTCTCCAACGCACCCTTTTAATCCGTACACACCCGTTTATTCGAGGTAGTAATGACTTCTTGGGTGCGTGGGATGCGCACGCACCCAGTAATTCGAACTTCGGTTTTTTGAATGGTCTTTTTAGGGTGTGTGGGGTGTTACGCACCTATAAATTTTGAACTTTGTCGAATTCCTGAATTTTTTTGGTGCGTGGGGGTCCACGCACCCTTCGTCAAACTTGGGCGGGTCTTAGTCCTTCACGCACCTTGAAATTGGGTTTTGAGTCGACTTTAAGGGTGCGTGGGGTCTTACGCACCCAGCTAATGAATTTAGCCAAAAAAATGTATTTTATGGGGTGCGTGGGACTCACGCACCCTTTGTCGAATTTGTTGAGGGATTTTGCCCTTCACGCACCCTGAAAATTAGGATTTGAATCGGTCTTAAGGGTGCGTGGAGCCTCACGCACCCTGAAATACAATCTTGGCATACTTCGAATTTTGGGGTGTGTGGAGCCCCACGCACCTAGTTTATAGGACTTGTGTTCATGTAAAATTTTGCTTTAATAATCTTTTGCGAGACTAGACATTTAAAGTGTATGAGCTCCTTGACTTCTGCCTCGCATTCGTGCACATATGATAGTTATCTTGAGGAGGCGTAGGGTCTCACAGATTTTAGAGATTTCTAGACCGCATTAGTTTAAAGGTAATCCCAATGGTTAATTTAAGTAATGTTTCGAGCATACCTTTGCATGTCACTCCTAGCTTTTCTGACTTCACGCGACTAGCTTCTCTTGCTCTCTTTTTTTTCTTTCTCTTTTGTCGGACCGCTGTATCGGTTCATCAGTCTTGTTTCTTAGCAGACAATGGTCATAACTCATGCTTCTCTTCGTGCGGCCCGAGATTGTCTGAGGCGACTGCTGGGCTCTCTGGATCATCCCGAGACTTGGTCATCTCTCGCTACTCAGCGCGACGAGGTGGCCGAGGCCTTGTCCCAACTGGGCGCGGACCCTCGCCCTATTCTTCGAGCTATCCAGAACGTCTCACCGATGGCCTCTATCTCTAACGAACATAAGGAGGCCATTTTTGACTTCATCGGCGATTCTTCCCTTTTGGAAGAGTTGGCGATCCTCGAGGCGGAGCCTTCCCTGGCCACTTCTTTCTTTTCTTTGTCTAGCCGGCTTCACTCCCTGAAGGAGGAAAAGAGGGAGAGCAGAGGATTTTTAGCTTGGCTTGTCCCACTGGCAGAGGCTGAGTTCCCGGATCGCCGTGCTGGTATTTGGAGGATAGTCAGGGAGGCCCAACGGGAGCATGATAGGCTGGCGATCGACGTCTCCATCATGAGGAACTATGCCAATGCCGAGCACCTGAATTTCGACTTTGCGCAGCAATGCATTTCCTTCCTAATGGACCTGATTGCCAAGGAAGCCCAGGTCCAGGCTGAAGGTCGGCGAGTTGAAAGCTCGAGTTCTTTCGCTGGTGCAGGACTGAGATCCTCGCTTTCTGGCTATGGGGATGGGTCCCCGCAATTTTGTGTTATTTCACACCGATTATTAATTTCTAATTTAAACAGTTGATATAACAATCTAGACATTTGGAATTGTCTTTGGGGTTGATGAATGAATGATAATTGTATCTTTCTTCTTCCCTGCTGTCCCTTCTTGTTTGTATGTTTGTGATGGTGATGTCGTGGTTGTGGTTGTTGCTTTATTTCTTTCTCTGTTACTTTGGGCGTGCTCTGCCGGGGCTTTGATTGGCGCTCGTATTTTGTTTACCTGCCGCTTTGTATTCCTTTGGATCTTGTGACTGTTTGATTGTCTTTATGCAAACATCTTCCCTTTACCCTGTATCTGAGTCTTTAACATACCGTTGCAGGTTACAATGGCCAGCGATCCCTCACAAGTCGGTCCTTCGGGTCCACCCCAGACTCCGTCAAAGCGCAAGCGTGCCGTCGCTGAGCAGGTTTCCAGGCCATCGGCTAAGAATCCGCAATGATTCCTTCCCCCAGAGACGTTCAACTTTTACGAGCGCATCCTCACACTATCCAAGGACATACAGAAGAAAATCCTTTGTGATAGGATCGTGCCACCTCCTCCGGACAGGGGTACACAGGAGCAGTGGATGCCTGGTACGCTCCTCTCCGGGGTTTCCGAAGTGAGGGGACAACAGGTTCCGAAGAGGGGGAGGCGAGTCCGTCGATCCCTGCTCAAGCTATCAGGCGCGGTCTCCCGAAAAGGGCTGGCAAAGGCGCCAAGCAAGTGTATTTGGAGAATTAGGTTAAATCTAAGTCGGATAAAATGAAGGTGGCCTGGTCTAGCGCCAAACTTGTCACTGCGCCGCTTGTCGTTAGAAATCCCTACACTTGGGAATACATTCGCTACTCGAAGAGTTACCAGCGGCAGCGATCTCTCCCGAGTATCGAGCCGTCCGATATCTGCAGGAACAACTCTTTTTATAGCGTCGACGCTTGGACGTCCGGCCCGGCGCCGTTCCTCAGTTGTTCTCTATCTAAGAACGGGAAGTATCAGTCAGTCCTAGGCGTGAAGGACATGATTTTCTTGGAGCCGAATCACAGCCCCCATCAGCCCTTTCCTAAACATTATTTTGAGACCCTCCACCAGTGGTTTCATCATCTAGGGGATACTGAAGTCTAGTTGACCGGGACATTTCGAACCCGCGACCATCTGGTCCTCCACCCAGGGCTATGAAGCATGGGGGAACCGGATCTTAGAACAGCACCGGGCTACCCTACGGGAGGTGGGCTTATATAAGGCGATCGAAGCGACGTCAAGTTATTTTTGCCTAGAGCCCTGGGTATACAAGGGCTTCCTTAATCACTGGTGCTCCATTACTAACTCCTTCCATATGCCGTGCGGCGAGATGAGCATCTCGCTCTGGGATCTCAATAGGATCGCAGGCCTCCCAATTCGTGGGAGAATCTACGACGAATGGGTCCCAAGCGACGATGAGCTGTCGCGAAAGAAGAAAAGGGTCAATGAAGGCTTCTTCTCCGAGGCCTGTTATGAGTTGTTCGCAGAACTACCCCAATTTTGGGGCCTCAAAGACAAGCTCCCATTCGAGGACTGGCTGGTCTACTTCAGCCATGGCTTGAAGTAAGTGTTCTGTAATGAGCTATACCTTACTGCTTAATCATACTTCTTTCTTTCTGTTAATGCCTCGTTTCTTTCCCTTCAGCTTGGACTACGCGGCCTATGACGAAGGCCGTGGTGATAAGGCGCTTCTGGAGAAACGGATGAGAGAGAACTTTCCTTGTCCTAACAAGCTCTCCCCCACCTGCGAGCTGGTTGGTTTCTTGGCTTACTGGCTCAGCTGTGTGGCGCTTCCAAGCTCCAAGCAGGCAGATAACATCAAGGTGTCCTGTTTCACCATTGCGGGGGCCCTAGCAAATGGTCATCGGTACGCGCTGGCTCCAGTGGTCCTATGCTCCATATATCGGGCATTCGGCTATGTTATCAGCAATAAGGAGCACGCTGCCTACGGGATGAACTCCGCCTACTGCGGATGACACTTTTTCTCTGGTTGGCTCGGGGTGTACTTCCCCTGGGTCTATGGCGTACAGTGCGGGGATTACATCAGAGAGGGGAAGCTCCTGCTACACTTCTTTCAAAAGAAGAGGATGATTAGCCATAACCTGACCACCATCGAGGATAGGATCTCGCGGCTTGAAGATGTATATTTTTATCACTTCTCTGGTACCCTGGAGTGAAGAGTCGGTCCTGTGCACGGATGATGACAGCGTCGACTATTACGAGCGTTCTTTCTTGATTGCTATTCGTCTTTCGTCACTGCCGCTTCGCGAAGGGCTGGAGTTCTGGAGGGAACCCTATTACCCGAATCGTTTCGCCCGCCAATTCGGGTACGATCAAGGGGTGCCAGAGACATTAGAACCGGTGACGCGCGAGCAGCGGGCGTATGGTGTTGGGCCCATTCATTGGAAGTGGATGTGGCGGCAACTCCTGCTGACTGGAACCGGCTGCTCCTTCATCATCCCGGGGATGCAGTGTTTTGCCGGGGCTACCTTTGGGTGGATGAGGTGGTGGGCCCACTAGTACGCGTTGGTTCGGAATAAAATGCTCGTCACTGAGCCCGTCTTCGTCACGCCTCCTATCGTTACTCCCCCCCGCCAACGGACTTGGCTATTTATCAGAAAATCTTCATCAACCTGCGGTGCCAGGCACGGAGAGATTGCAGACCTCCTTGAATGTAGTGATCGACCATGAAAAGCCGGAACATACCCTAGAAGGTTGGATCCCCTATGGAGAGAGAAACGTGACAGCAGCGGGGCCAGAATTCCCGTCTCTCGGGCCCATCGATGAGTTACCCGCAGAGGGCAATGTTCTGGGAGGGGGGAATGAAGGTGGTGATGGCGAAGAGGGTGACGATGATGATGATGTCATGGCCGAGGCAGGAGGTGATGAAGATGATGCTATGGGCGGAGCTGGTGGAGGTGATGAAGATGTGGGTGGCGGTGAGGGCGATAAAAATGTGGGTGGTGATGATGGTGATGACGATGGTGGTGATGGTGATGATGGTGATGAGGGGGTATGGGTTGAATGCACTGGTCCTCGGGTGAAAACTGCCCCTAGTCTTCCTGCTGTTTGCGGTGGCAAGAAGATAAAGGACTTGTGGAAACTGCGCAGAGCCGAACGTCTGCGGGAGCGGCTTTCTGAAGAGGTCGGCGACGCTCCGGCCGTCGATGCAGGAGAGGCCAGGGAAAGAGGGTGAGTTAAGCTCTCAAGCCAACTTGAATGAAGGCTGCCATACCCGGGGAGCAATGAGAGTGAGCCTATATATGATAGATCTGTCCCTGAGGAGAACGTGGGGGCGATCTTCATGGACCTGGATGATGAAGCACCTGCTGAGTCCATCCTTCCCCCCAATCCTCCTGTGGCAGACGCTGAAGCTTAGAGCACGGTTCCAGAAGCGACCGTCGCCGCCGTAGTGGAAGAGATCGCGGCCCCTACTATCGAGCTAAGTGTGCCCGAACCTGTTGTGGGAGCTCCTCCTTCTACTGAGCCGTCATCCACCGAACCCGCTGTTGAAGTTCCTTCTGTCGTTATGTTGTTATTAGCCGAGCCTGCCACTGCAGTTCCTCCTACCGTTGGGCCAGCATCTGATGCCAATATTCCCAAGGTCGTGTTGATATCTTCCCCAGAATTGCCCGAACCATTGACTGAGGGAACAACAGAGCCGGCCCAATGTCACCTGTGCCTACTACTTCATCCAGCGCTCTTGCCGTTGGCATTTCTGAAGTTGCTGGTATATCACTTGCTTCTACTGTCTTGACTGCTTCCTTTCTGATGATGATTTTCCCGTACTGACATTTATCAGTCTTTGTGCCAGCAACCGCTTCCGTCGATGCCTCAGCATCTACGGTGTTGCCAGAGGGGTTCGTTTCATCCCTTCAGGGCCTGTCGAGGACCAAGGCAAACCTCCTCAAGGGCCTTTTGTCTGACATCGCCGACTCTTTGAGAAATGAGGATGAATGGCCTGTCTTAGACGAGGCAGTTGCAGGCATTAGGACTTAACGCTGCCTGGCTTGGGATTGACCTGTCTTTCATAATCGATCACGTGGCTCAGTTCAAGGAATGGGTAGTCCGAGAATGTGAGGCGAAAAGTCTCAAAGTTGACCTTCCATCGAGGAAAAGCGTGGTCATTTGCTGTCCCTTCTCCCGAAACTAGAGTTACACGAGGCAGGGGTGGCCGTGGTGAAGAAGGACTGGCAGATTGTTGATGCAGGGTGCCGAGAGGTCGCCGCGCGTTTGGCGGAGATAGACAATGAGGTGGCTCAGCTGTAAGCTGAACGCTCAATCGTCCACCTCAAATTCTCGAAGCTTAGCGGCCAAAAGGCTCGTTTGCAGTCCTCCCTTGATCAACAGGAAGCAGAGTGCAACGTTGTGAAGGCTCAAGTTACGAAGTTGGAGCAGTCTCTTAGGGACATTCCTGACCCTGCCCAAGTTCTAGCTAAAGCTGAGATGGTGCGGAAGCCGGTCGAGGAATCTGCAGCAAACTTGTTAGACCAGTGTTTAAAAACTTTAAACAGTTGAGCTATAATGGCTTTCATTCGTATGAGAATTTTTTTAGAACACGTTGTAACCAATACTGTATCAATATGTATACTACTGCAGTTTTAGGTTCATGCTATATTTCCAGCTTATTTGCAAATTTTGAGTTTTGAATGCAAACTGATTGAGTCCTTTGGAAAGAGCGTTCCCCTGTTAGGACCCAAACCTGTGCTTGTGTGAGCAGGGATGCGATCGAGCCTTTGTTAAGGGCTTATCCCCTTTCTTGATGGTCTTGAAGGGCGGGGTGCCATACCTGACGTGTCTTGAGCCTTAACGGCTTTCTGATACCTGTGGAAGCAAAAAGAAAAGGTAGATAATTAGTACTTCGCTCCAAACCCTATGCGGTATCATTTCTCTCGGTATTCCCTTCATTACATCATCCCTCTAATGGGGTGTTTACAAAACATAACGATAGGCTTAGCGTCAAGTATAATATCTTTTCAAGAATCGACCGTTCACCAGTGTACTGATGCCCTGTCCTTTGCAATCTGTCACCCGGTAGGCTCTATTGGAGTACACTTCATCGATAATACACACCGGATCCCATTTCGGATCGAATTTACTCTTTGGGCCTTGAGCCGGTGCCGGACGTTTCATCATTAGCACCAAGTCGCCTCTTTTAAACGACCTACCACGGACTCGTTTATCGTATGAAGCTGAGATTTGTTTTTGATACATTTCGAGCCTTTGCTGAGTGGCGAGTCTCTTTTCATCCAGATCGTCCAGCTCGACCATTCTGATTTTAGCATTGTACTCGGTCGTCAAGGAGTGTCGAAGCCCGACCTATAGTGACTCCACCTGTATCTTCATCGGGATCACAGCTTCTGTACCGTATACCAACGAGTAGGGTGTAGCTCGAGTGGCTGTGCGGTATGTGGTCCTATATGCCCACAGTGCTTCGGGTAATCATTTGTCCCAATCTTTTTTATTCTCTGCCACCGTCTTCTTCAGGATTTTCACGATAGTCTTGTTGAACGCCTCAGCCAACCCATTCGCGGGAGGGTAGTAAGGCGATGAATAGCAATGCTTAATCTTGAACTTTGCGCATAGCCTATCGATAGTGATATTTTTGAAGGGCGTTCCGTTGTCGGTGGTGATTCTTTCGGGGATACCATGCCGGTATAATATGGAGTGACGGATGAAACTTTCGACGTGTCTGGCTTTCACATTTCTCAAGGCAATGGCTTCAGCCCATTTAGAGAAATAATCGGTCGTAGCAAGAATGTACTGGTGCCCCTGAGAGGATGGCGGATTGATAGGCCCTATCACGTCCATGCCCCAGGCGGCGAAAGGCCAAGATATTACTTATTGATGTAACTCTTTCGGTGGCGAGTGTATTATATCTGCATGTATCTGGCATTGATGACACTTCTTGAAGTATTCCATCGCGTCTTTCGTCATTGTAGGCCAATAATACCCCATGTGTCGGACACAGTGATGTAAGTTCTTGCCCCCCTGGTGAGCATCGCACTCTCCTCCGTGAGCTTCTTTTAGTGTGGCATATGCTTCATCCTGGTCCAGGCAGCGTAGCAACATTCCCTCATACGAGCACTTGTAAAGGACGTCGTTCTGTATTATAAATGAACCGACGTGTCTCCTGACCTGAGTGCGCATCTTGGGCTCTTCCGGTAAAAATCCGTATTTCAGGTAGTCGACAAAGGGCCTTCTCCAGTCGTTTTCTTCTGTGATTTCGAAGCAGTAGATGGGATTCACCCTCGATTCGTCACTGCGCGACACAGTAGTCGGTAAGATCCTTCTTTCTTCGATTGTTACTTGAAGTGGGCTGCCTTCGGGATTAGCCAGAGCAGCGGCTAGGCTGGCCAATGCGTCAGCCTGTACATTCTCTTGCCTTGGTATATGTGAAATGCTACCATTGCGGAACTGGTCGAACAAGGACTGCGCTTGGTGGCAGAAGGGTGACAACTCGGGTTTACGAACCTCATATTCCGTCGTCAGCTGTCCAATGACCAACCTGGAGTCACCGTAGATCTGTATTGCATTGATGCGCATCTCGAGGGCGAGCTGTAGTCCGATAATGAGGGCTTGATATTCTGCTTCGTTGTTGGTACAGGCTGGCACGATCGTAAAAGAATAGGGCAGTAGATCTCCCTGTGGGCTAATAAATATAACTCCTGCTCCTGCCCCTGTGGACCTAGAGGCTCTATCGAAGTACATTTGCCAGAGTCGCGGTTCTTCAATTATCATAATCTGGTCGTCTGGGAGGTCATATTCCATTTCTTCGTTGCTTGGGATGGGGTGCGCAGCGAGAAAATCCACAATCGCTTGTCCCTCAACAGCTCGGGCCGGGACGTAAGTGATATCGAATTCAGAGAGGAGAAGGGCCCATTTCGCTAGGCGTCTAGACAGCATAGGCCGATTCATGAGGAATTTGATCGGGTCGGCCTTGGATATCAACGTTATTTGGTGCGAGAGGCAGTAATGTCTGAGTTTCTTCACGGCGAAGATGAGAGCCAGACATATCTTCTCGATCGCTGAGTAGTTAAATTCGGCCCCTACTAACGTGCGGCTTAAATAATATAATGCGTTTTCCTTGCCTTCTTCATTTTTTCTGTGCCAGGAGCGCCCCTAGCGAGTTATCACCCACTGCAATGTATAGAATCAGCGGCTTGCCCTTGATTGGGGCGGCAAGGACTGGCGAATTCCCGAGCATCCCTTTTAATGAATCGAAAGCTTTCGGACAGGCGGCATCCCATTTAAACTTGACATCTTTCTTGTTGAGGCGGGAGAACGGCTGACAACGACCAGCCAAGTTCGAAATGAATCTTCTCAGATATGCTACGCGGCCTTGGAAACTCTTTAATTGTTTCAGGTTCTTCGAAGGCGGCATTTCTATGATGGCCTTGATTTTTGCGGGATCGATTTCTATGCCCCTGTGTCTGACCACGAAGCCTAAAAATTTGCCAGACGCAACTCCGAACGTGCATTTTAGTGGATTCATACAGAGACTCTTCTTGCGCAATCGTTGGAACACTTGCCTTAGGTGCTCCCGGTGCTGCCCATGATCGGCCGACCTTACGACTAAATCATCTACATAGCATTCGACGTGTTTATGCATCATATCTTGGAAGATTACTTCCATCGCGCGCTGATACGTTGCCCCTGCGTTCTTTAATCCGAAGGGCATTACGCGATAACAGTAGATGCCGAGAGTAGTGCTGAAAGCCATGGCTTCTTCATCTTCTGGGGCCATACGAATTTGATTGTATCCCGAATACCCGTCCATGAAGGACATCACTGCATACCCTGTCGTGCTATCAATCAACAGCTCTGGAATTGGGAGGGGAAAATCGTCTTTAGGGCAGGCTTCATTTAGATTTCAAAAATCAACACATACTCGGATTTGTTCGCTCTTCTTCTTGACCAGCACAATGTTTGAGATCCATCGGGGGTACTTCACCTCTCGAACGAGCCCGTCCTGAATCTGTCTCTTGACTTCTTCTTCAATCTGGGGTATAATGTCCGGATGAAATCGTCGCTGCGGTTGCTTCACTGGCTTCTTTTCCTTCATGATACTTAGCTTGTGCATGGCGATCGTCGAGCTGAGCCCGGGCATTTTTGAATATGTCCAGGCAAAGATATTCTTATTCTCCCTTAATAGCTGCAGGTACCTCTCTCTCTCTCTCTCACTTTTCGGGACATTTCTACTCAAGTATGTATTCCTGGGTTCTTCGGGGGTGCCCAGATTTATCGCTTCGAGTTCATCGATCGTCGGTTGTCCACCATCTTCTAGTTGCACGGGTGTGACACTTGGTTGGACAATATCGATAGGCTCCTGCGACTGAATCTCTTCTGCTGGGCCGATGGTTACCATGTTTACACTTGCCCTAGCCCTTAGACCTTCTCCGTTTCGGTATACTCGCTCATGTTCTTCAAATAGAGCCAGTAACCTCTTCTTTGCGTCTGTCCCTTGGCCAGAGAATCCCATATTCCTCATGATCTTTCGGCTGGCTCTGCTATATCTCTTTTCTTCTATCGGTCGAGGTTGGGCGAGTCCCCTTCCCTCCTCTCTTTCTTCTGATGGTACTGGTTGGCTTGGCCCTAAGTGAAACGCGATGTCTTTCTGGGTGATGTCCCTTGATGGCACGATGAATTGGCTTAGAGCTTTTGGGAATGGTTTGGTTCTTCCTATCTTGGGTACCGGCATGTTGAAGCTGGACTTGAGCACGCTCATGTCTTGATCTGAGATCAGTTTTAACACAGACTGCCCTGGCTGACGCAGATGTTGCGGTACCACATAGAACTTCTTCGTAATCGGCTGAGAGTGATTTTCTAGCTGATGTCGGGATCTCCCCTGGGCGACGGTTTGAGGCTTACCTTTCTGCACGAACTTCTTTACTCGAGGCTTTGCCCCTTGTCCCTTCTCTGATACCTCGGTCCTTTCGCTGGTTTCACTGCCATCGGCTGAGTCGTAGTACTTTGCATCGGCTAAAAATGACTCGGCTATTATGTATGGTTTTGGATCCGCCGCTACCCTGCGTTGGATCCCGTCTCTGTTATATTTAAAACACTGGTGATATGTCGAGGGGATTATGCGATTTTAATGGAGCCAAGGCCTTCCTAGAAGGAGGTTGTATGTTGTCACTGCATCGATTACCTGACATGTCACTTTCGTTGTCAGTTCTTCGATTTCTAACATTACTGTGATTGATCTGAGCGTACGCTGACTGTCTTGATTGAAACCTTGAATCATCATGAAACTCAGGCATAACGTCAATTGCTTGTAACCTAGTCTCTGCAATGTTTTCAAGGGCATGATATTCACGGCGGACGCATCGTCCAGCATGCACCTCTTGATCCCGGTATCCCTGATTATTCCTGTGACCATCAGTGGGCGATTGTGGTCCATTGATTCTATCGTACGGTCTTCTTCTGAGAAAGTGATGGTTGAAGGATGGTTGACAGGCATGACTTGTGACACCGGCATATACCCTTCCCAAAATTTATCTGAATTATTCATTTCTTCTTCTATCTCTATTATTGTGACCTCCCTGACTTCATTGTCAAGTAAGGCGTTAATTAACATTTCCCTGTACACTTTCGAGAGACATAGAGCATCGTATATGCTTAGGTGGGCGAGAACCTTTCGTAGGTGCGACACGATGTCGTATGCCACTGGCCTAGGGTTTGGATGACTGGTCATAGCTTCGACGACCTTTTCTTTTGACTTTTGCATGTGAGGTCTTTCTTGTGATCTGTCAAGGGGTACTGTCTTCTAGCATCGGGTTGTCTGGTCTTGGGGGAGTACGGTCAGGCATTTGCTTTCCTGACCGTAGGATGACTGCGTCGACTTCCCTCTCCACTACTTGTGGGGTCTCTTCAGGCGACGCTTGCTCAGCGAACGACACCATTCCGCAGTGAGCCATGCTTGTCATGATTCGTTCCTGCCCCTGCGACCTCTCTCCTCTTCCTCTTCCTCTGCTCTTCTTTCGTTTCACGAGTCTTCGTCTGTTCTCAAGTCTTTTCTTGCTACTGACTAGAGTCCATGGTTTCTCCGGCTCAGGGAACGAGGTTGATCGGCTGGTTTCACCTTTTATTGGGACTGTTGATATTGTCCCGGCCGCCTCCTTTGCTGTCTCAGGTACCTTCATGCTGATGACCCCTTGATTGATCAACCTCTGTATTCTTCCTTTTAAGGAGAAGCAATCTTCTGTTTGGTGGCTGATGCACCGATAATATTTGTAGTATTTAGGGTCGTTTGTTCGTCCAATTTCGTGTGGACGAATTGGCTCTGGTAGGTGTATCAAGCCCTCTTCGATCAATTGTTCCATGATCGGAACCAGATCGGCCATGTCGAATGTGTATGGACCGTTCGCCCTCTCCCTCTCGGCTATCGACACACGCTTTGGTACATAGGGCTTTTTACTCTTGTATTGTATGTCTGCCACCTTCACCTCTGACCCGTGATCGGTAGCGGGATGTTTTCGTTCTTTCTGGTCCCTACTTCTGTCGACCTGGTGAGTTTCCACTACTCTTCCTATCTCTCTTTTCTGTCTCTCGGGTCTGAAGTTTACCCGAGATGCTACTTCCTCTACCAAATGTGCTTTTGTCGCCAGTTCGCGAAAGGAGTTGAAGGTATTGCCTGACAAGCCATACGAGATCATCGGGTCTAGGGCCCTTAGACACATCTTCATCTGCTCGCCTTCGCTGGGTAATTCACGACATTGAGCTGCTGTGGTTCCCCATCTGTCGATGAACTTTTCGACTGGTTCCCCATTTGTCTGACCATTGCTAGATCTGTTAGGGAGATCTCTCTCTCGGTGGCGAAGAACTTTGAGATGAAGGCATCTTGCATCTGCTCCCATGTTCTCACAGAGCTAGGCCGGTTGCGACATGTACCATTGAAAGGCTTTCCCCGTCAAGGTAGATCCGAATAGCCGCATGTAATATTGCGGGACTGCAGACCAGTTTCCCAATGTGGTCAAGAAGTGGGTGATGTGCTCCTTCGACGACCCTCTGCTGTCAAACTTTCGAAGTCCGGGCATCTAAAATTGGCTGAAAATGGTACCTCCTCTACCTCTGACGGGTATGGGACCCGATATTTATAGCTGCCTATCCTTTCTTTCTCCTTTTCTTGCTGCATCATATAGGCTATTGTTTGAGACAGCTCTTCTCGTGATACATGAGATGCTGCAGGCGGCGCACGTCCTATTGGCACGATTCTAGGTTAGATGGGTGGTTCAGGCTCAACCGGACCTTCTGTCGTGCCTTGAGATTCTTCTGCCGACTGACTGGTGGGCAGCGGGATACTTCTGGTGGCATTCTGCGCTATCAGAGTGGTCAAGGCCTCCTGGATAGCCTTCATTCGCTCGTTTGTCTCGCGGTTAGCCTCAACCAATCTGTCGATCTGATCTTGTAACGGAGGTAATTCTTCTGTCTCATAAGGTTCTTCTTCTGCTTCCGAGGCCACTTGGACCATTACTACTTGCGCCAACCGGATTTTTTGAACCGGGCTTTGTTTCTGTTCGCGGGTTGTCGCGGGCTTGGACTTTACACTCACGGGCCCATCAGTCTTTTGCGTGGTGCGAGAGGTTTCGGACAACGGCGGGAACTGCTCAACCGTCATTGCGGGCATTGCGGGCTCAGCTGACACAACCCTCCTGCCGACAAGGGTCTTCTGCCCCTGCTTTGGCTGCCACTGTTTCCTAATCACGGGGCGAGGTCTTGTAATGTTTGTCTTCCTGCATGCTGCTAAGATAGCAGCTTTCTTCTGTTCTTTCTTCTGCCTTCGGGTCTCAACCATCTGCCACTCTGATTTCGGATTTACAGTTGTAGTGAAACGGGGGAAGCTGAAGCCTCCGGTGGCAAGGAAGCTGCATGAACCGGTCATTGGGCCTGCCATTTCTTTTGTCTGTCCTGATATCTTGCTAATTCTGTAGTGTCAGAAAATCATTAGAACAGTTCATAAACGCGGTTGGGAACGTGAATCCATCGATCCCGGTACATAAAACTAGTAGGAATAAGCAAGGAGAAGACAAACGTGCGTAATTGTAGTGGTTTGTGGTTTTTGAAAACCTTTGATTTACCGTCTACTGCCTTAAAGATGAAGGGAGGAACGTTCCCGTTGAGAGTCGCCAGTTTGGCGCCCGAGGACGCCGAAACATTATGCCTCGCGATAAATCTCCTACGTATACGTTCGTGTCTGCAAACGATTGGTCTTAGAATGTTTCTATACTCAGAGCTAACCAGAGATTCTGGGTTCGATCCTCAGCAGAGTCGCCAGTTTGTTGGAACTAGAGAATGGAATATGAACGACATCCTCTGCGATGTAGTGTTTTGTTGCTCTGGGATTCTAAGTAATAGAAACATTCGTAGACAATCACAAGCATTCACAAAAAGGTACACAAGAAGAGATGTCGCAAGGCGAATTTTATTCCAGAGATTCTGAGATCTTGTACATTCCAGGCCGTGATCTGGCACGAGCCCTTAATTACATCGAATGATCGATGACCCTTGATTAAAAGGCAAAAGAACTAGTCAGCAGGGACTATGGTTTTAGAGTTTGTGGTCGTAGAGACCTGTATTTGTTTCGTTGTGTACTGAACCACCTTTGTGTTAGTCAGATGTCTATGTCCCATATTTTGGCTGGAGATCCGGGCTGAGACCGTCAGGGTTTATGACTGGGATGGACGACTCTGAGCCCGCGCCTGTCAATGTAGGGACAGGTGACCTCGGGAAGTCCATTCTACAGTTGTGTGTACTGTTCGCTTCCCCAAGTGTAGGGTTGCGATGTAGTAATAAACTCGGTAATACCGAGGTCGATCCACAGGGACTTACGTAGGATGTCACAAACTCATCCACAAGTTTCTATTGAAGCTAACAATCAAAGTTTGAATAGAATGTGTGTGATTAACAGTTTAAGCTAAATTGAATGTAAACAATTATAAGAAGGCACTAGGGGTTCGAGGATCCACTTGTAGCAATCCTCGATGTTCAATCCGCTGTGGTTTCCCATTCTCTCAACTAGAGTCACCAGTCAGGTCTATCTAGTCGGATGATAGAACTGTCAAACCAGAAGTCTGTAACATGTAAGTTCTGTGCATAAAGTTCACTCAACTCTAGGCTGATATGAGCATGCTCATTGCATAGGTCATTCACCTTTTCTAATGTCCAATTCCCAATCATAACCATCCTCAAGTCTTCTCACAAGACAAGGCTAGATCATGATTTGAACTGGATTCAAATTATATGCACAGTCCATACATATTCCAGATAATCAACCAAAACTAGAACTTTGGCATGAAGCCCCTTTATGAAGAGCTTGGTACTAGAGCGCACTCCAATTCCTCGGATCATACAGGTCTAGACCGTTGCAAAGAAATTAAGAAGATAAGTAATTCATCCAAACATCCATGAGTCATCACAAGACTAAGAGAAATTACTTAAAAACTTGTATAAACTTCAAACCTTAGTTCATAATCATGAATTCCAAACTGAAAACCACTTAACTATGAATTAAAACATCTTGGATACACTACAAGCTTCACCTCTTAGCCCTAGCTAAGAGGTTTAGCTGCTCATGATCCAAGGAAACATGAAACAACTCTTAAAAACATGAAAACAGCAAAGCAAACCAAAAGGAGTTGTAAAACTCCAATCTCCACTTTCACAGCCTCCAACCTCGCTTGAGCCCTTCTCGGATATCCTAGGAACAATCCCTAGGTGGCTTTTTATAGTTTAGAGGCTCCCCAACTTCGGAAGAATCGAGAAAGTGCGTAACACTTACGCAGCGCAGAGAATTTCGGGAAGAAATTAGAAAGTTCTAACTCAGTACGCATGGCCGACCGGTCAAGACCGGTCGGCCTCAAGTGAAAATACTCCAGCAGGTATGCCCGACCGGTCAAGACCGGTCGGGCCTTGTAGAACATCAGTCCAGCAAGCCTATCCGACCGGTCAAGACCGGTCGGATGTTTTCATCCACATTACTGACCGGTCGGTCCTTTTCAATGAAGTTCCAGCACATATGTCCGACCGGTCAAGACCGGTCGGACGTCTTCAGTAGGAGCCTAATCTGCATGGCTGACCGGTCACTGACCGGTCTGGCTTCCTTGGCCGACCGGTCACGACCGGTCAGCCCTCTTTTCTTCTTGTTCTTTTCCTTTCTTTCTTCTACTTTCTTTTTCTTCTTTAGTTCTTTCTTTCTTTCTTCTGCTTTCTTTTCTTCTTTAGTTCTTTCTTTCTTTATTAGAATAGTTCCAAATGAGCTCATTATATCTTCAATTGAGTAGAGTCCACCCTCAATCCTGTAGTCACAAAACATGCATTGAATTAGCTTCCAAACCATACAAACCTTGCACAATGAGTGATGAATTGGGGTTAGAATATGCATAATTAAGAGCTCAACACACCCCCCAACCAGCATTTTGCTAGTCCCGAGCAAAACATGCGTGAAGCTAATCTCATTCTTCGAAACTCAACTCTCTTTCAGAAACCATCCTTCTATACATTCCAAGGTTCATAAGCTTAAGATTCAGAAACATTAGGCAACAGAGGTTGAAACCGTAAACTCTCAAAACATAATAAGCATTCATATGAAATTCCCGCTGATTGGTTGATAAATAGAAAGATTTGAACAAATTTAACCTAGTGTGGGTAGTGAAAATTCATCTCACGAGTTTCTAGGATTATCTTCTTCATAGATCAAGTAAACTATAGAACTCAAGGTCCATAGAGCCACATCAAGCCAATGACAGGGATTTGCCTTACCGTCCTTCCGACGACTTTCACACTACGTCCCATTTCCGGCTTTGGTTACGGGTAGACCATCCCCCGGTTGGTAGTAGGTAGCCCTAATCGGAATTCTCCACCATTTTTCCACATTCCCAATTTCATCCTTCCTTTTCCTTTTTCTTTTTAAATTAGATAGGATTTTTAAAAATCCATATCTTTCATTATTTTCCCATGGACAAGGATGGACAAAGTACCCCGGCCTGATTTCTCAATACCTTAATTCAAAGTCTAGCTAATTCATAAGTCACATAATCCCTTCAACTCATGAAAATCGTGTAATGTGCACTAGGTGTAAAAGTGTTCAGATTTTCTATCAATCACAAAAATAGGGGAGTTCACATATAAAACCATTATGCTATGAGAGATTGCAGACATCCAGCCCCATACACTTCATATCTCCTCCTCTTATGCTCATATCAACTTGAATGCATAAAACCGGTGTTTTCCAAAAGAGATTCGAATTTTTGAAAAATCGAAAAAAATTCCACATGATTGCTTGAAATGTTGCAAATCGCTGGATTCATCCAAGTGATCCTACACCCCCCAACCAAATTTTGCATTATCCTCAATGAAAAAGATGTACAATGAGCAAAACATGAGAGCAATTTGAAAATAAAAGGGAGTGAGGAATGATAGTACCTGAGAGAGTGAAAAGTGGAGATCTTCCTCCTTCTAACAAACCTATGAAAAACGAAAACAAAAGCAGCAAAATCCTAATCCTAACTACTCTATACCTCCATCAGACTAGGAGATCAATCATCCTGATACACAGGATCATTCAAATGTATGGACATACCTTCTGAAGGGAAGTTTTCAAAGAACGGCTTTAATCGCTGCCCATTTGCTTTAAAAATGTTGCCGTTCCTTGGATTTAACAGCTCGACGGTCCCATATGGATAGACAGTTTGCACAATGTAGGGACCGGTCCACCGAGATCTCAATTTTCCCAGAAATAGATGTAAGCGAGAATTATACATGAGGACTTTTTGATTTATCGTGAATGTCTTGCGAAGAATATTCTTATCATGGAATATCTTCGTCTTATCCTTGTAAATTCTTGCATTCTCATAAGCTTCATTCCGGATTTCTGCAAGTTCATTCAATTGTAGTTTGCGTAACGAGCTTGCCTTGTCAGGATTGAAATTCATCTTCTTAATAGCCCAATACGCCTTATGTTCCAACTCCACAGGCAAGTGACAAGCCTTCCCATAGATAAGTCTATAGGGAGACATTCCAATAGGAGTTTTAAAGGCAGTACGGTAAGCCCAAAGCGCATCGGTAAGTCGAAGTGACCAATCCTTGCGATCGGGATTCACCGTTTTTTTCTAAAATGTGTTTAATCTCCCTATTGGATATCTCGGCTTGTCCACTAGTTTGTGGGTGATAGGGAGTGCTCACTTTGTGCGTTACGCCATATTTCTTCATTAATGCTTCAAAAGGGCGATTGCAAAAGTGAGACCCTCCATCACTTATGATGACTCGAGGCGTTCCAAACCGGGAAAGAATGTTTTCTTTTAAGAATCGAATGACCGTTTTATGGTCATTATTCCGGCAAGGGATGGCCTCGACCCATTTGGAAACATAATCAACGGCAAGCAAGATGTATAAGTTTCCAAAGGAAGATGGGAATGGGCCCATGAAATCGATGCCCCAACAATAAAAAATTTCAATAATTAAGATGGGATTGAGTGGCATCATATTTCTACGGGAGATTCCTCCTAATTTCTGACAGGGTTCGCAAGCTTTGCAAAACTCATGTGTGTCTTTGAACATGGTGGGCCAATAAAACCCACATTGCAGAATTTTCGCTGTGGTCTTTTTAGCCGAAAAATGGCCACCACATGCTTGAGAATGACAGAAGGAGATGATACTTTGTTGCTCATCATCTGGGACACATCTCCTTATGATTTGATCGGGACAATACTTGAACAAGTATGGGTCGTCCCATAGAAATTTCCGTACCTCTGAGAAGAATCTATCCTTATCTTGCTTTTTCCAATATGTAGGAATTGTACCTGTAGCAAGATAATTAGCAATGTCCGCATACCATGGCGATTGGGAAACAGCAAAAAGTTGTTCATCAGGGAACATGTCATTGATTGCAGTCATTTCAGGGGAATCAGTGAGGACAAGTCGAGAGAGGTGGTCAGCTACTACATTCTCTACTCCTTTCTTATCACGTATTTCTAAGTCGAATTCTTGGAGTAGGAGGATCCATCTTAATAACCGTGGTTTAGCATCCTTCTTAGAGAGAAGATACTTAAGCGCGGCATGGTCGGTGAATACGATGATCTTGGATCCAATCAAGTAGGATCTAAACTTCTCCAAGGCAAAAACTACTGCTAAAAGTTCCATTTCAGTAGTGGTGTAGTTTGCCTGGGCTGAGTTTAGGGTTCTACTTGCGTAGTAGATGACACACGGCTTTTTATTTTTTCTTTGGCCTAACACAGCCCCAATAGCATAGTCGCTAGCATCGCACATAATTTCAAAAGGAAGGCTCCAATCAGGTGGTTGCATTATTGGGGCGCATGTCAACATACCTTTAAGGGTGGTGAATGCCTGTTGACATTCTTCATTCCACTCGAATGAATTTTCCTTTTGAAGTAGGTTACATAAAGGGCGAGAGAGTGAACTGAAATCCTTTATAAACCTTCTGTAAAATCCTGCGTGTCCTAAAAAGGACCGTATATCTCGTATGCTTTTGGGTGGTGGTAAGTTAGAGATAAGATCAATTTTCGCCTTGTCCACCTCAATTCCATTTTGTGAAACGATGTGACCAAGTACAATTCCCTTTTGAACCATGAAGTGACACTTTTCCCAATTGAGCACAAGGTTCTTCTCTTCACATCTTTTTAGCACAGATTTCAAGTGCTTGAGGCACTCATCAAAGTTACAACCAAATACAGAAAAATCATCCATGAAGACTTCGAGAATGGTCCCCACCATGTCAGAAAAGATGCTCATCATACAACGCTGAAAGGTGGCAGGGGCATTACATAGTCCAAACAGCATTCGTCGATAGGCGAAAGTACCGAATGGACATGTGAATGTAGTCTTTTCTTGATCTTCACGGGCAATTTCTATTTGGTTGTACCCTGAATAGCCATCAAGGAAGCAAAAGTGGGAATGGCCTGCCAACCGTTCTAAAATCTGATCAACAAACGGTAGGGGAAAGTGGTCTTTCCTCGTGACAGTGTTTAGCTTCCTGTAGTCAATGCACATTCTCCAACCGGTAGTGACTCTAGTTGGCACGAGTTCGTTATTGGCATTGGCTACGATGGTTATTCCGGATTTCTTAGGTACCACTTGAGTTGGGCTCACCCATTGGCTATCAGATATTGGGTAAATGATACCTACATCCAATAGTTTCACTACTTCGGCCTTAACCACATCCTTCATATTTGGATTTAGTCGTCTTTGTGGTTGCCGGGATGTCTTTGCATTTTCCTCAAGGTGTATGCGGTGAGTGCAAATCAGTGGGTCTATGCCTTTGAGATCCGCAATTGTCCATCCGATGGCACTCTTGTGCTCTAATAGAGTGGCTATTAGCCTACTCTCTTGTTCCTCATCCAAGTGAGAAGAAATCACCACTGGATATGTCTCATCTCGACCTAAATAAACATATTTTAGCTCATTTGGCAATGGTTTTAGGTCGAGTTTTGGTGCCTTAATGTTGGATGGGAGGGCCTTGTTCTCATTTATAGGCAAAGGTTCAATTGGGGCCCTCCATCTTTTATTTTCACGTACCAGCATCACATCTAGAATGGCATCCATCTCTTTTGTTGTATCATCATTCATATCATGGAGATGGGCCACACATGCCTCCAAAGGGTCGGAAAATAGTGACAAGGGGATTGTATCTTCCACGAATGATTCGATCATGTTTAATTCGTGGATATCATCATCAACTTCCCGCGGTTGTTTGCATAACTCAAATATGTTAAGCTCAAGGGTCATATTTCCAAAGGACATTTGTACAAGTCTGTTTCTACAATTGATAATGGCGTTTGAAGTAGCTAGAAACGGTCGTCCAAGTATGACGGGAATTTGAGTACCGGTGCCTATCACGGGATGTGTGTCCAAGACAATAAAATCTACTGGATAGTAGAATTTATCAACTTGGACTAGAACATCCTCTACCATTCCTCTCGGTATCCGGATGGATCTATCAGCAAGTTGGAGTGTGGTTTTGGTGGGTTTCAATTCACCTAACCCAAGTTGTTCATAGACCGAGTATGGAATGAGATTCACACTTGCCCCCAAGTCGAGTAGGGCTTGTTTAATCTGGTAGTCTCCTATGATGCATGATATGGTTGGACTACCCGGATCTTTGTATTTTTGGGGCACCTCTTGTTTGATGATGGCACTCAAATTCTCAGCCAAAAGCACTTTGTTGTGAACGTTATGTTTCCTTTTTATTGTACACAATTCCTTTAAAAATTTGGCATAAGATGGTATTTGTTTTATTGCATCCAACAGCGGAATGTTGATCTTCACCTGCTTGAAAACTTCCAGAATCTCCAGATTTTTATCTAAAGGTTTAGGTGAAATCAACCTTTGTGGAAATGGGGCAACCGGCTTGTATTGTCTTTCCGGTTCTTTCTCTTGTGGGATATTGTTTGGGCTATCATCCTCTTTGGGAATTTCCGGATCTTTAGGCTTGGGGGCCTTCACCGGATTGGATTTATCAATTTCTTTCCCACTTCTCAAAGTGGTGATAGCTTGGACATGTTCCGTATGGTGGGAGGATGAGCTTGCATCTTGTATCTCATATTGGGTCCTTGGGTTAGGAAGAGGTTGGGCAGGGAGTGTGCCCTTCTCTCTAACACTAAGGTGAGCTTCAACTCTAGCCAAAGATGTTTTCAATTCATTGATGGATTGGTTTGAGTTTTGATTGAATTTCAATTGCTCTTGCATGAACCCATCTATTTTTAGAGAGTTTGTCTTGTTATGCTCATTCTGGACTGATACAAATGCACCCAACATCTCTTCTAGTGATACTTTTGGAGTGTTGTTTGCATTTGCATTGGGCCCATTCTTCCTACTGAAGTTGGGATGGTTCTTCCAATTAGAATTATACGTGTTTGAGTTTGGAGCACCATATTGCTGCTGATAACTGTTTATGGCATTTGTTTGTTCTTGTAGGATGCCTTGGACTGCTGAAATTGTGGGACAATCTGGTGTAGCATGTTGATTTCCAGCACAAATTCCACAAACAGTTTCAACCTCAGTAGAGTTGATTGTTTCTCCTTTCCTTAATTCCATGGCTTCGACCTTTCTTGTAAGGCTAGCCAACCGTGCACTTATGCTATCTTCTTCTGATAGGACATACATTCCTCCCTTTTCCTTTTGTTGGCCAATCTTGGAATTTGTTGGTTTAGGTGTGTCCCAAGATTGTGCACTTTCAGCCAATTCTTCCAGATAATCCCATGCTTCATCAGCTTCCTTATTCATGAACTCCCCATTACACATCATCTCTATAAATTGGCGCATGGATGGAATCAGTCCTTCATAGAAAAAACTTATAATCCGCCAATTTTCATAGCCATGATGTGGGCATGCGTTTAATAGGTCCTTGAATCTCTCCCAACATTGGGAAAAGGTTTCATCCTCCTTTTGGGCAAAGTTCATGATAAGGCGCTTAAGCATGTTCGTTTTGTGAGTAGGGAAGAATTTTTTTTATAAATTCTCTGTGCATATCGTTCCATGACCCAATTGAACTTGGCCTTAATGCATAAAGCCAACCCTTGGCTTTATCCTTAAGAGTGAAAGGGAAGAATTTAAGTCTTACTACATCTTCAGTCACATTTGCAAAGTGCATGGTGGTGATTACCTCATCAAACTCCCTAAGGTGTTGATAGGCACTTTCACTGTCTAAACCATGGAATTTAGGGAGAAGATTGATCACTCCCGGTTTCAAATCCACATTCCCTGCATTTGGTGGGAAAACTATGCATGAGGGAGTGCTCGTTCTTGCAGGTTGCAAGAAATCACGTAAAGTCCTAGGTCGGGGAACATTCTCAACCACATTCTCTCCTGTTTCAGTTTGATTTTGAACCGGGTTAGGTTGATTTGCAGCCATACTTTCAGATAAAATTTGAGAATCTAGTTGTCTCCTAGCACGTGGCTCTCTATCAATCCCTTCTACTATCCCCCCTGCACTAATGAGTCGGTTATTGGAATCCCGAGCCCAATGTGGCATGCAAAACCAAAAATAAGAAACAAAAAGAAAGAAGAATTCTTCCTCCCTTTTCTTTACTCTTCTCTAAGATCGAAGCACAAGGTGTCTTGCAATGGCTAGGCCAGAAGCAAGGATAGAGACCGATTTCTCCTGGTCAATAGAGGTTCAGAGAACTCCCCACCCACTCTTTGAATCTTTTGAGAAAAAAGTAAAGAAAAAGGAGAAAGAGGAGTAGAGATGAGAAAAAGAAATTCCTGAGCGCAAGGTGATCCAAGGCGGCAGAGCCGACCAATAGGAATCCAGGTGGCAAAAAGGCCGACCTTTTAGAGATCCAAAAGGAGTCTCCACCCACTCTACAAGGGATGAATAAAATAGGAATGAATAGGAGAAGAAGAAGAGTAAGGTTTTAGAAGGATAGAACCTGATTCGCACTTGAAATCCTTGAATCTTCTTCAGCTTCCTAGAAATCCCTGAAAAAAAATCAAATAAACAAACTAAGTTAGTTCTAAAAATCTAAAAGAGTCCTAAATAGATACTAATTTCAAAAATTTGTGAAAAACGTCAAGGTCCCCGGCAACGGCGCCAAAAACTTGTTCGCTTCCCCAAGTGTAGGGTTGCGATGTAGTAATAAACTCGGTAATACCGAGGTCGATCCATAAGGACTTACGTAGGATGTCACAAACTCATCCACAAGTTTCTATTGAAGCTAACAATCAAAGTTTGAATAGAATGTGTGTGATTAACAGTTTAAGCTAAATTGAATGTAAACAATTATAAGAAGGCACTAGGGGTTCGAGGATCCACTTGTAGCAATCCTCGATGTTCAATCCGCTGTGGTTTCCCATTCTCTCAACTAGAGTCACCAGTCAGGTCTATCTAGTCGGATGATAGAACTGTCAAACCAGAAGTCTGTAACATGTAAGTTCTGTGCATAAAGTTCACTCAACTCTAGGCTGATATGAGCATGCTCATTGCATAGGTCATTCACCTTTTCTATATGTCCAATTCCCAATCATAACCATCCTCAAGTCTTCTCACAAGACAAGGCTAGATCATGATTTGAACTGGATTCAAATTATATGCACAGTCCATACATATTCCAGATAATCAACCAAAACTAGAACTTTGGCATGAAGCCCCTTTATGAAGAGCTTGGTACTAGAGCGCACTCCAATTCCTCGGATCATACAGGTCTAGACCGTTGTAAACAAATTAAGAAGATAAGTAATTCATCCAAACATCTATGAGTCATCACAAGACTAAGAGAAATTACTTAAAAACTTGTATAAACTTCAAACCTTAGTTCATAATCATGAATTCCAAACTGAAAACCACTTAACTATGAATTAAAACATCTTGGATACACTACAAGCTTCACCTCTTAGCCCTAGCTAAGAGGTTTAGCTGCTCATGATCCAAGGAAACATGAAACAACTCTTAAAAATATGAAAACAGCAAAGCAAACCAAAAGGAGTTGTAAAACTCCAATCTCCACTTCCACAGCCTCCAACCTCGCTTGAGCCCTTCTCGGATATCCTAGGAACAATCCCTAGGTGGCTTTTTATAGTTTAGAGGCTCCCCAACTTCGGAAGAATCGAGAAAGTGCGTAACACTTACGCAGCGCAGAGAATTTCGGGAAGAAATTAGAAAGTTCTAACTCAGTACGCATGGCCGACCGGTCAAGACCGGTCGGCCTCAAGTGAAAATACTCCAGCAGGTATGCCCGACCGGTCAAGACCGGTCGGGCCTTGTAGAACATCAGTCCAGCAAGCCTATCCGACCGGTCAAGACCGGTCGGATGTTTTCATCCACATTACAGCAGCAATGACCGACCGGTCTTGACCGGTCGGTCCTTTTCAATGAAGTTCCAGCACATATGTCCGACCGGTCAAGACCGGTCGGACGTCTTCAGTAGGAGCCTAATCTGCATGGCTGACCGGTCACTGACCGGTCTGGCTTCCTTGGCCGACCGGTCACGACCGGTCAGCCCTCTTTTCTTCTTGTATTTTTCCTTTCTTTCTTCTACTTTCTTTTTCTTCTTTAGTTCTTTCTTTCTTTCTTCTGCTTTTCTTCTTTAGTTCTTTCTTTCTTTATTAGAATAGTTCCAAATGAGCTCATTATATCTTCAATTGAGTAGAGTCCACCCTCAATCCTGTAGTCACAAAACATGCATTGAATTAGCTTCCAAACCATACAAACCTTGCACAATGAGTGATGAATTGGGGTTAGAATATGCATAATTAAGAGCTCAACATGTACCTGAGCAGCCCAACCGGTGGATACCGTTTGGATGGGTAGGGCATCGACTGTTGTGACGTGGCAGTTGAGAGCAATTGGTTTGTAGAGAATCAGAACTCTTTAGCATGGTTTATCGTGGTAGCCATAGCCCTGCTTGTCTAGCTTTTAACACAAATCGGATCATGCCTTTACAGTAAACATAAATGATGGCATATTTGCATAGCTCTGGATCCTGGCGGCTCCTTTCCGAGAAGTCACTTCGTTCATCGCGTCGAGTCGGGTCAAACCTCGAAGATGCACAGTTTCACTCATTTAGAGTTCCCGAAACGTTCGTTCGGCCATCCATTACGTCCGGAATGCTCGAAATACCCAAGATAGGCTCAAGTGGACCTTGAAAACACTTAAAATTGAGCCCGGTGCACCTGCGAACGTGTTCTGTAACTGGCTGAATTTTTAGGTGTGTGGGGCTTATTAAACGGGTGCGTGGGGCTCCACGCACCTAAAAATTAAGTTCAGAATTTCTGATTAATTTAGGGGTGCGTGGGTCCATATTCAGGATGCGTGGGACCAATTTTATAAATCTGATTTTGCTGAATTTACGGACGCGTGGGACCCAAATTAATGGACGCGTGGGCCACTTTTCGAGTGCGTGAGGGGCCGATATACTTGTTCAATTTGTCGATTTTATAGATGCGTGGGGCCGAATTTACAGACGCGTGGGTCACTTTTCGGGTGTATGGCCAAACTTATGATTGTGCAATTCAGACTTGTAGTGGTGTATCTGCGGTCGGAAAGGGGATTCCGATGGTCGGAAAGGTATTCCGGCAAGGATTCCGGAGGGGATTTTGGGTTTCCGGCGGGCAGCAGCTCTCTCTCTCTCTCTCTTGAATCGTCGGAATGAATGGGATGAGGGGGTATTTATAGGTGAAGTCGGCCAATAAGAGAGTGCCACGTGCCACGCACCCGTTAAAGGTCCCCCACGCACCTGTTTATTGATGTGCGGACGTCCGAAAACATGTTCCGCATATACTCAATTTTTTGGGTGCGTGGACCTTAATTTAAGGGTGCGTGGGGCTCCACACACCTGTAATTTGGTTCCTGATAATTTGTGGGATTTTCGGGTGCGTGGACCCATTTTCAGGGCGCGTGGGACTCAAAACACCCTTGGTAATGAGAATCACAAAGATGTCGTTCTTAAGGGTGCGTGGCACCATTTTCAGGGTGCGTGGGACTCAAAACATCCTTAGGTAAATTCTTGTTTTTGCTGATTTTTCGGGCGCGTGGGGTGTCCGAATTTATGGGTGCGTGGACACGTAAATGTGGGCTCGATTAATTGGGTTTTGAATTTTGGAGGGTTTGTGGGGCCCGTTTCATTGCGCAATCACTTGCACTGCTCATCGTGAATAGTAATGAGGTTGCGGGTCCACTTCCGGGCGGTTCTGAACACGGTGATCGGCGGGGCCCACTGGAGAATTTGGCTAAGGAAATCTTGCATATCTCCGTTTTGCGTGCACCGGAAGGCGTTCTGCGTGATTCCTTCAGAGGTATATGGTTATTTTGTTCATTTTTAGGAGTCCTACCTTTTGGGACCCCAACAGCAGTACTCTGTGCACGGTGGACGTTTACTCCAATATGTCCGATTGGTCAAGACCGGTTGGGCAAGCCCAATCCGACCGGTCGCGACCGGTCGGCCCTGCGTAAGACAGCAAGGTTTCCAAACTAGGCTCTAAATTTCTCTACGCACTGCGTATCCTTGCGCAATTTCTAGATGATTCCAACGCAGCAGAGCTTCTCTACTATAAAATGGGAACTAGGGATCGTTCCTAAGACATCCTAGAATAGATTAAGCACGGTGGGAGATGGCGGAAGTCGGATTTGGAGTTCTACAACTCCTCTTAGTTTATTTTTCTAGTTTTATGCTTTGTTTAGTTGTTTTTATGTTTCCTTGGATCATGAACGGCTAAACCTCTTAGATAGGGCTAAGAGGTGAAGCTTGTAGTGAATCTAAGATGTTTCAATTTGTTTGATTTGGTTTCAAGTTGATTTATTAGTGAAGAACAATGGTTTGAAATTTAAATAAAGTTCCAAGTGGTTTTTCTTAATCTTATGATGGCTCATGAATGTTTAGAAGAATTACTTGAGTTCTTAATTATTTTGAGATAGTCTAGACCTATATGATAAGAGGAATTGAATTTAATACGCTCTAGATCTATGATCTTCATGTGGGAGCTTCATACCAAAAGTCTATTTTTCTGAAAATTTTGGATTATGTAAGCTTGTGTATGTGATTTAGATTAAGTTCAAATCATGATCTAGTTTTATCTTGTGACAGGATTTAATGATGGTTATGCTTGTGATCTTACCCTATTGGAATTGGGACTGACCTATGCAATTGAGTGTGCTCATGTCCTAGCTTGCATTGAGTGAATCATGTACATGGATCATACATATGTCAGATTGATTGTTTTAAGTGCTCTATCATTCGGCTTGATAGGACTTAATTTTGATTCTAGTTGAGAAAGTGAGAAACGACAGCGAATTGAGCATCAAGGATTGCTACAAGTGGATCCTTAAACCCCTAGTGCCTTTTATTATTGTTTACCTTTTGTTTAATTCAAAGTTACTATCTACATTAATCTTTTACAAATTTGTTAGTTAGCTCTTTAGTAGAACTATTGGAAGTGTTTGGTGAATTCTTACATAAGTCTCTATGGATCGACCTCAGCTTTACAGAGATTATTACTACATCGCAACCCTACACTTGGGGAAGCGAACACATGTGCCCCTTGTGGTGGGCGCATGTGCCAACACTTAACATTTTTTGGAGTTTTGGTATTTTGGAAGAAGGGAAGTTAAGCTTCCATGGGCATGTGGTAGGGGCATGGGCGCATGTCTCCTTGTGGTCTGCACATATCCTTCTTGTGGTGTACACATGTACCCAACACTTACAATATTTTCAAAACTTTAGGCTCCGACTGTCCAAAAGACAAGTACCTTTTCGGAAACCAAAGTCACTGACTCCGAAGCACTTTAACCCTCTCATCGAGTTATAAAATGAATAAGTCGGGGTATGGATAATTAACTGCTATGAATTTTGGTAGTTTCTTCCCAATTTGGACCCTCTCGGCTGGCTCCAAATAGGGGCAAAACGCACTTCGGTGCGCGTAGGTAAAAGTATACATCGCATGACATTCAAATTTAGGTGTTAAGGGTTTTTGGGCATTTTGGATCATTTTAAGGCAATATGCATGTCCAGTTCCCTTCTGAAATAGCATTTATAAGCTTACGGGTCCTTTTAGTCGAATCTAGACAAGGCAAAATGTATTTCAAGGTGCGTAGGTAATAATACACGCCACGCGACATTCAAACTTGGTAGTTAAGGGTTTCTGGGTATTTTGAATCATTTGGCGGCAATACGCATGTCCAGTTCCACTCTGAAACAACATTTATAGGCTTTCAGACCCTTTCAGTCGACTCCAAACAGGGCAAAATGCAATTCGACGCGCGTAAGTAATAATATGCGTCGCGTGACATTCAAACTTGCTGGTTAAGGTTTTTCGAGCATTCCGGATCATTTAGTGGCAATACACATGTCCAGTTCCACTCTAAAATGTCATTTGTAAGTATTGGTCATGACTGCGCAAGTTAGGGCTGCGCTGGCGTCCGATCACATTTTTCAAGTGTTTCCCGATATTGAAATTGATCTTAATCATCGTAGATGGACCGTTGTACATTGTTTTATCATGGGTAAGATTTTGAGCCCCAACAAGTGCCCCCCTTGGCATGCTGCACTGGATGCTTACGTCATGCCAGTGTGGTGCACCAGTTCTTAGGCTCAAGTATAAATACAGGACTCATTGAGTCATTTGGACATTTTCTTAGTCAAAGAAGTAAAATTTACAAGGTGAGGGAGCTCTCTCTTAGGGAGTGGGCACATGTTGCCCCTCCATGGGTGCAAGTGCTCCTTTAGACGGATGGTAGGCGCATGTGGAACTCCCCTTGGTGGAGTTAGCGCATGGGGGACAATCTCCTCATGGCATGGGCGCATGTGGCATAGGCCATGGGCGCATATGGATTTTCCTAGGATGTGGACGCATATGCTCACACCCCAAGCGCATGTGTGGAGACCCCTCATAGTGTGGGCACATGTGAGCTTGGGTGTGCACCTAGGTCCTCCATCTGGAATGGTTTTCTTTTAAAATTGTGGAGTGGACGCATGTGGGAGAGCAGATGCGCTTGCCACCTATCCCCTGGGCGCATGTGGCTCCATACTTAGCCAAATTTCAGATTTACGGCTTCCCTTGCCCAGAGTGACTAGTGCATGATCCTGGCATTATACTTGGCCAAATTTCGGTGCCATTCGTGGCCATTATACTTAGTGCTCGAAGACTAGTGCTTTGGGCCCACAATATGCTGCTTGTCTTGGTCTTTTTCGGCCTGCAACTGCTCATTTAAATAGCTCTATGATGTGCACTTCCAAGCGGGTGCATATACATAACTTGGGGTTAGTACGAATTCGCACGCACTCTGAGTGTATATGTAGGGTTGTCATTATATTTACAACGCTTATGATATGTGTGAGCTTGTTCATCGGATGTGCGCCTGAATTCCACTGCTCCCATGCTCCTGTGGGTCACGTTTTTGTGCATGTGTTTATCTGTGTGATTTGTTTATGTGTGCCATCGTATTTAGATGATACGATTTTATTTCTTGTGATGCGTACCTTATTGTGTTATTGTTGCGTACGCTGGGCTTTGTCTGATGTTCTTTCGTTTATGTGTTGCAGTGAATCATGCTGATAGCAGCAAATCTTCTGATGAAGCTTTCGGGTCACAAGTTTATGGTCCTTCATCTGCGCAACGCGAGAAGAAGAGGGTGGCTGAAGATACTGCTAATCCATCTTCAGCAGAGTGTCATTCGCGTTTCTCTGCGACAGTCAAACCTGAGGTGAAGGACTTCTCCGATTGTATTAAGCAGCTTCCACATGAAGTATTATTGTGTATTTACGTAGATAAGACCGCATCTGAGCCTCCGACGCAAGGGACTGAACAAGAATGGTCCATGTGGTATTGTCAGCTCACTGGTGCTCCGAGTGTCGTCGAGGCGAGTCCTTCTAGTTTGCTTGTCCAACATCCCGAGGATAATCAGGAAGGTCAATAGAAGAAGAAGAGAGAATCAAGGTAAGAAACCGGCTGAAGCAGTCGGTCAGGTGGAGCAATTGACATAGCTTATCAATCTGAAGAATGACTGGATGAAGATCGGTTGGGATAGAAATAAGATCGTCGCGACGTGCGGTTTCTTTATCGTAAACCCCTACAATGACTGAGTCATCACACATGAGAAATCTCTTATGAGGCACTGCCCCTCCCGAGCATCGAGTCATCCAATGTTCAAGGCCCTTTTCAGTTCTATGGGGTTAGAAGGTGGACATCTGCTCTGAGAAGTTGTTGACTACCTTACTGGTTGATGATGGGAGAGAGCAGCGGGTAAGTCTCCCAAGAGAAATGGTTTTCCTTGTGCCGACTTGTGATCCTCACGCTCTTTATCCAGCCCATTATTTCAAGAAAGTTTAGCAAAGGTTTCGACATATGGACAAGATGATGATGTAGGTGACGAGAAGTTTCCATACACGAGGCCATCTGAATGAGTGAGTTGGTTATGAGCCGTGGGTAAGAGAGATTTTGGTCCGTCGGCTATCAATGCAACCTTTGGGCATTTCTTCTGAGATCCAACAATCTTTCGAAGCTTCTAAACCATTGGTCTTCTGTTACTATTTCATTCCATTTTCCATATGGGGAGATGAGCATAACTTTAAGGGATCTTCGGATGATGGCTGGCTTGTCCATAATAGTAAAATATTACCAAGAACACATCCCAACTGATGAAGAGTTGTCTTCGTCTCGGCTTAAAAGTCCTCGAGATGCTTATCATTCGGAGGCTTGTCTGAAGCTGTTCGCTGAGTTGTCGCAGTTCGACAATATTACAAAGATTCATTATGACGACTGGTTGGTCTACTTCAGCCAGAGGATGAAGTAATATTTCTTTCGATACCTTCTTTTTACTTCACGTTTTGCATGCTCTTAGCTTATTTTCTTCTGACATGGGACACTTCTTTCTTCTTGAAGCATTAATTATGAAGAATATGAGATCTTGCTAGAAGACCTGGCCTTAATGAGGGAACGTTTCGAACAAAGTTTTGCAATCCAAATGAGCTTACTCTAACTTGTGAACTGACAGGTTTCTTAGTATATTGGTTATCGGCAGTTGTGTTGCCTAGCTCCAAGGGTGCTGATGGGGTCAGGGTTTCTTACTTCGTCGTGGCAGAAGCTCTTGCAAATGGTCACCGATATTCTTTAGCATCGCCGGTGTTATGTAGTCTATATAGGGCTTTTGGCAATATTGCCAGTAACAAAGATCAACCCGGGCAAGGGATGAATGTGGCTTATTGCCTATGGCATTTCTTCTGCGGGTGGTTGGGTATATATTTTCCATGAACATATGGAATGGATCTCTTTCGGTATCTCCACACCGATCACGTGCCTCTTTATTGTTACAGAAAACTTGAGATGATAGTGCAATCATCTGATTGGATAGCTTCAAAAATTGGCAGCTAGGCAGAATTTGCTTTTATCACTTTCCTATTTCTAACATCGAAGAGGATCGAGAAGTCGTTGATGATAAGCGTGCTGTGAATAATCTTGATAGGGAGTTCTTGGTGTCTATTTGCATTTCTTCACTTCCACTGCGCGAAGGAATATAGTTCTAGAGGGAGCCTTATTACCTTAGCCGGTTTGCCAGGCAATTCGGATATGATCAGGGTGTTCAGATAACGTTACCGGATGTAGCCAAAGTAGAGTGGGCGTACGGCATTGGTCCTGCTCACTGGGAGTGGATATGGCATCAACTTCTAACGATGCGAATGGGCACGAAATTCATGCTTCCTGGCCTTTATCGGAAGACTGGCGGTCCTTATGGTTGGATGAGATGGTGGGTGCATCAATATGCTTTGATTCGGAACAACAGCTCTGTTGATGATCCAATCTAAATTCTTCCTTCAAGGCTGATAGAGGTCCTTGCTGATGGATTGGGTTATTATAGAGAGTAGACTGAAGCGTATTTGTCATCAAGCATTAGGCATAAGACTCTCTGAGTGTGTCAATTGACCGTCATAAGGAAGATACGGCATTGGACGGCTGGCATACTTTCGGAATACCTTTGGTGAAATGGTCACAAGAAGTAGGGTTCACGCGTCTTCTAGTAGTTAAAGGTGATAATGATGACAATTGGTTAATTAGTGAAGAGGACTCGACGATGACCGGACTGGTGAATGAAATATCAGACCATGTTGGCATAAGAGAGCAGGTCAGGAAGATTGGAGAGGATAACCTGCAAGGGACCACTATGTCGGTGAATGACACAATTGTATTTGTGGCCCATGGTGCTTCTAGTGTTGAGGACATGGCGGAGTCGCTGGCGCTAACTGAAGTGATCAATACTGATAGCGATACTACTGAACTTATGAATGTGACTTCAACGCTATTGACTGAGATCATTGAGCCATTCGTTAGCGCGATGATACACAATATGGATTCCTCAAAATCTATCACCGACTCATCTTCTGGTATAGCTCTTTCATAGCTTCTTGGTGTATTCTTTTTTTGTACTTATCATTTCATTACATACTCGCTCTGTTTCTTTTGTTGCAGTTATTACCAGTTCTGATGCTACTACTCACGGAGCATTCGACATTCCTTATTTTGATTGTTTAGACTGTTTCGGGCAGAGCATACTGAGAGGTCTATCCTCCAATATCTCAAAGGTGTTGGCTGAGTCGTGTGAGTGGCATACACTAGGAGCTAGAGTGAAAGCATGGGAAGCTTGTGCAGGGGTAATTGGGCTTGATGTATCCAAAATAGTGTGTTGTATTTCTTATTTTGAGGATTTTGTTGTGCAGGTTGCTATGGCTGAACGGATTAAACCTGACCCTATGGCCGAAGAGAAATGGTGAGTGTTGTCTTCTTTGTTGCCTGTCGTAGAGCAGCAAGAACACTCGGCAGTGGGTGCTAGAATGACTTTAGAAGATAGTGAGACTCAACGTTTGGGGTGTATTAATCGTCTTACTGATGTCAGATCCGAGATCGTGCGGTTGCTAACAGAAGAAGCGACCATAAATCTTGACGTAGCTCGTCTCGACCTTGTCGTTAACTAGAATCGTATTGAGGTCGCACAGCTCGAAAGTGAAGGAGAGGCGGCGCGCAAGCAAATGGCTGATTTCGAAACCGAACTTCATGACATCCCGGATCCTACGCTAGTGCTAACAGAGGCAAAGGCTACCATGGAAGCGACATAGAAAGACGTGATGCATTTCATAGCAAGGTGCTTAGGGAAGCTGTAATTTTGCTCTTTTGTTCTTTACAGTCATTGTTAGACAAAAGCAATGTTAGAAATTTATTTTGAATGCTCAACTGATATTTGCATCTAATGTAATTGACATTGGAACTGGTAATTGTGTGCTTTATGATTCCAAGAAATGACAATGATTCTTTTGCTAAACTACCACTTGGTGTTGTGTATTTAAGACTAGCATGGATAAGATGATGTGTTATGTATGAATTTAATGTGAGTTGAGCAGATTAATCAAAAGGTGAATGGAAAATGCGTAAAAATAATACTTCCCTTTTACTTAACCTGCGTACCCTTAAATTATCGCTTTCAAAAGATGTCTGTGTCATAAATTCAAAATTTTCGTCCAGTCACTTGTTATCAGGTTTATTTGTCATCCTTTCTGGCCTACCCCCAGTCATTTCTTCCTGCAGACTTGAATTTCTCATCATATATTGGGGCTTGGCCCCAGTCGTCTTCTTCTATAAACTTGAGTTTCTCATCATATATTGGGGCTTGCCCCCAATCGTCTTCTTCTATAAACTTGAGCTTCTCCTCATATATTAGGGCTTGCCCCCAGTCGTCTCCTTTTATAAACTTGAGTTTCTCATCATATATTGGGGCTTACCCCTAGTGTATTTGGCTCGTCATTTTGTGAGACCGCCTCCTTCTGATGAAAGATGTCCTGTACTTTAGAAATCCATATAGAATACCCGTCTGATCATAATCTTTAATCGCATATTCTTGTTGCGGAATTATTCATAAGAGAAAGCCGTCGATATTCTTAAGATGAACTAATACATAATAGAATATAAGGCCATATATATATATATATATTGGAGATTCCCAGCCTTGACTTGTCCTCATATAGCGTAGAAGAATATCACAATCATGATGAGGGAATTCATGAGAAAATGTGAAAGCCGAATACATAGCGAGATGTTCTGATCGTCTTCATATAGGACCATGTGTGTATAAGGGATTGATAATAATAGAATGTCCCGGTCATCTTCACACAGAACCATACGTATAAGAGACCATCAACTTTAAATTGCTCTCCTATTAAGTAGAGGGATTCCGGAATATAAGGATAGTAATAAGAGAGCTTGTGATGAAGACGTCATAACATGAGAATTTTGTGCTTCGCGTAGGCTTCCCATGAAATGCTCTTGTCTGATCTGACTGGTTTGGTAGGAACATAGCGAGTTAGTTAGTGATTTGTAGAGTCAATATTTTTGGCATCCTTTGACCATGGTACCTGTCATTAAGAGAAGCTATACGAACATTTTATATTCATATGTGTATCAGTGCGATATGAGTGGGTGTGTGAATGAGTAAAAAATGTGGTGTATATATGAAATAGATGCACGAACAAAAATAAGTACACCCCTATCTACTTTATAACTTGTCAGAACTACTCATAGGCATTCATGACTATTCAAGTTCAGGAAACGGAGTCTTCGAGCTAATGTTTTTTTCCTAGGTGATACCTATTGGAACCGTACTAGCCGGGGCTCTCTCGGACTCTTCAATCTTCAAACTGACGATGCCTTGATTTATCATTCTTTGTATCTTTCCCTTCAGGATGAAGCATTGCTTGGTTTTATGGCTTATGCATCTGTGATATTCGCGGTAGTTGGGGTGATCTGCGCGCCCCAATTCAGCTGGCTGAATAGGTTCTGGGAACTACAATTCTCCTTTTTCGATTAACTGCTCCATAATTAAGATAAGGTCCTCGATGTCAAATGTATATAGTCCATTCTTTCTGTCTCGCTTACTGATCGTTATGTGTTGTGACCTTTGAGGCTCTTTGCCCTTGTCTTGTATCTCCGTTACACTGATTTCTGCCTCATGCGCTGAATTCAATCGCTTTCAGCTCCTAGGGTTCTTTCTTGCGTCAGCTCATGTTCTCTTTCCCGTTTCATGTTTTGACTCTTTCGCTTGGGACCACGTCTTTGAAACAGACTGCTCTACCATACGAACCTCCGCAACCAGGTTACGAAGGGTGAAAGAGATGTTGCTTAGCAGCTCGTTATTTGCTCGGGATGGGCCTGTTGTCTCACTGTAACTGGTTCCTGTACTACCCCCGGTGATTCTCCTTCCAACTATCGGGCAGGCGGAGTGATACCAAGGGCTACATTCTGTGAGATCAAGGTGGCTAACGCCTCCTGAACTTCTCCCATCTGCCTAGATAACTCCCTGTGAGCTTCGACCAATTCGTTGATCTATTCTCGAATCGTTAACAGTTCGACGTCTTATCCTGCCAGCTCTCTTTCTTCAATGGTATGTACCATCACGGCTTGTACCGATCTTTCATTGTGAATCGGTGGTATCATGGGTGTTATCGACACTACAACTGACATACCCCGATTGGTCTCTTATGTCTTCAGCTTAATAGTACCCTGGTTGATTAGTCTTTGTACTTTCCCTTTCAAGATGAGGCATTCTTCTATCTCATGTCCTAGGATCCGATGATACACACAATAATTGGGGGCATCCACTTGCCCTACTTCATTTGGTCGGATGCAGCTCCCCTTCTTTGACCACTTGCTCCACTATCGAAACAAGATCTTCCAGGTCAAACGAATAACGCCCGTTTACTCTGTCCCATCCGACGATCGTCATCTTTCTCGGTCTTCGCGGCCCTTTATCTTTTGCCTGAGTTTTTGCTGGCTTGCCTTTGATCTTGTATTCCGGATGTAGGCATTTTCAATCTTTAGAGGCCTTGCTTTTGTCGATGTAATTTGACGCAGCCGTCTTTCCAATCTCCCATCTCAGTCTTTCAGCTTTGAATTGCGCTCTCAGTGCAGCTCCTTCTACCATATGGGCTTTTGTCGCTAGGTCCAAGAATGTTGAGAAACTGTGCCCAGATAAACCAAATGAAATCATTGCGTCCATGGCCTGCATGCACATCTTGACTTGCTCGATCTCACTGGGTAACTCTCGATATTGTGTTGCTATAATGCCCCACCTGTCGATGAACTTCTCGACTGATTCTCCTTGCCTCTGACAAACCATGGCTAGGTCTGTCAATGATACCTCTCACTCAGTAGAGAAAAACTTGGAAATGAACAGTTCTTGCATCTGATCCCAGGTCCTGATGGACCCTGCAGGTAACGAGATGTCCCATTGAAATGCCTTTCCGGTCAATGTCGACCCAAACAATCTGAGGCAATATGAGGTACTGTGTACCAGTTCCCAAGCATCGTCATGAATTGGATCATATGCTCCTCGGGTGACCCTTTACCATCGAATTGTGGAAAGTCAGGGCGCTTAAAGTTGTTAGGGAACGGGATTTAGTCAACTTCAGATGGATACGGTACCCGATAGACGTATGTTCCTCTCTTCTCCTTCTCTTTCTCCTGACGCATTAGGTTCGAGACTGTTTTGGATAATTCCTCTCTTATGAGATGCATCGAAGGTGCTGGTATGTGTTCGAATGCGACGTTCCTCGGTCGGACTTGTGGCTCTATGGCTATTGGCTCTTCTGTTGCCCCCTGTAATTCTTCCGATAACTATTTAATGGGGATGGCTGCACCTCTGGTTGCTCCCTGGGAAATTAAAGCCGGTAAAGCTTCTTTCATTTCCCTTATTTCACTATTCATGTCCTCTTAGACCTGTGCTATTTCATTTATCTGCTCTTGGATTGGAGGCAACTCAACATCTCGATCAGTTGGTTGCTCTTCTTCAACGACCTAATGTTGAACCTCCAATTCATACATTGCATTGCCCATTACACTACATAATTTGCATGATTTTCATGGTTTAAAGGCCCACCTAACATGTGTTTTGTGATTGTAGAGATAAGAGTGGATTTCATCAAATTGGAGCCAAAAGATTATATTTGAAGACATTGGATGAAGTCCTAAGATGGACCAAGGAAAGAAGAAGAAAGAGAGAGGAAAGAGAATGAAGAAAAGAAGAAAAAGATGAAGAAATATAAGGCTGACCGGTTGTCCGACCGGTCAGCCACATCAAAGGAATCAAGTAGCCTTCATGCACACTGTATGAAGGCTTCGCAAGTTGAAGATAGGCCGACCGGTCACGACCGGTCGGCCATGTATACTGGATCAAGGCAAAAAGAGCCCGACCGGTCATGACCGGTCGGGCATGCACGCTGGAATGAATGGAAAATCAGCCGACCGGTCACGACCGGTCGGCTCTGCGTAAGAAAGGAGTCCTTTCTAATTCGGGACTCCGAAAATTGCTGCACAAGGCATAGGATTTCGCAGAATCCGACGCAAGGGAGGATTGTTGCTATAAAAGGCCACCTAGGGGCTCTCCCTAAGGTATCAGAGAAGAGAAGGAACGTGAGTTTGGAGGCTGAAGGCGACTGTGGAGCGTCTGCAACATCTATCTTCGGGTTTTTCTAGTTTTATGCTTTATTTTTGAGTTTTTAGTTGTAGCATGACTATGCTCGGCTAAAACCTCTCAGCTAAGGCTGAGAGGTGAAGCTTGTAGCCAGTTCTATGTTAATTTCAGTTTGATTCAAGTATTTTTAATTCAAAGTTGGATTTTTCTTATGTTTCAGTCCAATAGGTGGTAGTTTGAGATGTCTTATCTGAGTTTATGTGCTCCGGACATGAATTCCTTTTAATTCTCTGAGATTATCACAGGTTGCTTGTTTAGATTCGAATTATAGTAATCCTTGAGCAGGCCATAGTCCATAGGCATGGCTGTTACTCCGCAGGCTATGAATTTGAATTCTACATTGATTGAATGGACTTGAACTTGGAAGTTCAACTTGAATTGGATGAATGTGTGTGAATGCTTTACTTTCCAACTAGATGAGAGATAGGACTTCAAATCTAGTTGTGTTCTCTACTTGGATTGACTGAATTGACATAGGATTGCTACAAGTGGATCCTTGAAAGCCTTAGTACATTATATCTTTGATTTTTCATTAAGTTACTGTTTTAATTAAACATCCTATTGAATTTGAATTTACTCTATTAAACTGAGTTGCTGGAGTAATTAGGAAGCTGTTACTCTTTCCCTGTGGATCGACCTCGGTCTTACCGAGATTTATTACTACATCGCAGCCTTACACTTGAGGCGAGCGAACAAGTTTTTGGCGCCGCTGCCGGGGAAATTAGATAGTAGCTTTCAAATAGTTTCAGTGGCTGCAGAAGTAGAAGTAGATAGGTTTTTCTGATCTTTCTTAGAACTAACATAGTTTTCTGTTTTGTAGGAATTCTTCTTTCAGTTAAAGCGCATCAGGTGATACCTTTCTAACTTAGCTTTTTCAGAATTTTTAGTTCAGATTTTAGTTTTCTAGAATAGGATTAGTTTCAGTTTCTGGTTGAGTGGTTTATGTCCCATTGGGAATGTAATCATTCAAATCGTCTTCAATCTGAAGGTGGCTTAGTTGGACCATTGTCAGTTCATAGACAAGTCCGGAATTATCAAGAGCATCGTGAAAGATTGGGGAGTATGGATCAAACACCCTTAAGGAATCCTCCCCCCCCCTACTCCAACCACAAACGCAAATCAGGAAGGAGTAGGAGAGAATGAGGTACATAATGTTCCTCCAATGAGATCACTACGGGATTACCTACAACCTGCTCGTACAATTACACCTTCTTACATAGTTCTACCAGCTAACGGTGGGACCCTTGACATAAAACCGGGAGTAATCCAACTTTTACCTAAATTTCATGGGCTAGACTCTGACCGCCCATACTTACACTTGCAAGAATTCGAAGAAGTGTTGGCCACCTTGCATTATCCCAATGTTTCTGGGGATACAATCAGACTTAAACTTTTTCCCTTCACCTTGAAAGAAAGAGCCAAAGATTGGCTTCACTCTCTTAGACCATATTCGATTGGGTCATGGGTTGAGATGAACCGGGAATTCTTGAAAAAGTTCTTCCCAGCTCATAAAACAAACACTCTTCGAAGGGCCATAATGAATTTCTCAGCTAAAGAGGGTGAATCATTCTTTCAATGTTGGGAAAGATTTAAGGAACTCCTGCTTGCTTGCCCACATCATGGCTATGAGAGTTGGCGAATTATAAATTTTTTCAATGATGGATTAAGTTCTAATATGCGCCAAGTTGTGGAAATGATGTGCAATGGCGAGTTTATGAGTAAAAATCCAGATGATGCTTGGAGTTACTTGGACATGTTGGCTGAAAACGCCCAATCTTGGGACACCTCGGATAAACCCAAGAACCCCAAGCCTACTCAAGAGAAAGGAGGGATATATGTCCTTAAAGAGGAAGACGACGTAAATGCAAGGATAGCCAACCTCACAAGGAAGGTTGAGGCCATGGAACTTAGCAAAAATGGAGTTTCCAAGTCCAAGGAAGCTGTTGAAACCACATGTGGGATTTGTCTCACTGACTTACACGCTACGCAAGATTGTCCTACAATTCCTACATTTAAGGAAGTGCTGCAAGAGACAGCCAATGCCACATATGGTTATCAACAGCCCTTCAATGGACCGGTAGGTAATACGTACAATGAGAGTTGGAAGAACCACCCGAATTTCAGTTGGAAGAATGCCCCAACGGGCAATCCTACCAACTCCCAAAGAGGGTCACCCATGCAAAATATGGCCCCACCTCAATTCTCATTGGAGGATACCTTGAGAGCATTTATGCAAGGGCAAGCGCAAATAAATGAATCAAATCAGCAAATGTTCCAAGAGCTGAAAGTCTCGGTTGATGAGATTAAGGGACGCTTGAATGCTAGGGAAGGGACCTTTCCGGCCCAACCTCAGCCCAATCCAAAGCAAGTACATGAAGTGAGCATCCCTAATCCTTCCAACCAAAACATGGAGCAAGCTAAATCCATTACCACCCTTAGAAGTGGTAAATAAATTGACAAAACTATTCCGGTGAAGGCCGATGAGCCTAATGATCCGGTAAATTCTGAGGATGAAAATGGATCTAACTTAGCCCCACAACAACCGGAACGCATTTACAAGCCCATAGCACCATTCCCTTCAAGATTGGTTGCCCCAAAATCTCTCCCAAATTCTCAAGATATTCTAGAGATTTTCAGACAAGTCAAGATCAACATCCCTTTGCTTGATGCCATCAAACAAATTCCCTCTTATGCCAAGTTCCTAAAAGATCTATGCACGACAAAACGCAAATATAATGTGCAGCAAAAGGCATTCTTAACTGAGCAAGTTAGTGCCATCCTCACTCAAAAGACCCCCCCAAAATTCAAAGATCCCGATAGTCCCACCGTCTCATGTATCATTGGAGACTACCGGATTGAACGTGCCTTGTTAGACTTGGGGGCGAGTGTGAACTTGATCCCATACTCGGTATATGAGCAATTGGGTCTTGGTGAATTAAAACCCACCAAAACCACGTTGCAACTCGCTGATAGATCTATCCGTGTACCGAGGGGGATAGTTGAGGATGTTCTAGTCCAAGTTGACAAATTCTACTATCCAGTAGATTTTATCGTCTTGGACACACAACCGGTTTTGGATGCTAGCACCCAAATACCGGTGATATTAGGCCGCCCATTCCTTGCCACATCAAACGCAATCATCAATTGCCGGAATGGGGTGATGCAAATATCTTTTGGAAACATGACACTAGAGGTAAATGTGTTTCATTTGGGCAAAAGACATAGGGATGTCGATGATGATGAGTTCTTCGATGTGAACATGCTCGAAACTTTTGAAGAAGAAGAACTCCTCCAACTTGAACCACTAGAAAGCTTGGAGACATGCTTAGCACATATCATGGATTCCGAAGATCCCATCAGTAGCGAGATTGTGCAGGCATTAAACATAGAAAGACCGGTAGTTGATACTAGCCGGTGGAGGCACCACTTTGAAAAATTGCCACCAACCACATCAAGGCCTCTACCGTCTAGCATCAAACCACCGAAGCTTGACCTCAAACCATTGCCATCAGAGCTTAAATATGTATATTTGGGTCAAGAGGAAACTTTCCCAGTTGTCATTGCCTCCCACCTAGAAAAAGACCAAGAGCTCAAGTTGATTGAGTTACTCAAAAAACACCGGGAAGCCATAGGTTGGACAATAGCGGATCTCAAAGGGATAGATCCTTCGGTTTGCACTCACCGTATACACCTTGAAGAAAACACAAAAACGACTAGACAACCTCAAAGATGGTTAAATCCAAACATGATGGAGGTTGTCAAAGCCGAGGTGTTAAAGCTATTGGATGTGGGTATCATCTACCCCATCTCAGATAGCCAATGGGTGAGTCCTACCCAAGTTGTCCCCAAGAAATCCGGTATTACCATCATTGAAAACACCAACAACGAGCTTATACCGACTAGGGTGACCACCGGTTGGCGTATATGCATTGATTATAGGAAGCTCAATACGGTCACTAGGAAAGACCACTTCCCTCTCCCATTTATGGATCAAATCTTGGAGAGGTTGGCAGGCCATCCCTATTACTGCTTCCTAGATGGCTATTCCGGATACAATCAAATTGAGATAGCTCCGGAAGACCAAGAGAAAACCACATTTACATGCCCGTTTGGTACCTTCGCTTACCGATGGATGCCATTCGGGTTATGCAATGCACCCGCCACATTCCAACGATGCATGTTGAGTATTTTTTCGGACATGGTGGGTGAGTTTCTTGAGGTGTTCATGGATGACTTTTCTGTTTTTGGTTGTACTTTTGATGAGTGTCTCGAACACTTGAAGTTGGTCTTGAGGAGGTGTGAGGAAAAACAACTTGTATTAAACTGGGAAAAATGCCATTTCATGGTACAAAGAGGAATAGTCCTTGGACACATCATCTCGTCCAATGGAATAGAAGTAGACCGGGCGAAAATTGATATAATTTCCAATCTACCACCATCCCAAAAGCATACGCGATGTGCGGTCCTTCCTTGGACACGCCGGTTTCTATCGAAGGTTTATAAAGGACTTTAGTCACATCTCAAGGCCTTTATGCAACCTTCTACAAAAGGAAAACCAATTTGAGTGGAGTGCCGAATGTCAATTAGCTTTTTCAAAGCTAAAAGACATGTTAACAACCGCTCCTATCATACAACCACCAGATTGGTCCACTCCTTTTGAGTTGATGTGCGATGCAAGCGATTTTGCTATTGGGGCGGTGTTAGGCCAAAAGAAGGATAAAAAGCCCCATGTCATCTACTACGCAAGTAGGACCTTGAATCCTGCCCAAGTTAACTATTCGACTACGGAGAAAGAGCTCCTAGCTGTCATTTTTGCCTTGGACAAATTCAGGCCATATTTAATAGGATCCAAAGTTATTGTTTATACAGATCATGCGGCGCTGAAATACCTTCTTTCCAAGAAGGATGCTAAGCCCCGTTTGCTAAGATGGATCCTACTCCTTCAAGAATTCGATTTGGAGATCAAAGATAAGAAGGGGGTAGAAAATGTGGTGGCGGATCATTTATCCCGTCTAGTCCTACCAAATTCCATTGACGAGTCACCTATTGAGGACTCATTCCCTGATGAGCAACTCTTTGTTGCTATGCATCCACCATGGTACGCTGATATAGCCAATTATCTTTCCACAGGTGCAATGCCGACTCATTGGACTGCGCAAGACAAACGTAAATTTCTAAGGGAAGTGCGCAGATTTTTCTGGGATGAACCTCTATTGTTTAAATATTGCCCAGACCAAATTATAAGGAGATGCGTCCCCGATGATGAACACAATTCAGTCATCTCCTTTTGTCATGATCAAGCATGTGGGGGTCATTTTTCAGCCAAGAAAACAACTGCAAAAATTTTGCAGTGTGGTTTTTATTGGCCCACGTTATTTAAGGACACCCACGAATTTTGCAAAGCTTGCGAGCGCTGCCAGAAGTTAGGAGGATTATCCCGTCGAAATATGATGCCCCTCACCCCAATTCAACATCTTGAAGTCTTTGACTGTTGAGGCATCGATTTCATGGGACCATTCCCCTCATCTTTTGGACATGTCTATATTCTGCTTGCCGTAGACTATGTGTCTAAATGGATAGAGGCTATCCCATGTAGAACCAACGATCATCGTACGGTTCTCAAGTTTCTCAAAGAAAATATACTTTCTAGATTTGGGACACCTCGAGCCATTATTAGTGATGGTGGTTCTCACTTTTGCAATAGACCTTTTGAAACTTTGATGAAGAAATATGGTATTAGGCACAAAGTGAGTACCCCATACCACCCACAAACAAGTGGACAAGCTGAAATCTCCAATAGAAAAATCAAGCAGATTTTAGAAAAGACGGTGCGACCGGATCGCAAGGATTGGTCCCTACGATTAGATGATGCACTTTGGGCTCACCGTACTGCCTACAAGACACCCATTGGAATGTCCCCTTATAGACTTGTCTATGGAAAAGCTTGCCACTTGCCTGTGGAGATAGAACACAAAGCCTATTGGGCAATTCGGGCCCTAAATTTCGACATAGACAAAGCTAGCTCGCTTCGCAAACTTCAATTAAATGAGCTTGATGAGATCCGGAACGATGCATATGAGAATTCGAGAATTTACAAGAGCAAGATGAAGGCCTTTCATGACAAGCACATTTTAAGGAAATCTTTCCATGAAGGACAGAAAGTGCTCCTATATAATGCCCGACTTCATCTTTTTCCAGGAAAATTACGATCTCGATGGACCGGCCCATATATTGTTAAAGAAGTTTTTCCTCATGGGGCTGTTGAGATTGAGAATGCAGCGAATGGTGACTGTTTCAAAGTTAATGGACAACGCCTTAAACCATTTGTTGAGAAATTTGATTCAGAGGACATGTCCATCTCCCTAAATGATCCTGTCTATCAGGATGATTGATCTCCTAGTCTGATGGAGGTATAGCATAGGTAGGTTTAGTTTTGTTTTACTGTTTTAGTAGGATTTAGTTGTTGGAATTGCAGACCTCCATGATCGCTCTCTCAGGTACTATTGATTCTCACTCTCTCATATTTTACCATTGTTCTCATGTTCATGCTAACTAACTATCTTTTTACATTGAGGACAATGCAAGATTTGGTTGGGGGGTGAGATGAGATCCCTCATCTAGCATATTGCAACATTTCGAGCTTCATATGCACAAATTTTTTTCGAATTTTCTAACATCTCAAAACTCTTTTAGAAAATTTTGTTTCTATACATTTGAGAGGCTATGAGTAGAAGAGGAGGAGAAACGAAGTGTGTGATGTTGTAGTCTTGAATTTCTTCCAACATAATGGTTTTATATGTTAATTCCCCTATTGTTGTGATTGATAGAAAATTTGAACACCTTTACACCAAGTTCACATTACACGATTTTCATGAGTGACAGGTTTATGTGATTTGTGGATTAGCTAGACTTTGGTTTAGAGGTGTTGAGTAGCCAAGCCGGGGTATTTTGTCCATCGTTGTCCATGGGAAAATAATGAAAGATATGGATTTCTAAAAATCCTATCGAAGTTAAAAGAAAAAGGAAAGAAAGGATGAAATCGGGAAGGAAAGAAAAATGGTGGAAAATTCCGAAAAGGGCTACCTATTACCAACCGGGGGATGGTCGAACCGTAACCAAAGCCGGAAATGGGACGTAGTGTGAAAGCCGTCGGAAGGACGGTAAGGCAAATTCCTGTCATAGGCTTGTTGTTGCTCTGTGCACCTTAAAATCCTTGGTTTACTTAATCTATGAAGAAGATGATCCCTAGAAACTCATGAGATGAACTTTCACTATGCACACTAGGTTGAATTTGTTCGAGTTCTTCTATTTATCAATCAATCAGCGGGAATTTCATGTAGACACTTATTATGTCTTGAGAGTCCAAGGTTCAGCTTCTAACACCTAATTTTTTCAAATTTTACACTTATACATCTTGGAATGGATAGAAACATGATTTCTGGAAGAGAGTTGGATTTGGAGGTTTGAAACTGTTTCACACATATTTTGCTCGGGACTAGCAAAAAGCTGGTTGGGGGGTGTGTTGAACCTCCAATTCATACATTGCATTGCCCATTACACTACATAATTTGCATGATTTTCATGGTTTAAAGGCCCACCTAACATGTGTTTTGTGATTGTAGAGATAAGAGTGGATTTCATCAAATTGGAGCCAAAAGATTATATTTGAAGACATTGGATGAAGTCCTAAGATGGACCAAGGAAAGAAGAAGAAAGAGAGAGGAAAGAGAATGAAGAAAAGAAGAAAAAGATGAAGAAATATAAGGCTGACCGGTTGTCCGACCGGTCAGCCACATCAAAGGAATCAAGTAGAAGAGAGGCCGACCGGTCGTGACCGGTCGGCCATGCACACTGTATGAAGGCTTCGCAAGTTGAAGATAGGCCGACCGGTCACGACCGGTCGGCCATGTATACTGGATCAAGGCAAAAAGAGCCCGACCGGTCATGACCGGTCGGGCATGCACGCTGGAATGAATGGAAAATCAGCCGACCGGTCACGACCGGTCGGCTCTGCGTAAGAAGGAGTCCTTTCTAATTCGGGACTCCGAAAATTGCTGCGCAAGGCGTAGGATTTCGCAGAATCCGACGCAAGGGAGGATTGTTGCTATAAAAGGCCACCTAGGGGCTCTCCCTAAGGTATCAGAGAAGAGAAGGAACGTGAGTTTGGAGGCTGAAGGCGACTGTAGAGCGTCTGCAACATCTATCTTCGGGTTTTTCTACTTTTATGCTTTATTTTTGAGTTTTTAGTTGTAGCATGACTATGCTCGGCTAAAACCTCTCAGCTAAGGCTGAGAGGTGAAGCTTGTAGCCAGTTCTATGTTAATTTCAGTTTGATTCAAGTATTTTTAATTCAAAGTTGGATTTTTCTTATGTTTCAGTCCAATAGGTGGTAGTTTGAGATGTCTTATCTGAGTTTATGTGCTCCGGACATGAATTCCTTTTAATTCTCTGAGATTATCACAGGTTGCTTGTTTAGATTCGAATTATAGTAATCCTTGAGCAGGCCATAGTCCATAGGCATGGCTGTTACTCCGCAGGCTATGAATTTGAATTCTACATTGATTGAATGGACTTGAACTTGGAAGTTCAACTTGAATTGGATGAATGTGTGTGAATGCTTTACTTTCAACTAGATGAGAGATAGGACTTCAAATCTAGTTGTGTTCTCTACTTGGATTGACTGAATTGACATAGGATTGCTACAAGTGGATCCTTGAAAGCCTTAGTACATTATATCTTTAATTTTTCATTAAGTTACTGTTTTAATTAAACATCCTATTGAATTTGAATTTACTCTATTAAACTGAGTTGCTGGAGTAATTAGGAAGCTGTTACTCTTTCCCTGTAGGATCGACCTCGGTCTTACCGAGATTTATTACTACATCACAGCCTTACACTTGAGGCGAGCGAACACCTAAATCATGACGACTTGTACCAACTGTGGCTTTAGTCCAATCGCAGCTGCCTTGTTGATGGTTACTTTTGCTGATTCTGTGGTGATCTTCGAAAAATGGATTCTAGCAACTCCTTAGTTGGCTTGACTGCTTTTAGCAGCGCTAGAAATTCTTTAATAGATAAGATGAACCCTTACATCTTATGTGTTGTCGTTTTGTTGGTACGACTGATCGGTTGTTGCTTTCCAATACCAGAGTATGATATTACAGTGCTCACTTCCTTACCAACATATTTACTTTTCAAACCCTCAATCTTCTTCAGCTGTTTGCGCCTTTGCACAACCTGCCAGCTGGATTCGATAGTTATTGACTTTGATGTTGTGAGATGGGGAAAGTAAAATCCTCCTGTTGTCAGGAAAATCATAATTGCTGCCATTTCTCCTGTTTTGGTGGTTAGTTCTTTTGCTAAGGTTCTTTTTCTAGGATTGTTTGCACAACCATACAAGCATTAGGACATCCTACAACTTCAAAAGGAAAAGAACAGGTGACCTTACCGATTGCGATGCAGTTTGATGAGAAACGAAATGCATACGATGGATCAAATGCATGCTATGAGAAATTCATGTTATGTTTTCTTTTAAATTATTTTAGGAATACCTTTTGGAAACAGTTTAAGAAAACTTTTGATAAACCAATTTCAAATTCTTTTGCCTTAAAGATAAAGGGAAGAACATTCCCGTTGAGAGTCGCTAGTTTGGCGCCCGTGAAGGCGCCAAACATTTCTCCTTGCGGTAACTTTCTTATGCATACTTTCATGTCTGCAAATGATTTATCTTAGAACGTTTCTTTTCTTAAAGATAACCAGATATTCTGGTATTGTTCAATCCCCATTAGAGTTGCCAATTTGTTAAAACTAAAAAATGCGCAAGGCATTTTTCTTGTGTTTTGTTGTTCTAGGGTTTCTGAGTAATAGAAGCAGTCATAGACAATCATAGACATTCACAAAGTACACACAAGAAAGAATCGTAAGGTCGATTTTATTCCAGAGATTCCAAGATCTTTTACATTCCAGGCTGTGATACTGGTCACGAGCCCTTAATTACATCAATGGATGATCACCCTTAATTAAAAGGCAAAAGTAAATGTATGCATGCATCATAGATAAATTAAATAAAGCAATAAAAGAGTATAAATGTAAGTAAAATACACCACAAACAACATAGAGTTTTTTATGTGAAACCCTTACGGGGGAAAACCACGGCACAAAGTGACAAGATTCCACTATGAATATAGTTATACAATAGATGGAATGCTCGGGAGGAAGCTCGGATAGATCGAGCAGGTAATTTAAATCATCAGGGACTATGGTCTTGAGTTCATGGTAGTAGAGACCAAGTTTCAGATTTCTTATGGACTGAGCCATCGTTTAGACAAGTTAAATGTTTGTCTCATTTTCTTTTAGGTGTTCCTAGTTGAGAAGCAACCAGAATTTTAATCAAGTCATGTATCATAGAACCAATGACCGCCATCGAGGACGGGTGACCGCAGGAAGACATGCCATGATTCCCATGTAGTGCCTCACAGTATTAATGACTACCACTGCAGGTGTGTGACTTTCAGGAAGACACGCCATAGTTACCGTGCTCAACACAGCACCAGTATCCGTTACTATGAACGGGTGACCACCGGAAGGCATATTACGGCTACCATATGATATAACACAGTATTATTGACCATCTTCGTGGATGGGTGACTTTCATGATACATCATTGCTACTAAATGGTACAACATAGTGTCATTGACTGTCTCCGTGGATGGGTGACTTTCAGGAAGACACATCATAGCTACCAAATGGTACGGCATAGTGACATTGACTATCTCTATGGATGGGTCACCACTTGAAGACACATTATGACTGTCGGGTGGTACAATATAGTATCATTGACCGTCGCTGTGGACGGGTGACTTTTAGGAAGACACACCGCGATTACCTTAGTTACTCAACTAACAGACCTCGCTTTGGATGGAAAGTGCATCAACTGGTTTTAGCGATAGTAGTTCATAATGAAGTATTTCAGATGTTTTGGAACTCTTTGAATACAGTTTTCGATGGTAACCATAGTCCATTTGATTTAATTTCATATCTCGATCCGGGATGAATAAAGTTCATGTAATGGATATAAGGAGCACAAAGTAAATATACTTGATTGCATACTCGAGAGAAGGTTGCACTATGCTTGATGTTTACTGCACCGGGTGAATTATGCACTTGATTTGGTTAATCTACTTTATGCATGTCTTTAATTCAACCACGTCATTGTTAATAATTGATGCTTCGAGCAATTGGATCACTCGGATAGGCTGTGTCGAGCTGTATTTCTTTGAGAAGTTCGAGTTTCATGAGCTGGATTGCACATTTCTGGTACTTGAAAATGCCTAAGTATCGGGGCTGATATATGCATGCTTATGCCAATAATTGATGAACGGTGGGGATCAGTGTCCCATAAGTGCTTGATTTAGTTTCTTTACGACATGAGGATGTTAAATCCGTCTTGGCCTCAGTGTGACTGCATTTAATTCTACTTGGCGTCAGTCGATCTTTAAGCCAACAAGGCACTTCCCAGGGCTGAAAATGACTAAGTATTGAGCCTATTTATTGCTTAATTAGTGCATTCAATGATTAGGATAACATATAATGTTGATGTAATGTATTATTATGTTACTTCGGATCATGGAGAAACTAAGTCTCCTTCTTGACGTCGGTCAAATTCCCCTTAGTTTCAGTGAATATCGGTCACTTTGTGCTTTTAAAGAGGTGTTTATGGGATTGTGAAGATGACTAAATGTTGGTCAATTTTGATTAAATCGTTGATTTGGGCCATTCAACATCGACCATTGGAAGATCCGGTCTGGGGGATGGATAGAGGACGTCAATGTGTGTCTAGAAGACGTACTACGGCAGAGAGACGGGCCACACCATGAAGTCCCTGGGTCAGGTAAGACCGCTCTGTCGACTGTCAGCATAATGGTGGGCGCATGTGCCTTAAGGTGGGTGCATGTGGTCCCCCCTCAGGCGCATGTTGCAAATGAAGTGAGGAGAGAGAGAAAAGATCTCCCTTCCGAGCACTATGTGCTATATCATGTGAGCGCATGTGGCTTTGCCACTTAGAATTTTCTTACCTTTAAGAGGTGGTGGGCGCATGTCCCCTCCCTTAACCATTTCTTTCATGTTTTCTAAATCAAATGGACTGGGCGCATGTCACCCTTTCCGATGAAGGATTTCGGCTGGGCAATGGGCACATGTTACTCTTCCTGGTGAGGATTCTACCTCTTGTAGCACTCTGGCGTCCTCTCGAATCAAGAATTCTTTCTCTCAGCAGGTGAGTGCGCTATTTATAGCAGTTAATGGGGTCTCGAGTCCAAAAGATGAAATTTTGTGAGCGCATGTATTTGGAAGAGGGGGACCATGCGCATGTTGTAGGAGCATGAGCGCATGTCTCCAGGTGTGGGCGCATGTGCCCCTGTGGTGGGCGCATGTGCCAACACTTAGCATTTTTTAGAGTTTTGGTATTTTGGATGAAGGGAAGTTAAGCTTCCATACACATGTGGTAGGGGCATGGGCGCATGTCTCCTTGTGGTCTATGCATGTCCTTATTGTGGTGTACGCATGTACCCAGCACTTAGAATATTTTCGAAACTTCAGACTCCGATTTACTAGGCTCCCACTGTTCAAAGGACAGGTACCCTTTCGGAGACCGAAGTCACTGACACCAAAGCACTTTAAGCCTCTTATCGAGCTATAAAATGAATGAGTCGGGGTACAGATCATCAACTACTATGAATTTTGGTAGTCTCTTCCCAATTTGGACTTCTGGCTGGCTCCAAATAGGGGTAAAAAGCACTTCAGTGCGCGCAAGTAAAAGTATACATCGTATGACATTCAAATTCGGGTGTTAAGGATTTTTGAGAATTTTGGATCATTTGGCGGCAATATGCATGTCCGGTTCCCTTCTAAAATAGCATTTGTAGGCTTTCGGGTCCTTTTAGTCGGATCTAGACAGGGCAAAATACATTTCAAGGTGCGCAGGTAATAATATGTGCTGCGCGACATTTAAACTTGATAGTTAAGGGTTTTTGGAAATTTCGGATCATTTGGCGGCAATACACATGTCCAGTTCCACTCTGAAATGACATTTATAGGCTTTCAGACCCTTGAGTCGGCTTTAGATAGGGAAAAATGTAATTCAGCGTGCGCAAGTAATAATACGCGTTGTGTGACATTCAAACTTGTTGGTTAATGTTTTTCGGGCATTATGGATCATTTGGCGGCAATACGCATGTCCGGTTCTGTTCTGAAATATCATTTGTAAGTTTTGGTCATGACTGCGCAGGTTATTGCTGCGCTGGCATTCGATCGCATTTTCTGGGTGTTTCTCGATCTTGGAATTGATCTAAATCGTTGTAGATGGACCGTCGTACGTTGTTTTATCATGGGTGAGATTTTGAGCCCCAACACCCACCAAAATAAGTTTTTTGTTTTGTGTTTCAGGGGTTGACAGGTTATGGGAGAGCGATCAAGAGGAGCTTGCTTAATTTATATGTCTTAATGTAATTGAGTTGTAATGTTTATTTCCCTTTGACAAGTAATGCATTTGTGTTTTGGTAGTGTCATTGGTATGGACCATGACACGGTCTTAGGTTAGGTTTTTGTCACGTAATTGACAAAGGGGGAGATTGTAGTGCACTTTTCTGTGGCATACTAGTGCACCTTATTTATCAATCATGTGTGTGCATGTGTTGTAAGGTTGGTTGAGCCTTGACAAGCTGAAGATCGAAGATTCAAGTGGACCAGAAGCATCAAGGAAGAAGAATAGGTAAATGAGATGCCTTGGTGACCTTAGCCCTTTGAACCAAAATACCCAAACCCTCTTAGATGACTTGGACCAACTAGGAAAACCCTTAGTCATCTTCACTAACCTTAAATCACATAGAAATAATGATAAATTTGGTTAATTAAAGAGGTGGAAATTGCTGTAATTAATCAGGCCCAAAGAATAATTTTTTATAGGTCTTCGATATATCAAAGATCAGTTCAATAGGTCTTCGATTAATCGATGACCATTTCGATATATCGAAGTATGTCCAACAAACTTACAAAATCTCTGGACAGTTTCTTTGATCCATTGAAATGCTCATTCGATATATCGAAATGAATGGGTTCGATATATCGAAATCCTTTTCAATATATCATGAATTATATCCAGCAGCTTGTTGATTCTCTGGACAGATTCTCTGATATATCGAACAGGATATTTCGATATATCGAAGATCACGCCGATATATTGAAACCCTATTTTAAAGTGACCATTTTTTCCCATTTTGTGACCGTTGAAGATTTTTCTTTAAATATGGGAGAAACGATTTTTGGGCTGAGAGATGGGATTTTAAGGATTTAGAAGCCACCACCATTGCTTTTCATTAGGATGTAACGCCCCGAATTTATAAGATTTATTCTAGAATTTTTCAAAATTTTTATCGATTTTATTTTAACTAAAATATCAAGCGTTTACTTTGTTTTGAAAACAATGGACCATCCGTGAGAGTTTCGATTGGTGACCATTTACAAAAGTTCTTAGAATAATCCCATAAACGTCGTAGAAAGACCAGATTTTGAAAATCTTATAGTTTTCAAATAATTATGAAAATGCCATCTGTCTTTTTTAAGTATTATGGTTTCACGCAAATCCCATAGACGATCGTTTTCATGCATAACTCCATATATAAGCTTTTGGACATATTTTAGCCGTACACGTTGAATTTTAGCCCTCTGATCATCGTACAAATGACCCAATAAGAAATCGTAACTTGGATCGGTCTCATTTTTCTTGTCAACAGTTATTTTTGAGCTGCCTACCGGTTGTTTGGAGAAAACGGCCCTGATCCACTTTACTGGACCCCACATGAGGAGGCCAACGTAAACCGTCAGGTTTACTGTTGAACCTCCAATTTATACATGATCTAGCCCATTACATCGCATTATAGGCATGGTTTGCATAACTAAAAGACTAATCTAATGCATGTTTTGTTGATGTAGGAATGAGAGAGAGACTTCACCAAATTAATGGCTAAAAGTGAGCATTTAGGAGCCCTTGGATGAAGGCCCAAGGTGGACCAAGGAAAGAAGAAAGCAAGGAGAGGAGAGAGAAGAAGAAAGAAAGAAGAAATTGTGAAAAAAAAGAGGTTCGACCGGTCATGACTGGTCGGCCACCCTGCTGCCCACCTTAAAAGCTCACTGGACATAGGACTAGGTTGGTCTTGTTAGTGCACTTTTCTATGGCATACTAGTGCACCTTGTTTGTCAATCACAGTGAGTCTACTGTCTGTTGAGCCTAATGAAGACGAAGACCGAAGACTCAAGTGGCCCCGCTACATCAAGGAAGAAGATTCAAGTAAAAGTGATGCCTTGGTACCTTAACCTTGACCAAAACCCAACCCCTTTTCTTCTTTGATGACCTTGACCACATTAGGAAACCATTAGTCATCATAGATTGGCCCTAGTTGTCCCTGAACATCACCCAAAACATGGCCTAAAGAGAGTGGGTTGGAATGTACAATGTTCAGCAAAATACTAAGCTGAACCAGGCCTGTCCGACCGGTCAAGACCGGTCTGCCAGACCAAACAGCACCCTGTTGTGTTTACAGGTTACAGGTGGACCGACCAGTCGTGATCGGTTTGATGGACTGGACCGACCGGTCAAGACCGGTCGTATGTAGGTCCAGTTTCAACAGCAAGCTGCTGTTTTGTGCAGGTAGGAGGTCTGACCGGTCGTGACCGGTCGGCTGGGCTGGTCTGACCGGTCACGATCGGTCGGACAGACCCCCATCAAACAGTGAACAATCTGTCTTGTTTCGACGTTTGGCCGACCGGTCGGGACAGGTCGGCAGAGTCCTTTTCTGCCTGTTTTATGACCGTTGGAGCTCACCTTTCTTATATATGGAGCTCGGTTTTTGGGCATTGTACAGGGGATTTCGAGAAGGTGAAGCCACCATTGTTGGAGACCATTTGAGGCTCATTCCCAACCTATGCAAGGCATCTTCCTTGTGCTTTAACACAAGATTAGAGCATTCCAAGCTCATAAAGAAGATGACCTTCATCCCCTCTTAATCTCTAGAGTTTGGAACCTTCTTGATTGGCAAATCCTTGTCCAAAACTCTAAGATGAGATCGTTGTAGGAAAGAGACTCTAGGCAACCCATTCCCATTAGTTGTAGAGTTCTCAAACCTATCCTCATAGCACCTTAGGCATCTCAAAGGCATCGCATGCAAGGTGTTTGATCAAGTGTGGCTGAGGCATTGGCGACGCAACGGCAACACGATCGAGGGAGCAAGGGAAGCTGATTGAAGCACGGGAAAGCGGAGATCAAGCAACCCAAACCGACGCTAAACAAGGGGCTCATCCGACAAGTAGTTTGTCTTTATTGAGAGTCCATTTAGAGTTTGTTTGTCGAACTCGACCTAGGACGTTAGCCGTTCCTTGGCCCATTAGCCGGGCCTAAACTTAGTCTCCAAGGGGGAGCCTCCGACACGGGAGTGAACGTGCGTTGGGTTGAGAGTTAGCCTATGTCTAAAACTCCAGTTATGGTTGAGAGGTGAACCGGTAAAACCTCCGTGTAAAGGTTGAGAGGTGAACCTCATTTAAAACCTCTGATAGTGAATGCCGGTGTGCTCAAAGGGGTTGAGTACTTGAACCGGGAGTGGAGTAGACAAGTAGTCGAACCACTATACATCCTTGTGTTTGTGATTGTTCTTGAGCACATTTATATCTTAGCATTGTTAGTTTAATTGTCTAATTATGAATGCTTGATAGGAATGTATGCTAGGCACTAATTAGACTCATCCACACACAAGATGTACTTTCACTACTTGTGTAGACTTAAGTTCTTTGATCCATTCTCATAAGTCTACATAAGGTGCATAGGTTAGGAGCTTGATTAGTTAAATCTTTTGGTTACCTATGCATGCTGTAGACTAGGTTGTTTATTGCTTAATCATTTGCTAGTCTTGTGATTGGACCCACTTAGGCTTGGAAGCTGAAGTGTTCTTGCTTACTTTGTTTTATTTGATAATATATGTTAGTAGGCGAAAAGATTTGATAAGGCCCTAATCACCCCCCCCCCCCCCCCCCCCCCCCCCCCCCCCCTTAGGTCCTTAGACATATCTCTGAGTATCTCTATAAGCGGTAAAAGCGCAATTTCAGGTCTGACCGGTCAAGACTGGTCGGGAAACAGGTCGGCCCCTCTCTCTCTCACTATCTGGACTGCCCCTGGACAGGTCTGACCGGTCAAGACCGATCGGCCAATGTATTTTGTGCACGAATCCAGCAGCTTCTCATAGAAGCTCCAAAAATCATGCGCTGCGGGAGTTCTTGCGTAATTCTGAAAGTTTCCTGAGGCAATAGAGCCTCCCCACTATAAAAGGACATTTAGGTTCTCTTTCTAGGGTATCATAGAAGTGGAGGAACTTTGTGGGAGGTGAAGAGAGCCGTCGTGAAGCGTCTGCAACTCTCCTAAATTCAGGTTTTTATGCTTTTTAGTTTATTTTCATTATTCTAGTTAAAGCATGATGATGCTTGGATAGAACCTCTTAGCCTTGTGGGTAGTTTGAATTCGTTTTAATTCAAGTACTCTACTTTAAGTTGGATTTTGAGTTCTAGTTTGAATAAAAATTGGTATTTTTGGATGTTTTATGAGAGTTCATGTGCTTCGGACATGGGTTCCTTGCAAATTCTTTGAGATTATCATGTTTGGATTGTTTAGATTCAAATTGTAGTAACCCCTAAGCATACCATTGTCCATTGGCATGGTTGTTACTTTGAAGGCTACATATTCGACTTCTACGTGCTTCATTAAAACTAGAAGCTTAGTCTTCAACTTGAGTGGGGATTGTTTGTGTTTGAATGCTATATCTTCCAACTAGAAGAGAGATAGAACTTCAATTCTAGTTGTGTTATGCTTGGATGAGTGAATTCACATGAGGGCTCCTACAAGTGGATCCTTGAGGCCTTAGTTCCGTTTAAATTACAGATTTTACAAGTTACTGTTTTAAGTTAGTTTATGAACTTGAACTTCTAAATTAATTAAATTTGAAGTTGTTGGAATAATTAGAATTGGTTTACCTAATTCCCTGTGGATCGACCTCGATCTTACCGAGAATTATTACTACATCGCAACCTTGCACTGGAGGTGAGCGAACAAGTTTTTGGCGCCATTGTCGAGAAATCTAGGTTAAACGGTTCTAGATTGTTTTAGTAGCTATAGAAGTAGAAGTAGTTAGGGTTTACTGTTTTCTTGGGATAGTTTTTCTGAATTATAGAACTAATAAGGTTTATTTTATTTTTGTAGGAAGTTCTTCTAGTTCAAGCAAATTGGGTACTATCCTTCTAACTTAAACTCTTTCAGTTTTCAGTTTTTATTTTTAGATTTTGTTTTTAGGACTTAGGATTAGTTTAGATTGTGGATTGTGTGGTTTATGTCCCGTTGGGAACGTAACCATAACAATCGTCTCCAATCCGAAGGTGGTCTAGTTGGACCATTATCAGTCTATAGACGAGTCTGAAAATACCAAGAGCTTTGTGATAGTTTGCGGAGTATAGATCAAACACCTTTAACGAATCCTCCCCCCCTACTCCAACTACAAACGCAAATCAAGAGGGAGTAGAAGAGAATGAGGTGCACAATGCTCCTCCAATGAGAGCCTTACGAGATTACCTACAACCTGGCTCGTACAACAACACCTTCATGTCTGATTCTCCCAACAACTGGGGGAAACATCGATATAAAGCCAGGTGTAATTCAACTCATACCAAAGTTCCATGGGCTAGACTCTAAGAGCCCATACCTACACTTAAAGGAATTTGAAGAAGTGGTGGTTACTTTGCAATATGCGAATATTTCAGAACATTCCATCAAACTTAAACTCTTTCCCTTTTCATTGAAAGAAAGACCCAAGAGTTGGCTCCATTTTCTTAGACCACACTCAATAGGGTCATGGAATGAGATGACTCGGGAATTCTTGAAAAAGTTCTTCCTAGGTCATAAAACGAATACCCTTCGAAGAGCTATAATGAACTTTTCGGTTAAAGAGAATGAATCATTATTCCAATGTTGGGAAAGGTTTAAGGACCTCCTACTTGCTTGCCCACATCACGGCTACAAAAGCTGGCGAATCATAAACTTCTTCAATGATGGATTAAGTTCAACACATGCCAATTCGTAGAGATGATGTGTAACGGCGAGTTTATGAGCAAAAATTCAAATGAAGCTTGGAGTTACTTGGATATGTTGGCTGAGAATGCCCAATCATGAGATACCTCAGACAAATCTAGCAATCTCAAGCCTCCTCAACAAAAGGAAAAAAGAGGCATCTATATTCTTAAAGAAGAAGATGCTAATGCAAGGCTAGCTAACCTTATAAGGAAAGTCGAGGCCATGGAACTTAGTAAGAGTGAAGTTATAAAGCCCACTGAAGCTATTAAGAATATATATGGAATTTGTGCCACTAATATACACGTTATACAAGATTCTCATACAATTCCTACGTTTTAAGAGGTGTTACAAGAACATGCAAATGCCACCTATGGATATCAACGGCCTTTCAACGGACCGGTAGGTAACACGTACAACTCTACTTGGAAGAACTACCCACATTTCAGTTGAAAGAATGCTCCCATAGGCAATCTTACCAACTCTCAAGGAGGGCCACCCATGCAAAACATGGCCCCACTTCAATTCTCAATGGAGGATACCCTAAAGGTGTTCATGCAAGGGCAAACGCAAATTAATCAATAAAATCAGCATATGTTCCAAGAGCTTAAAGTCTCGATTGATGAGATTAAGGGATGCTTAAATGCTAGGGAATGGACTTTTCCGGCCCAACCTTAGCCCAATCCAAAGCAAGTACATGAAGTAAGCATCCCTACTCTCCCCAACCAACATGTGAAGCAAGCCAAATCTTTCACCACTCTTAGAAGTGGTAAACAAATTGACAAATCTATTCCGGTGAAGGCCGACAAGCCTAATGATCCGGTAAACTCTAAGAATGAGGACAGATCTAACTCAGCCCCATAAGAAACGGAACGCGTTTATAATCCCGTAGCACCATTCCCTTCAAGATTGGTTGCTCCAAAATCTCTCCCAAACTCTCATGATATTTTAGAGATTTTCCGACAAGTCAAGATGAACATTCCATTGCTTGATACTATTAAACAAATCCCTTCTTATGCCAAGTTTCTAAAGGACCTATGCACAACCAAACAAAAATATAATGTGCAACAAAAGGCTTTTTTGAATAAGCAAGTGAGTGCCATTCTCACTCAAAAGACTCTCACCCCCCCCCCCCCCCCCCCCCCCCACCAAAAAAAAAAAAAATCAAGGATCCCGGTAGTCCCACAATTTCATGCATCATTAGTGACTACCGGATTGAACGTGCATTGCTAAACTTGGGGGCAAGCGAAAATCTAATCCCATACTCGGTATATGAGCAATTGGGTCTTGGTAAATTAAAATCCACCAAAACCACATTGCAACTTGCTGATAGATCCATCCGTGTACCAAGAGGGATAGTTGAGGATGTATTGGTCCAAGTCGACAAATTCTACTATCCGGTGGATTTTATTGTCTTGGACACGCAACCGGTTATGGATACTAGCAATCAAATACTGGTGATTCGTGGCCGCCCGTTCCTTGCTACATAAAATGCAATCATAAATTATCGGAACGGGGTGGTGCAAATGTCCTTTGGAAACATGACATTGGAGGTGAATGTGTTCCACTTGGGCAAGAGGCATAAGGATGATGATGATGTCCACGAGGTTGATATGATTGAATCAATCGTGGAAGAGGAGTTCACTTTAAATCAGAATTTTGATCCTTTAGATGTTGTTAGCTTCAATCCCTTTGAGGATTGGGATGATGATGACGGTCCTCGTGAGATAAACATGATAGAATCTATGGAGGATGAGGAGTATTTCTAACCCAATCTGCTTGAAAGCCTGGGGACATGTTTGACACATTCCAAGGATGAATTCAATTATATTATTAATGATATTTTGGAAGTGTCAATTTCTGAAAATTTACTTGATAAGTCACCAATTTCTGATTTACACAAATTTGTTATACAGGAATTGAAAGAATTGGTGCTTGACTTACCTACAGAGAGGTGTTGAACCTCCAATTTATACATTGCATTGCCCATTACACTACATAGTTTGCATGATTTTCATGGTTTAAAGGCCCACCTAACACGTGTTTCTGTGATTGTAGGGATGAGAGTGGATTTCATCAAATTAGAGCCAAAAGAATGTATTTGAAGACATTGCATGAAGTCCTAGGATGGACCAAAGAAAGAAGAAGAAAAAGGGAGAAAAGAGAATGAAGAAAAGAAGAAAAAGTGGAAGAAAAACAAGGCTGACCGGTCGTCCGACCGGTCAGCCACATAAAAGATGTAAATGGAAGGAGGCCGACCGGTCTTGACCGGTCGGCCAGGAAGGCTGGACACATTGCAGAAGATATGCCGACCGGTCATGACCGGTCGGCTATAGGCACTGGATGAAGGATAAATCAGCCCGACCGGTCATGACCGGTCGGGCATGCACGCTGGACGCGGATAGATCTGTCCGACCGGTCATGACCGGTCGGATGTACTCGCTGGATGGTTTAAAAAGTTAGTCCGACCGGTCACGACCGGTCGGCCCTGCGTAAGAAGACTCCTTTCTAAATTGGGACTCCGAAAATTGCTGCGCAATGCGAAGGGTTTCGCAGAATCCGACGCAAGGGGGGCTTGTTGCTATAAAAGGCCACCTAGGGGCTCTCCCTAAGGTATCAGAGAAGAGAAGGAACGTGAGTTTGGAGGCTGAAGGCGACTGTGGAGCGTCTGCAACATCTATTTTCGGGTTTTTCTAGTTTTATGCTTTATTTTTGAGTTTTTAGTTGTAGCATGACTATGCTCGGCTAAAACCTCTCAGCTAAGGCTGAGAGGTGAAGCTTGTAGCCAGTTCTATGTTAATTTCAGTTTGATTCAAGTATTTTTAATTCAAAGTTGGATTTTTCTTATGTTTCAGTCCAAAAGATGGTAGTTTGAGATGTCTTATCTGAGTTCATGTGCTCCGGACATGAATTCCTTTTAATTCTCTGAGATTATCACAGGTTGCTTGTTTAGATTCGAATTATAGTAATCCTTGAGCAGGCCATAGTCCATAGGCATGGCTGTTACTCCGCAGGCTATGAATTTGAATTCTACATTGATTGAATGGATTTGAACTTGGAAGTTCAACTTGAATTGGATGAATGTGTGTGAATGCTTTACTTTCCAACTAGATGAGAGATAGGACTTCAACTCTAGTTGTGTTCTATACTTGGATTGACTGAATTGACATAGGATTGCTACAAGTGGATCCTTGAAAGCCTTAGTACATTATATCTCTGATTTTTCATTAAGTTACTGTTTTAATTAAACATCCCATTGAAATTGAATTTATTCTATTAAACTGAGTTGCTGGAGTAATTAGGAAGCTGTTACTCTTTCCCTGTGGATCGACCTCGGTCTTACCGAGATTTATTACTACATCGCAGCCTTACACTTGAGGCGAGCGAACAAGTTTTTGGCGCCGCTGCCGGGGAAATTAGATAATAGTTTTCAAATAGTTTCAGTGGCTGTAGAAGTAGATAGGTTTTTTTTTGTTTTTCTTTGAACTAACAAAGTTTTCTGTTTTGTAGGAATTCTTCTTTCAGTTCAAGCGCATCAGGTGATACCTTTCTAACTTAGTTTTTAAAATTTTCAGATTGCAGTTTTCTAGGTTAGGATTAGTTTTGATTTTTGATTGAGTGGTTTATGTCCCGTTGGGAACGTAACCATTCAAATTGTCTCCAATCTGAAGGTGGTTTAGTTGGACCATTGTCAGTCCATAGACGAGTCCGGAATTATCAAGAGCATTGTGAAAGTTTGGGGAGTATGGAGCAAACACCCTTAAGGAATCCTCCACCCCCTACTCCAACCACAAACGCAAATCAGGAAGGAGTAGGAGAGAATGAGGTACATAATGTTCCTCCAATGAGATCACTACGGGATTACCTACAACCTGCTCGTACAATTACACCTTCTTGCATAGTTCTACCAGCTAACGGTGGGACCCTTGACATAAAACCGGGAGTAATCCAACTTTTACCTAAATTCCATGGGCTAGACTCTGACCGCCCATACTTACACTTGCAAGAATTCGAAGAAGTGTTGGCCACCTTGCATTATCCCAATGTTTCTGGGGATACAATCAGACTTAAACTTTTTCCCTTCACCTTGAAAGAAAGAGCCAAAGATTGGCTTCACTCTCTTAGACCATATTCGATTGGGTCATGGGTTGAGATGAACTGGGAATTCTTGAAAAAGTTCTTCCCAGCTCATAAGACAAACACTCTTCGAAGGGCCATAATGAATTTCTCAGCAAAAGAGGGTGAATCATTCTTTCAATGTTGGGAAAGATTTAAGGAACTCCTGCTTGCTTGCCCACATCATGGCTATGAGAGTTGGCGAATTATAAATTTTTTTAATGATGGATTAAGTCCTAATATGCGCCAATTTGTGGAAATGATGTGCAATGGCGAGTTTATGAGTAAAAATCCAGATGATGCTTGGAGTTACTTGGACATGTTGGCTGAAAATGCCCAATCTTGGGACACCTCGGATAAACCCAAGAACCCCAAGCCTACTCAAGAGAAAGGAGGGATATATGTCCTTAAAGAGGAAGACGACGTAAATGCAAGGATAGCCAACCTCACAAGGAAGGTTGAGGCCATGGAACTTAGCAAAAATGGAGTTTCCAAGTCCAAGGAAGCTGTTGAAACCACATGTGGGATTTGTCTCACCGACTTACACGCTACGCAAGATTGTCCCACAATTCCTGCATTTAAGGAAGTGTTGCAAGAGACAGCCAATGCCACATATGGTTATCAACGGCCCTTCAATGGACCGGTAGGTAATACATACAATGAGAGTTGGAAGAACCACCCGAATTTCAGTTGGAAGAATGCCCCAACGGGCAATCCTACCAACTCCCAAAGAGGGCCACCCATGCAAAATATGGCCCCACCTCAAGTCTCATTGGAGGATACTTTGAGAGCGTTTATGCAAGGGCAAGCGCAAATAAATGAATCAAATCAGCAATTGTTCCAAGAGCTGAAAGTCTCGGTTGATGAGATTAAGGGACGCTTGAATGCTAGGGAAGGGACCTTTCCGGCCCAACCTCAGCCCAATCCTAAGCAAGTACATGAAGTAAGCATCCCTAATCTTTCCAACCAAAACATGGAGCAAGCTAAATCCATTACCACCCTTAGAAGTGGTAAACAAATTGACAAAACTATTCCGGTGAAGGCCGATGAGCCTAATGATCCGGTAAGTTCTGAGGATGAAAATGGATCTAACTTAGCCCCACAACAACCGGAACGCATTTACCAGCCCACAGCACCATTCCCATCGAGATTGGTTGCCCCAAAATCTCTCCCAAATTCCCAAGATATTCTAGAGATTTTCAGACAAGTCAAGATCAATATCCCTTTGCTTGATGCCATCAAACAAATTCCCTCTTATGCCAAGTTTCTAAAAGACCTATGCACAACAAAACGCAAATATAATGTGCAGCAAAAGGCCTTCTTAACTGAGCAAGTGAGTGCCATCCTCACTCAAAAGACTCCCCCAAAATTCAAAGATCCCGGTAGTCCCACAGTTTCATGTATCATTGGAGACTACCGGATTGAACGTGCCTTGTTAGACTTGGGGGCGAGTGTGAACTTGATCCCATACTCGGTATATGAGCAATTGGGCCTTGGTGAATTAAAACCCACCAAAACCACATTGCAACTCGCAGATAGATCTATCCGTGTACCGAGGGGGATAGTTGAGGATGTTCTAGTCCAAGTTGACAAATTCTACTACCCGGTAGATTTTATAGTCTTGGACACACAACCGGTTTTGGATGCTAGCACCCAAATACCGGTGATATTAGGCCGCCCATTCCTTGCCACATCAAACGCAATCATCAATTGCCGGAATGGGGTGATGCAAATATCTTTTGGAAACATGACACTAGAGGTAAATGTGTTTCATTTGGGCAAAAGACATAGGGATGTTGATGATGATGAGTTCTTCGATGTGAACATGCTCGAAACTTTTGAAGAAGAAGAACTCCTCCAACTTGAACCACTAGAAAGCTTGGAGACATGCTTAGCACATATCATGGATTCCGAAGATCCCATCAGTAGTGAGATTGTGCAGGCATTAAATATAGAAAGACCGGTAGTTGATACTAGCCGGTGGAGGCCCCATTTTGAAAAATTGCCACCAACCACATCAAGGCCTCTACCGTCTAGCATCAAACCACCGAAGCTTGACCTCAAACCATTGCCATCCGAGCTTAAATACGTATATTTGGGTCAAGAGGAAACGTTCCCAGTTGTCATTGCCTCTCACCTAGAGAAAGACCAAGAGCTCAAGTTGATTGAGCTACTCAAAGAACATCGGGAAGCCTTAGGTTGGACAATAGCGGATCTCAAAGGGATAGATCCTTCGGTTTGCACTCACCGTATACACCTTGAAGAAAACGCAAAAACGACTAGACAACCTCAAAGACGGTTAAATCCAAACATGATGGAGGTTGTCAAAGCCGAGGTGTTAAAGCTATTGGATGTGGGTATCATCTACCCCATCTCAGATAGCCAATGGGTGAGTCCTACCCAAGTTGTCCCCAAGAAATCCGGAATTACCATCATTGAAAACGCCAACAACGAGCTTATACCGACTAGGGTGACCACCGGTTGGCGTATGTGCATTGATTATAGGAAGCTCAATACGGTCACTAGGAAAGACCACTTCCCTCTCCTATTTATGGATTAAATTTTGGAGAGATTGGCAGGCCATCCCTATTATTGCTTCCTAGATGGCTATTCCGGATACAACCAAATCGAGATAGCTCCGGAAGACCAAGAGAAAACCACATTTACATGCCCGTTTGGTACCTTCGCTTACCGAAGGATGCCATTCGGATTATGTAATGCACCCGCCACATTCCAACGATGCATGTTGAGTATTTTCTCAGACATGGTGGGTGAGTTTCTTGAGGTGTTCATGGATGATTTCTCTGTTTTTGGTAGTACATTTGATGAGTGTCTCGAGCACTTGAAGTTGGTCTTGATAAGGTGTGAGGAAAAACAGCTTGTATTAAACTGGGAAAAATGCCATTTCATGGTACAAAGAGGAATAGTCCTTGGACACATCATCTCGTCCAATGGAATAGAAGTAGACCTGGCGAAAATTGACATAATTTCCAATCTACCACCACCCAAAAGCATACGTGATGTGCGGTCCTTCCTTGGACACGCCGGCTTCTATCGAAGGTTTATAAAGGACTTTAGTCACATCTCAAGGCCTTTATGCAACCTTCTACAAAAGGAGACCCAATTTGAGTGGAGTGCCGAATGTCAATTAGCTTTTTCAAAGCTAAAAGACATGTTGACAACCGCTCCTATCATGCAACCACCAGATTGGTCCATGCCTTTTGAGTTGATGTGCGATGCTAGCGATTTTACTATTGGGGCGGTGTTAGGCCAAAAGAAAGATAAAAAGCCCCATGTCATCTACTACGCAAGTAGGACCTTGAATCCTGCCCAAGTTAATTATTCAACTACGGAGAAAGAGCTCCTAGCCGTCATCTTTGCCTTGGACAAATTCAGGCCATACTTAATAGGATCCAAAGTTATTGTTTATACGGATCATGCGGCGCTGAAATACCTTCTTTCTAAGAAGGATACTAAGCCCCGTTTGCTAAGATGGATCCTACTCCTTCAAGAATTCGACCTGGAGATCAAAGATAAGAAGGGGGTAGAAAATGTGGTGGCGGATCATCTATCTCGCCTAGTCCTACCAAATTCCATTGATGAGTCACCTATTGAGGACTCATTCCCTGATGAGCAACTCTTTGTTGCTATGCATCCACCATGGTACGCTGATATAGCCAATTATCTTTCCACAGGTGCGATGCCGACTCATTGGACTGCGCAACACAAACGTAAATTTCTAAGGGAAGTGCGCAGATTTTTCTGGGATGAACCTCTATTGTTTAAATATTGCTCAGACCAAATTATAAGGAGATGCATCCCCGATGATGAACACAATTCAGTCATCTCCTTTTGTCATGATCAAGCATGTGGGGGTCATTTTTCAGCCAAGAAAACAACTGTAAAAATTCTGCAGTGTGGTTTTTATTGGCCCACATTATTTAAGGACACCCACGAATTTTGCAAAGCTTGCGAGCGCTGCCAGAAGTTAGGAGGATTATCCCATCGAAATATGATGCCCCTCACCCCAATTCAACATCTTGAAGTCTTTGACTGTTGGGGCATCGATTTCATGGGACCATTCCCCTCATCTTTTGGGCATATCTATATTCTATTGGCCGTAGACTATGTGTCTAAATGGATAGAGGCTATCCCATGTAGAACCAACGATCATCGTACGGTTCTCAAGTTTCTCAAAGAAAATATACTTTCTAGATTTGGGACACCTCGAGCCATTATTAGTGATGGTGGTTCTCACTTTTGCAATAGACCTTTTGAAACTTTGATGAAGAAATATGGTATTAGGCACAAAGTGAGTACCCCATACCATCCACAAACAAGTGGGCAAGCGGAAATCTCCAATAGGAAAATCAAGCAGATTTTAGAAAAGACGGTGAGACCGGATCGCAAGGATTGGTCCCTAAGATTAGATGATGCACTTTGGGCTCACCGTACGGCCTACAAGACACCCATTGGAATGTCCCCTTATAGACTTGTCTATGGGAAAGCTTGCCACTTGCCTGTGGAGATAGAACACAAAGCCTATTGGGCAATTCGGGCTCTAAATTTTGACATTGACAAGGCTAGCTCGCTTCGCAAACTTCAATTAAATGAGCTTGATGAGATCCGGAACGATGCATATGAGAATTCGAGAATTTACAAGAGCAAGATGAAGGCCTTTCATGACAAGCACATCTTAAGGAAATCCTTCCATGAAGGACAGAAAGTGCTCTTGTATAACGCCCGACTTCATCTTTTTCCGGGAAAATTACGATCTCGATGGACCGGCCCATATCTTGTTAAAGAAGTTTTTCCTCATGGGGCTGTTGAGATTGAGAATGCAGCGAATGGTGACTGTTTCAAAGTTAATGGACAACGCCTTAAACCATTTGTTGAGAAATTTGATTCAGAGGACATGTCCATCTCCCTGAATGATCCTGTCTATCAGGATGATTGATCTCCTAGTCTGATGGAGGTATAGCATAGGTAGCTTTAGTTTTGTTTTACTATTTTAATAGGTTTTAGTTGTTGGGTTGGAGAATTCCATGATCGCTCTATCAGGTACTATTGTTCTCACTCTCTCATTGTTTACCATTGCTCTCATGTTCATGCTAATTGACGATCTTTTTACATTGAGGACAATGCAAGATTTGGTTGGGGGGTGAGATGAGCTTCCTCATCTAGCATATTGCAACATTTCGAGCTTCATATGCACAAAATTTTTTCGAATTTTCTAACATCTCAAAACTCTTTTAGAAAATTTTGTTTCTATACATTTGAGAGGCTATGAGTAGAAGAGGAGGAGAAACGAAGTGTGTGATGTTGTAGTCTTGAATTTCTTCCAACATAATGGTTTTATATGTTAATTCCCCTATTGTTATGATTGATAGAAAATTTGAACACCTTTACATCAAGTTCACATTACACGATTTTCATGAGTAACAGGTTTATGTGATTTGTGGATTAGCTAGACTTTGGTTTAGAAGTGTTGAGCAGCCAAGCCGGGGTATTTTGTCCATCCTTGTCCATGGGAAAATAACAGAAGATATGGATTTCTAAAAATCCTATCTAATTTAAAAGAGAAAGGAAAGAAAGGATGAAATCGGGAAGGAAAGAAAAATGGTGGAAAAATTCCGAAAAGGGCTACCTATTACCAACCGGGGGATGGTCGAACCGTAACCAAAGCCGGAAATGGGACGTAGTGTGAAAGCCGTCGGAAGGACGGTAAGGCAAATTCCTGTCATAGGCTTGCTGTTGCTCTGTACACCTTAAAATCCTTGGTCTACTTAATCTATGAAGAAGATGATTCCAGGAACTCATGAGATGATCTTTCACTATGCACATTAGGTGGAATTTGTTCGAGTTTTTCTATTTATCAATCAATCAGCGAGAATTACATGTAGCCACTCCTTATGTCTTGAGAGTCCAAGGTTCAGCTTCTAGCACCTAATTTTGCCAAATTTTTCACTTATACATCTTGGGATGGATAGAATCATGGGTTCTAAAGGGGAGTTGGATTTGGAGGTTTGAAATTATTTTCACGCATGTTTTGCTCGGGACTAGCAAAAAGCTGGTTGGGGGGTGTGTTGAACCTCCAATTTATACATTGCATTGCCCATTACACTACATAGTTTGCATGATTTTCATGGTTTAAAGGCCCACCTAACACGTGTTTCTGTGATTGTAGGGATGAGAGTGGATTTCATCAAATTGGAGCCAAAAGAATGTATTTGAAGACATTGCATGAAGTCCTAGGATGGACCAAAGAAAGAAGAAGAAAAAGGGAGAAAAGAGAATGAAGAAAAGAAGAAAAAGTGGAAGAAAAACAAGGCTGACCGGTCGTCCGACCGGTCAGCCACATAAAAGATGTAAATGGAAGGAGGCCGACCGGTCTTGACCGGTCGGCCAGGAAGGCTGGACACATTGCAGAAGATATGCCGACCGGTCATGACCGGTCGGCTATAGGCACTGGATGAAGGATAAATCAGCCCGACCGGTCATGACCGGTCGGGCATGCACGCTGGACGCGGATAGATCTGTCCGACCGGTCATGACCGGTCGGATGTACTCGCTGGATGGTTTAAAAAGTTAGTCCGACCGGTCACGACCGGTCGGCCCTGCGTAAGAAGACTCCTTTCTAAATTGGGACTCCGAAAATTGCTGCGCAATGCGAAGGGTTTCGCAGAATCCGACGCAAGGGGGGCTTGTTGCTATAAAAGGCCACCTAGGGGCTCTCCCTAAGGTATCAGAGAAGAGAAGGAACGTGAGTTTGGAGGCTGAAGGCGACTGTGGAGCGTCTGCAACATCTATTTTCGGGTTTTTCTAGTTTTATGCTTTATTTTTGAGTTTTTAGTTGTAGCATGACTATGCTCGGCTAAAACCTCTCAGCTAAGGCTGAGAGGTGAAGCTTGTAGCCAGTTCTATGTTAATTTCAGTTTGATTCAAGTATTTTTAATTCAAAGTTGGATTTTTCTTATGTTTCAGTCCAAAAGATGGTAGTTTGAGATGTCTTATCTGAGTTCATGTGCTCCGGACATGAATTCCTTTTAATTCTCTGAGATTATCACAGGTTGCTTGTTTAGATTCGAATTATAGTAATCCTTGAGAAGGCCATAGTCCATAGGCATGGCTGTTACTCCGCAGGCTATGAATTTGAATTCTACATTGATTGAATGGATTTGAACTTGGAAGTTCAACTTGAATTGGATGAATGTGTGTGAATGCTTTACTTTCCAATTAGATGAGAGATAGGACTTCAACTCTAGTTGTGTTCTATACTTGGATTGACTGAATTGACATAGGATTGCTACAAGTGGATCCTTGAAAGCCTTAGTACATTATATCTCTGATATTTCATTAAGTTACTGTTTTAATTAAACATCCCATTGAAATTGAATTTATTCTATTAAACTGAGTTGCTGGAGTAATTAGGAAGCTGTTACTCTTTCCCTGTGGATCGACCTCGGTCTTACCGAGTTTTATTACTACATCGCAGCCTTACACTTGAGGCGAGCGAACAAGAGGCCAATTTCTGAAAGTCTAGAGGTTGATGACCCACTCCAACCTACACAAAAGTCTGAGAAGGAGGAAGACGTACATGGTCCAAATCTGAAAACTTCCTCCGATAAGGTCTCCTACACTCTAAAGGAGTGTTTGATGTATTTTGAGGATTGGGATGATTCCATGATTAAGGACATAGTGCATGCCTTGAGGGAGACCCCTCCGGTGCCAAAAAAGCTTCCTTCCACAGAGTGCCAAACTGAAAAATCAATTGTGGAAGCATCGGTGAAATCTGATTTTGTGGAGATCATATCGACTTGTGAAGAAGAAACACAAGTCTCCACATCTCTTTGGGTTGTTCAAACAAAAAAACACAACTTCTAGGATGACCCATATTTAACAAATTTTTGCCTAGACAAGATGGAAAGGAGATCCATATTCAATGATTTCCAACCAATACAATTCTCCTTTCTTAATACATGTGACGATTTTATTGAGGAACCTGCTAAAATTTTTCAGCAGGATTTTCAATGGGTTAGACTGGTTGATGTCACCAATGTACTTTTCAAAGTAGGATGGTAGATAGTTTTACTGAAAAATCTGTTACACCACTTGATGATCTTGCTCAACTTTGTCCTTTTGGATGTTATAATGATAATCGATCTCCTAGTCTGATGGAGATCCTCTTTTTAAAAGGACAGGTTCGGTAGATTAGGTTTAGTGGTTTCTTCTGTTTTAATAGATTTTGATGCCGGAGGTAGACTCCTATGATTGACTCTATCGTACTACCGTTCTCACTCTCCTTTATTGTTAACATGACTCTCATGTTATTGCTAATTGCATATCTTTTTACATTGGGGACATGTAAGATTTGGGTGGGGGGTGAGATGAGATTCCTCATCTAGTAGTTTGTGGACATTTCGAGCATTATATATTGAATTTTTTTTAAATTTTTCTAAAAATTCGAAACTCTTTTGGACAACCTTGTTTTTATACATTCGGGATTATACAAGTACAAGAAAAGGAGATACGAAGTGAGTGATGTTGCAAGTCTTGAACTACCCTTAATATAATGGTTTTATATGTGAATTCCCCTATTTATATGATTGATAGAAAATCTAAACACTTTTACACCTAGTTCACATTACACGATTTTCATGGTTTGAAAGGATTATGTAGATTTGTGGATTGACTAGACTTAGATTTGAGGTGTTAAGAAACCAAGTCAGGGTACTTTGTCCATCTTTGTTCCATGGGAAAATAACATAATATATGGATTTTTTAAAAATCATATCTAATGTGTATGAAAAGGAAAGAAGGAAAGAAAATATGGGTATGATTGAGAATATGGTGGAAAATTTCGAAAAGGGCTACCTATTACCAACCAGGGGATAGTCTACCCGTAACCAAAGCCGGAAATGGGACGTAGTGTCAAAGCCGTCGGAAGGACGGTAAGGAAAATTCCTGTCATTGGCTTGTGGTTGATCTGTACATCGTCAGATCTATAGTTTAGTTGATCCATGAAGAAGATAATCCCAAAAATTCATGAGATGAACATTCACTATGCACACTAGATTAAAATTGTTCAAGTTCTTCTATTTATCAATCATTTAGCAGGAATTTCATATAAACACTTATTATGTTTTAAGAGTTTAAGGTTTCAACTTCTATCCTCAAATTTTTCTATGCTTGTATGTCTTAGAATGGATAGAAGCATAGTTTCTGAAAGAGAGTTGGATCTTAGGAGAATTGAACTTGTTTCACGCATGTTTTACTCGGGACTAGCAAAAAGCTAGTTGGGGGGTGTGTTGAACCTCCAATTTATACATGATCTAACCCATTACATCGCATTATATGCATGGTTTGCATAGCTAAAAGACTAATCTAATGCATGTTTTATTAATGTAGGAATGAAGAGAGACTTCACCAAATTAATGGCTAAAAGTGAGCATTTAGGAGCCCTTGCATGAAGGCCCAAGGTGGACCAAGGAGAGAAGAAAGTAAGGAGAGGAGAGAGAAGAAAGAAAGAAGAAATTGTGAAAAAAAGGTCTAACCGGTCATGACCGGTCGGCCAAGGGAGCCATGACCGGTCTTGATCGGTCGGCCACCTTGTTGCCCACCTTGAAAGCTCACTGGACATAGGACCAGGTTGGTCCGACCAATCAAGACCGATCGGCCAACAGGTCGGCCCCTCTCTCTCACTCTCTGGACTGCCCCTAGACAGGTTCGACCGGTCAAGACCGATCGGCCAATGTATTTTGTGCACGAATCCACAACTTCTCACGGAAGCTCCAATAATCATGCGTTGCGGGAGTCCTTGCATAATTCTGGAAGTTTCTAGGGCGATAGAGCCTCCCCACTATAAAATGACACTTAGGTTCTCTTCCTAGGGTATCATAGAAGCAGAGGAACTTTGTGGGAGGTGAAGAGAGCCGTAGTGGAGCGTCTGCAACTCTCCCAAATCCGGATTTTTATGCTTTTTAGTTTGTTTTTCATTGTTCTAGTTAAAGCATGATGATGCTCGGCTAGAACCTCTTAGCTAAGGCTAAGAGGTGAAGCTTGTGGGTAGTTTGAATTCATTTTAATTCAAATTTTCTACTTTAAGTTGGATTTTGAGTTCTAGATTGAATAAAAATTAGTATTTTTGGATGTTTTATGAGAGTTCATGTGCTTCGGACATGGGTTCCTTGCAAATTCTCTGAGATTATCATGTTTGGATTGTTTAGATTTGAATTGTAGTAACTCCTGAGCATATCATTGTCCGTTGGCATGGTTGTTACTTCGAAGGCTACATATTCGACTTCTACGTGCTTCATTAGTACTAGAAGCTTATTCTTCAACTTGAGTGGGGATTGTTTGTGTTTGAATGCTATATCTTCCAACTAGAAGAGAGATAGAACTTCGATTCTAGTTGTGTTATGCTTGGATGAGTGAATTCACATGAGGGCTCCCACAAGTGGATCCTTGAGGCCTTAGTTCTGGTTAAATTATAGATTTTATAAGTTACTGTTTTAAGTTAGTTTTTGAACTTGAACTTCTAAATTAATTGAATTTGAAGTTGTTGGAATAATTAGAATTAGTTTACCTAATTCTCTGTGGATCGACCTTGGTCTTACCGAGAATTATTACTACATCGCAGCCTTGCACTTGAGGTGAGCAAACATTTACGTAGGTAAAGAAAAAAAATATTATAATAATAAAAAAAACATGCGGAAGGAAACCTCCTTCTTCTATGTGCTTCCCATGACAGAGGTTCACGCTGCAACTCAAACGATTCACCCTGCCTTCCACCTGGGCCTCGCTTCAATAATCTAAACCATTCATTAAGGCCCTACCCCAACCAAACTCAGCTCCTCCAAATCTGGTTGTTGTACATCCAGTCGTGTGGCTGCTCCAAACCACCATTCAAACCAAGAAAAGCCAAGATTTGACCCATCGCTTTACATAGACGCCTGGGAATGCTTCTAAGACCCTCAGGTGGACCCCATCTACCCTCCTAATGGTTCCTATGTGATAAAACATAAGAAAATAAGAGAAAGAAGACTTTGAATCCCTCTCCTAGCCCAACCCGGACTCACGCACTCACCGACTTCAGATAGTTAATTAACCCTTGTGACTCATGCCTCCTCTCCACAGGCATCTGACTGATGAGAGAGAGAGAGAGAGAGATAAAGCGTGTAGAGAGAGAGAAGGAGAGAACGTTTGCTGCTGCTACCGCTACTGCTCCCAGCTATTGTGAAGGTTTGTTCTATCTCAGAAGAAGAAGAGTCACCCGCCGTTGAGAAAAGTTTGAATATAAGTGGCTCTAATCGTATCTCCAACCATCAAATCTCTAAGGTGAGGGTTTCTTCTAAGCCTAGTTACAATAATATCGCTTTGTTTATCGGTTCCATGTTTAAAATTTAGGTTTTGTTATGTGATTGCTTGAGAACATGTTTGTTGAAACCTCTCTATGAAATCATGAATTCTTACAATGTTCCTGGATGTATTTACGCAGAATTTTTGGATTGTTATGGACCATGATTTATGTCAAGTGATGGTATACATGCTTATGTGAGATTTATGTGAAATCCATGCTTAAGTTATGCTCTTTACATGTTTATGATGCTCATAATGAATGATGTGTGGAATGATATGATTTTATATTGTTGGATGCCACATTAATTGTAACCCTTTGCCTCATGGATGAAGTAATCGTATGTATGGAGACAGATTTACCCATTGGGGAGTTATATGGTGTGTTTTGGAAAGACTGTGTATGTGATGTTTGTGATTTGCCTAAGGAACTATGTAAAGATGTAAATGATAGACCCTTGAGATAGTTAAGGATGTTTTGTGTATGTGTCTCATCTTGACTAAGATGTGTACGCCTTTTCGTGGCTGGCCCCTATTGAGAGGAAACGACTATTCTACATCATGATAGACCATGGGATGGGGTAAAGAGTGACCTTTAGATGTAGACATCGTTAAAACTACTCGATGATAAATTACTTAAGGTGAAACTAATCATGCACTCATTGCTAGCTAATGAAAGTGTGCATGGGCCCATTTCACTAGTTGGGTTTTGGTGTATGGGAAGAGTGAAGTGATCCCGTGCTAATTAGAACCTTTGGTAACTAGTGGCTAGTGAGAAGAGTGAAATGATCCTGTCTTATTTAGTCAGGGTGCCTTAGCCAGAGCTTGCATATCATGCATCGCATTAATTAAGAATTTTATTCTGTCTGTTTTGTTATATATATATATATATATATATATATATATATATATATATATATATATATATATATCATGATTGGATAATATTGTCCTTGTCTTGGTGGGTAACCCTAACTGAGTTGATTGTAAGAAACTCACTCTCTCCTGGGATGGTGTTTTAAAATACCACTAGATTGTGCAGGTGACAATCCATTAGATGAACCCAACTTCCAGGATGTAAAGTATGAAGTTTCATGGCGACTAATGACGGATGATGAAGCCGAAGCAGCTGGAAGATGAATTATGTTTATTATTTTCATTTTCATATAATAGATTCACTTTCATGTAACTTGTAATAAGTCTCCCATAGAGACTAGAAAGTGGAATACTATGTGTAGTATGATTGGAAACCACTATGCTTGAGAACTTAGAATAAAATGTTAAGGATTTAGAATTTTAATTTCTGTCATTATGCTACGAATACCATGAATACCTGAAATAGTGATGAATATGTGAAAATATATCCCTAGCATATTCAAGTTAACACCTAGGAACTTGGCCCATCATGTTTTCCATGGGAGTCGAAATTTCGGGGCGTTACAGTTGGTATCAAAGCATAAACGAGACCTCTGGGCGTGAAGCCCAACCCATTGCATAATGAATTCACCCTAAGACTTAGGCCCCTGAAACTAGTAATAAATTAACCTATGAACTACCATGAATGATTGTATGTGAACTACCATGAATGATTGTATGTAATGTTATGAATGTAGAGACCCATACTTCGGCCCCCTTGAAATTGTTAGGGTAGCCGATAAACATAGAAATCTAAAATTTTTAGGGTTTTTGGGAAGAGCCTTCCCACTTTTGCATGTATATTAGGGCTCTCATCCATTCGCCATATTTAGTTCAGCAAGTCTCTGAATTGTGTGATTTATATCCCTCAAATTATACGGCTAGCTATTTTATTTTGAATTTTCACGGTTAGGCTAGATTTCTGGACCCAGCAGTAGTACCACCATTAGAAATTGTACTTCTAGTCTTAGAAAATTTTCGTGAATTTTTCTAGAGACTTCTAACTCATTTCCCAGAACCCTCATAAACTTTTTGACTAATCTGATAGATGGATAAATCAGGAAAATTTCGATAGTAGGAAAAATCCTACGTAAAATCCTGCTGACCTGCTGTGTTTTCTGGTTTTAAGTAGGGAAGAAATGTATGATAGCATAGGAATTTTACCTTGGGAAAAATTAGAGATGTTACCCACATAATCTATAGCTTGCCTATAAAATTTTGGGAGGAACCGATGCCCGGTTTGAGAGAAAGAATTTTGGGAGTGCTTGTAGGTCTTGCATTCCAGATTCGGCGCCACACTAGCTCCCTTAGCTTGAAACCCTGGAACCTTGTTTATTAGGATTGCTTTTCATAATCCTACACCCATAGAAGTGTCCCTCAACATTTGATTATATGTCCCTACTATTTTTTTGCCCAGCTCAGTGCCTTAGGTAAGTTATCACAACCATAGAACGCCACTTGACGAACCCCCACATAGATCCTTGACCATATTTGACGACAAAAGTAAATAGAACCTCGTAAGGTTTTGATTTGTTTTATTGATGGATTTTATGTTGTGTGATCTTGTTGATAATTTCTTTATGCAAATTTTTGGGAGAGTACATGAAGGTCCCCACGATTATTAGAATAATCGGCTACACAAGAGGATGGAACCGAATCTGACACATTGTTTAAACGATTGAATTCAAGTTCAAATCTCGAGGGTCGACACTCGAAATTTTGAATGGATGCTAATGAACTCTATGCTCAATGTGAGTAGAAGATCTGAGTATCAAATCCCAATCTACTTGAACCGCTCACTCGTGATGCCGACACTATATACACCGCATATGTGGCTTAGCTTGGGGATATTTGTGCATTCTCTTGAGATGTGTGTATGTGTGCTTTCTTTTGTGATGACTTGATGAAGTAGACATATAAGCAATAGTAGGACATAGAAACTAGGCCGTCTAAACCTTAGCATACGTTGAACTATGGTACCCCTAGTCTCATCACATTTAGCCATTCAACAACCGTCGATGATATCGCATTCGTATAGTTAGGCGCTCGTTTATCTACTTTTTCACTCAACCATTTGACCATGTCGACCTAATCGACTTAGACCTATTCTTTAAACTCTCGATCAATCATCTCATTAGTGATCGAACATCCCTGATAATTATCTAACCTAATCATCCTCCTAGACTTTTATTTTAGTAGCACTCCCAGACCCAAGAAATATCAAGACGTAGATGATTGTTGGCTTAAACGACCCATCGATGTATAAAGAACCATCTAGGAATCATAGTGCGCAGTGAAAGCATGTCAGACCAGGGATTTGGAAATTAACTTTTAGGGCGGAACCTTATTTTTAAGCAGGGTGGAGTGCTGCAAAAACTCCGGAGCGGGATCAGGATAGTTAGAGACTTGGAGAAATAGAGAGAGATTACCCACGATTGACACCTATAAAACTTCAGGGATAAAGTTTATTTTTAAGGGGGGTAGATTGTAACGCCCCAGATTTTTAGGATTTATTCGAGAATTTTTCAGAATTTTTATCGAGCGTTTACTTTGTTAGCTTTTACTTTGTTTTGAAAACAACGGACCATCCGTGAGAGTTTTAATGGGCGACCCTTAACAAAAGTTTCTTAGAATAATCCCATAAACGTCGTAGAAAGACCAGATTTTGAAAATCTCGCAGTTTTCTGATAATAATGAAAATGCCATCTGCCTTTTTTAAATATTATGGTTTCTAACAATCATTTTCACGCAAAACTCCATATATAAGCTTTTGGACATATTTTACCCTTACACGTTGAATTTCAGCCCTCTGATCATCGTACAAGTGGCCCAATAAAAAGAATAGCCTATGGACAGCACACTGTAACTCGGATCAGGTCTCGTTTTTCTTGTCAACGGTTATTTTTGAGCTGCCTACCGATTGTTCAGAAAAAATGGCCTTGATCCACTTCAGTGGACCCCACATGAGGAGGCCAGCATAAACTGTCGGGTTTACGTACGTAAAGAAAAAATATTATACTAATAAAAACAAACATGAGGAAGGAAACCTCCTTCTCCATGCTTCCGACAACAGAGGTTCACGCTGCAACCCGGACGGTTTATGCTACCTTCCACCTGGGCCCCGCTTTAATAATCCAAACCGTTCATTTTGGTCGTACCCCACCCAAACTCAGCTCCTCCAAATCTAGCTGTTGTACATCCAGTCCTGTGGCCGCTCTAAACCATTGTTGAAACCGAGAAAATCTAAGATCTGACCCATCACTTTGCATTGACGCCTAAGAACGCTTCTAGGACCCTTGTGTGGACCTTGTCTACCCTCCCACTGGTCCCTATGTGATCAAACTTAAGAAAAGAAGGGAAAGAAGAATTTGAACCCCTCCCCTTGCTCACCTCGGACTCTCGCACTCACCGACTTCGGAGAGTTAATTAACCCTTGTGATGCACGCCTCCTCTCCACTGCCATCCGACTGAGCCGAGAGAGAGAGAGAGAGAGAGAGAGAGAGAGAGAGAGAGAGAGAGAGAGAGAGAGAGAGGGAGAGAAAGTTTGTGTTCGCTCGCCTCAAGTGCAAGGCTGCGATGTAGTAATAAATCTCGGTAAGCCCGAGGTCGATCCACAGGGAATTGGAGAACAAGTTCCAAACTATTCCAGCAACTCAAGTTTACAATAAATAAGAGATTCAATTGGACAATTATGCTAAAACAGAAACTTAATGAAAACAGTAATTTAAAGGCACTAAGGCATTCAAGGATCCACTTGTAGTAATCCCATGTCAATCCAATCAATCCAAGCAAGATATACAACTAGATTTGGAGTCCTATCTCTCATCTAGTTGGAAAATAAAGCATTAAACACATTCAATCCCACTCAAGTTGAACTTCCAAGTTCTAGTCCCATTCAATAATGTAGAATTCGAAATCATAGCCTTAGGAGTAACAGCCATGCCTATGGACTATGGCCTACTCAAGGATTACTATAATTCGAATCTAAACAAGCACAACATGATAATCTCAGAGAATTGTAAGGAATCCATGTCTGGAGCACACTAACTCTCATAAAATATCTAAAACTATCAACTTTAAGAATTAGAATATGCAAAAATCCAAACTTGAAGTAAAATTACTTGAATTAATCTGAATCAAACATGGAATTGGCTATAAGCTTCACCTCGCAGCCTTAGCTGAGAGATTCTAGCCGAGCATTGTCATACTACAACTAGAACTCAAATAAAAAAACATAAAAACTAGAAAACCGGAGTTTGGAGGGTTGCAGACACTCCACGATGACTTCCTTCCTCTTTCACGACATCCCTTAGCTTCTATGACGCCCTAGAAAGAGACCCTAGGTGTCCTTTTATAGTGGGGAAGCTCGGTTGCTTCGGAAACATCTCAAATTTGCATAAGGATACGCACTTGCGCAGATAATTTCGGAACCCAATTTGGAAACTACCTGTTTTTGCCTGTGGCCGACCGGTCACGACCGGTCGGACTTCTCTATTTGACAGTCCAGGGAGTGTAGATGGGTGGCCGACCTGCTGGCCGACCAGTTAAGACCGGTCGGACCAAACTGGTCCTTCATCCAGCGTCTTCCAAAGGTGGGCAGTGGGGTGGCCGATCGGTCACAACCGGTCGGACCTTCTTCCCTTTACATTTTCTTTCTTCCTTTCTTCTTCTCTCTCCTCTCCTTGGTTTCTTCTTTCTTCGGCCCTCCTTCAACCTTCATCCAATGGTTTTAAATGACCCCTTTTGGTCTCCAATTGAGTGAAGTCCGCTCTCATTCCTACAATCACAAAACATGTATTAGATATGCCTTTTAAACATGAAAACCATGCATTTAATGTGATGTAATGGGCTATGCAATGTATAATTTGGAGGTTCAACACACCCCCAACCAGCTTTTTACTAGTCCTGAGCAAACATGCGTGAATAAGTTCGAACCTCCAAAACCAACTCTCCTTCAGAAACTATGGTTCTATCCACTCCAAGACATAAGTATAAAATTTAGAGAAATCAAGTGATAGAAGTTGCAACCTTAAACTCTCAAAGCATAATAAGTGTCCATATGAAATTCCCGCTGATTGATTGATAAATAGAAGAACTCAAACAAAATTTAACCTAGTGTGCATAGTGAAAGTTCATCTCATGAGTTTCTGGGATTATCTTCTTCATAGATCAACTGAACTATAGATCTCAAGGTGCATAGAGCAACAACAAGCCAATGACAGGAATTTGCCTTACCATCCTTTCGACGACTTTCACACTACGCCCCATTTCCGGCTTTGGTTATGGTAGACCATCCCCCGGTTGGTAATAAGGTAGCCCTTTTCGGAATTTTCCACCATTTTTCCATCATTGCCAATTTCATCCTTCCTTTTCCTTTTTTTTAAATTAGATAGGATTTTTAGAAATCCATATCTTTCGTTATTTTCCCATGGACAAGGATGGACAAAATACCCCGGCTTGATTCCTCAACACCTCAAATCTAAGTTTAGCCAATCCACAAATCACATACTCCCTTTAACCATGAAAATCGTGTAATGTGAACTAGGTGTAAAAGTGTTCAAATTTTCTATCAATCACATAAATAGGGGGATTCACATATAAAACCATTATGTTAGGAGAAGTTCAAGACATACAACATCACTCACTTCGTATCTCCTCTTCTTATACTCATATCATCTCGAAAGCATAGAAATAAGGTTTTCTAAAGGAGTTTTGAACTTTTAAAAAATTCAAAAAAAATTTACACATATGATGCTCGAAATGTTGCAATATGCTAGATGAGGGATCTCATCTCACCCCCCAACCAAATCTTGTATTGTCCTCAATGTGAAAAGATATGTAATGAGCATGAACATGAGAGCAATGGTGAAATAGAAGAGAGTGAGAACAATAACACCTGAGAGAGTCGATCATGGAAATCTACAACCCAACAACTAAAGCTAATAAGAAAGCAAAACTAAAACGACTAAACCTAATCTACGGAAAGCAATAAAGATACCTAACCCGTCCTTTTAAAAAGAGGATCTCCATCAGACTAGGAGATCGATTATCAGTATAACATCCAAAAGGACAAAGTTGAGCAAGATCATCAAGTGGTGTAACAAATTATTCAGAAGAACTATCCACCATCCTGCTTTGGAAAGTACATCAGTGACATCAACCAGTCTAGCCCATTGAAAATCCTGCTGAAAAATTTCAACGGGTTCCTTAAAAAGATTGTCACATGTACTAGGAAAGGAGAATTGCATTAGTCGGAAATTATTGAGTATGAATCTCCTTTCGTTCTTGTTTGGTCAAAAATTATTCAAGTATGGGTCATCCCAGAAGTGTTCTTCAGTTTGAACAAACCAAAGAGATGTGGAGACCTTAACCGCTTCATCCTCAATCATTGGGATGGTCTTCACATAATCATTTGTCGATTCTACTTCCATAGTCGATTCTTCAATTTGGCACTCTGTGGAAGGAAGCTTTTTAGGTGCATGAGGTCTTTCTCTTAAAGCATTTACTATGTCCTGAATCATGGGATCCTCCCAATCTTCAAAATATGCTAAACACTCCTCGAGCGTGTAGGAGACCTCAGGAAAGGAGGTTTTCAGATTTGGGCCCTTTACGTTTTTCTCATTCTCAGACTTTTGTGTAGGTTGGGGTGGGTCCTCAACCTCTACATTTTCAGAAATTGGCCTCTCTGTAGGCAAGTCAAGCAGCAATTCTTCCAAATCCTGCATAAAAAATTTGTGTAACTCAAAAATTGGTGACTTGTCAAATAAATTTTCAGAAATTAACACGTCCAAGGTCTTATTATAAATAGAATTAAATTCATCCTTAGGATGTGTCAAACATGTCCCCAAGCTTTTAGGTAGATCATGTTGAAAAAACTTCTCATCTTCCATAGATTCTATCATGTGTACCTCATGAGGGCCATCATTATCATCCCAATCCTCAAAGGGATCAAAGCTAACCACATCTAGAGGATCAAAATTCTTCCTTAAAGCGAACTCCTCTTCCACGATTGAATCAATCATATCAACCTCGTGGGCATCATCATCATCTCTATGCCTCTTGCCTAAGTGGAACACATTCACCTACAACGTCATGTTCCCAAAGGACATTTGCATCACTCCATTCTAGGCAATTTATGATTGTGTTTGATGTAGCAAGGAATGGGTGGCCTAAAATCACCAGTATTTGGGTGCTGCATCCATAACCGGTTGTGTGTCCAAAACAATGAAATCTACCAGGTAGTAGAATTTATCAACTTAGACTAGCACAGCCTCAACTATCCCTCTCAGTACACGGATGGATCTATCAACGAGTTGCAACGTGGTTTTGGTGGGTTTTAATTCACCAAGACCCAATTGCTCGTATACAGAGTACGGGATTAAATTTACACTTGCCCCGAAGTCTAGTAATGCACGCTCAATTCGGTAGTCTCTAATGATACATGAAATTGTGGGACTACCGGGATCTTTGAATTTTGGGGCGGTCTTTTGAGTGAGAATGGCACTCACTTGCACATTTAAGAAGGCCTTTTGCTGCACATTATATTTGCGTTTAGATGGCATCAAGCAAGGGAATGTTGATCTTGACTTGTTTAAAAATCTCTAGAATATCATGAGAGTTTGGAAGAGATTTTAGAGCAACCAATCTCGAAGGGAATGGTGCTATGGGCTTATGAATGCGTTCCTTTTCTTGTGGGGCTAAGTTGGATCCGTCCTCATCCTCAGAATTTACCGGATCATTAGGCTTGTCAGCCTTCACCGGAATAGATTTGTCGATTTGTTTACCACTTCTAAGAGTGGTGATGGATTTGGCTTGCTCCATATGTTGGTTGAAGGGATCAAGAATGCTTACTTCATGTACTTATTTTGGATTGGGTTGAGGTTGGGCCGGAAAGGTCCCTTCTCTAGCATTCAAGCGTCCCTTAATCTCATCAACCAAGACTTTAAGTTCTTGAAACATTTGCTGATTCGTTTGGTTAATTTGCGTTTGCCCTTGTGTAAACGCTTTCAAAGTATCCTCCATTGAGAATTGAGGTGGGGCCATATTTTGCATGGGTGGCCCTCCTTGAGAGTTGGTAGGATTGCCCGTGGGAGCATTCTTCTAACTGAAATTTGGGTGGTTCTTCCAAGTAGAATTGTACGTATTACCCACCTGTCCATTGAAAGGCCGTTGATACCCATATGTGGCATTTGCATGTTCATGTAACACCTCTTGAAATGCAAGAATTGTAGGACAATCTTGCGTAGCGTGTAAATTGGTGAGACAAATCCCACATATGGTTTCAATAGCTTCATTGGACTTTGGAACTCCACTCTTACTAAGTTCCATGGCCTTGATCTTCCTTGTGATGTTGGCTATCCTTGCATTCACGTCGTCTTCCTCCTTAAGGATATAGATCTCCTCCTTTCTCTTTCTCTTGAGTAGGCTTGGAGTTATTGGGTTTATCCAAGGTATCCCAAGATTAGGCATTCTTGGCCAACATATCCAAATAAGTCCAAGCTTCATTTGGATTTTTGCTCATGAACTAGCCGTTGCACATCATCTCTACGAATTGGCGCATATTGGAACTTAATCCATCATTGAAGAAGTTTATAATTCGCCAACTCTCGTAGCCATGATGAGGGCAAAAAAGCAGGAGGTCCTTAAATCTCTCCCAACATTGGAAAAAAGATTCACCCTCTTTAGCCGAAAAATTCATTATGGCTCTTCGAAGGGTGTTCGTTTTATGAGCCGGGAAGAACTTTTTCAAGAATTCCCGGGTCATCTCGTTCCATGACCCTATCGAGTGTGGTCTAAAAGAGTGAATCCAATTCTTGGCTCTTTCTTTCAATGAAAAGGGAAAGAGTTTAAGCTTAATGGTATCTTCCGAAACATTGGTGTATTGCAAAGTAGCCACCACTTCTTCGAATTCCTTTAAGTGCAAACATAGGCTGTCAGAGTCTAGCCCATGGAACTTTGGTATAAGCTGAATTACACCCGACTTTATGTCAATGTTCCCCCGGTTGGTTGTAAAGCCACACAAGAGGGTGTAGTTGCACGGCCGGTTGTAGGTAGTCCCGTAGTGATCTCATTGGAGGAACGTTATGTACCTCATTCTCTCCTACTCCCTCTTGATTTGCGTTTGTAGTTGGAGCAGGGGGGGGGATTCCTTAAAGTGTTTGATCTATACTCTCTAAATTATCGCAATGTTCTACAGATTTTCGGATTCGTCTATGAACGGATAGTGGTCCAACTAAACCACCTTTGGATTGGAGACAATTGTTGTGGTCTTGTACTCAACAGGACTGTTAGAACTAGAAAATGCTCAAGCGCAGTTTTCTCGTGTTTTGTTGTTCTGGGGTTCTGAATAATAGACATATTCATAAACAATCACAAGCATTCACAAAAATACACAAGAGAAGAAGTATCGCAAGGTGAATTTTATTCCAGAGATCCTGAGATCTTGTACATTCTAGGCCGTGATCTGGCACGAGCCCTTAATTACATCAAATGATCGATGACCCTTGATTAAAAGGCAGAAGACTAGTCAGCGGGGACTATGGTCTAAGAGTTCATGGTCGTAGAGACCTGTATTTTTGTGTGGTCGTAGAGACCTATATTTTGTATGGTCGAAGAGACCTGTATTTGTATGCTCGTAGAGACCTGTATTTGTATGGTCATGGAGACCTGTATTTGTATGGTCGTGGAGACCTGTATTTGTTGTGTTTTGTTATGGACTGATCCATCTTTGTACGAGTTAGATGTCTATGTCCCATGTTTTGACCGGAGATCCAGACTGAGACTGTCAGGGTTTTTAACCGAGGGGTGCAACTCTGGGCATGCGCCCGTCATTTGTGACCAGTGACCGTGGGAAGACCGATCTGCAGTTGTATGTACCTGAGCAGCTCAACCAGCGGATGCCGTTTGGATGGGTAGGGCATCGACTATTCTTGAAGTATCAGTCTTTAACAAATTCTATATAATAGCTCAGACCTCTCTCTATATGGTTTATTGTGTTAACCATAGTCTCATCTGCTTAGTCCGGACCTGAATCCGGGTCATATTATGATAGTAAATGTAATAATGATACATCAATACAATTCTGGGCACTGGCGGCCTCTTTTCGAGAAGCTACTTTGTTCATCTCGTTGGATCGGATCAGACTCCGAAGGCTCGCATTCTGCTCCTTAGGTTTCCTGGATGAGTTATTTGACTGCTCTGTTGCATTCGGAACACTCGAAATATCCAAAATAGGCCCAAACGGGGCCCTAAAACATCAAAAAATGAAGATTTAAAGGTGCTGAAATGGACGTTCAGAGTGCTAATTTCTATGATCTGCTGGCCTGATTTTACTGATGCGCTGGGGCCAGCGCGTCCAAAAATGATTGTTAAAGTGTTTGATTTTTCTGATCCGCTGGGGTATTTTTATGGTGCGCTGGGGTCAGTGCGTCCAAAAATGACTTGTTTCAAGATGTGTATTTTTCTGATCCGCTGGCCTATTTTGTGATGCGCTGGGGCCAGTGCGTCCAAAAATGACTTGTTTTAAGATGTGTATTTTTCTGATCCGCTGGCCTATTTTGTGATGCGCTGGGGCTACTACGTCCAAAAATGACTTGTTTTATATAACGACTGATTTTTCTGACGCGCTGGGCTATTTTTCTGATGCGCTGCGCTATTTTTCTGATGCGCTGGAGCCAGTGCATCCTTAAAATGATTAGTTTTGGAATATTGATCTGTTTGATCCGCTGATGGGTATTTTTCGGATGCGCTGGGGCCAGTACGTCCGGAAATAACTTTGTTTTGAAAATGATTGATTTTCGTGATACGCTACTGTACTTGTGTAATTTGAAGTTATTTCATCGCTAGACCTACTGTGGTTGGAGATGGGATTTCCAGTGAGGGATTCCGTCGATCGGAAGGGGATTCCGGTGACCGAAAAAGGTTTCAGGCAAGGGATTCCGGTGGGTTCTCAAAATGCCCAAGGGACATGGCTCTCTCTCTCTCTCTGGATCCGTCCAAATGAACCGAAAAAGGGGGTATTTATACCCAAAAATACCGAAGTTCGGCCAATAGGAGTCCGCCACGTGTAGTGTGTCGAGAAAGTAGGTTGGCGCGTCGAGAAAATCACTCGGCTAGTCTTAAAATGCCTTAGTTTAAATGCTGATTTTTAGGGCACACTGACTATCAGTGCGTCCTAAAATTCCTGAAAATGCCTGATTTATTGGAAGCGCTGAGGGTCAGTGCGTCCTGAAATTCCTGATTTTTTGGATGCACTGGACGAATTTTTTGATGCGTTGAGAGTCAGTACGTCCTGAAATTCACTTTGTAAAACTGTCTGAATTTCTTGATGTGCCGGGTGAATTTCTTGATGCGTTGAGGGCAGTGCGTCCTGAAATTCACTTTGTAAAACTGTCTAAATTTCTTGATGTGCTGGGTGAATTTCTTGATTCGTTGAGGGCAGTGCGTACTGAAATTCACTTTGCAAAATTGTCTGAATTTCTTGATGCGCTGGGGCGAATTTGTTGATGCGCTGACATACTTATTTGTGATTATCTTGCAAAAATGATGGTTTGTGGCGCCCGCTTTGCGATGGATGTCAATGCACTGGCTCTATTTCTTCATTGTTGAAGTTACCCTCCCAAATTTGGAGGGTTTTGATCATGATGAAATGGTGGGGCCCACCACTGGGTCAACTCTCCATTTTTGGTCAAGTCTGGTGTGTGTGTGTCTGTGGTTTTTGCCAAATTCGCTATGCACTAGCCCTAAATCCAGTGATAGGGCAAATTGTGCACTTGTAACCCTTGCTTTCAGGATCCTGACTTTTGGGACCCCAACAGATGCCCCTCCGATGTGTTGGGATGGACATGATTGTCCATTGCGGCACATCAGAATTTTTGTGTCCCGCTATGAATAGGAAAGTCTGGGTCATTTCGGTCATTTCACACATTTTCAGCGACCAGAGCACTCTGCCAACGCATCCACCTTTTCGCCAGCACGTCCAAACATTGTCTCCAGCGCTTCCTTTTATTGTCGCGCGCGTCCAACAAATCAAGGTTGGTGATTTTGTGGACGCGCTACCATCAGTGCGTCTCAAAATTGGACTTTGCAAACCCTAATCCGTTTCTTTATTAGATGTGCTAGGTCCAGCGTGTACTCGCATTGGACTTGGCATAATTTTATGCATTTTCATGACGCGCCAACCACAGCGCATGCAAAAATCCATACTTGGGCCGATTCGAGTGAATTATTGGACGTGCTTGGTCTAGCGCGCACTCGTGTCTGTGGAAAAACCCATTTTCTAGATGCGCTAGATCCAGCGCGTACAATATTCTGAAACTTAGTAGATCGAGCCGCTTTTCTAGACATGCCAGAGTCAGCGCGTACACCATTTTGAACTTTAGGAAACCGGGCTATTTTTGGACGCGTTGAGGCCAGCGCGCCTTGTTAAAATCATGTACTTTGGTGATGCGCTGGGCTCAACGCGTTCAGTTTGTAAACTCGAAACTTGGACTCCGGGCAGAGCTTATCTGGCTCACCTGATGCACTAGGGTTAGCATTCTTTTTATCCACAAAGCAATGGATATTTTGACCATATGCGATGTATTGTGGGCTAGAGCTCATGATGTTCAAATTTGGCCGGTTCCCAAGCATGCTAAGTTTAGCGCTCACCTGTGATAGTCTTAACAAAATTGTTTACTTCTCGATATGCTTGATCCAATTTGTCAAGTAATTTAGTCTGGTCTATCATGTTCGCATTTCTGTCTAACAGATTACTTCCCTTGGGTATAAGGGTTGTTATCTCAAAGCGTACGGAGCTCAACACTCTCCTCCTTTTGAATTGTCACATGTCTATGCTTAGAGAAAAGTTGGACCCCATACGCTTTGTTATCCTCGAATCGTGCTAGACTGGATGTGATGTTCCTATTCAACTTAAGTTATTTAGAGTTCGTGCATACCTGAATGTATCATTTTCTGGTGCTTGTGCCTTATCTGATGTCTTTGGTGTGCTTGCGCAGATACTCATGGCTGGCAGTTCTTCCAACGCTGGTCCTTCAAAAGCTGGTCCCTCAGGTTCTAAAGCAGTCACTCGTAAGCGTAAGAGATCCTCGCCCAAGAAGGTGGCACGACCATCTGACCAGAATCCCCAATGGTTTCTCCCGCCCGTGAAGTTCAACTTTTATGAGAGGATTCTCACACTACCCAAGGACATACAGCGGAAGATACTCTACGAGAAGGTCTTGCCAACCCCTCCGGATGAGGGCAGCAGGAGGAATGGGATGCTTGGTGCGCCCCCATACGAGGTTTCTGTACGGACATAGCCGTGGGGTCTGAAGAAGGAGAGGCGAGTCCTATTGCCCCGACACAATCTGTCAAGCACGGCTGCCCAAAAACAGCTGGCAAGAGTGCCAAGCAAGTATACTTAGAGAAGCAAGCCAAGTCGAAGGTGGATAAGATGCGGGTCGTCTGGTCCTCTGTTAAGTTGGTGATATCGTCCCTTGTAATACGTAATCCCTACACGAAGCAATATATTCGATTCCCGAAGTGCTTTCAACGATATCGCTCCCTCCCGAGCATCGAGCCTTCCGATGTGTGCCTTGCCAATTCTTTTTATCCTGCCACGTCTTGGACTTCCATTCCCGATACCTTTCTCAATTGCGCGGTGTCCAAAAATGGCACACTTCAGTTCGTCCTTGGTGAGAAGGACATGATATTTCTGGAGCTGAATCATGACCCGCATCAACCATTTCCAACTCATTATTTTGAGACTTTGCGTCAGAGATTTCATCATTTGACTGTTATAGAGATTTGGCCAGCGGGTGGATTCCTGACCCTGAGGACATCTAAGTGCTCACCCTGGCTATGAGGCTTGGGCCAACCGAATTGTTGAGGAGCATGAAGATACTCTGAAACAAGTGGGTCTCCTTCGAGCCATCCAAGCGACATCAAGTTATTTTTATCGAGAGCCATGGGTATATAAGGGATTTTTGAATCATTAGAGCTCCATCACAAACTCCTTCCATATGCCTTATGGGGAAATGAGTATCTTTCTTTGGGATCTGTACCGGATAGCAGGTCTCCCTATCCGTGGCAGAATTTATGATGAGTGGACCCCTAGCGACAGTGAGTTGTCGAAGAAGAAGAAGGGTGTCAATGAAGGTTTCTACTCCGAAGCCTGCTATGAGCTATTTGCGGAGCTTCCGCAATTTCTGGGTTCTAGAGACAAGGTGCCTTTCGAGTATTCGCTGATTTACATCAGTCATGGTCTGAAGTGAGTTTCTCGACTTGAGTCTCGTGCCTTTATTTCATTCTGTCTTCTCTCTTCTATTGATGGTTTTCTTTCTCTTTTCAGCTTGGATTGTGCGTCCTACGATGAAGGTCGCAAGGATAAGCTGGTCTTGGAGACCAAGATGAAAGCGAAATTCCCACAGCCAAACAAGTTGTCTCCCAGCTGCGAACTGGCCGAATTTTTAGCTTATTGGCTATGTTGTGTGGCCTTACCGAGCTCTAAACAAGCGGATAGTATGAGAATTTCTTGCTTTGTTGTGGCGGGGAGCTTGGCTAACGGGAATCGCTACGCACTGGCTTCGGCAGTTTTATGCTCTATCTACTGAGCTTTTAGCGGTGTTATCAGTAACAAGGGCTCTGCTTCCTTCGGAATAAACTCCTCTTTCTGCGAGTGGCACTATTTTTTCGGTTGGCTCGGGGTTTACTTCCCGTGAGTCTATGGTATGGAACTTAAGGACTTCATCTGGAGAGGATCGGTTCCGCTACATGCTTTTCAGAAGCGGAAGATGAACAGAGGAAACTTGGCGACTATCGAGGCAAAGATAGCTCATCATGATGACGTTAACTTCTTCCTTATCTCTGAGACCAACAGTGAGGATCCAGAATTGCTCGATGATGATGAGAGTCTTAGTTCCTATCAGCGCTCATTTTTGGTATCCATCCGCCCGAGTTCACTGCCTTTGAGGGAGGGGGCTGAGTTCTGGAGAGAGCCGTACTACCCGAACCGATTCGCCCGTCAATTCGGCTATGACCAAGGGGTACCAGAAACTCTTGAACCGGTGACGTGAGAGAAACGAGCCTATGGCACAGGACTCATTCACTGGAAGTGGATATGGCGTCAACTCTTGTTAACTAGGTCGGGTTATTCCTTCATCATCCCGGGTACAGAGTATACTCCCAGTGCCACGTATGGATGGATGAGGTGGTGGGCTCACCAATACTCCTTGATCAGAAACAATCGACACGTGGCCGATCATGTCTTCATTTCTCCTCCTATCATCGATCCTGCTCCTGCTGACGGCCTGGGCTATGTATCAGAGCCACAACATCAGTTGGCCACTCCTAGTGTGAAGAAATTTCTGACTTCTTTGAACGTGGTTATTGATCACGAAAAGCCTGAGCATACACTAGAAGGATGGGTGGCTTATGGGCAGAGGATCACACTGCGAGAAGATCAAAGTTCTCCACTTGTGGGTCCCATGACAGAGGGGCAGAGGGAGGGTTACGATGTCGGTGATGATGATGAGGATGATGACGGTGAGGGTGGCGACGAGGATCATGATGTTGGTGGTGAAGGTGTTGAAGACGTTGGTGATGGCAATGACAGAGGCAGTGGCGGCGATGTCGAGGGTGATGATGGTGGTGATAATATCGGGGATGGCGGAGAGGGTGACGTTATGGCAGCAGGGACCCCATCAACCGGTGGTCAGGGAGGTAGTGATCAAAGTCTAGCGAGTCAGACGAGTCTATCCAGATGCTCTGTTCTAGGAGATAGCGATTCTGAGCCATCTATTGAGCGATCTGGGCCTCGAGTGAAGACCGCTCATTGCGTCCCCGTCGTTGATGGAGGGAAGAAGATAAAAGACATATGGAAGCTGTACAGGGCTGAAAAAGCACGGAGTCGACTCTTCAAAGCTGCCGACAGCGTCCCGATCGACGACGTTAGTGGACCAAGGGACGAAGGGGAGATGAGCTCGCAGGCAGACCTTAGCAGAAATCGCCCCACGGAAGAGGGTGGAGATAATGAGCTGATATATGATAGATCTGTCCCCGAAGTAGACACCGAACCCCTCCCTATAGACCTTGACAGTGGGCTACAAGCTGAAGATCCTCCTCTTGCCGACCCTGTCAGTACTGTAGCTGTAACCAACCCTAGCCCTACTCCTGAGGCAGACCCTGCTACTATTACGGAAGAGGCAGCACCTCTTGCTCAAGAAACCATGCCCTCTAACGTTGTTAGTGCATCGGAGCCTGTCGCGGAAGCACCTCTTGCTGTTGAATCAATTCAAGCCACCACTGCCCCTGAGATCATCGTTCTTTCTTCTTCTGAATTGCCTGAGCTAGCAGCGAAGGTTGTAACTGAATGTGCCCCTGCCTCATCAACACCTATTGCTTTAACCAGTGCACCGGTCGATGAAGTTCCTAAAGCTGCTGGTATACTGCTTGCCTTTATTATTTCGTTTGCTTCCTTTCTTCTATGGTTTCTGTATGTTGATGTTTTATCATTTTCTTTGCCAGCCACTGCTCCCGCCAGCGTCCCAGTTCCTGTGGTCTTGCCTGAGGCATTCCTTTCATCTCTCTGAGGCTTATCAAGGACCAAAGCGAATCTTTTGAAGAGCTTACTGTCCGACATCGTTGACTCATTGAAGAATGGGGATGAATGGTCTATCTTGGATGAGTCATTGTAGGCATTAGAGCTTAACGCCACGTGCTCGGAATTGACATCTCTTCGATAGTCAGCCACGTGTCCCAATTCAAGGACGGGATGGCTCAAGTGAACGAGGCGAGGCACTTCAAGGTTGACCCTTCTGTCGAGGAAAAATGCGGTCACTTGACGTCACTTCTTCCGAAACTTGAGTTACATGAGGCGGACGTGGCTACAGTACGGAAGGATTGGCAGGCTGTTGACGCTGAATGCCAAGAGGCCACTGGACATCTTGCGGAGATTGAAAATGAGATGGCCTGATTACGAGCTGAACATTCTGTCATCCATCTCAAACTTTCGAAGTTCGGCGGTCAAAAGGCACGTCTGCAGTCCTCCATCGACCAGCATGAAGCGAAATGTACTGCTATAAGGGCACAGGTTGCCGAGCTTAAGCAGTCTCTCCAAGATACTCCAGACCCTGCCCAAGTCTTGGTCGAGGCTGAGGCAAGATAGAAGGCGATCGAAGAATCTGCAGTTAACCTATTAGAACAATGTTTGAGAACTTTAGACGGTTAAGCTGTAATGACTTTTATTTGTAGTTTAGAACATGTTGTAATGAATGTTGTAACAATATGTATACTATTATAGTTCTAAATTTATGTTGTGTCTTTCTCCTACTTGCCATTTTACTTAAATTTGAATGCGAATAAATTGGGCCCTTTGGAAAGGAATGTCCCCCTGTTAGGACTTAAACCTACGCTCATGTGAGCAAAGATGTAACCGGGTCTTGGTTCAAGGCTTATTCCAATCCTTGATGGACTTGGAAAGGATAGGGTGCCATGCTCGACGTGTCCTGAGTCTTATTGACTTTTCTGATACTTGTGCAAGCACAAAGTAGATGATTAGTGTTTTGATTCAATCATTGTATAGCGTCATTCCTTTTGGTGTCTACTTTATTACACTTTCCCTCTACTGGGGTATTTACAACTTGCAACGATAAGCCTATGTTAAGTGTAATATCTTTTCAAGAATCGGCCATTCACCAGCGAACTGATGCCCTGCCCTTTGCAATCTATTACCCGATAGGCTCCGTTGGAATATACTTCATCGATGATGCAGTCGGGATCCCATTTCGGGTCGAATTTACTTTTCGGTCCTTGGGTCAGTGCCGATCGTCTCATCATTAGCACGAGATCACCCTTCTTGAATGATCTGCCCCTGACACGCTTATCTATTCGGCTGAAATTTGCTTCTGATACATTTCGAGCCTTTGTTGGGCAGCGAGTCTCTTTTCATCTAAATCATCGAGTTCGGCCATTCGGATCTTGGCATTGTGTTCGGTTGTCAGGGAGTGCCGAAGTGCGACCCGTAGAGATTCAACTTGGATTTCCATCGGGATCACAGCTTCCATACCATACACCAGTGAGTAGGGTGTAGCTCGAGTGGCCATGCGGTGCGTAGTTCGATATGCGCAAAATGCTTCGGGTAATCGTCTATCCCAATCTTTCTTATTTTCTGTCACCGTCTTTTTCAGAATCTTCATGATAGTCTTATTGAATGCTTCGGCCAATCCATTCGCATGAGGGTAATAAGGCGATGAATAACAGTGCTTGATCTTGAATTTCGCGCACATCTTATCGATAGTAACATTCTTGAAAGGTTTTCCATTGTTGTGGTGATCCTCTCAAGGATACCATGTCGGTACAATATGGTGTGTCGAATGAAACCTTCGACATGTCTGGCTTTCACATTTCTCAGGGCAGTTGCTTCAGCCCATTTGGAGAAATAATCAGTTGCTGCAAGGATGTACTGATGCCCCGAGGAGGATGGTGGAATAATCAGCCCGATCACGTCCATGCCCCAGGCTACGAAAGGCCAGGACATTATTGACTGGTGCAATTTTTCCGGTGGTGAATGTATGATATCCGCGTGGATTTGACACTGGTGACACTTCTTGACGTACTCTATCGCATCTTTCGTCATTGTAGGCCAGAGTAACCCATGTGTCGTACACGGTGATGTAAATTCTTCCCTCCCTGGTGAGCACCACATTCTCCTCCGTGAGCTTCTTTCAGTGTATCATGTGCTTCATCTCGGCTTAGACATCGCAGTCGTACTCCCTCGTATGACAGTTTGTAAAGTACGTCATTCTGAAGTATAAATGAATTGGCACGCCTTCTGACCTATGTGCGCATTTTGGGATCCTCCGGTAGAAATCCGTACTTTAGATAATCGATGAATGATCTTCTCTAATCATCTTCCTCTATAATCTCGAAGCAACAAACGGGATTGGCACTCAATTCTCCACTACACAACGCGGTTGTCGGCAAAATTCTTCTTTCTTCAATTGTTACTTGAAGCGGGCTGCCCCCGGGGTTAGCTAAAGCAGCGGCTAAAATAGCAAGTGCATCTGCTCGTATATTCTCCTGCCTCGGTATATGCGAGATACTGCTGTTCTGAAACTGGTCAAACATTGACTGTGCTTGATGGCAATAGGGTGATAACTCGAGTTTGCGGACTTCATATTCTGTTGTCAGTTTCCAATAACGAGCCAGGAGTCTCCATAGATACGTATTTCCTTGATCTGCATTTCTAGGGCCAACTGTAACCCGATAATAAGAGCCTGGTACTCTACTTCATTGTTGGTGCACGCTGGGACTATCGTGAATGAATAGGGTAATAAGTCCCCTTGCGGACTGATGAATATAACTCCCGCCCCTGACCCTATCACTCTGGCTGCACCATCGAAATACATCTCCTAATGGCGTGCTTCATTAATTGCCATGACTTGATCGTCTGGGAGGTCATATTTTATTTCTTCACCACTCGGTACTGGATGTGTGGCAAGAAAGTCTGCAATTGCTTGTCCTTTGATAGCCCGAGCTGGCATGTATGTCAAGTCGAATTCTGACAAGAGAAGGGCCCACTTGGCCAACCGCCCATACAACATGGGTCTGTTCATGAGAAACTTGAGAGGATCCGCTTTGGATATCAATGTTATCTGGTGAGAGAGACAGTAGTGTCTGAGTTTCTTGACGGCAAAGATTAATGCCAGACAAGTATTTTCGATCGCTGAGTAGTTAAACTCGGCTCCCAATAGCGTGCGACTCAAGTAATAGAGTGCGCTTTCCTTTCCTTCTTCGTTCTTCTGGGCTACAAGGGCTCCCAGTGAATTTTCACCAACTGCGATATAGAGGATTAGTGGTTCCCCTTTGATCGGTGCTATAAGGACTGGAGATTTTTCAAGCAGATCTTTCAGAGAGTCGAACGCTTTCTGACAAGCATCATCCCACTCAAACTGGACTCCTTTCTTGTTGAGGCGTGAAAATGGCTGACAACGGCCGGATAAGTTTGAGATGAATCTTCTTAGGTATGTGACCCTACCTTGAAAACTTTTTAGCTCTTTGAGATTCTTCGGAGGTGGCATCTCCCTGATTGCCCTAATCTTCGTCAGGTCGATTTCTATGCCTCAATGTTTGATAACAAACCCTAAGAACTTGCTAGAAGAAACCCCAAACGCACATTTCAACGGGTTCATATGGAGGCTTTTCTTTCTCAGTCTTTGAAGCACTTGCCGTAGATGCTCTCTATGCTGTTCATGCTCGGCCGACCTCACTACCAGATCATCTACCAGATCATCCAAGATTACTGCCTATCCCAGAACTTCTCAACCTCACTACTTATCCCAGAACTACTGATCTGGTAGTGATCTGCCTATCCCTGTCGTGCTTAGATTAACTTCTCAACCTCTTCTTCAATCTTGGGCACTATATCTGGATGGAATCGTCGTTGGGGTTGTTTAACTGCCTTCTTCCCTTCCATGATACCCAACTTATGCATCGCAATTGTTGGACTGAGCCCTGGCATTTCTGAGTATGTCCAAGCGAACACATCCTTGTTCGCTTTCAACAGATGAATGTATCTCTCCCTCTCTTCTTTTGGGGCATTCCTACTCAGATACGTATTTCTAGGGTCCTTTGGGGTTCCCAGATTTATTTCTTCAAGCTCATCTATCGTGGGCTGTCCCTAGTCTTCTATCTGTGCGGGTGCAGCACTGAGTTGGATGATGTCGACTACCTCTGGTGGTTATGCCTCTTCCGTGGGACCGATTGTCACCATGTTGACGTGTCTAATCTTCATCTTTGCCCCTAGCCCTTCTCTGCCTTGGTAAGCTTCGGTGTTTTCTTCGAATGGTGCTAACATTCTTCCATTCGGGGCTGATTCTGAATAATAGAAGCCCATATTCTTCATGATATTGCGGCTGGCTTCACTGTATCTTTCTTCTTCTATCGGTTGGGGTAGACGGGATGATTTCTCAGCCCCACCCTTAGCCTACATAGTCTCATCTGGTAATGAATAAAATTTGATTTCTTTCTTCGCATTGGCACTTGGTGGCACCAAAAACTGACTAGGAGCCCTTGGGAAAGGCTTAACCCTTCCTATTTTTGGCACTGGCATGTTGAAGCTAGATTTGAGCACACTCATGTGCTGGTTCGATATCATCTCTAAGACGGATTGCCCTAGCTGTCGCAAGTGCTTCAGGATTATATAAAATTTCTTGGTGGTCTCTTGAGGTTCTTCGACTGACTGACGTGCGGTTTCTTTCTGAGTAATAAACTGAGGCTTTCTTTTCCGTTCAACCTTGTTGACTCGAGGTTTTGCCCCTTGTCCTTTTTGCGTTACATCGGGCTTCTTCATGACTTCTCTTTCGTCGACCAAATCATAATACCGGGCATTGGCCATGAATGATTCTGCAATTGTATGCAGCTTTGGGTCAGCTGCCACTCTGTATTAAACTCCCTCTCTATTGTACTTGAAGCATTGGTGATAGCTTGAAGGAATGACGCGGTTCTGATGGAGCTATGGCCTCCCTAACAGGAGATTATACGTCGTTACTGCGTCGATTACTTGGCATGTTACTTTCGTCTTCAGCTCTTCAATTTCTAGCATCACGGTGATCGACCCCAGAGTGCGTTGGCTATCTTGATTAAACCCTTGAATAACCATGGTGCTGGGACGCAGGGCTGACGGTTTGTAACCCAACCTCTGTAGTGTTTTCAACGACATGATGTTTACTGCGGACCCATTGTCAAGCATACATCGCTTAACTTCCGTGTCTCTAATCATCCCCATGACCATTAACGGGCGATTATGGTCTGTTGCTTCAATCATGCGGTCTTCTTCAAAGAATGTGATTACAGAGGGGTGATTTATCTACATTGCTTGCTGAATCGGTGCATTTCCTTCGTAGAATTTATCGAGATTGTTCATTTCTGCTTCGATCTCTGTCATCATCACTTCTCTGACTTCACTGTCTAACAATGCATTGATCAACATCTCCCTATATACCTTTGAGAGACACAAGGAGTTGTATATGCTCAAGCGAGCCGGGACCTTTCGCAGGTGTGACACGACATCATATGCTACTGGCGATGCCCCTTGCCTTGGCTCCGACAGACTAGATGTGGCTTCAACAACTTTCTCTTTCAACTTCTGCCCCTGGGGCCTCGTTGATGGTGTATCTAGGTTTTCATCTTCTTGCATTGGGTCGACTAGTTCTGGCCGAACGCGTTCCGGCATTTGCCTTCCGGATCGGAGGATGACGGCATTGACTTCTTCTTCACCTGCCCGTAATGTCTCTCCTGCTGACGGCTATTCTGTGGATGATACCATTGCGCAATGTACCTGAGCCTCGATAAGTCGGCTATTCTCCTGGCTACTCTTCTTTCTCGTCCCTTGCTTCTTGCGGTTAAGGAGTCTTCGTCTATTCTCGAGACTCCTCCTACTGCTAACCAAAGTCCAGGGTTCTTCGGGTTCAGGGAACAGGATGTGCAATCGGATGCTTTCTTCTGAGGGGAAGGCTGAAACTACTCCAGATGTTTCCTTCCTTGTTGTTTCTGGTGACTTCATACTGATCACCCCTTGGTTGATCAATCCTTGTATTCTTCCCTTTAGACTAAAACAGTCTTCTGTCTTATGGCTTAGACATCGATGATATTTACAATATCAGGGATCATTCACCCTCCCAACTTTATGTGGACGAATTGGTTCTGGTAAGCGGATTACATTTTCTTCCACTAGTTGTTCTATGATGGGGATCAGATCGGCCATGTCGAATGTGTACGGGCCATTGGCTCTTTCTTTCTTGGCTATTGTTATTCCTCGAGAAACGTAAGGCCTCTTGCCTCTGTCTTGGGTAGGTGTTGCTTTCATGTCTGTCTTGGAATCCACGGCAGGCCGCTTCCGATCTATTATACCTTTTCCTTTGTTTATATTGTGCGTTTATGCAATCCTTACTCCTCTTCTTTGCCTTTCGGGCCTGAAGTTCACCCGTGCTGCGACTTCTTTTACCAGGTGTGCTTTGGTGGCCATTTCTCGGAAAGAGTGAAAACTATTCCCCGATAATCTGTATGATATCATTGGGTCCAGGGCTCGCATACACATCTTCATCTGTTCTTTCTCACCGGGCAACTCTTGGCATTGAGCGGCTATCATCCCCCATCGATCCATGAACCTCTCCACAGGTTTGCCCTGTCTCTGTCTAATCAAGGCCAGATCTGTTACTGACGTTTCTCTTTCTGTAGAGAAGAATTTCGAGATAAAACCGTCTCGCATCTGCTCCCATGATCTTACTGATCAGGCTGGTAGCGACATGTACCATTGGAAAGCTTTCCCTGTCAGCATCGACCCAAATAGCCGCATACAGTACTGTGGGACGGCCGACCAATTCCCTAATGCTATGAGGAAGTGAGTAATATGCTCCTCCGTCGATCCTCTACTGTTAAATTTTTTAAAATTCGGACATCTGAAGTTGATCGGAAACGGTATTTCTTCTATCTCCAATGGGTATGGAACTTGATATTTATACCCGGTTCCTCTTTCCTTCTCTTTTTCTTGCCGCATGAGACTCGTGATTGTTTGCAACAACTCCTCTTTTAAAATTTACGCAGTCGGGATTGGCATTCGCTCCGCTGAAACTCTCCTGGCCTGAGTAAGCTGTTCGGGGTCGGCTGGTCCTTCCGCTGCCCCTTGGGATTCTTCGGCTGACTAGCGTGTGGGTGGTTTAGGACTTCTGGTAGCGTTCTGAGCTATCAAAGTGGTCAATGCTTCCTGGATAATCCTCATTCGTTCATTCATCTTACGATTGGCCCGAACTAATCTGTCGATCTGATCTTGGACTGTAGGCAATTCTTCCGCTTCATACGGTCCCTCTTCTGCCTCTACTACTTGAATCATTACGACTAACATCGGTCGTACCTTCTGAACCTACCCCTGTCTTGGGTCGGGAACTGTCACGGGCTTGGAGCTCTTCACAAGTGTGGTCCGGGTCGACTTACTTGTGACACAGGTGGTCCTGGACAATGGTGGAAACTGTTCGACCGTCATCACATGCACTGAGGACCTGGTTGATGCGACCTGACTGCTGATAGGGATCTTCTGCTCCTGTTTTAGCTACCATTGTTTCCTGATTGCAAGGCGAGGTCTTGCAACATTCGTCTTCTTATATGCTGTTAAGATGGCTGCTTTCTTCTGCTCTTTCTTCTGTCGGCGCGTTTGGACCAACTGTCATCCTGAGTTGCCAATACTTGTTGTGGTTGGGGTGAAGCGAGGGAAGCTGAAGCCTCCGGCGACAAGGAAGGTGCATGAACTGTTCATCGAGCATGCCATTTCTTCTGCTGTTATAGTATTTTACTAATTCTGCTGTGTTATAAAAATCATTAGAACAGTTCACAAATGCGGTCGGGAGAATGAACCCATCAATCGCGGTGCGTAAACTGACGAAAATGAGCAAGAAGGAGACAAATACTTGTAGTTGTGGAAGTTTGTGAGTTTGAAAACCTTTTAAATGTCTATTGCCTTAAAGATGAAGGGAAGAACGTTCCCGTTGAGAGTCGTCAGTTTGACGCCCGAGAGGCACCGAAACATTACGCCTCGCGGTAGCTTTCCTATGTGTAGATTCGTGTTTGCAAGTAATTGATCTTAGAGTGTTTCTATATTTAGATGTAGCCAGAGATTCTGGTATTGTTCGATCCCCAGTGGAGTCGCCAGTTTGTTAGAACTAGAAAATACTTAAGCGCAGGTTTCTCGTGTTTTGTTCTGGGGTTCTGAATAATAGAAACATTCATAAATAATCACAAGCATTCATAAAAATACACAAGAGAAGAAGTATCGCAAGGCGAATTTTATTCTAGAGATCCTGAGATCTTGTACATTCTAGCCCGAGATCTGGGACGAGCCCTTAATTACATCAAATGATCGATGACCCTTGATTAAAAGGCAGAAGACTAGTCAGCGGGGACTATGGTCTCAGAGTTTATGGTCGTAGAGACCTGTATTTTTGTGTGGTCATAGAGACCTATATTTTGTATAGTCGAAGAGACATGTATTTGTATGGTCGTAGAGACCTATATTTGTATTGTCGTGGAGACCTGTATTTGTTGTGTTTTGTTATGGACTGATCCATCTTTGTACGAGTCAGATGTCTATGTCCCATGTTTTGACCGGAGATCCGGACTAAGACTGTCAGGGTTTTTAATTGAGAGGTGTGACTCTGGGCCTGCGCCCGTCATTTATGACGGGTGACCGAGGAAAGACTGATCTGCAGTTGTATGTACCTGAGCAGCTCAACCAGCGGATGCCGTTTGGATGGGTAGGGCATCGACTGTTCTTGAAGTGTCAGTCTTTAACAAATTCTGTATAATAGCTCAGAACTCTCTCTATATAGTTTATCGTGTTAACCATAGTCCCATTTGCTTAGTCCGGACCTGAATCCGGGTCATATTATGATAATACATGTAATGATGATACATCAGTATGATTCTGGGCACTGGCAGCCACTTTTCGAGAAGTTACTTCGTTCATTTCGTTGGATCGGATCGGACTCCAAAGGCTCGCATTCTGCTCCTTGGGTTTTTCGGATAAGTTATTTAACTGCTCTGTTGCGACCGGAACGCTCGAAATACACAAAATAGGCCCAAACGAGGCCCGAAAACATCAAAAATGAAGATTTAAAGGTGCTGAAATGGACGTTCAGAGTGCTGATTTTTATGATCTGCTGGCTTGATTTTACTGATGCGCTGGGGCCAGCGCGTCCAAAAATGATTGTTAAAGTGTTTAATTTTTCTGATCCGCTGGGGTATTTTTGTGATGGGCTGGGGTCAGTGCGTCCAAAAAATGACTTGTTTTAAGATGTGTATTTTTCTGATCCGCTGGCCTATTTTGGGATGCGCTGGGGCCAGTGCGTCTAAAAATGACTTGTTTCAAGATGTGTATTTTTCTGATCCGCTGGCCTATTTTGCGATGCGCTGGGGCCAGTGCGTCCAAAAATGACTTGTTTTATATAACGACTGATTTTTCTGACGCGGTGGGCTATTTTTCTGATGCGATGGAGCCAGTGCGTGCTTAAAATGATTAATTTTGGAATATTGATCTGTTTGATCCGCTGAGGGTATTTTTCGGATGCACTGGGGCTAGTGCGTCTGGAAATAACTTTGTTTTGAAAATGATTGATTTTCGTGACGTGTTACTGTACTTGTGTAATTTGAAGTTATTTCATCGCCGGACCTGCTGTGGTTGGAGATGGGATTTTCGGTGAGGGATTCCGTTGATCGGAAGGGGATTCCAGTGACCGGAAAAGGTTTCCGGCAAGGGATTTCGACGGGTTCTCAAAATGCCCAAGGGACGCGGCTCTCTCTCTCTCTGGATTTGTCCAAATGAACCAAAAAATGGGGTATTTATACCTAAAAATACCGAATTTCGGCCAATAGGAGTCCGCCACATGTAGTGCGTCGAGAAAGTAGGTTGGCGAGTCGAGAAAATCACTCGGCGCATCTTAAAATGCCTTAGTTTGAATGCTGATTTTTAGGGCGCACTGACTGTCAGTGCGTCCTGAAATTCCTGAAAATGGCTGATTTATTGGACGCGCTGAGGGTCAGTGCATCCTGAAATTCCTGATTTTTTGGATACGCTGGACGAATTTCTTAATGCGCTAAGGGTTAGTGCGTCTTGAAATTCATTTTGTAAAACTGTCTGAATTTCTTGATGCGCTGGGTGAATTTCTTGATGCGCTGAGGGCAGTGCGTTCTGAAATTCACTTTGTAAAATTGTATAAATTTCTTCATGTGCTGGGGCGAATTTCTTGATGCGTCGACGTACTTATTTGTGATTATCTTGCAAAAATGATGGTTTGTGGCGTTCGCTTTGCGATGGATGTCAATGCACTGGCTCTATTTCTTCATTGTTGAAGTTACCCTCCCAAATTTGGAGGGCTTTGATCATGATGAAATGGTGGGGCCCACCATTGGGTCAACTCTCCATTTTTGGTCAAGTCTGGTGTGTGTGTCTGTGGCTTTTGCCGAATTCGCTGATGCACTGGCCCTAAATCCAGTGATAGGGAAACTTGTGCACTTGTAACCCTTGCTTTCAGGATCCTGACTTTTGGGACCCCAACAGGGACATAAACCACAAAATCCAAAATCAAAACTAATCCTAAATCCTAAAATCTGAAAAACAAAAACAAAAAACTAAAAGAGTTCAAGCTGGAAGGATAGTACCGATTTGCTTGAACTAGAAGAACTTCCTACAAAACAAAAAAAAAACTTTGCTAGTTCTAAAATTCAGAAAAACTAATCCTAAGAAAACAATAAATCCTAACTACTTTTATAGCTACTAAAAACAATTTAGAACCGTTATCTAAATTCCCCAGCAACGGCGCCAAAAACTTGTTCGCTCGCCTCAAGTGCAAGGCTGCGATATAGTAATAAATCTCGGTAAGACCAAGGTCGATCCACAGGGAATTGGAGAACAAGTTCCAAACTATTCTAGCAACTCAGTTTGCAATAAGTAAGAGATTCAATTGGACAATTATGCTAAAACAGAAACTTAATGAAAACAGTAATTTAAAGGCACTAAGGCATTCAAGGATCCACTTGTAGTAATCCCATGTCAATCCAATCAATCTAAGCAAGATATACAACTAGATTTGAAGTCCTATCTCTCATCTAGTTGGAAAATAAAGCATTAAACACATTCAATCCCACTCAAGTTGAACTTCCAAGTTCTAGTCCCATTCAACAATGTAGAATTTGAAATCATAGCCTTCGGAGTAACAGCCATGCCTATGGACTATGGCCTGCTCAAGGATTACTATAATTTGAATCTAAACAAGCACAACATGATAATCTCAGAGAATTGCAAGGAATCCATGTCTGGAGCACACGAACTCTCATAAAACATCTAAAACTATCAACTTTAAGAATTAGAATATGCAAAAATCCAAACTTGAAGTAAAATTACTTGAACTAATCTGAATCAAACATGGAATTGGCTACAAGCTTTACCTCTCAGCCTTAGCTGAGAGATTCTAGCCGAGCATTGTCATACTACAACTAGAACTCAAATAAGAAAACATAAAAACTAGAAAACCGGAGTTTTGAGGGTTGCAGACACTCCATGACGACTTCCTTCCTCTCCCACGACATCCCTTAGCTTCTATGATGCCCTAGAAAGAGACCCTATGTGTCCTTTTATAATAGGGAAGCTCGGTTGCTTCGGAAACATCTCGAATTTGCGTAAGGATACGCACTTGCGCAGAGAATTTTGGAACCCAATTTGGAAACTACCTGTTTTTGCCTGTGGCCGACCGGTCGGAACCGGTCGGACTGGGCTGGCCGACCGGTCACGACCGGTCGGACTTCTCTGTTTGACTGTCCAAGGAGTGTAGATGGGTGGTCGACCTGCTGGCCGACCTGGTCAAGACCGGTTGGACCAAACTGGTCCTTCATCCAGCGTCTTCCAAAGGTGGGCATTGAGGTGGCTGACTGGTCTTGATCGGTCTGGCTTCTTTGGCTGACCGGTCACGACCAGTCGGACCTTCTTCCCTTTACATTTTCTTTCTTCCTTTCTTCTTCTCTCTCCTCTCCTTGCTTTCTTCTTTCTTCGGCCCTCCTTCAACCTTCATTCAATGGTTCTAAATGACCCCTTTTGGTCTCCAATTGAGTGAAGTCCGTTCTCATTCCTACAATCACAAAACATGTATTAGATGGGCCTTTTAAACATGAAAACCATGCATATAATGTGATGTAATGGGTTATGCAATGTATAATTTGGAGGTTCAACAGTTTGGTACTGCTACCGCTACTGTTCCCAACTATTGTGAAGGTTCATTCTATCTCAGAAGAAGAAGAAGAGTCACCTGCTGTTGAGAAAAGTTCGGATCTAAGCGTCTTTAATCGCATCTCCAACCATCAAATCTCTAAGGTGAGGGCTTCTTCTAAGCCTAGTTACAATAATATCACTTTGTTTAACGGTTCCATGTTTAAAATTTAGGTTTTGTTGTGTGATTGCTTGAGAACATGTTTGTTGAAACCTCTCTATGAAATCATGAATTCTTACGATGTTCCTGAATGTGTTTAGGCTAAATTTTTGGATTGTTATGGACCATGATTTATGTTAAGTGATGGTATACATGCTATTGTGAGAATTATGTGAAATCCATGCTTAAGTTATGCTCTTTACATGTTTATGATGCACATAATGAATGGTGTGTGGAATGATAAGGGTTTATATTGTTGGATGCCACATTAATTTTAACCCTTTGCCCCATGGATGAAGTAATTGTATGTATGGAGATAATGTTTACACAACAAAATTGCCTTTATGTTTATGGGGGAAAGCAAGAGTCACATTCTACTATTAGACAAGAGAGACAGAAAATCATTTATCACTTCATTTTATTCATTTACTGAGTTCTTCATACATTCCATATTTACAAATCCCTTGATTCTAAAATAGATTGTACATTATACAAAATAAAACATATTCGGAAAGTAATTTTGGTAGACCTTCGCCCTATTCTTCTTTCATCCTGTCCAGATGAAAGGGGAATGGCCAAACCAAGACTTTTAGGACTGTTCTTCTGCTCATGAGTGAGGCGAGTCAACCAGACTAGGCTTTGTTACTTTGTGATCTTTATAGAACTCCATGATATTCCAAAATGATGGTATCACCCAGTACATCTACCACTTCTAGGGATTGCACCAAGTGCGCTCAACCTGAAGGGAGAGAGAAGGGCCTTCTACTCCATGCTGGCATCATCTATACAATCAACCACTTACAAGGATTGTACGGAATACTCCGTATGCTCAACCCGAAGGGAGAAAGATAGGTCTTCTGCACAAAGAGAATCATCCATACAGTCAACCACTTACGAGGATTGTACGGAATACTCCGTACGCTCAACCCGAAGGGAGAAAGATAGGTCTTCTACACAAAAAATCATCTATAGTCAACCACCTACGGGGATTGTACGGAATACTTCGTATGCTCAACCCGAAAGGAGAAAGATGGGTCTTTTGCACAAAGGAACGAGCCTTCTAGTCTGAATCTCTCTCTGTCTTCTTTACAAGCTCCAAACTAGGCCTTCAAAGCCATCTTTCTACCTTCTAAGTCTCCTTACACGACAGCCTGAAACTATTGAGAAACTGCTTAAAATGACAGCGTAAAACTGTTAGGAAAGTGCTTAAAATGATGGCTTGAAAATCAGGAATCGGCTTAAAATGACGGCCTGAAACTGTCAGGTAACTGCTTACTGTGGCTCGCGGCAAGTCCACTACTTTCCGCGACGGCCTCGAACCGTCGAGAAACTACGGACTGCGGCAAGCTCTATTGCTTTCTGCGACGGCCACGAACTGTGAGAAACTGCGGACCACGACAAGCTCCACTGCTTTCTACGACGGCCTCGAACCGTCGAGAAATTGCTTTCAACAACGGCCTCAAACCGTCGAGAAATTGCTTGCAATGGGTCACAGCAAGCTCCACTGCTTTCCGCGACGGCGTACGAACCGTCGAGAAATTGCAATGTCTTCTCCCGATCTTCAACTCCAATTCTCTCGCTATTCTTTCATTTCCTGAGGATTGCAATGAATGCATCCAACTAAGGAGAAGATACACAAGTCTTCTTCTCGCACCTCTGGAACCCTTGGAGCAAGTTCTGGATCCTAGAAGAGTGAATGAATGCAAATGAGGACCCCTAGGGGGTATTTATAGGCAAAGGGGATCATTTTCACGTAAAGCACTTCAAATTTGGCCTCAACTTGCCGCGGGTCGCATAAACCTCATGAGCTTTTCGCAGGTCATGGCAAACACCTTTCTCTGTAGAAACCTCATCACTTTCTTCAGAAAACCTCCTCATATCTACAACTTTTTCTGAACCTCCTCATTTTCTTCTACAAACCTCATCAGTTTTGTTCCTTTTCTTTTAAACTTTGTTTCTTTCTTTTCTCCTTCATTCCAAACCTTAATAAATTGCCTCAATCTTCTTTTCCTTAGCATATTTCTATGCCTCAACAGATAGATTGACCCATTGGGGGGTTGTATAGTGTCTTTTGGCAAGATCGTGTATGTGATGTTTGTGATTTGCCCAAGGAACTATGTAAAGATGTAAATGATGGACCCTTGAGATAGTTAAGGATGTTTTGTGTGCCATGTGTCTCATCTTGACTAAGATGTATACACCTTTTCGTGGTTGGCCCCTATTGAGAGGAAACAACTATTCTACATCATTACGAACTATGGGATGGGGTAAAGAGCGACCTTTGGATGTGGACATCATTAAAACTGCTGGATGACAAATTACTTAACTAAAGGTGAAACTAATCATGCATTCATCGCTAGCTAGTGAAAGTAGTGCATGGATCCGTTTCACTAGTTGGGTTTTGGTGTATGGAAAGAGTGGAGTGATCCCATCCTAACTAAAACCTCTGGTAACTAGTGGCTGGTGAGAAGAGTGGAGTGATCCCATCTCATTTAGTCAGGGTGCCTTAACCAGAGCATGCATATCATGCATCACATTAATTAAGATTTTTTTATTCTGTGTGTTTTGTTTGATATATGTATTATGATTGGATAATATTGTGCTAGTCTTAGTGGGTAACCCTGACTAAGTTGATTGCAAGCAACTCACTCCCTCATGGGATGGTGTTTTAAGACACACCAGATTGTGCAAGTGACGATCCATTAGATGAACCCGACTTTTAGGATATAGAGTATGAAGTTTCATGGCGACTAATGGCGGATGATAAAGCTGAAGCAGCTTGAAGATGAATTATGTTTATTATTTTGATTTTGATATAATAGATTCACTTTCATGTAACTTGTAATAAGCCTCCCGTGGAGACTAAAAAGTGGAATATTATATGTAGTATGATTAGAAACCACTATGTTTGAGAACTTAGAATAGAAGGTTAATGATTTAGAATTTTAATTTCCGTCATTATGCTACGACTACCATGAATACGGAAATAGTGATGAATATGTGAAAATATATCCCTAGCATATTTAAGTTAACACCTGGGAACTCAGCCCATCGTGTTGTCCATGAAAGATGAAATTTCGGGGCATTACATAAGAAATCTAATCCTAACCCATAGAAGGTATTCTCCTTGTGATTTATTACAAGCTTGGGGTATTCAATGCTCAAATGAGAATGAACTTGTTCCCTCTTTATTCCTAGAAGTTTAGACACCTTGATCATTGGTAAAACCTTTGTCTAAACACTACCTATGAATCTAAATAGGTGTATTCCTCTAGGAAACCCATTTCCCACCATTTGTAGAGGTTTCACCACCTCCTAGCACCTTGGGCATCTCAAATGGAGCATCACATGCAAGGGAGCTGATCTTGGAAATGAAACATTGGCAAAGCGGCGGCATCAAAGATCGGGGGAGCACAAGAGAAGTTGATTTGAGCATGAGAGAGTGAGAAGAAGCAACCCGAAGCAGCACTACAAAAGGGGCTCAATCCAACAAGTAAGTTGTCATTTATAAGAGTCCAGTTGCACTCTTTCCCCGTGGGGGATTGAGTGTAGAGTTTGGAATCAAACTCGAACTAGGGTCATTTGCTGATCCTTGGCTTGTTAGTTCAGCCTAAAGTATAGGGACTGTTTGCCATTCCTTGACACATTTATCGGGCCTAAACTAGTCTCCAAGGGGAGCCATCAATACGGGTGTAAACGTATAGGTTGGGAGGAACCTATAAACTCTCCAGTTGGGTGGATCCGAGTTAAAACACCTAGGTTGGGAGGAACCTGATTTAAACTCCCTAGTGAATGTCGGTGCTCAAAAGGGTTGAGTACTTGAACCGGGAGTGGAGTAGGTTGACCGAACCACTATACATGCTAGTGTTTGTGATTGAGTTGAGCACATTTCTTATTATGCATTAAGTTTAATTGTTAATTATGAATGTTTAATTAGAATGTATGCTAAACACTTGATAGGAACACACACACAAAAGATGTACTTTCACTTCTTGAGTAAACTTGAGCTTATATGATCCACCCTCATATAGTCTACTTGAGTTGCATAGATTAGGTGCTTGATTAGTTTAATCATATGTTAATCTATACATGCTTAGACTAGGTTGCTAATTACACATCATATGTTAGTCTTGTGATTGGAGTCACTTAGGCTTGGAAGCCTAAGTGTTATTGCTTACTTAGTTTAAATTTTTAAAATTGTTAAGTAGGCGAAAATAATTTTAAAAGGTCCTTATCACCCCCTCTAGTACTTAGCCATAATTGTAGTTGTTCCACTCTTAGCTTCCGCATGTTTATATAAGTGTCGTATTGGACTACCGACATAATTTCAATCATGACGGGTCGACTAGTAGGCACCCGACCGGTCGGGCAAGCCAAATTCAATACAGCAACATCCATACCTAAACTTGACCGGGCATGGCCTCAAAATCCGACTTGTCAGATGGATCTCAGACTAAGTCGGCTTGTGACTGTTTTATATCCGTTGGAGCCCGATTTTGAGCTTCTATAAAGGCATCACTTGGGAGCTTTAATGGTATGCATTGAATAGCCATTTAGAGCATCGAGTGAGAGCATTTACTCTTCTTCTCCTACCCTCCTTGCTCTTACTTACCTTGAGTTCATGATTCAAATCTATCCATTAATGAGATATCATTGAGAATTCAAAGCTCGGTTTGTTCTATGAACTCAAACATTGTATTCACGGTTGACCGATCATTGAAACTTCATCTAGAGGTCATTTATAGCCATTGAATGCTGAGATTGGTGGTTCCTACATCACCATTGCATTGAATAGGCAAAGGGAACCTCACCATCTTTCTCTTAACTACCTGGCAGAAGCATAGACATATCATTTGCATCGGTAGCTGATCTTAGGAGCACGCTGAGGAGCTGAAGCAAGTCGGAAGCTGAAGCTACTCGTTGAAGGCACTAAATCAGGGTTCAACGTTTTAAGTTTATCTAGTATTTGAGAGTCCATTACTTTGTTATAATTTCCTAGATTGGAAAAATTCGACGGGAGTGTATGTGACCATCCTTAGATTAAGATTGGAGAGAGTTTGAGATCCAAACTCGTTAAATCCCTGGATTGGGCCATTTGGCGGATGGTAAATGCGGTCCCAGAAGATAGAATGTATTAAAACTAAAAAAATGCTCAACGACAGTTTTTCCTGTGTTTTATTATTCTAGAGAATTTCTGAGTATAGAGACATTCATAGATAATCATAAGCAATCACAAAATATACACGAGAGAAGATATCATAAGGCAAATTTTATTCCATAGATTCTGAAATCTTTTACATTCCAGGCTGTGAACTGGTCACGAACCCTTAATTACATCAATGGATGATCACCCTTGATTAGAAGGCAAAAGTAAATAAATGCATGCATCATAGATAAGTTAAATAAAGCATTAAGAGAGCATAAATGTAAATGAAACAAATCACAAATAACACAAAGATTTTTACATGAAAACCTTTACGGGAGAAAACTGATATTACGTCATGTAGTCTAACACGACACCCTACGCATACATGTATGGAAGCTTAAGGAGTAACTAGAATTATGGCTAAATCCTAGAGGGGGGGGGGGGGGGGGGGGGGGGGTGATTAGGACCTTTTGAAAATCTTTTTGCCTGCTTAACAGTTTTAGCAAATTAAACTAAGTAAGCGATTAACACTTCAGCTTCCAAGCCTAGGTGGGTCCAATCAAAAGACTAGTAAATGATAAATGAAATAAACAACCTAGTTTAAGAAACACATGTAGACCATAGAGGATGGATCAATAAGAACTCAAGTCTACATGAGTGAAAGTACATCTTGTGAGTGTGGATGTGCCTATCAAGTGCCTAACATACATTCCTAACTAAGCATTCATAATTAATCAATTAAACACAATGCATAATGAGAAAAGTGCTCAAGAACAATCATAAACACAAGTATGTATAGTGGTTCGACTACTTGTCTACTCCACTTCTGGTTCAAGTACTCAAATCCTTTGAGCACACCGGCATTCACTGGGGAGTTTAAATCTGGTTCCTCCCAACTAAGATGTTTTAACTTGGATCCACCCAACCTGGGAGTTTACAGGTTCTTCCCAACCTACACGTTCACACCCGTATTGGTGGCTCCCCTTGTAGACTTTGTTTAGGCTTGAAAAACTTGCCAAGGAATGGCTAACGTCACTAAATTTAGGCCCGGAAAAGGAGCGAAGCAGTACCGAACAACCCCTAGTCTTTAGGCCGACAAATAGGCCAAAGAACGGCTAACGTCCCTAGACTTTAGGCCGACAAACAGACCAAGGATCGGCAAACGACCCTAGTTTGAGTTTTTCAAACAAACTCTACACTCAACTCCAACACGAAATTAAGTGGATGGACTCCTAACAAACACAACCTTACTTGTCGGATTGAGCCCATTTGTAGCGCCGCTTTGGGTTGCTTCATCTTGCTCTCCCGTGCTTGAATCAGCTCCCCTTGTGTTCCCCCGATCTTTGGTGCCACTGCTTTGCCAAGGCTTCAACTCCAAGATCAGCTACCTTGCATGTGATGCTTCATTGGAGATACTCAAGGTGCTAGGGAATGGTGAATCCTCTACAAGTGCTAGGAAATAGGTTTCTTAGAAGAATACACCTATTTGGACTCCTAAGTGGTGTTTAGACAAGGGATTTAACTATAGTCAAGGTATCTAAAATCCTAGGAATCAAGAGGGAACAAGTCCATTCTCAATATGCCATTGAATGGCTTAAGCTTGTGATGAAAACACACGGAGAATGACTTGCTATGGGTTTGGAATAGAGCCTTTAATGGTCTTTAGCAATGGTGGCTTTTATCTCCTCGAATTTCTCTCTCTTAACCCTAAAATCGAATCCCCCGCTTTTATAAAGTTTCTCCCAACGGTCAAATAACGGGCAGATTCGAGCAGGGTCGGGCGCCCGGAATTCGGTCCATTATATAGATTTGGTCGCTGGATGCATTCAGAGTTGGTCGGGCGCCCGGTCAAGGTGTGGTTGGGCGCCCGATGACCATACTTTTCACTAGTCGGGCGCCCGGTGATCACTTTGGTTGGGCGTTCGATATTCAGTCCAGAATGGGTCTTGTGCTGTTGAACATTTTTTGCACTGGTCGGGCGCCCGGTGAACACTGCATCGGGCGCCCAATGACCAACTAGATATATGGCCAACTCTCTTGGATGGATTCCTCTATAAGTCAGGCTCCCGGTGGATACTGGGTCGAGCGCCCGGCCAGGCATGATTTTCTGTTGTTTTGCAGCAAATCATGCAACCTCTTGGCTGTTCTTTTAGTGGTCTTTTGGGACACTTAAGGCCAATCTAAGATGACTAATGTTATGCCTATTGGGTCATGGTCATCTAGAGGTTTATGGTTTTAGATAGGTATGTTCGCTTCCCCAAGTGTAGGGTTGCAATGTAGTAATAATCTCGGTAAGACCGAGGTCGATCCACAGGGACTTATGTAGGAATCCACAAAACACTTCCAATAGTTCTACTAAAGAGCTAACAAACAGATTTGTAGAAAATTGATGTAAATAGTAACGTTGAATTATACTAAAGGTAAACAATTAATAAAAGGCACTAGGGGTTCAAGGATCCACTTGTAGCAATCCTTGATGCTCAACTTGCTGTGGTTTCTCACTTTCTCAACTAGAATCAAAATTAAGTTCTATCTAGTTAGATGATAGAGCAGTTAAAACAATCAATCTGACATATGTGTGATCCATGTATATGATTCACTCAATGCAAGCTAGGACGAGCATACTCAATTGCATAGGTTAGTCCCAATTCCAATAGGTTAAGATCACAATCAGAACCATCATTAAATCCTGTCACAAGACAAAACTAGATCATGATTTGAACTTGATCTAAATCACATACACAGTCCCACATATTTCAGAATTTTCAGAAAAGCAGACTTTTGGTATGAAACTCCCACATAAAGATCATAGATCTAGAGCGTATTCCAATTCCTCAGATCATATAGGTTTAGACTAGCTCAAAACAATTAAGAACTCAAGCAATTCTTCCAAACATCCCTGAGTCATCATAAGATTAAGAAAAACTACTTAGTACTTGATTTAAACTTCAAACCATTGTTCTTCAGTGAAAATCCAACTTAAAACCAAATCAAACGAATTGAAACATCTTAAATTCACTACAAGCTTCACCTCTTAGTCCTAGCTAAGAGGTTTAGCCGTTCATGATCCAAGGAAACATGAAAACAACTAAACAAAGCATAAAACTAGAAAACAAACTAGGAGTTGTGGAACTCCAAAATCGACTTCTGTCGTCTCCTACCGTGCTCAATCTGTTCTAGGATGCCCTAGGAACGATCCCTAGGTCTCCTTTTATAGTGGAGAGGCTCTGCTGCATCGGACTCATCCAGAAGATGCGTAAGGATACGCAGTGCGCAGAGAAATTCGGAGCTTGAATAGGAAACTTGCTGTTTTACGCAGGGCTGACCAGTCTGGACCGGTCAGACTGGGCTGGCCGACCGGTCAAGATCGGTCAGGACATGTCTGTGAGGCGTCCAGGGGGCTTCTGGAGGTGGGCAGGCCTTGACCGGTCGGCCCTATTGCTTTCAATGTCCAGAGGGCTGGGAGGAGGTGGCCGACCGATTTAGACCAGTCGTGGCCCTCCTGGCCGACCGGTCTGGACCGGTCTTGGCCCTTTTCTTCTTCATTTCCTTCTTTCTTTCTTTTCTCTCTGCTTTCTTCTTTCTTTGGCCCACCTTGGGTCTTCATCTAAAGCTCCTAAGTATAGCTTTTTGGTCTCCAATTGGTGAAGTTCATTCTCGTTCCTATAATCACAAAACATGCATTAGATGGGCCTTTTAAACATAAACACCATGCATATAATGTGACGTAATGGCTATGCAATGTATAAAGTGGAGGTACAACACACCCCCCAACCAGCTTTTTGCTAGTCCCGAGTAAAACATGCGTGAAACAAGTTGAAACCTCTAAAACCCAACTCTCATTCAGAAACTATGTTTCTATCCATTCCAAGACATGCAAGTATAAAATTCGGAAAAATTTTGTTATAGAAGTTGAAACCTCAAACTCGCAGAACATGATAAGCTTCCATATGAGATTCCCTCTGATTGATTGAAAAATAGAACAACTCGAACAAACTCAACCTAGTGTGCATAGTGAAAGTTCATCTCATGAATTTCTGGGATTATCTTCTTCATAGATCAACTAAACTATAGATCTCAAGGTGTATAAAACAACAACAAGGTAATGACAGGAATTTTCTTTACCGTCCTTCTAACACCTTTCACACTACGTCCCATTTTCAGCTTTGGTTACGGGTAGACCATCCCCCGGTTGGTGTTCGCTTCCCCAAGTGTAGGGTTGCGATGTAGTAATAAACTCGGTAAGACCGAGGTCGATCCACAGGGACTATGTAGAATCTCACAAATTCATCCACAAGTGTCTATTGAAGTCTACTAATCAGATTGTTGTATAAAGTTGATGTGAGTAACAAAAGCTGAATTAAATCGAGAGTAATTAATTATAAGAAGGTACTAGGGTTTCAAGGATCCACTTGTAGCAATCCTTGATGTTCAATCCGCTGTGGTTTCTTATTCTCTCAACTAGAATCGACATTCCTGTCCGTCCAGTCGGATGATAGAACTGTTAAACCAAATAGTCTGTAATATGTAAGTTTTATGCATAAGATTCACTCAATCTAGGCTGAGCTGAGCATGCTCAATTGCATAGGTCATTCCCCTTTCCTATAGTTCCAGTTCTAAATCATAACCATCCCCAAGTCCTCTCACAAGACAAAGATAGATTAGGATCTGAACTAGATTTAAATCACCAGCACAGTCCTTACATATTCCAGAAAATCAACTAAAATAGAACTTTGGCCTGAAGTCCCTTTATGAAGAGCTTAGTACTAGAGCGCACTCCGATTCCTCGGATCATACAGGTCTATACCGTTGCAAACAAATTAAGAAGATAAGTAATTCATCCAAACATCCATGAGTCATCACAAGACTAAGAAAAATTACTTAAAAACTTGTATAAACTTCAAACCTTAGTTCATAATCATGAATTCCAAACTAAAACCACTTAACTACGAATTAAAACATCTTGGATTCACTACAAGCTTCACCTCTTAGCCCTAGCTAAGAGGTTTAGCTGCTCATGATCCAAGGAAACATGAAACAACTACAAAAAGCATGAAAACAGCAAAGCAAACCAAAAGGAGTTGTGAAACTCCAATCTTCACTTCCACAGCCTCCAACCTCGCTTGAGCCCTTCTAGGATGCCCTAGCAACAATCCCTAGGTGTCTATTTATAGTCTGGAAGCTCCACAACTTCGGAAGAATCGAGAAAGTGCGTAACACTTACGCAGCGTAGAGAAAATCGGGATGAATTTAGAAGTTTCTATCTCCTTTCGCACAGCCGACCGGTCACGACCGGTCGGCTTCAAAATATAGTCATTCCAGCAAGCATGGCCGACCGGTCATGACCGGTCGGCCTCATTCGATCATCAGTCCAGCAAGCAACCCCTACCGGTCATGACCGGTCGGATGTTTTCGTCCATATTACAGCAGTAATGACCGACCGGTCATGACCGGTCGGTCCTTTTCATTGAAGTCTAGCAGCCTTGTCCGACCGGTCATGATCGGTCGGACGTGATCCTACACCTCTCCTCATGCATGGCTGACCGGTCGCTGACCGGTCAGGCTTCTCTTTCTTCATTCTTTCTTTCTTTCTTCTTTCTTTTCTCTTCTCTCCTTGCTTGACTTTCTTTGATCTTTCTTCATGCTTCATCCTGTAGTCTTCAATACTTGTAAGGGGCCTCATTTAGCTTTCAAATGGTGGACTCTCCATCTTGTTCCTAAAATCACACATCATATATTAAGTTGGTCCTTTAACATGTATATCATGCATAATGAATGATGAATTGGGGTTAGAATATGCACAATTATGAGCTCAACACACCCCCCAACCAGCATTTTGCTAGTCCTGAGCAAAACATGCGTGAAGCTAATCTCATTCTTCAGATTCAACTCTCTTTCAGAAACCATCCTTCTATACATTCCAAGGTTCATAAGTGTAAGATTCAGAAAGATTAGGCGTCAAAGGTTGGAACCGTAAATCCTCAAGACATAATAGGCATTCATATGAGATTCCCACTGATTGGTTGATAAATAGAAGGAATTGAACAAATTCATCCTAGTGTGGGTAGTGAAAATTCATTCCACGAGTTTCTAGGATTATCTTCTTTATAGATCAACTAGACTATAAAACTCAAGGTACATAGAGCCACATCAAGCCAATGACAAGAATTTGCCTTACCGTCCTTCCGACGACTTTCACACTACGTCCCATTTCCGGCTTTGGTTACGGATAGACCATCCCCCGGTTGATAGTAGGTAGCCCTAATCGGAATTTTCCACCGTTTTTCCACATTCCCAATTTCATCCTTCCTTTTCCTTTTTCTTTTTAAATTAGATAGGATTTTTAAAAATCCATATCTTTCATTATTTTCCCATGGACAAGGATGGACGAAGTACCCCGGCCTGATTTCTCAATACCTTAATTCAAAGTCTGGCTAATCCATAAATCACATAATCCCTTCAACTCATGAAAATCGTGTAATGTGAACTAGGTGTAAAAGTGTTCAGATTTTCTATCAATCACAAAAATAGGGGAGTTCACATATAAAACCATTATGCAATGAGAGATTCCAGACATCCAGCCTTATTCACTTCATATCTCTTCCTCTTATGCTCATATCATCTGGAATGCATAGAACCAATGTTTTCCAAAAGAGTTTCGAATTTTTGAAAAAAAATCGAAAAAAATTTCCACATAATTGCTTGAGATGTTGCAAAGTGCTGGATTCATCCAAGCGGTCCTACACCCCCCAACCAAATCTTGCATTGTCCTCAATGTAAAAGATGCGCAATGAGCAAAACATGAGAGCAATTTGAAAATAACAGGGAGTGAGGAATGATATTACCTGAGAGAGTGAACATTGGAAATCTTCCTCCTTCTAACAAACCTATGAAAACGAAAACAAAAGCAGCAAAATCCTAATCCTAACTACTCTATACCTCCATCAGACTAGGAGATCAATCATCCTGATACACAGGATCATTCAGGGGTATGGACATACCTTCTGAAGGAAAATTTTCAAAGAACGGCTTTAATCGCTGCCCATTTGCCTTAAAAATATTGCCGTTCCTTGGATTTAATAGCTCGACAGTCCCATACGGATAGATAGTTTGCACAATGTAGGGACCGGTCCATCGAGATCTCAATTTTCCCGGAAATAGATGTAAGCGAGAATTATACATGAGGACTTTTTGATTGATCGTGAATGTCTTGCGAAGAATATTCTTATCATGGAATATCTTCGTCTTGTCCTTGTAAATTCTCGCATTCTCATAAGCTTCATTCCGGATTTCTGCAAGTTCATTTAATTTAAGTTTGCGTAGCGAGCTTGCCTTGTCAGAATTGAAATTTATTATCTTAATAGCCCAATACGCCTTATGTTCCAACTCCACAGGCAAGTGACAAGCCTTCCCATAGACAAGTCTATAGGGAGACATTCCAATAGGGGTTTTAAAGGTAGTACGGTAAGCCCAAAGCGCATCGGTAAGTCGAAGTGACCAATCCTTGCGATCGGGATTCACCGTTTTCTCTAAAATGTGTTTAATCTCCCTATTGGATATCTCAGCTTGTCCACTAGTTTGTGGGTGATAGGGGGTGCTCACTTTGTGTGTAACGCCATATTTCTTCATTAAGGCTGAAAAAGGGCGATTGCAAAAGTGAGACCCTCCATCACTTATGATGACTCGAGGCGTTCCAAACCGGGAAAGAATGTTTTCTTTTAAAAATCGAATGACTGTTTTATGATCATTTTTCCGGCAAGGAATGGCCTCGACCCATTTGGAAACATAATCAACAGCAAGTAAGATGTATAAATTTCCAAAAGAAGATGGGAATGGGCCCATGAAATCGATGCCCCAACAATCAAAAATTTCAATAATCAAGATGGGATTGAGTGGCATCATATTTCTACGGGAGATTCCTCCTAGTTTCTGACCAGGTTCACATGCTTTGCAAAACTCATGTGTGTCTTTGAACATGGTGGGCCAATAAAACCCACATTGCAGAATTTTTGCTGTGGTCTTTTTAGCCGAAAAGTGGCCACCACATGCTTGAGAATGACAGAAGGAGGTGATACTTTGTTGCTCATCATCTAGGGCACATCTCCTTATGATTTGATCGGGACAATACTTGAACAAGTATGGGTCGTCCCATAGGAATTTCCGTACCTCTGAGAAGAATCTATCCTTATCTTGCTTTTTCCAATATGTAGGAATTGTACCTGTAGCAAGATAATTAGCAATGTCCGCATACCATGGCAATTGGGAAACAGCAAAAAGTTGTTCATCAGGGAACATGTCATTGATTGCAGTTGTTTCAGGAGAATCAGTGAGAACAAGTCGAGAGAGGTGGTCAGCTACTACATTCTCTACTCCTTTCTTATCACGTATTTCTAAGTCGAATTCTTGGAGTAGGAGGATCCATCTTAATAACCGTGGTTTAGCATCCTTCTTAGAGAGAAGATACTTAAGCGCAGCATGGTCAGTGAATACAATGATCTTGGATCCAATCAAGTAGGATCTAAACTTCTCCAAGGCAAAAACTACGGCTAAAAGTTCCTTTTCAGTAGTGGTGTAGTTTGCCTGGGCTGAGTTTAGGGTTCTACTTGCATAGTAGATGACACACGGCTTTTTATCTTTTCTTTGGCCTAACACTGCCCCAATAGCATAGTCGCTAGCATCGCACATAATCTCAAAAGGAAGGCTCCAATCAGGTGGTTGCATTATTGGGGCACATGTCAACATACCTTTAAGGGTGGTAAAGGCCTTTTGACATTCTTCATTCCACTCGAATGAATTTTCCTTTTGAAGTAGGTTACATAAAGGGCGAGATAGTGAACTGAAATCCTTTATGAACCTTCTGTAAAATCCTGCGTGTCTTAAAAATGACCGTATATCTCGTATGCTTTTGGGTGGTGGAAGGTTGGAGATAAGATCAATTTTCGCCTTGTCTACCTCAATTCCATTTTGTGAAACGATGTGACCAAGTACAATTCCCTTTTGAACCATGAAGTGATACTTTTCCCAATTGAGCACAAGGTTCTTCTCTTCACATCTTTTTAGCACAGATTTCAAGTGCTCAAGGCACTCATCAAAGTTACAACCGAATACGGAAAAATCATCCATGAAGACTTCGAGAATGGTCCCCACCATGTCAGAAAAGATGCTCATCATACAACGCTGAAAGGTGGCAGGGGCATTACATAGTCCAAACGGCATCCGTCGATAGGCGAAAGTGCCGAATGGACATGTGAATGTAGTCTTTTCTTGATCTTCACGGGCAATTTCTATTTGGTTGTACCCTGAATAGCCATCAAGGAAGCAGAAGTGGGAATGACCCGCCAACCGTTCTAAAATCTGATCAAAAAACGGTAGGGGAAAGTGGTCTTTCCGCGTGACAGTGTTTAGCTTCCTGTAGTCAATGCACATTCTCCAACCGGTAGTGACTCTAGTTGGCACGAGTTCGTTATTGGCATTGACTATGATGGTTATTCCAGATTTCTTAGGCACCACTTGAGTTGGGCTCACCCATTGGCTATCGGATATTGGGTAAATGATACCTACATCCAATAGTTTCACCACTTCGGCCTTAACCACATCCTTCATGTTTGGATTTAGTCGTCTTTGTGGTTGCCGGGATGTCTTTGCATTTTCCTCAAGGTGTATGCGGTGAGTGCAAATCAGTGGGTCTATGCCTTTGAGATCCGCAATTGACCATCCAATGGCATTCTTGTGCTCTAATAGAGTGGCTATTAGCCTACTCTCTTGTTCCTCATCCAAGTGGGAAGAAATTACCACTGGATATGTCTCATCTCGTCCTAAATAAACATATTTTAGCTCACTTGGCAATGGTTTTAGGTCGAGTGTTGGTGCCTTGATGTTAGATGGGAGGGCCTTGTTCTCATTTACAGGCAAAGGTTCAATTGGGGCCCTCCATCTTTTATTGTCAAGCACTGGCATCATCTCTAGAATGGCTTCCATCTCTAGTATTGTGTAATCATTTGTCTCATGAGAATGGGCCATACATGCCTCCAAAGGGTTGAAAAAATAGTGATAAGGGGACTGTATCTTCCACGAATGATTCGATCATGTTTAATTCGTGGATATCATCATCAACTTCCCGCGGTTGTTTGCATAACTCAAATATGTTAAGCTCAAGGTCATATTTCCAAAGGACATTTATACAAGTCCGTTTCTACAATTGATAATGGCGTTTGAGGTAGCTAGAAACGGTCGTCCAAGTATGACGGGAATTTGAGTACCGGTGCCTATCACGGGATGTGTGTCCAAGACAATAAAATCTACTGGGTAGTAGAATTTATCAACTTGGACTAGAACATCCTCTACCATTCCTCTCGGTATCCGGATGGATCGATCAGCAAGTTGGAGTGTGGTTTTGGTGGGTTTTAATTCACCTAACCCAAGTTGTTCATAGACCGAGTATGGAATGAGATTCACACTTGCCCCCAAGTCGAGTAGGGCTTGTTTAATCTGGTAGTCTCCTATGATGCATGAGATGGTTGGACTACCTGGATCCTTGTATTTTTGGGGCACCTCTTGTTTGATGATGGCACTCAAATTCTCAGCCAAAAGCACTTTGTTGTGAACGTTATGTTTTCTTTTGATTGTACACAATTCCTTTAAAAATTTGGCATAAGATGGTATTTGTTTTATTGCATCCAACAACGGGATGTTGATCTTCACCTGCTTGAAAACTTCCAGAATCTCCAGATTTTTATCTAAAGGTTTAGGTGAAATCAACCTTTGTGGAAATGGGGCAACCGGCTTGTATTGTCTTTCCGGTTCTTTCTCTTGTGGAATATTGTTAGGGCTATCATCCTCTTTGGAAATTTTCGGATCCTTAGGCTTTGGGGCCTTCACCGGATTAGATTTGTTAATTTCTTTCCCACTTCTCAAAGTGGTGATAGCTTGGACATGTTCCGTATGGTGGGAGGATGAGCTTGCATCTTGTATCTCATATTGGGTCCTAGGGTTAGGAAGAGGTTGAGCAGGAAGTGTGCCCTTCTCTCTAACACTAAGGTGAGCTTCAACTCTAGCCAGAGATGTTTTCAATTCATTGATGGCTTGGTTTGAGTTTTGATTGAATTTCAATTGCTCTTGCATGAACCCATCTATTTTTAGAGAGTTTGTCTTGTTATACTCATTCTGGACCGATACGAATGCACCCAACATCTCTTCTAGTGATACTTTTGGAGTGTTGTTTGCATTTGCAGTGGGTCCATTCCTCCAACTGAAGTTGGGATGGTTCTTCCAATTAGGATTATACGTGTTTGAGTTTGGAGCACCATATTGCTGTTGATAACTGTTTATGGCATTTGTTTATTCTTGTAAGATGCCTTGGACTGCTAAAATTGTGGGACAATCTGGTGTAGCATGTTGATTTCCAGCACAAATTCCACAAACAGTTTCAACCTCAGTGGAGTTGATTGTTTCTCCTTTCCTTAATTCCATGGCTTCGACCTTTCTTGTAAGGCTAGCCAACCGTGCACTTATGCTATCTTCTTCTGATAAGACATACATTCCTCCCTTTTCCTTTTGTTGGCCAATCTTGGAATTTGTTGGTTTAGATGTGTCCCAAGATTTTGCACTTTCAGCCAATTCTTCTAGATAATCCCATGCTTCATCAGCTTCCTTATTCATGAACTCCCCATTACACATCATCTCTATAAATTGGCGCATGGATGGAATCAGTCCTTCATAGAAAAAACTTATAATCCGCCAATTTTCATAGCCATGATGTGGGCATGCGTTTAATAGGTCCTTGAATCTCTCCCAACATTGGGAAAAGGTTTCATCCTCCTTTTGGGCAAAGTTCATGATAAGGCGCTTAAACATGTTCGTTTTGTGAGTAGGGAAGAATTTTTTAATAAATTCTCTGTGCATATCATTCCATGACCCAATTGATCTTGGCCTCAATGCATAAAGCCAACCCTTGGCTTTATCCTTAAGAGTGAAAGGGAAGAATTTAAGTCTTACTACATCATCAGTCACATTTGCAAAGTGCATGGTGGTGATTACCTCATCAAACTCCCTAAGGTGTTGATAGGCACTTTCACTGTCTAAACCATGGAATTTAGGGAGAAGATTGATCACTCCGGGTTTCAAATCCACATTCCCTGCATTTGGTGGAAATACTATGCATGAGGGAGTGCTCGTTCTTGCAGGTTGCAAGAAATCACGTAAAGTCCTAGGTCGGGGAACATTCTCAACCACATTCTCCCCTGTTTCAGTTTGATTTTGAACCGGGTTAGGTTGATTTGCAGCCATACTTTCAGATAAAATTGGAGAATCTAGATGTCTCCTAACACATGGCTCTCTATCAATGCCTTCTACTATCCCCCCTTCACTTATGAGTCGGTTATTGGAATCCCGAGCCCAATGTGGCATGCAAAACTAAAAATAAGAAACAGAAAGAAAGGAGAATTCTTCCTCCCTTTTCTTTACTCTTCTCTAAGACCGAAGCACAAGGTGTCTTGCAATGGCTAGGCCAGAAGCAAGGATAAAGACCGATTTCTCCTGGTCAATAGGGGTTCAGAGAACTCCCCACCCACTCTTTGAATCTTTTGAGAAAAAGTGCAGAAAAAGGAAAAAGAGGAGTAGAGATGAGAAAAGAAATCTCTGAGCACAAGGTGATCCAAGGCAGTTGAGCCGACCAATAGGAATCCAGGTGGCAAAAAGGCCGACCTTTTAGAGATCCAAAAGGAATCTCCACCCACTCTACAAGAGATGAATGGGAATGAATAGGCGAAGGAGAAGAGTAAGGTTTAGAAAGATAGAACCTGATTCGCACTTGAAACTCTTGTATCTTCTTCAGCTTCCTAGAAATCCCTGAAAAGAAAAAAAAATCAAATAAATAAACTAAGTTAGTTCTAAAAATCTAAAAAAAAAATCCTAAATAGATACTAATTTCAGAAATTTGTGAAAACCGTCAAGGTCCCCGGCAACGGTGCCAAAAACTTGTTCGCTTCCCCAAGTGTAGGGTTGCGATGTAGTAATAAACTCGGTAAGACCGAGGTCGATCCACAGGGACTATGTAGAATCTCACAAATTCATCCACAAGTGTCTATTGAAGTCTACTAATCAGATTGTTGTATAAAGTTGATGTGAGTAACAAAAGCTGAATTAAATCGAGAGTAATTAATTATAAGAAGGTACTAGGGTTTCAAGGATCCACTTGTAGCAATCCTTGATGTTCAATCCGCTGTGGTTTCTTATTCTCTCAACTAGAATCGACATTCCTGTCCGTCCAGTCGGATGATAGAACTGTTAAACCAAACAGTCTGTAATATGTAAGTTCTATGCATAAGATTCACTCAATCTAGGCTGAGCTGAGCATGCTCAATTGCATAGGTCATTCCCCTTTCCTATAGTTCCAGTTCTAAATCATAACCATCCCCAAGTCCTCTCACAAGACAAAGATAGATTAGGATCTGAACTAGATTCAAATCACCAGCACAGTCCTTACATATTCCAAAAAATCAACTAAAATAGAACTTTGGCCTGAAGTCCCTTTATGAAGAGCTTAGTACTAGAGCGCACTCCGATTCCTCGGATCATACAGGTTTATACCGTTGCAAACAAATTAAGAAGATAAGTAATTCATCCAAACATCCATGAGTCATCACAAGACTAAGAAAAATTACTTAAAAACTTGTATAAACTTCAAACCTTAGTTCATAATCATGAATTCCAAACTAAAACCACTTAACTACGAATTAAAACATCTTGGATTCACTACAAGATTCACCTCTTAGCCCTAGCTAAGAGGTTTAGCTGCTCATGATCCAAGAAAACATGAAACAACTACAAAAGCATGAAAACAGCAAAGCAAACCAAAAGGAGTTGTGAAACTCCAATCTTCACTTCCACAGCCTCCAACCTCGCTTGAGCCCTTCTAGGATGCCCTAGGAACAATCCCTAGGTGTCTATTTATAGTCTGGAAGCTCCACAACTTCGGAAGAATCTAGAAAGTGCGTAACACTTACGCAGCGCAGAGAAAATCGGGATGAATTTAGAAGTTTCTATCTCCTTTCGCACAACCGACCGGTCACGACCGGTCGGCTTCAAAATATAGTCATTCCAGCAAGCATGGCCGACCGGTCATGACCGGTCGGCCTCATTCGATCATCAGTCCAGCAAGCACCCTCGACCGGTCATGACTGGTCGGATGTTTTCGTCCATATTACAGCAGTAATGACCGACCGGTCATGACCGGTCGGTCCTTTTCATTGAAGTCCAGCAGCCTTGTCTGACCGGTCATGACCGGTCGGACGTGATCCTACACCTCTCCTCATGCATGGCTGACCGGTCGCTGACCGGTCAGGCTTCTCTTTCTTCATTCTTTCTTTCTTTCTTCTTTCTTTTCTCTTCTCTCCTTGCTTGACTTTCTTTTATCTTTCTTCATGCTTCATCCTATAGTCTTCAATACTTGTAAGGGGCCTCATTTAGCTTTCAAATGGTGGACTCTCCATCTTGTTCCTACAATCACACATCATATATTAAGTTGGTTCTTTAACATGTATATCATGCATAATGAATGATGAATTGGGGTTAGAATATGCACAATTATGAGCTCAACAGTTGGTAATAGGTAGCCCTTTTCAGAATTTCCACCATTTTTCCATCATTCCCAATTTCATCCTTCCTTTTCCTTTTTCTTTTAAATTAGATAGGATTTTTAGAAATCTATATCTTTCGTTATTTTCCCATGGACAAGGATGAACAAAGTACCCCGGTTTGGTTTCTCGACACCTTAAATCAAATTCTAGCTAATCCACAAATCACATAATTCTTTCAACCCATGAAAATCGTGTAATGTGAACTAGGTGTAAAAGTGTTCAAATTTTCCATCAATCACATAAATAGGGGAATCCACATATAAAACCATTATGTTAAGAAAAATTCAAGACTTGTAACATCACACACTTTGTATCTCCCCTTATGCTCGTATCATCTCGAATGCATAGAAATAAGGTTTTCTAAAGGAGTTTTGAAATTTTAGAAAATTCGAAAAAAATTCGCACATATGATGCTTGAAATGTTGCAGCATGCTAGATGAGGAATCTCATCTCACCCCCCAACCAAATCTTGCATTGTCCTTAATGTAATAAAAAAAAATATCCAATGAGAAAAACATGAGAGCAATTCGAAAATAAAGGGGAGTGAGTGATGAGAGTACCTGGGAGAATGAAAAGTGGAATTCTACCTCCTTCTAACAAACCTATGAAAAATAATAAATGAAAGCAACAAAATTCTAATCCTAACTACTCAATACCTCCATCAGACTAGGAGATCAAACATCCTGATACACAGGATCAGTCAAAGGCATGGACATACCTTCTGAAGGAAACTTCTCAAAGAACGGTTTTAATCGTTGACCATTCGCCTAAAGATGTTGCCGTTCCTAGGATTTAACAACTCAACAGTCCCATATGGATAAACAGTTTGTACTATGTAGGGACTGGTCCATCGAGATCTCAATTTCCCCGAAAATAAATGTAGGCGAGAATTATCATAAGGACCTTTTGATTAATCGTGAAGGTCTTACGAAGAATGTTCCTATCATGGAACACTTTCATCCTATCCTTATAAATTCTCTCATTTTCATATGCCTCGTTCCGGAGTTCCGCAAGTTCATTTAATTGAAGTTTGTGCAACGAGCTTACCTTGTTAGAATCAAAATTCATCTTCTTTATTGCCCAATACGCCCTATGTTCCAACTCCATAGGCAAGTGACAAGCCTTCCCATAGACAAGTCTATAGGGAGACATTCCAATAAGGGTTTTAAAAGCGGTATGGTAAGCCCAAAGTGCATCGGTAAGTCGAAGCGACCAATCCTTGTGATCGGGGTTCACCGTTTTCTCCAAAATATGTTTAATCTCCCTATTGGATATCTTAGCTTGTCCACTTGTTTGTGGGTGATAGGGAGTGCTCACTTTGTGATTTACGCCATATTTCTTCATTAAGGTTTGAAATGGGCGATTACAAAAGTGAGACCCTTCATCACTAATGATGACTCGAGGTGTTCCAAACCGAGAAAGAATATTCTCTTTTAAGAAACGAATGACTATTTTATGGTCATTATTCTAGCATTGGATCGCCTCAACCCATTTGGACACATAGTCAACTACAAGCAAGATATATACGTTTCCAAAAGAAGATGGGAATGGACCCATGAAATCTATGCCCCAACAATAAAAAATTTCGATTATTAAGATGGGATTGAGTGGCATCATATTTCTACGGGAGATTCCTCCCAATTTCTAACAAGGCTCACATGTTTTGCAAAACTCATGGGTGTCCTTGAACATAGTGGGCCAATAAAACCCACATTGCAGAATTTTGGCTGTGGTCTTCTTAGCCGAAAAGTGGCCACCATACGCCTGAGAATGACAAAAGGAGATGATACTTTATTGTTCATCATCTGGCACACATCTCCTTATGATTTGATCGGGACAATACTTGAATAAGTATGGGTCATCCCATAGGAATTTTCACACCTCATTGAAGAACTTATCATTATCTTGCTTTTTGCAATGTGTAGGAATCGTACCTATAGCAAGATAGTTAGCAATGTCCTCATACCATGGCAATTGGGGAGACTTTAGAAAGTTGTTCATCAGGGAACATGTCATTAATCACAGTCGTTTCAAGGGAATCAGTGAGAACAAGTCGAGAGAGATGGTCAGCCACTACATTTTCTACTCTTTTCTTATCACGTATCTCTATGTTAAATTCCTGAAGTAGAAGGATCCATCTTAACAACCGTGGTTTAGCATCCTTCTTAGAGAGAAGGTACTTAAGCGCGGCATGGTTAGTGAATATGATGATCTTGGATCCAATCAAGTAGGACCTAAACTTGCCCAAGGCAAAAACTACGGCTAAAAGTTCTTTTTCTGTAGTAGTGTAGTTTGCTTGGGCTGAGTTTAAGGTTCTATTTGCATAGTAGATAACACATGGCTTCTTCTCTTTTCTTTGGCCTAGCACAGCCCCAATAGCATAGTCACTTGTATCACACATAATTTCAAAAGAAAGGCTCCAATCAGGTGGTTGCATTATGGGAACACATGTCAACATACCTTTAAGTGTGGTAAAGGCATTTTGACAATCTTCATTCCACTCGAATGAGTTCTCCTTTTGAAGTAGGTTACATAAAGGACGAGAGAGTGAACTGAAGTCCTTTATGAACCTTCTATAAAATCCGGCGTATCCCAAAAAGGACCGCACATCTCGTATGCTCTTGGGTGGTGGAAGGTTAGAGATAAGATCGATTTTCGCTTTGTCCACCTCGATTCCATTTTGTGAGACGATGTGACCAAGTACAATTCCCTTTTGAACCATGAAGTGACATTTCTCCCAATTCAACACAAGGTTCTTCTCTTCACATCTTTTCAACACAGATTTCAAGTGCACAAGGCACTCATCAAAGCTACAACCAAATACTGAGAAATCATCCATGAAGACTTCAAGAATTGTCCCCACCATATCAGAAAAGATACTCATCATACAACACTGAAAAGTGGCAGGGGCATTGCATAGTCCAAACGGCATCCGTCGATAGGCGAAAGTGCCGAATGGACATGTGAATGTAGTCTTTTCTTGGTCTTTAAGGGCGATCTCTATTTGGTTGTACCCTGAATAGCCATTAAGGAAGCAAAAATGGGAATGACCCGCCAACCTTTCTAAAATTTGATCAACAAATGGTAGGGGAAAGTGGTCTTTCCATGTAACTGTGTTTAGCTTCCTATAGTTGATGCATATTCTCCAACCGGTAGTGACTCTGGTTGGTACGAGTTCATTATTGGCATTGGCTACGATGGTTATTCTGGATTTCTTAGGCACCAATTGAGTTGGGCTCACCTATTGACTATCGGATATTGGGTAAATAATACCCACATCCAATAGTTTCACCACTTCGGCCTTAACCACATCCTTCATGTTTGGATTGAGTCATCTTGGTGGTTGCTGTTGAGCTCTTAATTGTGCATATTCTAACCCCAATTCATCACTCATTATGCACGGTTTACATGTTTAAAGGATTATTCTAATGCATGATTGGTGATTGTAGGAACAAGAGGGAGATTTCACAAATTAAAGACTAAATGGATCTCTTTAAGAGCATTGAAGACCATAGGATGAAGGTGGAAGAAGGACCAAAGAGAGACAAAGCAAGGAGAGAAGAGAAAAGAAGAAAGAAAGAAAGAAATAAAGAAGACAAGAGGCTAGACCGGTCAAGACCGGTCGTCCAAAGAAGCCCGATCGGTCAAGACCGGTCGGCCACTCACTACATGCCAAGAGGACTGATCAGGAACAGAGCCCGACTGGTCTTGACCGGTCGGCTATAGCCTCTGGACACATTCCAAATGAGGTCCGACCGGTCCAGACCAGTCGGCCAGCCTAGGACCGGTCGGCCATGTGTAAACGGATCTTTCTATTTTGGATTTCCGGAATTTTCTGCGCAAGTGCGTAAGATTACGCGAAATCTGGAACTTTCTTGCATAAAGGACACCTCCAAGCTATAAAAGGACGTCTTCCCTTCATACCAAAGCAGGCTAGGACGTGGAGATTGCTTAGGAGACGGATTCTACTTCGGATTTCTAGTTTTCTTCCTGTTTTAGTTATTTTTTATGTTTTTAGAGGCTTCTAGTTCAAGGATGTTAGAGATGAACTAAAACCTCTTAGCTAGGGCTAAGAGGTGAAGCTTTTGATTCGTTTTTTATGGATTGATGCAACCTAGGTTTCCTTTTATGTTTTAAGTGATGAATTTTAGTTCAATATGAGTTTGAGTCAAGTACTATTTTGGTTTCTACTTTGATCTCTTGATGACTCCGGGCTCACGTGATTCTTAGTGATCCTAGCTTAGTATCTTAATCTTTAAGCATTGTTTATGCTTGTGTAGTTCATTGATCTACCATCGACTCTGGGCATGGTAGACGCTTTGATTGCCTTGTATGCAATGGCCTGATTTTCACGTGGGAACTCATTCAACTAAAGTTCTTATCTTTTGTTATATAATCTGAAATAGTTGTTTATTGATTGATTTTGATTTAATTAGAGTTCTAATCATGAGTTGTAATCTGGTCTACTGACAGGATTTGGTGAAAACTATGGTTGTGAATCTCAACTAGATTGGAAAGAGGCTTGGCCTATACAATTGAGTATGCCCCAGGCCTGATTGTTATTGTGGGAATCAAATCAGTTAATAAGCACTTGTTTTAGATAATTGTTGATTGAACCGCTCTATATTCCAATCGGATAGAGAAAGGAATTCGATTCCGATTGAGTTATGAGAGACCTAGTTGTGTTGACGCATTGAAACCTATCAAAAGTGGATCCTTGGCGCTCTAGTGCCTTTTTAGATTGAAATTACCTTACCCATTCACCGTTTAAACCCAAATCGCTATTTTCCAGTTTTAGCTCTTAATAGGATCTTAATTACTAGTTGTTTTAGACAAATTCTGAGGATACCCATACATAAATCTCTGTGGGAACGATACTCGGTCTTTCCGAATTATTACTACTTCGCAACCCTACACTTGGGGAGTGAACAAGTTTTTGGCGCCGTTGCCGGGGATTTCTATGCGGTATTTTTAGAATTTTCTGAAATAATTTTTAGTTGAGATTGTGTTAAGATAGGTTTAGGATTTGTTTTGTTTTCTAGAGTAGGTTTTCTTCTAAATACTAACTTCCTTTGTTTTGATTTTTGCAGGATTCTAACATAGGACTAATTCAGGGATTTTTAGGAAGTTGAAGAAGGAGAAGGCATCTTAAATCACAAATCAGGTTTTATCGTTCTAACCTTACTCTTCTTCTTCTCCTACTCATTCCTATCATATTCATCTCTTGTCGAGTGGGTGGAGACTCCTTTTGGATCTCTGAAAGGTAGGCTTTGTGCCACCTGGATTCCTATTGGTCGGCTCTGCCGTCTTGGATCACCTTGTGCTCAGAGATTTCTCTTCTCAACCTATTCATCTTTCTTCTTTTTCTGTACTTTTTCTCAAAAGACTCAAAGAGTGGGTGGGGAGTTCTTTGAACCCCTATTGACCAGGAGAAATCAGTCTCTATCCTTGCTTCTGGCTCAACCATTGCAAGACACCTTGTGCTTAAGTCATAGAGAGGAGTAGAGGAAGGAAGGAAGAATTCTTTTTCCTTTTTGTTTCATTCTTTTAGGTTTTGCATGACACATTGGGCTCGGGATTTTAATAACCGACTCAATCGTGACGGAGTAATTGTTGAAGGGATTGATAGAGAGCCTCGTGCTAGGAAACATCAAAATTTTCCTGAAATTACTAGAGAGATGGCTGAAAATCAACCAAATCAAGGGGTTAATCAACATCAAAATCCAGCCCCAAACTTGACTGAATTGGATGAGAATGAAGTAGGGGATATACCTCAACCTAGAACTTTACGTGACTATTTACAACCAGCTAGGACGAGTACTCCCTCTTGCATAATTTTCCCTCACAATGTGGGAAATATTGATTTTAAACCGGGGTTGATCCAACTTCTTCCTAGATTTCATGGACTCGACTCTGAGAGCGCATATCTACATATTAAGGAATTTGAAGAGGTTATTACCACAATAAACTATGACAATGTGACCAAGGATACTATAAAACTTAAATTGTTCCCTTTTTCCTTGAAAGAGAAGGCCAAATCATGGCTGTATTCCTTAAGGCCGAGGTCTATTGGGACATGGGCTGAGATGACTAGGGAGTTTCTTAAAAAATTCTTCCCTACTCATCGAACCAATGCATTAAGAAGGGCCATAATGAACTTCGCCAAAAAAGAAGAAGAAACCTTTTTCCAATGTTGGGAAAGGTATAATGAGCTTTTAAACGCATGCCCACATCATGGCTATGAACGGTGGAGGTTGATTAGTTTCTTCTATAATGGATTAAACTCAACCATGCGCCAATTTGTGGAGATGATGTGCAATGGGGAGTTCATGAATAAGGAAACGGAGGAAGCTTGGGATTATTTTGACATGTTGGCTGAAAATACACAATCTTGGGATACATCTAAGCCAACAAGTTCAAAACAACCTCAAACCAAGGAAAAGGGAGAAATTTATGTTTTAGATGGGCAAGATGATCTAGGTTCTAAAGTGGCTAAACTCACACGAAAGGTCGAGGAGATGGAACTAAAGAAAGTGGACACAACCCAACAAAGGGGGGCTGTTGAAACTATTTGTGGTATTTGTGCTTCCAATGTGCATCAAACGCCGAATTGTCCAACAATCTATGCGTTTCGAGAACTTTTATTTGAACAATCGAATGCCTTGAATAGTTATCAACGACCTTTTAGTACTCCAAATTCAAACACGAACAATTCTAGTTGGAGAAACAACCCTAACTTCAATTGGGCGAATGGAAACACGGCTAATCAAAATAATCCTCAAAGGGGGGCCCCAATGCAAATGGCCCCACCTCAAATGCCTATAGAGGATACTTTGAAAGCATTTATGGAAGGACAAGCTCAAATAAATCAATCCAACCATACGATAATGCTTGAGCTTAAAAATTCGGTGGAGGAAATCAAGGCTCGCTTAAACGCAAGGGAAGGGATGCTTCCAGCCCAACCCATACCAAATCCAAAACCACAATGCGCAATAAGCATGCCTAGTTCTTCTAACCAACATATTGAACATGCTAAGGCCATCACCACTCTTAAAAGTGGTAAAATCATTGAAAAATCTGATCCGGTGAAGGTTTCAACACCTAATGATCCGGTATCTTCCAAAGAGGATGATGGACCTAGCATCACCATGAATGAAAAAGAGCCATTGAAAGAATATAGGCCCGTTGCTCCATTCCCCCAACGCTTAATTCCAGCCAAACCTCAAGATAAATATCAGGAATTTTTAGAGGTTTTCAAGCAAGTCAAAATCAACATCCCATTGTTAGATGCCATTAAACAAATACCGTCATATGCAAAATTTTTAAAAGACCTTTGCACGGTTAAAAGAAAAATACATATGCAAAAGAAGGCATTTTTGACAGAGAATGTGAGTGCCGTTATCAACCACAGGATGCCCAAGAAATATAAAGATCCCAGTTGTCCGACAATATCATGTGTGATTGGAGACTACCGGGTGAAACATGCTCTACTTGATCTAGGGGCAAGTGTGAACTTAATTCCCTTTTCAGTCTATGAACAATTGGGTTTAGGTGAATTAAAACCCACCAAAACCACATTACAACTTGCTGACCGATCGATTCATATTCCAAGAGGGGTAATTGAGGATGTTCTTGTCCAAGTTGACAAAGTTTACTACCCGGTGGACTTTATTGTCTTGGACACGAGACCCATGGTTAATATTGGTCCCCAAATTCCTGTCATACTTGGCCGCCCATTCCTAGCTACATCAAACGCTATCATAAATTGTAGGAGTGGGTGTTAACGTTAGATTTTGTAACTGGATCCTCCGGACGTTCACCTTCTCTCCAACAGATACCTTCCTCCGCCGGACCTGAAAGAAGACAGAAAGCAACTAAGGGTGGCTGGCGTCCAGCCGTTAGCCCTCCGATGCTTAAGTCAGGCCGAAGCAAGAAGAAGAATAACCAGGCAAAAAACAAGCCAGAGATTGAATATTGTGTGTACCTTTCTCTTAATGGAGTCACCTCTTTATATAGATCTGGAGCGATCCCATCTGTCACGTAAGATATCGAGATCCCGCTGATTTCGTGTACGATACCGAGATGCCGCTGATTTCATGGGATAAGATCCTTATCCTTAGAGACGAGATCTAACCCGATGACTTATTTTGGCAATCACGTTCCTTGATAGCAATCCCTTGAGATTCAGAACCACAAGAGAAGAAAAGCCCAAACCCGACCTATACGGGCCGCTGGTAGGCGTAGTAATAGCGCTGATCGCTCATGTAGAGCTGGAAATCGTAGTTGGAGTCATAGCCGGCGAAAAGGAAGGAGACGCCGACGGGACGGAAACCACCGAACTGGGTGTAGCTCTGCTTGGTATCGCAGAGGGATTGAACAAGCTGCTCGACGGGAATCGGGTGCTGGTACTGAAGGCTAAAAGGTGTCACCACGGAAAAGCTGTTCGCATGTTGGAATATGGTCGCGAGTCCAAGTGCTCGCTCATTTAGACGTAACACCTTTCAACGACTTACGAGAAGGTCTGCTCGCGGATTTTGCTTTGCAGTATTTGACTATCGGCTATGAGAACTCGAGACTTGCGAATAGCTGCTCCGTATTTATCAATTCTGCGACTCTCGCTCAGATGATCTCGAGAGTCGAATGGGCGTCCCGCACTTACCCAATATGCGACTCATGATCAGATGATCTCGAGAGTCGGACGGGCGTCCCGCACTTACCCAATCTGCGACTCATGATCAGATGATCTCGAGAGTCGGACGGGCGTCCCGCACTTACCCAATCTGCGACTCATGATCAGATGATCTCGAGAATCGGATGGGCGTCCGTGTAAAATTTTAGCAGCTAAGTTGATCTCCATTTTGCCTATAACAGTGGGGTCATCCAAATGTCTTTTGGCAATATGACAATTGAGTTGAATGCTTTCAATATTGACAACTAACAAGAGGATGAGGATGAGGAGGTCCACGAAATAAATATGATCAATTCTATTGTGGAAAATGAGTCCCTCTCACCTTTTTACTCCGGTCACTTAGACGAAGAAGTGACTCACTCCCTTGATGAGAACGATGATATGATAAGGGATATGGTCACACTTTTAGAGTCGGTATCGGCCTATGACATTAGCCGAGAGAAGGATGTGGAAACAACACCTTGTTGTGCTGAGAAATCAATTCATATTTCCACACCTTTGTGGATCATGCATACCGAACTTCACCAACCCTGGGATGATCCTTACTTACAATATCAATACCCAGGAAAATCTGCATGGAGACATATTTTTTATTATAAATATGATGATATCTCCTCTTACACATGTGGTGAAAACATTAAGAAACCCACTGAAATTCCTTTTTGGGATTTTGAGTGGCTTAGCACGATTACTCACACACATGTTTATTGTAAAGCAGGATATTGGATGACGTTACTGCGAAACCTTTTGATCCATCTAATGATTCTGCTTGACTTTATGCTTTTGGATGAGTTGTTGGGATTAACCTCCTAGTCTGACAGAGGATAATTTGCTAGAATGCTTTCCCATTATGATTTGCTTTGATAGTTGATTTAGTTGTGAAGTAATCCATCTCCAAAAGCTAATCTTGCCATGGAATATATGCTTCAGGTGATATCTCTCTTTCTCACTCTCCTTTGTTTTATGTCATTGCTCTCATGTCATACATATTGCATATTTTCTTACATTGAGGACAATGTAAAGTTTTGGTTGGGGGGTGAGAGATTCCTTAGATGATGAATCTGCTAGCTTTTGTGACATTTCGAGCAAAGATGTAGAAATTTTTCGATTTTTCTAAAATTTGAAACTCTTTTGGAAAACTTTGATTCTATGCATTCGAGATGGCATAAGTTTAAGAAGAGGAGATACGAAGTGAGGGATGTTGCAAGCTTTGAATTTCTCTTATTATAATGGTTTTATGTGTGAATTCACCTATTTTTATGATTAATAGAAAATTTGAACACCTTTTGCACCTAGTTCACATTACACGATTTTTATGATTTGAAAGGATTATGTGATTTATGGATTAGCTAGACTTTGATTTGAGGTATTGAGAAACCAAGCCGGGGTACTTTGTCCATCCTTGTCCATGGGAAAATAACGAAAGATATGGATTTCTAAAAATCCTATCTAATATAAAAGAAAAAGGAAAAGGAAGGATGAAATTGGGAATGATGGAAAAATGGTGGAAATTCCGATTAGGGCTACCTACTACCAACCGGGGGATGGTCTACCCGTAACCAAAGCCGGAAATGGGATGTAGTGTGAAAGTCGTCGGAAGGACGGTAAGGCAAATTCCTGTCATAGGCTTGTTGTTACTCTATACACCTTGAGATCTATAGTATAGTTGATCTATGAAGAAGATGACCCTGGAAACTCATGAGATGAACCTTCACTATGCACACAAGGTTGAATTTGTTCAAGTTCTTCTATTTGTCAATTAATCAGCGGGAATTTCATATAAACACTTATTATGTTATGAGAGTTTAAGGTTTCAACCTTTATCACCGAATTTCTCTGATTTTTACGCTTATGTGTCTTGGAATATATAGAAGAATAGTTTCTAGAGGAGAGTTGGGTTTTGGAGAATGAAACTTGTTTCACGCATGTTTTACTAGGGACTAGCAAAATGCTGGTTGGGGGGTGTGTTGAGCTCTTAATTGTGCATATTCTAACCCCAATTCATCACTCATTATGCACGGTTTACATGTTTAAAGGACTATTCTAATGCATGATTGGTGATTGTAGGAACAAGAGGGAGATTTCACAAATTAAAGACTAAATGGATCTCTTTAAGAGCATTGAAGACCATAGGATGAAGGTGGAAGAAGGACCAAAGAAAGACAAAGCAAGGAGAGAAGAGAAAAGAAGAAAGAAAGAAAGAAATAAAGAAGACAAGAGGCTAGACCGGTCAAGACCGGTCGGCCACTCACTACATGCCAAGAGGACTGATCAGGAACAGAGCCCGACCGGTCTTGACCGGTCGGCTATAGCCTCTGGACACATTCCAAATGAGGTCCGACCGGTCCAGACCGGTCGGCCATGTGTGAACGGATCTTTCTATTTTGGATTTCCGGAATTTTCTGCGCAAGTGCGTAAGATTACGCGAAATCTGGAACTTTCTTGCGTAAAGGACACCTCCAAGCTATAAAAGGACGTCTTCCCTTCATACCAAAGTAGGCTAGGATGTGGAGATTGCTTAGGAGACGGATTCTACTTCGGATTTCTAGTTTTCTTCCTGTTTTAGTTATTTTTTATGTTTTTAGAGGCTTCTAGTTCAAGGATGTTAGAGATGAACTAAAACCTCTTAGCTAGGGCTAAGAGGTGAAGCTTTTGATTCTTTTTTATGGATTGATGCAACCTAGGTTTCCTTTTATGTTTTAATTGATGAATTTTAGTTCAATATGAGTTTGAATCAAGTACTATTTTGGTTTCTACTTTGATCTCTTGATGACTCCGGGCTCATGTGATTCTTAGTGATCCTAGCTTAGTATCTTAATCTTTGAGCATTGTTTATGCTTGTGTAGTTCATTGATCTACCATCGACTCCGGGCATGGTAGACGCTTTGATTGCCTTGTATGCAATGGCCTGATTTTTATGTGGGAACTCATTCAACTAAAGTTCTTATCTTTTGTTATATAATCTGAAATAGTTGTTTATTGATTGATTTTGATTTAATTAGAGTTCTAATCATGAGTTGTAATCAAGTCTAGTGACAGGATTTGGTGAAAACTATGGTTGTGAATCTCAACTAGATTGGATAGAGGCTTGGCCTATACAATTGAGTATGCCTAAGGCCTGAGTATTATTGTGGGAATCAAATCAGTTAATAAGCACTTGTTTTAGATAATTGTTGATTGAACCGCTCTATATTCCAATCGGATAGAGAAAGGAATTCGATTCCGATTGAGTTATGAGAGGCCTAGTTGTGTTGATGTATTGAAACCTATCAAAAGTGGATCCTTGGCGCTCTAGTGCCTTTTTAGATTGAAATTACCTTACCCATTCACCGTTTAAACCCAAATCGCTATTTTCCAGTTTTAGCTCTTAATAGGATCTTAATTACTAGTTGTTTTAGACAAATTCTAAGGATACCCATACATAAATCTCTGTGGGAACGATACTCGGTCTTTCTGAATTATTACTACTTCGCAACCCTACACTTGGGGAGTGAAAGGTTGCCTAGATGTCTTCACATTCTCCTCAAGGTGTATGCGATGAGTACAAATCAGTGGGTCTATGCCTTTGAGATCCGCAATCGACCATCCAATGGCACTCCTATGCTCTATTAGAGTGGCTATTAGCCTACTCTCTTGTTCCTCATCCAAGTGGGAAGAAATCACCATTGATATGTCTCATCTCGACCTAAATATACATATTTCAACTCACTTGGTAATGGTTTTAGGTCGAGTGTTAGTGCCTTGATATTGGATGGGAGGGGCTTATTCTCGTTTAAGGGTAAAGGCTCAAATAGTGCCCTCCATATTTTGTTATCAAGTATCGGCATCACATCTAAAATGGCATCCATCTCTCGTGTTGTGTCATCATTCATCTCATGAGAGTGGGCCACACATGCCTCCAAAGGGTCGGAATATAATGTCAGGGGGAATGTATCTTCCACGAATGATTCAATCACATTTATCTCGTGGATCTCATCATCAACTTCCCGTGGTTGTTTGCATAAATCAAAAATATTCAGCTCGAGAGTCATATTTCCAAAGGACATTTGTACAAGCCCATTTCTACAATTGATAATCGCATTGGAAGTAGCTAGAAAAGGGCGGCCAAGTATGACGGAAATTTGAGCACCGGTACCTATCACAAGATGTGTATCCAAAATAATAAAGTCTACTGGGTAGTAGAATTTATCAACTTGGACAAAAACATCCTCAATCACTCCTCTCGGTATACGAATAGATCTATCAGCAAGTTAGAGTGTGGTTTTGGTGGGTTTCAATTCACCTAACCCAAGTTGTTCATAAACCGAGTATGAAATTAGGTTAACACTTGTCCCTAAATCGAGTAAGGTTTGTTTAATCCGGTAGTCTCCTATGATGCATGAGATGGTTGGACTACCCGGATCCTTGTATTTTTGGGGCACCTCTTGTTTGATGATAGCACTCAAATTCTCAGTCAAAAGTACTTTATTGTGAGCATTGTGTTTCCTTTTGACTGTAAACAATTCCTTTAGAAATTTGGCATAGGATGGTATTTGCTTTATGGCATCCAACAACGGAATGTTGATCTTTACTTGCTTGAAAACCTATAAAATTTTCAGGTTTTTGTCTAAAGGTTTAGGTGAAATCAACCTTTGGGGAAATGGGGCAACTGGCTTGTATTGCCTTTCCGGTTCTTTCTCTTGTGGAGTATTGTTGGAGTTATCATCCTCTTTGGAATTTTTCAGATCCTTAGGCTTTGGGGCCTTCACCGGATTAGATTTATCAATTATTTTCCCACTTCTCAAAGTGGTGATAGCTTGAACATGCTCCGTATGTTGGGAGGATGAGCTTGCGTCTTGTATCTCAAATTGGGTTCTTGGGTTAGGAAGAGGTTGGGCGAGAAGTGTGCCTTTCTCCCTAACACTGAGGTGAGATTCAACTCTAGCCATTGAAGTTTTCAAGTCATTGATGGCTTGAGTTGAACTTTGATTAAATTCAATTGCTCTTGCATGAACCCATCTATTTTCAGAGAATTAGTCTTGTTATATTCAGCTTGAACCGATACGAATGCACCCAACATCTCCTTTAGCGTAGCTTTTAGTGTAATGATTAGGGATGGACCTAGTAAAGGTTGAGCTTGAGGGATATTGTTTGCATTCGCAGTGGGTCCATTCCTCCAACTGAAGTTGGGATGGTTCTTCCAACTAGAATTAAACGTGTTTGAGTTTGGAGCACCAAATTGCCGTTGATAACTGTTTATGGCATTTGATTGTTCTTGTAAGATGTCTTGGACTACTAAAATTGTGGGACAATCTTGTGTTGTATGTTGATTTCAAACAGTTTTAACGTCTTTAGAGTTGATTGTCTCTCCTTTCTTTAATTCCATGGCCTCGACTTTTCTTGTGATCGGCTAGCCGCACGTGCACTTATGCTATCCTCTTCTAATAGGACATAAATTCTTCCTTTTTCCTTTTGTTGGCTAGTCTTGGAATTTGTTGGTTTAGATGTATCCCAAGACTGTGCATTCTCAGCCAATTCCTCCAAATAGTCCCATGCTTCCTCGACTTCCTTATTCATGAACTCCCCATTACACATCATCTCTACGAATTGGCGCATGGGTGAAGTCAGTCCTTCATAAAAAAAGCTTATAACCCGCCAAATTTCATAGCCATGATGTGGGCATGCATTTAACAAGTCCTTAAACTTCTCCTAACATTGGAGGAAGGTCTCATCCTCCTTTTGAGCAAAATTCATGATAAGGCGCCTCAACATGTTCGTTTTATGAGTAGGGAAGAACTTTTTAATGAACTCCCTATACATATCAGTCCATGTGCCAATTGATCTTGACCGTAATGCATGAAGACAACCTTTAGCTTTATCTTTAAGGGTAAAAAGAAATAATTTAAGTCTCACCACATCATCAGTTATGTTTACAAAGTGCATGGTGGCTATTACCTCATCAAATTCCTTAAGGTGTTGATAGGCACTTTCACTGTCTAATCCATGGAATCTCGAGAGGAGTTGGATTAATCCCGGTTTCAAATCTACGTTCCCTGTATTTTGTGGAAAAACTATGCATGAGGGAGTGTTCGCTCTTGCTGGTTGCAAGTAATCACGTAATGTTCTTGGTCGGGGAACATTCTCAACCACATTCTCTCCCGTTTCGGTTTGGTTTTCGCCCAGATTTTGATTGGCCATAGGATTGGGTTGATTTGCAGCCATACTTTTAGACAAAATTGGAGAATTTAAATGTCTCCTAGCACGTGGTTCTCTATCAATTCCTTCTACTATTCCCCCTTCACTAATGAGTCGATTATTTGAATCCCGAGCCCAATGTGGCATGCAAATCCTAAAAGAATGAAACAAACAAAAAAAATAAAAAAAAGAATTCTTTCCTCCTTCCTTTACTTCTCTCTAAGACTGAAGCACAAGGTGTCTTGCAATGGCTGAGCCAAAAGTAAGGATAGAGACCGATTTCTCCTGATCAATAGGGGTTCAGAGAACTCCCCACCCACTCTTTGAATCTTTTGAGAAAAGTGTAGAAAAAGAAGAAAGAGGAATAGAGTTAAGAAGAGAAATCTCTCAGCACAAGGTGATCCAAGACGGCAAAGCCGACAAATAGGAATCAAGGAATCCAACTTCAAACCAAATCAAACAAATTGAAACATCTTAGATTCACTACACGCTTCACCACTTAGCCCTAGCTAAGAGGTTTAGCCGTTCATGATCCAAGGAATCATGAAAACAACTAAACAAAGCATAAAACTAGAAAGCAAACTAGGAGGAGTTGTAGAACTCCGAAATCTACTTACATCATCTCCCACCACGCTCAATCTGTTCTAGGATGCCTTAGGAACGATCCCTAGGTCTTCTTTTATAGTGGAGAGGCTCTGCTGCGTCGAAATTATCCAGAAGATGCGTAAGGATACGCAGTGCGCAGACAAATCCGGAGCCTAAATAAGAAACTTACTGTCTTACGCAGGGCCTACCGGTCTGGACCGGTGGGACTGGGCTGGACGACCGGTCACGACCGGTTGGACATGTCTGTGAGGCGTCCAGGGAGCTTCTGGAGGTGGGTAGGCCTTGGCCAACCGGTCAAGACAGGTCGGCCCTATTACTTTCAATGTCCAGAGGGCTGGGAGGAGGTGGCTGACCAGTCTAGACCGGTCGTGGCCCTCCTGGCCGACCGGTCTGGACTGGTCTTGGCCATTTTCTTCTTCATTTCCTTCTTTCTTTCTTCTCTCTCTGCTTTCTTCTTTCTTTGGCCCACCTTGGGTCTTCATCTAAATCCTAAGTATAGCTTTTTGGTTTCCAATTGGCGAAGTTCATTCTCGTTCCTATAATCACAAAACATGCATTAGATAGGCCTTTTAAACACGAACACCATGCATATAATGTGATGTAATGGCTATGCAATGTATAAAGTGGAGGTACAACAAGGTACAAGGTTGAGGCTCACTAAGGCATCACTTTTACCTGTTTCTTCTTTCTTGATGCAGCCGGTCCATCTTGAGTCTTTGGTCTTCGTCTTCATTAAGCTCAACCGACTCTAGACTCACTGACCTAAGTAATTGACAAACAAGGTGCATAGTATGCCACAGAAAAGTGCACTAATAATCTCCCCCTTTGTTAATTACTTAAAAAAACCTATCCTACCAAAACAGAATACATTATATGTCAAAATTCAAATAAATTTTACAACTTGAAACACTAAGACATGTAACTAAGCAAGCTCCTCTTGAATGCTCCCCCATAACCTGTCAATCCCTGCATCACAAAATGTAGCAAACTAGTTTTGGTGGGACTTAAACTTTCTCCCCCTTTTTGTCAGCAATTAACAAACTATTCTCTCCCCCAACTCTAAACTCACCGACCTAAGTAATTGACAAACAAGGTGTACTAGTATGCCACAGAAAAGTGCACTAACAATCTCCCCCTTTATCAATTACTTACAAAAACCTATCCTACCAAAACAGAATACATTACATGTCAAAATTCAAATAAATTTTATACCTCGAAATACTAAGACAAGTAACTAAGGAAGCTCCTCTTGAATGCTCCCCCATAACCTGTCAATCCCTGCATCACAAAACGTAGCAAACTAGTTTTGGTGGACTTGAACTTTCTCCCCCTTTTTGTTAGCAAGTGACAAACTATTCTCTCCCTCTTAATGATATATCAATTAAGGTTAAGGTAAGAGTAGATAGTATGTCTAAGTTAAATCAACAAGCACATGCTAATAAGAAGAGTATAGGGTGCATAAACATATAAAACATGGAGCATGCATGGGAACATGATTAATAAGAAAATGTACTATACGAATCATAGTTAATCATGCAAAATTGGTCATCTATGATATACATTAAGCATTGAAAGCTCAAGGGCTTATAGCCCAATCAACCAACCTCCCCAATTGGTATATCAAGACCAATAAAAAGCAAAGATTAGCATATAAGTAAACATGAAATTCAACAAGATTAGCTAATCTAAACATGGTGATAATCTAGCAAGCAAATATATCAATTAAAAGTAAGGCTAAATTATCAAAATTTGGGCTAATGAGGCTTGAATCCTCTGATTTGCCCATATACACAAAAATGAGGTTGAAATCCTCAAATTTTCCTATTAAAGCATTTCTAGCTACCCTTACTAACTATGTTTAGTTTGATTAGCATAAGGGTAACTAATTTTCACAACACCCTCATAAAATGTAACATGAGGTGAGGGGTTGGGAACTCCTTCTCTTAGAAGGGAAAACGGTCGGGATCCTCTCTTAGATTAGGGAGAAGAGAGGTAGTGGTGGAAGCCATGAGAGCTCTCACTATAACTTGGCTCTCATCACTATTAGAGTCGCTAGATTAAGAATTTGACTCCTCTGTATCATCCCACATGGCTACCATGGTCTTTTTACCTTTCAGTTTAGGTGTTTCTGGACAATCTGGGGCAATATGGCCAAGTTAACCGCAACCGTAACATCGAACGAATGAAGTTTTGGATGATTTCCCTTTATGTTTATCACCATTCTTGTCCTTCTTGTCATGGCTACTCCCTCTATAAAATTTGAGGAATCTCTTGAATCTTTTATTAAGATCATCATCCTCATCATCGCTATCTTCGGACGACTCGCTCTTAATTTTCTTTTGCCTATGTGAGTGTCTATGTGAAGATTTCAAAGTGACGTCTTTCTTCTTAGAGGGGGCCTTAAAGTGTAGTTCATGAGTTTGTAGGGAACCTATAAGTTCTTCTACTTTCATGTTATCTATGTTTCTACACTCCTCTAAGGCAACTACCTTGGTAACGAATCTTTACGGGAGGGATCTAAGTATTTTTCTACATAACCTTCCTTCCGGAACCCTTTACCCCAAGGCAAACATGGAGTTGAAAATATCAGAAAGTTTAGTATAAAACTCCATGAAGGTTTCAGTCTCTTTCATCCTAATGTTTTCAAGTTTGGTGGTTAAAAGCTGAAGCTTCAAGCGTCTTACTGTACTAGTTCCCTCGTGGGTTACGTCAAATATATCCCACTCTTCTTTTGTAGTTGCGCATGTGAGAATGCGCTGAAATTCTTCCGGAGAAACACTACAGCAAATCGTATTGAGAGCTTTGGCATTTGCCACATATTGAGCTCTCCCATTGTCCTTCCATTTCTCATTATCTTTGAAAATGACAATGATCTTACCATCAACCTCCACTTGTTCAGTGGGCAAGGAATATCCATTTAATGTTGCGGCCCATACGGATCGATTGATGATTGGAGAAAAATCATCATTCTAGCCTTCCAATAGGCGTAGTTGGATCCGTCAAAGTATGGAGGACGGTTGACAGTATTCCCATCTCGGTTAGACATGATGCTAGTGCTCCGGTATTGGATCTTACTTTAGACAGTTAAGTCTTTAAAGAGCAAATTGGCTCTGATACCAATTGAAATTACATCGGGCAGTCTAACACGACAACCTACGCATACGCATGCGGAAGCTTAAGGAGCAACTAGAATTATGACTAAGTCCTAGAGGGAGGGGGGGGGGGGGGGGGGGGAATTAGGACCTTTTGAAAATCTTTTCGCCTACTTAACCGTTTTAGCAAATTATACCAAGTGAGAGATTAACACTTCGGCTTCCAAGCCTAAGTGGGTCCAATCAAAGACTAGCAAATAATAAATGCAATAAACAACCTAGTCTAAGTAACACATGTAGACCATAGAGGATGGATCAATAAGAACTCAAGTCTACATAGGAGTGAAAATACATCTTGTGAGTGTGGATGTGCCTATCAAGTGCCTAGTATACATTCCTAACTAAGCATTCATAATTAATCAATTAAACACAATGCATAATGAGAAAAGTGCTCAAGAATAATCACAAACACAAGCATGTATAGTGGTTCGACTACTTGTCTACTCCACTCCCGGTTCAAGTACTCAACTCCTTTGAGCACACCGGCATTCACTGGGGAGTTTAAATCTGGTTACTCCCAACCAAGGTGTTTTAACTTAGATCCACCCAACCGAGGAGTTTACAGGTTCCTCCCAACCTACACGTTCACACCCGTGTTGATGGTTCCCCTTGGAGACTTTGTTTAGGCCCGACAAACGTACCAAGGAACGGCTAACATCCCTAAATTTAGGCCCGACAAATGAGAAAAGGAGTTCCTAACAATCCCTAGTCTTTAGGCCGACAAATAGGCCAAGGAATGGCTAATGTCCTTAGACTTTAGGCCGACAAATAGGCCAAGGATCGGCAAATGACCCTAGTTCGAGTTTGTCAAACAAACTCTACACTCAACTCCCACAAGGAATTAAGTGGATGGACTCCTAACAAATACAACCTTACTTGTCGGATTGAGCCCATTTGTAGCGCCGATTTGGGTTGCTTCTTCTTGCTCTCCCGTGCTTGAATCAGCTCCCCTTGTGTTCCCCCGATCTTTGGTGCCTCTGCGTTGCCAAGGCTTCAGCTCCAAGATCAGCTACCTTGCATGTGATGCTCCATTGGAGATGCCCAAGGTGCTAGGGAATGGTGAATCCTCTACAAATGCTAGGAAATAGGTTTCCTAGAGGAATACACCTACTTGGACTCCTAGGTGGTGTTTAGACAAGGGATTTAACTATAATCAAGGTGTCTAAAATCTTAGGAATCAAGAGGGAACAAGTCCATTCTCAATATGCCATTGAATGACCTAAGCTTGTGATGAAAACACAAGGAGAATGACTTGCTATGGGTTTGGAATAGAGCCTTTAATGGTCTTTAGCAATTGTGGCTTTTATCTCCTCAAAATTCCCTCTCTTAACCCTGAAATTGAATCCCCCACTTTTATAAAATTTCTCCCAACGGTCAAATAACGGGCAGATTCCCGCGGGGTCGGGTGCCTGAAATCTGGTCCATTATACAGATTTGATCACTAGACGCATTCAGAGTTGGTCCGGAGCCCGGTCAAGGTGTGGTCGGGCCCCCGATGACCATACTTTTCACTGGTCGGGTGCCCAGTGATCACTTTGGTCGGGCGTCCGATATTCAGTCTAGAATGGGTCTTGTGTTGTTGAACATTTTTTACACTGGTCGGGCACCTGGTGAACACTGGGTTGGGCGCTTGATGACCATTTGGATATATGGCCAACTCTCTTGGACGGATTCCTCTATAGGTCGGGCGCCCAGTGGATACTTGGTCGAGCGCCCAGCCACACATGATTTTTTGCTATTTTGCAGCAGATCATACAACCTCTTGACTATTCTTTTGGTGGTCTTTTGGGACACTTAAGGCCAATCTAAGATGACTAATGGTATGCCTATTGGGTCATGGTTATCTAGAGGTTTATGATTTTGGATAGGTACAAGGTTGAGGCTCACCAAGGCATCACTTTTACCTGTTCTTCTTTCTTGATGCAGTCGGTCCGTCTTGAGTCTTCGATCTTCGTCTTCATTAAGCTCAACCGACTCTAGACTCACTGACCTAAGTAATTGACAAACAAGGTGCACTAGTATGCCACAGAAAAGTGTACTAACAAAAACCACGGCACAAAACGACAAGATTCTTCTATAAATGTAGTTATACAATAGATGGAATATTAGAGAGGAAGCCCGAATAGATCAAGCAAGTAATTTAGATCATCAGGGACTATGGTCTTGAGTTTGCGGTCATAAGGACCAAGTTTCGGGTTTCTTATGGACTAAGTCATTACCATAGATCAGTTAAATGTACATCCCATGTTCTTGCGGGTATTCCTAGTTGAGAAGCAACCAGGATTTTAACCGAGTCATGTGTCACAGTGTCACTGACCGTTTATATCGATGAATGACTTTCAGGATATATGCCACAATTCTCATGTAGCGAAATCAGTGTCACTGACCATTTCTGTTGGTGAGTGACTTTCAGGAAGACACACCATAGTTTTCATTTGGTGCAACCAGTGTCACTAACCATTTCTGTTGGTGAGTGACTTTCAGGAAGACACGCCATGGTTTCCATTTAGTGCAACCAGTGTCACTGACCATTTATGTTGGTGAGTGACTTTCAGGAAGACACGGCATGGTTTCCATTTAGTTTAACCAGTGTCACTAACCATTTCTGTTGGTGAGTGACTTTCAAAAAGACACGCCATGGTTGTCATGCTCGACACAGTGCCAATATTCGTCACTGTGAACGGGTGACCACAGGAAGGTATATCATGACTGCCATATGATATAATGCAGTGTCACTGATGGTTTCTATCGATGAGTGACTTTCAGGATACATCATAGCTGCTAAATGGTACAACACAGTGTCACTGACCATTTCTATCGATGAGTGACTTTAAGGAAGACACATTATAGTTGCCAAATGGTACGACATAGTGTCATTGATCGTCTTTGTGGACGGGTGACTACTTGAAGACACATTTATGGCTATTGGGTGATACAACACAGTGCTATTGACCGTTTCTGTCGGTGAGTGACTTTCAGGAAGACACACCACTATTACCTTAGCTTCTCAACTGACGGATCCCACTTTGGATGGGATATACATCAACTGGTCTTAGCGATGGTAGTTTATAATGAAATATTTCAGATGAACTCTTTGATTACAATTTTCGATGATAACCATAGTCCCTTAGGTTTAACCTCGGACCTTTATCCAGGATGAATGGAGCTTTGTACAATGAAATAAATGTGTTCAATCTAGAGTCTGACGACTCATCTTCGAGAACATTCTTTCTCCGGGATACTTTTTGATGATCGATTTGAGATCAAATAGGCTATATCAAGCCAAGATCCTTCGAGGATTCAAATTCAATGGACTGGATCGGCCATTTCTGATGCTTGTAAGTGACTGAGTATCGGGTCTGATAGGTGCCCATTTATGCCAATTTCTGATAAATGATAGGGATCGGTGCCCTTTGAATGTTTAACTAAGCTAGTTTTATAACATGAGTGCATTAGCTTTGCCTTAGTGTGTTTGAGATCGCAGTTGATTTCACTTGGCATTAGTTAATTTCCAAGCCAACAGGGCTCTTCCCAAGGCTGAAAATGACTAAGTAGTGGACCTATTTGCAGTCTGATCGGGGTATTTAGTGAATACCGGGGATGATCGTCTTTAAACAGGGATGGATCATGTCCACGAGGATCGTAATGATGCTGGATCCACTCTAGCATCAGTGCGATCACATTTCGTTTCGCTCGACGTAAGTCAATTTTCGAGCCGACAAGGCACTTCCCCAGGGCTGAAAATGACTAAGTATTGGGCTTGTTGACCGCTTAATTAGGGTATTCGAGGGTCCTGAGATCGGATAACCTCATTGTGGTGCATGATTATGGTGTATTATATTACATAGAAGAGAAGTCTCTTTCTCGGGTTTGGTCCAATTCCGCCCAATTCTCCACGATTTCGGCCGTTTCCAGCTTTTTTGGAGGATTTATGGAGTTGTAAAATTGACAAGTATTGGTCATTTTTTATTAAAACACTAGTTTGGGCCATTTATCATCGACCGTTGGAGAATTCGATCTGGGGGATGGATAGATCTTGTCAGTGTGCATCTAGAAGAGGCGGTTTGATCGAAAACCGATGCTGATCGAAGGTGGGCGATATGATGGAAGATCCACACCTCCAACCAGCGTCCAGGTGCATGGAGGGGGGTGTGGGTGCATGTTGGAGTGCATTGGGCACATGTAGCAGTGTTAGTGGATTGGTAGGCGCATGTGCCTAGGAGGTGGGCGCATGTGGCCTTCTCTCGGGCGCATGTGCCCAACTTAGTGAAAATAGAGAGATTCTCTCGGGCGCATGTGCCCAACTTAGTGAAAATAGAGAGAGAGAGAGAGAGAGAGAGAGAGAGAGAGAGAGAGAGAGAGAGAGAGAGAGAGAGAGAGATGGTCCTAGGCGCATGTGCTTTTGCACATGCGCCCAGTCTCAAGCACATGTGGCCCCTAAACTTAGTGCAATTTTTCATATTTTCTGTCCAAGACAGAGTGGGCGCATGTCCCCATGCACTTGGTGCAAATCTGTATTTTTCGACAAGCAAAAGAGGGCACATGTCCCTCTGCAAAGTGGTGAAAGTCAACTACTTAGTGAATTCCAGGATTTCTCTCCCTCTGCACTTGGTTCCAACGGGGGAAATCCCTTTCCAGCGAGGGATTCCGGCGAGGGAAACCTATCCGACGGTAGTGCAATTTTGGGTTCCGGCAAGAGATTCTGGCAAGGGAAACCTTTCCAACAAGGGCATCCGGTGAGGGATAATGGAGAGGGCGCATGTTACCACTTGCGTCGCTCTGAGGTCAGAAGGGAATGAGGTCGCTGGTTGCCATCAGGTGGACCTGCTATTTATAGTAGTGCAATTGGGTTTGGGTCCGATCCGGTGGGTATTTCCTGGCGCATGTGTTTCTGAGACAATTTTCGAGCACATGTGCTGGGCGGAAGTAAAAGTGTAAGAATCCGGGCGCATGTGATTTCATGCCGGGCGCATGTCTCTTTAGGCCGAGCGCATGTGATTTTTCGGTGGTATTTTCGAACAGTTTCCGGGAAGTTGTCCGGATCATTTCCTTCCGGGTGCATGTTTCACGCGCATGTGGTCTAAGGCCGGGCACATCTCCCTCTTGGAATTTTTCACACTTCCCACTACTTAGCCAAATTTCAAGTTTCAACATTCTGCAAGAGAGAAAACTTCCAGACTTAGGATTTTTTCAGGATTAGGCTTCGACGAGAGACCTCTAGAGGACAACTACCTTTTCTGGGATTGTAGTCATTGATGCCAAGCCACTTTTAGGTTGGGATCGACCTATTGAATGAACAGGATGGGGTGCGAAGGTCCAGATGTTGCAAATTTTGGTAGTTCCTTCCTAATTTGGAGCCTCCGAGTCGGCTCTTCGTATAGCAACATTGTTCCAGGAAGCACGTACATGAAAATATGCGCCGCAGGGACTTCAAACTTGGTATTTAAGGATTTTAGGGTGCTCTAGATCATTTTCCGGTGATATGGATGTCTAGATTTTCTCTGAAATGGTACTTGTAGGCTTTCGGACCCTTTCGGTCAGCTTCGAGAAAGGGTGAAACACATTTCGAGGTGCATAGGTAAAGATATGCACTGCGTGACTTCGAAATTCATGGTCTAAGGGTTTTAAGGCATTACGGATCCTTTGGCGGCAATCCGCATGTCTAGTTCTGCTCCAAAATGTCATTTGCAGGCTTTGGCCATGGCCATGTGGTTAGGGTTGCACTGACAATTTTTGGGTATTCTTGATCTCGAAACTGATCTGAATCATCGTAGATGGATCGCTAGATGCTGTTTTACCATGGGTACGAATTTGAGCCCCAACAAGTGCCCCCCCGGTGTGCTGCGCTGGATGCTTACGTCAGGCCAGTGCAGTGCACCGGTTCGCCAGGCTCAAGTATAAATAGCCGACTCACTGTGTCATTTCAACATTTTCTGAGTCAAATGAGCAAATTTCTCTGAGGTGAGAGAGCATTTCTAGGAGCCTTGGGCGCATGTGGTCACTTCATGGGCGCATGTGGCCTTTCGACTATTTTTCTGTGAAGGATTCCCACACTAGGCACATGTTGCATTGCCATAGGGGTGGGCGCATGTGGCCTTCCAACCGTTTTTCGGTGAAGGATTCCCACACTAGGTGCATGTTGCATTGCCACAAGGGTGGGCGCATGTCCCGGGCGCATGTTGTTATGGACATGCGCCCAGAGCACTGTTCAAGACTTAGCTTTCTCCCGCAACTTGGAGATGGGCGCATGTGGTGATGCACATGCGCTTGGTGCATTGTATTTTGAACTTGTTTATCTTCTTCTTTTGGGCTGGGCTCATGTCATCATGCACATGCGCCTGGTGATTCATATGATGGATTTTGCATTTCCAAAACTTGTGGACTAGGCATATGTGAGAGGCCACATGCACCTAGGGCTCCACCTTGGGCGCATGTGGTCTCACTACTTAGTGAAATTTTAGAATTTTGGTGTCCCCTTCGCCCTTGGTGAAAAAATGGCATATCTGGCTCTATTCTTGGTTAAATTCGATGCTGTTTGCGGCCAGATTGCTTAAAACTTGAACATGATTGGAACTCAGTACCTTGGGCCTATAATATGCTACCTGTTTCAATTTTTTACGGCCTACAATTGTCCATTTAGGAAGGTTCAGGGTGTACCGGTCAGACTGCACTTACAGTGCTTCGAATGCATGCGAGGTTTGTTGTGTGTAAACAATTGTGTACATCTGATGTTGGGATTGTTTCTTGTCTTTGCCAAGCGCTTGTGACATGTGTGTGCTTATTTGTCAAATATGCGCTTGAATTTTGTTACTCCCATTTTTTGTAGGTCGTGATTTGTTTATGTGGGCAATCCATGATTGGATTATATGATTTTGTTTTTTATGATGCGTACCTTATTGTGTTGCTTTGTTGCATACAATGAAGCTTTCTCCTGATGTTTCCTTCTTTGCGTGCCGTAGCAAATCATGGCAGAAATGACTAGATCTTCTGGTGAAGCTTCCGGATCGCAAGTTTCTGGTCCTTCATCTATGCAACACGGGAAGAAGAGGGTGGCTGAAGATGTTGTCAATCCATCTAAAGCAAAGTATCGTTTGTGCTTCTCTGCAATAGTCGATCCTGAAGTAAAGGATTTCTATGGTCGCATTAAGCAACTTCCCCATGAGGTGTTACTGTGTATTTATGTAGATAAAACCGCATCTGAACCTTTGATGCAAGGGATTGAAGAAGAATGGTCCTCTTGGTATTATCAGCTTATTGGTGCTCCTAGTGTCATTGAGGCAGGTCCTTCTAGTTTGTTTAACCAACATCCCGAGGATAATCAAGAAATTCAGAAGAAGAAGAAGAGATGGAATCAAGGTAAGAAATCGGATAAGGAAGTTAGTCAGGCAGAGCAATCGACACAGCTTGTCGATCTGAAGAATGACCGGATGAAGATCGGCTGGGATGGAAACAAGATCATTATGTCGTGCAGTTTCTCCATTGTAAACCCCTATACTGACCAAGTCATCACACATGAGAAATCTCTTATGAGGCACAGTGTTGAGCTCTTAAATGTGCATATTCTAACCCCATTTTATCACTAACTATGCTTGAAATAGATGATTAAAGACCCAACTAATGCATGGTTTTGTGGTTATAGGAATGAGAGAGAGGATTCATCAATTGAAGGCTTAAAGATGCTATTTACAAGCATTGAAGATCAAAAGACCAAGCGTCGAAGGATAGAAGAAAGAAAGCACAAGAAGACACTGAAGACCGGTCATCCATAGCCCAGGACCGGTCGTCCGACCGGTCTGAACACTCAACAGAAGGGGCCCTGCGGCCAAAACTCACTGGACCTATCAGGACCGGTCGTGCGATCGGTCGTCCACTACTCAGACCGGTCGTCTGACCGGTCGTTGAATTAAAATATGGGTCTAAATTTGTGAAAAACTCTCTGGACTGTTTTTACGTTTTTTAGACTAGTCATGCGACCGGTCGTCCAGGAGCTCAGACCGGTCCTGCGCCCGGTCATCTACGTAATAGGGCGTGTCCCACAAGCTCCGATTTTCTCTGCGCACTCTGGGAATTCTTGCACAATCTGGAACCTTCTGCGTTATTCTATAAAAGGGGACCTAGGGCTTCTTCCTAAGGTATGCTAGAAGTGATTGAGCACAGTGGGAGACGACGGAAGTCGGATTAGGAGTTCTACAACTCCTCCTAGTTTGTTTTTTTTAGTTTTATGCTTTGTTTAGTTGTTTTCATGTTTCCTTGGATCATGAACGGCTAAACCTCTTAGCTAAGGCTAAGAGGTGAAGCTTGTAGTGAATCTAAGATGTTTCAATTTGTTTGATTTGGTTTCAAGTTGGATTATTAGTGAAGAACAATGGTTTGAAGTTTAAATAAAGTTCTAAGTAGTTTTTCTTAATCTTATGATGGCTCATTGATATTTAGAAGAATTGCTAGAGTTCTTAACTGTTTTGAGCTAGTTTAGACCTGTATGATCCGAGGAATTGGATTCAATACGCTCTAGATCTATGATCTTCATGTGGGAGCTTCATGCCAAAGGTCTATTTTTCTGAAATTTCTGAAGTATGTAAGATTGTGTATGTGATTTGGATCAAGTTCAAATCATGATCTAGTTTTATCTTGTGACAGGATTTAAAGATGATTATGGTTGTGATCCTAACCTATTGGAATTGGGACTGACCTATGCAATTGAGTGTGCTCAAGTCCTAGCTTGAATTGAGAGAATCATGTACATGAATCATGCATATGACAGATTGTTTGTTTCAACTGCTCTATCATCCAACTAAATAGAACTTAATTTCGATTCTAGTTGAGAAAGTGAGAAACCACAGCGAATTGAGCATCAAGGATTGCTACAAGTGGATCCTTGAACCCCTAGTGCCTTTTTATTAATTGATTACCTTCAGTTTAGTTCAAAAGTGTTATCTTCATCAAATTACTAAAATTCTGATAGTTAGCTCTTCAGTAGAAACCATTAGCAGTATTTTGTGATTTCCTACACAAGTCCCTGTGGATCGACCTCGGTCTTACCGAGATTATTACTACATCGCAACCCTACACTTGGGGAAGCAAACACACAGGCCTCTCCTGAGTATCAAGCCATCCAACGTTCAAGTCCCTTTTCAGTTCTACGGAGCTAAAAGGTGGACATATGCCACTGAGCAATTGTTGACTATTTACTGGTTGACGATGGGAGAGAGCAGCAGGTAGGTCTCCCAAGGGAAATGGTTTTCCTTGCGCCGACTTGTGATCCTCACGCTCATTATCTAGTCCATTATTTTAAGACAATTCAACAAAGGTTTCGGCATACGAACAAGACAATGATGTGGGCAACGAGAGGTTTCCATACGTGAGGCCATCTGAACGAGCAGTTGGTTATGAGCCATGGGCATAAGAGATTTTAGTCCGTCATGAGAGGGTTTTGAAGTAAGTCGGCCTATATCAGGCTATCGATGCAACATCTGGACATTTCTTCTACGATCCCAAAAATCATTCAGGAGCTTCTTGAATTACTGGTCTCCTGTTACCAATTCATTCCACTTTTCGTATGGGGAGATGAGCATAACTTTATGGGATCTCCGGATGATACTGGCTTGTCCATACTAGGAGAATTCTACCAAGAATATATCCCAACTAATGAAGAGCTGTCTTCGTTTTAGCTTAAAAGTCCTCAAGATGCTTCTCATTCGAAGGCTTGTCTGGAGCTGTTTGCTAAGTTGTCGCAGTTCGACAATATTACAAAGATTCATTACGACGACTGGTTGATTTACTTCAGCCAGTGGATGAAGTAACATTTCTTTTGATACTCACTTTTGTATTTCATGTTTTGCATGCTTTCAATTTCTTTGCTTCTGCTTCTAACGTGGAATGTTCCTTTCTTTTTGAAGCATTGATTATGAAGAATATAAAACCCCACAAGAAGACCGAGCCTTGATGAATGAACGTTTCGAACATAGATTCCATAATTCGAATGAGCTTACGTCGACTTGTGAACTAGCAGGCTTCTTAGCTTACTGGTTGTCGGCAGTTGTGTTGCCAGTTCTAAGAGTGCTTATGGGGTTAGGGTTTCTTGCTTTGTCATGGTAGGAGCTCTTGCAAATGGCCATCGATATTCTTTAGCACCAACGGTGTTGTGCAGTCTATATAAGGATTTTGGCAATATTGCCAATAACAAAGATCAACCTGGGCGAGGGATGAATGTGGCTTATCGCCCGTGGCATTTCTTCTGCAGGTGGTAGAAAGTACGTCCGTAGTCTAACACGGCACCTTCGTATGTGCGGAAGCTTAAAGAGCAACTAGAATTATGGCTAAACTTATAGGAGGGGGTGATTAGGACCTTTTGAAATTCTTTTCGCCTACTTACACAATTTAACAAATTAAACTAAGTGAGAATACTTTCGGCTTCCAAGCTTAAGTGGGTCCAATCAAAAGACTAGCAAATGATAAGTGCAATCAGCAACCTAGTCTATTCAACACATGTGGACTATAGAGGATGGATCAAGAAATGCTCAAGTCAACATGAGGTAGTGAAAGTACATCTTGTGAGTGTGGCGGTGCCTATCAAGTGCCTAGCATGCATTCCTAACTAAGCATTCATAATTAACCAATTAAACTCAATGCATAAAGAGAAATATGCTCAAGAACAATCACAAACACAAGGATGTATAGTGGTTCGACTACTTGTCTACTCCACTTCCGGTTCAAGTACCCAACCCCTTTGAGCACACTGGCATTCACCGGGGAGTTTAAATCTGGTTCCTCCCAACCAAGGTATTTTAACTCGGATCCACCCAACCGGGGAGTTTACAGGTTCCTCCCAACCTACACATTTGCACCCGTGTTGGTGGCTCCCCCTTGACGACTTGGTTTAGGCCCGACAAACGTACCAAGGAACTGGCTAACGTCCCTAGATTTTAGGCCGACTAACAGGCCAAGGATCGGCTAACGACCCTAGTTCGAGTTTTTCAAACAAACTCTACACTCAACTCCCACAGGGAATTGAGTGGATGAACTCCTAACAAGACAACCTTACTTGTCGGATTGAGCCCCTTTGTAGCGCTGCTTTGGGTTGCTTCTTCTTGCTCTCCCGTGCTTTAATCAGCTCCCCTTGTGCTCCCCCGATCTTTGACGCTAGCTTCTTTGCCAAGGCTTCAGCTCCAAGATCAGCAACCTTGCATGTGATGCTCCATTGGAGATGCCCAAGGTGCTAGGGAATGGTGAATTCTTTACAAATGGTAGAAAATAGGTTTCCTAGAGGAATACACCTATTTGGAATCCTAGGTAGTTTTTAGACAAGGGATTTAACTATGATTAAGGTGTCTAAACCCTAGGAATCAAGAGGGAACAAGTCCATTCTCAAGATGCCATTGAATGGCCCAAGCTTGTGATAAAAACACAAGGAGAATGGCTTGCTATGGGTTTGGGATAGAGCCTCTGATGGTCTCTAGTAATGGTTGCCTCTATCTCCTCAAAATCCCCTCTCTTAAGCTCAAAAATGAATCCCCCTCTTTAAATAGATTTTCTTCCAATGGTAAAAAAACGGGCAGATTCTCGCATCTCCGATTGGTCGGAAAAAGGATCCGATTAATCGGAGACCAGTCCGATTGATCGGAGACATGTCCGATTGATCGAAAATCAGTCCAGTGAATTCTCTGGAAGATATTCTGATTGATCGGACTGACCCCTTCTGATGGATCGAAAGACTGTTTGATTGATTGGAAATATGTCCAGTGGATTTTCAAGTTTGTTGGGATAATTTTCCATTGATCGGAACTTCGGTCCGGTTGATCGGAGTCCTATCGGAGCCAATGTCCGATTGATAGGAGATCAATCAGAAACTGTTGTTTGAGCTGTTTTGATCACAGCAGCTTCCACCTCTTTAACTAGTCTAACTTATCATGTTTTTCATGGAGTTCTAAGACTAATGATGATGACTAAGGGTATACCTAGATGGTTCAAGTCATCTAAGAGGTTATGGTTTTGGGTAGGTTCAAGGCAAGGCACACCAAGGCATCTCTTTAACCTGTTTCTTCATCCTTGATGTAGCTGGTCCGTCTTGTGTCTTCGGTCTTTGTCTTCATTAAGCTCAACCGACACTAGACTCACTAACCTAAGTGATTGACAAACAAGGTGCACTAGTGTGCCACAGAAAAGTGCACTAACAATATTTTCCATGGACATATGGGATGGATCTCTTTCGGTATCTCCACACCGATTACGCGCCTCTTTATTGCTATAGAAAACTTGAAATGATAACGCTGTCATCTGATTGGATAGCTTCCAAAATCGACAGTTGGGTGGAGATTTGCTTCTACCACTTTCCTATTTCTAATGTCGAAGAGGATCGAGAAGTCACTGACAATGAGCATTCTAGTGAATAATCTTGATAGGGTGTTCTTGGTGTCTATTCGCACTGCTTCACTTCCATTGTACGAAGGAATAGAGTTCTGGAGGGAGCCTTATTACCCTAGCCGGTTTGCCAGGCAATTCGGATATGATTAGGGTGTTCCGATAACGTTATCGGATGTAACCAAAGTAGAGCCGGTGTACGACACCGGTCTTGCTCACTAGAAGTGGATATGGCATCAACTTCTAATGACGCGAATGGGTGCAAGGTTCATGCTTCCTGGCCTTTATCGAAAGACTGGCGGTCCTTATGGCTAGCTGAGATGGTGGGTGCATCAATATGCTCTGATCTGGAACAACAGCTCTATTGATGATCCAATCTACATTCCTCCTCCGAGGCTGACAAAGGTCCTTGTTGAAGGATTGGGATATTTTAGAGAGCAGGCTGAAGTGTATTTGTTGTCAAGTATTAGGCATAACACTTCTCTGAGTGTGTCAATTGACCGTCATAAGGAGGACACTGACATTGGACGGTGTTCGCTCGCCTCAAGTGCAAGGCTGCGATGTAGTAATAATTCTGGGTACAACCGAGGTCGATTCATAGGGAAAGAGGTAAACAATTCCAAGTACTCTAATAACTAGAATATAAGAAGTTTAAGAAAATAGTTTTTCACATAAAATAGGAAAATCTAAAAATAAGAAGAACTAGAGCATCAAGGATCCACTTGTAGTAGTTTAATACCAATCCATTCATCCAAGCACAACACAATTAGAATTAAAGTCCTATCTCTCATCTAATTGGAGGATATAACATTCAAGCACAAACAGTCCCACTTAAATCTGAAAATTAGATTTCTAGTTTTAATGAAGCACATAGAACTTGAACTTGTAGCCTTCGGAGTAACAGCCATGCCAAGAGACTATGACATGCTCAAGGGTTACTACAATTCGAATTCAAACAACCCAATCATGGTAATCTCAGAGAATTGTAAGGAACTCATGTCCGGAGTACACAAACTCTCACAAAACTTCTAAAAATCCAACCTTTATTCAAACTAGAACTTGAAAATCCATAAATAAGTAAAGGGTACTTGAAGAAACGAATTAAAGCATTGTAGTAACTTCACCTCTTAGGTCTAGCTAAGAGGTTAACTAGAAGAAAGCATTAAAAACTAGAAACTAGAACTAGAAGAAGAAGAAAACTAGTTATAGGAGGCTAGGAAGCCTCCTAAGTCTTGATCTCTTTGCTCCCCACGTTGCTAGATGGGTTAGGAAGAGGCTATAGGTGTCCTTTTATAGCTTAGAGGCGTCACCAACTTAGAAGAATCGCGAAACTACGGAGTCCTCCCGCACTTAGGAAACCCAAAAATCGGATTTAGAAAGCTGCAACTTGCTGTTTACATGTGGTCGACCGGTTTTGACATTATAGGTCTTGACCGGTCGGACCTCCTATTACTCTTCATTTTTCTTCTTTCTTTCTTCTTCTCTTTGTCCTCTCTTTCTTCACCATTCTTTGGCACTTGTTCTATTGATCTTCAATGCATACAAAGTGACTCTTTTAACCATGAATTGGTGAAATCTTCTCTCATTCCTATAATCACAAAAATATGTATTAGATTAGTCTTTAAACATGAAAAGCATGCATATAATGTGATGTAATGGGCTATGACATGTATAAATTGGAGGCTCAACACACCCCCCCAACCAACTTTTTGTTAGTCCCAAGCAAAACATGCTTGAAACAAGTTCAATCCTCTAAAAATCAACTCTCCTTCAAAAACTATGTTTCTATCCATTCCAAGACATACAGGTGTAAAATTTAGAAAAATGAGGTGATAGAAGTTGAAACCTTAAACTCTCAAAACATAATAAGTGTCTATATGAAATTCCACTGATTAATTGATAAATATAAGAACTCGAACAAATTCAACCTAGTGTGCATAGTGAAAGTTCATCTCATGAGTTTCTGGGATTATCTTCTTCATAGATTAACTAAACTATGGATCTCAAGGTGCACAGAGCAACAACAAGCCTATGACAGGAATTTTCCTTACCGTCCTTCTGACGGCATTCACACTACGTCCCATTTTCGGCTTTGGTTACGGGTAGACCATCCCCTGGTTAGTAATAGGTAGCCCTTTTCGGAATTTTCCACCATGTTTTCCATCATTCCCAATTTTCATCCTTCCTTTTCCTTTTTCTTTTGCATTAGATAGGATTTTTAGAAATCCATATCTTTCGTTATTTTCCCATGGACAAGGATGGACAAAGTACCCTGGCTTGGTTCCTCAACACCTCAAATCTAAGCCTAGCCAATCCACAAATCATATAATCCTTTTAAACCACGAAAATCGTGTAATGTGAACTAGGTGTAAAAGTGTTCAAATTTTCTATCAATCATATAAATAGGGGAATTCACATATAAAACCATTATATTAAGAGTAGTACAAGATTTGCAACATCACTCACTTCGTATCTCCTCTTCTTATACTCGTATCATCTCGAATGCATAGAAATGAGGTTTTCTAAAAGAGTTTTGAATTTTTAGAAAATTCGAGAAAAAATTTGCACATATGATGCTTGAAATGTTGCAAAAGCTAGATGAGGAATCACATCTCACCCCTAACTAAAATCTTACATTGTCCTTAATGTAACAAGATAGGCAATAAGCATGACATGAGAGCAATGAAATAAAACAAAGGAGAGTGAGAACGAGAATACCTGAGGTAGCAAGTTGATCAATTCTAGCATCTTCCATTGTTTGGATGAGACTTATTCAATCCAAATTATAGAAAAATAGATCCTAACCTACCTACCTACCTTTGATTAGTCCAATCGACTACATGATCAAATTTGAGCAGGATCTTCATGAATTTAAATAAATTTCTCATGAGGACCATTCAAAGTCCTGCTCGACAGTAAACATGGGTGCTTTTCTTCATTGAAGTCCAATATTTATGTGCACCACATGCATGATAGGAGGAGATAAGAGCAGCAAAAAGATATCCCCTCAAATTCTGATCTGGGTTATGATTGATTAAAAATGGGTCCTCCCAATCAAAATTTTCAATGGGCTGAAGGACCCATGATGGTGGAGAGACATTCATCATGTATTCTTTAGTTAAAGTTGTCTCCTTCATAATTTCAGAATTATACGGTGCTTCCATAAACAATGGTAAAGAGTGTAAATCAGTGGAATGGTGTTCTTCAGGCACCGACACCGTGTCTAACAAAATATCCAACTCCTTAATCGTCTCATCATCAAGATCATAAGAGTGGGCCAAGCATTCCTCTAGGAAATTGAGATAGTCGGATGAAGGATCATGATCTTGCTTCAGTGAGTGCAAAAATTCAGTTTCGATGGTGAGGGACTCACCCTCCATGGAGTGGAATTCTTCCAAACTAGGATCTCCATAACTAGTATAAGGCACTAAGTCGAAAGTATGCAAGGCTTTAACAATCTCTTGAATAATGGGGTCGTTTGAATTTTCAAAGTGAGCAAAGCATTCATCCAAAGAATCTGAATTTTCACTCATGGGAGTCTCATTCTTCACATTAAAATTAAGCATGTTAAGTTGGTGGAGTGACTCAAGAATATCAACATCGGCCATCTCTCTAGCATGTATATCCTCTAGAGACTCATAATCATTATGCCCTTGGGAAAAAGAAACCATAAGTTCATAAGCATCCACTAAACCCTCATTGTAAGTAACCCCACAATCGCTTTTAGATTTAATGGATTCCTCGGGATCGTCAACCGCCATTGAAATCTCTTCATCATTAAGTTCAAAGCATCTAAAAGAGATTGTGGACTCACCATAATTGATGATGACATTGGGATCATCGAGATCAATCTCCTCTAAAAGTCTATTCATTAAATCCGAAGAAGGTGGAACTTGGGTAGCCCCATCCTCCTCATTAAAGGGGATTGATTCGATGCCCCCAATTTCGGGCTCAATGTCTTCATAAGATGGCGAGTAAGCTTGATTTGATTGTTCATCTGCATACTCATTCCATACTTCCTCAAGTATTTGTGTATACATGTCATCACAAGAGGAAGACGTTTTAGGGTGATTGTTAATAACCACGGTTGGTTCTTCCCTTGAACAAGGAGAATGGTGGTTTTCCCAATTAAGACCGTACGCATTGTAGGATGAAGAGTTATGTAATGGTTGATAGGCATATCCATACAAGTGATCACGCATTGTCATAACTGGTTGGCCATTATTCACCCGTTCTTTTTGTTGTTACACACCTCCTACCATAACTGGTGGAACACTCATGTTATTTTCAATCTGGTAATCATGTAATGTTTTCGCTGGATGATCATTATTCGAGTTTGCTTCATTTCGGTATTCCCCCATCATCTTACGTCATGTCTCAATATGTATATTGCTTTCATTAATGTAATCATGCATTGTCTTACAGGGGGGGTAGTGGAGGTTCTTTGAATCTCAGAAAAATACTCATGCTTGGAGGGATCCCTATCACAATGAGTTTGGGTCCCCCAATCCGACGTCTCATCTTCCAAAAGGTACTTATACGCACCATTCGTCCAACATACATGATGAAATTTTAAGGAATTAGAAACTACCCTAATTTAGAAAAAAGAACAAAAAGAAGGGAGATGGGGAGATGTTACCCAATAGGGTGAGATCTATGTTAGCAACAATGTCCTACAAAATCAAACAAAACAATTGTTAGTAATCTATAAAAAAAATCAGAAGATCTACTTCTATAAAAACTGAAAATCCTACCTAACTAAAAGTACCCTATAGCTATTAGAACAATTAGAACCGTTTAACCTTTGCCCCGGCAATGGCGCCAAAAACTTGTTCGCTCGCCTCAAGTGCAAGGCTGCGATGTAGTAATAACTCTTGGTAAGACCGAGGTCGATCCACAGGGAAAGAGGTAAACAATTCCAAGTACTCTAATAACTAGAATATAAGAAGTTTAAGAAAATATTTTTTCACATAAAATAGGAAAATCTGAAAATAAGAAGAACCAGAGCATCAAGGATCCACTTATAGTAGTTCAATACCAATCCATTCATCCAAGCACAACACAATTAGAATCAAAGTCCTATCTCTCATCTAATTGGAGGATATAACATTCAAGCACAAACAATCCCACTTAAATCTGGAAATCAAATTTCTAGTTCTAATGAAGCACATAGAACTTGAACTTGTAGCCTTCGGAGTAACAGCCATGCCAAGAGACTATGACATGCTCAAGGGTTACTACAATTCAAATTCAAACAACCCAATCATGGTAATCTCAGAGAATTGTAAGGAGCTCATGTCCGGAGTACACAAACTCTCACAAAACTTCTAAAAATCAAATCTTTATTCAAACTAGAACTTGAAAATCCATAAATAAGTAAAGGGTACTTGAAGAAATGAATTAAAGCATTGAAACAAATTACAAACTTCACCTCTTAGCTCTAGCTAAGAGGTTAACTAGAAGAAAGCATTAAAAACTAGAAACTAGAACTAGAAGAAGAAGAAAACTAGTTGTAGGAGGCTAGGAAGCCTCCTAGGTCTTGATCTCTTTGCTCCCCACATTGCTAGATGGGTTAGGAAGAGGTTTTAGGTGTCATTTTATAGCTTAGAGGCGTTACTGACTTGGAAGAATTATGAAACTACGGAGTCCTCCCGCACTTAGGAAATCCAAAAATCGGATTTAGAAAGCTGCAACTTGTTGTTTACATGTGGCCGACCGGTCTTGACCGGTCTTTTGACAGTCCAGGGAGTGGCCTACCTGTTGGCCGACCGGTCTTGACCGGTCGGACCTCCTATTCCTCTTCATGTTTCTTCTTTCTTTCTTCTTCTCTTTGTCCTCTCTTTCTTCACCATTCTTTGGCACTTTTTCTATTGATCTTCAATGCGTACAAAGTGACTCTTTTAATCATGAATTGGTGAAATCTTCTCTCATTCCTATAATCACAAAAACATGTATTAGATTAGTCTTTAAACATGAAAAGCATGCATATAATGTGATCTAATGGGCTATGACATGTATAAATTGGAGGCTCAACAGACGGCTGGTATACTTTCGGAGTACCTTCGGTGAGATGGTCACAAGAAGCCGGGTTCACATGTCTTCTAGTGGTTGAAGGTGATAAGGATGACAATCGATTAATTAGTGAAGAGGACCCGACGACGACTAAGCCGGCGAATGAAATATTAGACCATGTCGGCATGAGAGAGCAGGTCGGGCAGATTGGAGAAGATAATCTACAAGGGACTACTATGTCGGTGAATGACACAACTGTGTTCGTGGCCTTTGGTGCTTCTAATTTTGAGGGTATGACGGAAGTGCCAGCATCGACTAAGGTAATTAATGCTGATAGTAACACTATTGAATCTTCGGTCATGACTTCGAAGCTACCGATTGAGACCGCTGAGTTATTCGTTGACACGACGGCACACATTGCAGGTCCCTTAAAACCTGTTGCTGACTCATCTCTGGCCCCTGGCAGCGTTCTTTTCTAACTTCTTGATATATTCTTTTTTCTGCATTTATCATTTCATTATATGCTCACCATGTTTCTTCGCTGCAGTTATTATTGATTCTAGTGTTGTTTTTCATGGAGCATTCGATGTTCCTTATTTCCATCATTTGGATTATTTCGGGCGAAGCATATTGAGAAGTTTGTTATCGAGTATCTCAAAAACTCTAGATAATCCACATGAATGGCTTATGTTGGGTGCTGGAATAAAATTGCTGAAGGCTTGCATTGGAGTGATAAGACCTAATGCACTCGTGATTGTCGATCATATTTCTTCCTTCGAAAGCTCCGTCACGAGGGTAGTGGTTGCTGAACGTGCCAAGCCAGACCCTGTTATTGAAGGGAAATGGAAGATTACGGCTTCTCCGAGACCTGTACTAGTGCATCATATGCAGTCAATGATAGATGCACGAGCGTCTTCTCAAAGTAATAAGACACAACATAAGGGGTGCCTGGATCGTCTGGCTAAAATCGATGTCGAGATTAAGTACTTGCAGGCGGAGAAAATAGTTGTGGGCTTCGAGGCTGCTCGTCTTGGGTCAGTAGTTGCTCATGATCAAATAACTGTTATAAGGCTTGAAAGTGAAAGCGAAGCGGTACGCAAGCAACTAGGAGATTTGACCACTGATGTTTCCGATCCTGCGTTGATATTATCCGAGGCGAAGTCGGAGATGGAAGCTGCCAAGGTGGCTGTGACCAGGTTGATTATTAGGATGCCTGGAGAAGCTCTGATCTTTACTTCTGATATTCGTCTTGCAATTTTTTGATGTATAGAAACGATCATGGGGTTTCATCTTGACTAGATTTTATAATCGTTGTAATCGATGTAAGGGATCCTTACTTTTTGAAAGTTCGTGTATATGGCGTTTGAAGTTGCTAGCCATATTTTTGTTAATGTAATGATAATGACAATTATCTTTTTGTTGTGTGATATTGTGCAATGGGTGTTGGAATGCTTTGCAATATAACTTAATAGCAATCATAACTATAATGAATGGTGATAATAAATATTTGCGATAATTAATGCAGAATGAAATGAAGAGAGTGATACTTCCCTTTGTCATCGATCTCGGGATGTCTTAGGTTTCCAGATCTGTGATATGCTCACGTCGTAAGCGGACATTTTCTAGCCTACCCCAGTCATTTCTTCCTGCAGACTTGAGTTTTTCATCATATATTAGGGCTTGCCCCCAGTCGTCTTCTTCTATAAGCCTGAGTTTACTCATTATATATATTGGGGCTTGCCCCCAATCGTCTTCTTTTATAAGCCCGAGTTTCTCATCATATATTAGGGCTTGCCCTCAGTTTATTTAGGTCTTCGTTTTACGAAACCGCCTCCTTCTGATGAAAGATGTCTTGTGCTTTAGAAATCCATACAGAATACGTGTCTGATCATAATCTTTGATCGCATATTCCTGTTGCAGAATTATTCATAGGAGAAAGTCGTTGATATTCTCAAAATGAAGTGATACATAATAGAATGCCTTGATCATTTTCATATAAGTCCGTAACTATATATATAGGAGATTCCTGGTTCTGACTCGTCCTCATATAGAATAAAAGAATATCACAATAATGATGAGAGGATTCGTTATAAAATACGAAAGCTGAATATATGGCGAGACGTTCTGATCATCTTCATATAGAACCAAGTGCATATGTATAAAAGATTGATAATAATATAATATCCCAGTCATTTTCATATAGAACCTTATGTATAAGAGACCACCATCTCTGAATTTCTTTCTTAGGTTTTTTACAAAATGCTTTCTTCTGGCTTGACTGGTTTGATAGGAATATAATGAGTCAATTGATGATTTATAGAGTCGATTCATTAAAATTCTTTGACCATGGTGTTAGTGCACTTTTCTGTGGCATACTAGTGCACCTTTTTTGTCAATCACTTACGTCAGTGAGTCTAGTGTCGGTTGAGCTTAATGAAGACGAAGACTGAAGACTCAAGTGGCCCCGCTGCAACAAGAAAGAAGATACAGGTAAAAGTGATGCCTTGATGTGCCTTAAAATGAACCAAAAGCCAACCCCTTAACCTCTTTGATGACCTTGACCATATTAGGAAACCATTAGTCATCATAGATTGGCCCTATGTGTCCCAAAACATCACCCATAGTGTGGCCAAAGTAAGAGGGTTGAAGTGTACGTGGGTCAGCAATCAGCTGAGCTGAACCCAGGCTTGTCTGACCGGTCAAGACCGGTTGGCTGGACTGGTCCGACCGGTCAAGATCGGTCGGCTAGGCTGCCAGACCTCACAGCAACTTGATGTATTAGACAGGCCATAGGGCTGACTGGTCGTGACCGGTCGGCTGGGCTGGTCCGACCGGTCAAGACCGGTCGGACAGCTCCCCCCTTAGACAGTAAACTCTCTGTCTCTTTCTGGCTGTTGGACGACCAGTAGGGACCGGTCGGGACAGGTCGGCTGAGCAGTTTTTTGCCCAGTTTTTTGACCGTTTGAACACCTTTTATAAAGGGGCTTGGCTCACATTGAGGGGGTAAGAAGAGGGATTTCGAGAGGAGTGAAGCCACCATTGTTGGAGACCATTTGAGGCTCATTCCTAACCTATGCAAGGCATCTTCCTTGTGCTTTAACACAAGATTGGAGCATTCCAAGCTCATGAAGAAGATGACCTTCATCCCCTCTTGATCTCTAGAGTTTGGAACCTTCTTGGTAGGCATATCCTTGTCCAAAACTCTAAGATGAGATCGTTGTAGGAGAGAGACTCTAGAAAAACCATTCACATTAGTTGTAGAGTTCTCAGACCTATCCTCCTATCACATTGGGCATCTCAAAGGCATCACATGCAAGGTGTTTGATCAAGTGTGGCTGAGGCATTGGCGACACAATGGCAACATGATCGAGGGAGCAAGGGAAGCTGATTGAAGCACGGGAGAGCGGAGATCAAGCAACCCAAACCGGCGCTCAACAAGGGGCTCATCCGACATGTAAGGTTGTCTTTATTGAGAGTCCATTTAGAGTTTGTTTGTCAAACTCGATCTAGGGACGTTAGTCGTTCCTTGGCCCGTTAGCTAGGCCTAAACAAAGTCTCCAAGGGGGAGCCTCTGACACAGGAGTGAACGTGCGTCGGGCTGAGAGTTAGCCTATGTCCAAAACTCCATTTGGGTTGAGAGTTAGCCCTTTGTCCAAAACTCCGGTTATGGTTGAGAGGTGAACCGGTAAAACCTCCGTGTAAAGGTTGAGAGGTGAACCTCATTTAAAACCTCCAATAGTGAATGCCGGTGTGCTCAAAGGAGCTGAGTACTTGAACCGGGAGTGGAGTAGACCCAAAGTCGAACCACTATACATGCTGTGTTTGTGATTATATTGAGCACATTAATATCTTAACATTGGATGTTTAATTGTTTAGTTATGAATGCTTGATAGGAATGTATGCTAGGCACTAGATTGGCACATCCACACACACAAGATGTACTTTCACGAAGTGTGTAGACTTGAGCTCATTGATCCATTCTCATAAGTCTACATAGGTTGCATAGGTTAGGAGCTTGATTAGTTAAATCATTTATTTACCTATGCATGCTTAGACTAGGATTGTTTATTGCTTAACCATATGCTAGTCTTGTGATTGGACCCACTTAGGCTTGGAAGCGAAAGTGTTCTTGCTTACTTAGTTTAAATTGTTGAATTGTGTAAGTAGGCGAAAAGAATTTCAAAAAGGTCCTAATCACCCCCCTCCTATAGGTTTAACCATAATTCTAGTTGCTCTTTAAGCTTCCGCACATACGTAGGTGTCGTGGTAGACTACCGACGTACTTTCAATTGGTATCAAAGCGGGTTGCCCTTCAAGGACGTAACCGTCTAGAATAAGATCCGGTACCGGAGCACTAGCATAATGTCTAACTGAGATGAGAGTACCACCAACTGTCCACCATTCTTTGACGGGTCCAACTATGCCTATTGGAAGGTTAGAATGAGAATTTTTCTCCAATCCATGGACCGTCCGGTGTGGCTAAGCACACAAAATGGATACACCTTGCCCATCGAGCAAGTGGAGGTTGATGGGAAATACATTGTCATTCCCAAAGATGATTCCAAATGGGATGACAGAGAGAGAGCTCAATACATGGCAAATGCCAAAGCTCTCAACTGCGATTTGTTGTGCGGTGTCCCCGGATGAATTTCAGCGCATTCTCACATGCGCAACTGCAAAAGAAGCATGTGATATACTTGAGGTTACCCACGAGGGGACTAGCACAGTAAGACGCTCGAAGCTTCAGCTCTTAACCACCAAATTTAAAAACATTAAGATGGAAGAGACTGAAACTTTCATAGGGTTTTATTCTAAATTGTCAGATATTTGCAACTCCATGTTGTCTTGGGTGATCGGGTTCCGGATGGTAGGATTTGTAGAAAAATACTTAAGTCCCTCCCGGATAGATTTGACTCCAAGATAGTTGCCTTAGAGGAGTGTAGAGACATAGATAACATGAAAGTAGAAGAACTTATAGGTTCCCTACAAACTCATAAACTACACTTTAAGGCCCCCTCTAGAAAGAAAAGCATCGCTCTCAAGTCCTCTCTCAAACATAAGAAAATTAAGAGTGAGTCGGAGGAAGATAGTGATGATGAGGATGATGAGGAAGAGAAATTGAACAAAAAATTCAAGAGATTCCTCAAATTTGATAGAGGGAGTAGTCGTGACATGAAGGACAAGAAAGATGATAAACATAAAGGAAAATCATCCGTGCCTTCATCCGTCCGATGTTATGGTTGCGGTCGTCGTGGCCATATTGCCCCGGAATGTCCGGATGGGCTTAAACCGAAAGGAAAAAAGGCAATGGCTGCCACTTGGGATGATATGTAGGAGTTCAAATCTGGTGACTCTGCTTGTGATGAGAGCCAACATAAAGATCTAGCTCTCACAGCTTCCACCACAACCCCTCTTCTTGCTTATCTAAGAGGGGATCCCAACCCTTATCCCTTCTAAGAGAAGAAGGAGTTCCCAACTGCTCACCTCATGCTATATTTTATGAGGGTGTTGAGGAAATTAGTTACCCTTAAGCTTATTAATCTCTACATAGTTAGTAAGGGTAGCTACAAATGTTTAAAATAGGAAAATCTGAGGATTTCAGCCTCATTTTTGTGTGTATGGACAAATCAGAGGATTCAAGCCTCATGAGCCCAAATTAGTAGTTTAGCCTTATTTTTGTCTTGCATATTTGCTTGCTAAACTATCTCCATGCTTAGATTAGCTAATCTTGCTGAACTATATGCTTCATTAAATGCTAATCTTTGTTTAGTATTGGTCTTGATATACCAATAGGGGAGGTTGGTTGATTGGGCTATTAGCACTTGTGCTTTTATTGCAAATGTATATCTTTGACCAATTATGCATGATTAACTATGCTTAGATAGTTACATTTTCTTGTTAATCATGTTTCTTAGCATGCTCCATGTTTTTATGATTCATGCACCCTATACTCTCCTTGTTAGCTGTTGAGCTCTTAATTGTGCATATTCCAACCCCAATTCATCACTCATAATGCAAGGTTTTCATGATTTAAAGACTAATCTAATGAATGATTTTATAATTGCAGGAATGAGAGGATACCTCATCCCATTGGAGACCAAAAAGGATACATTAGGACCCTTTGAATGAAGGCCCAAGGTGGACCAAAGAAGAAAGAAGAAAGAGAGAGAAAAGAAAAGAAAGAAAAGAAGAAAAAAAAGAAGAAAATGTTCAAGGGCCGACCTGCCAGCCCCTGTGAAGTATGCATGGCAAAGGACCAGTTGGTCCGACCGATCAAGACTGGTCGGCCAACGGGTCAGTGACCCTGCTGAGCTCGCTGGACTGTTACTGAAGATGATCCGACCGGTCTTGACCGGTCGGCCAATAGGCCCTGAACACGTTGGATAGTTTAAATAGAGAGGTCTGACCGGTCGTGACCGGTCGGCCATGCGTAAAACAGAAAACTTTCCTATTCTATGACGGATTTCTTTGCGCACTGCGTAACCTTATGCAAATTCTGGAAGATTCCGACGTTGGGGAGCTTCCCCACTATAAAAGGACACCTAGGGGCTCTTCCTAGGGTATCTTAGAAGGGTTTGAGCACGGTGGGAGGCGGCGGAAGTGGATTCAGAGTTCCACAACTCCTCCTAGTTTGCTTTCTCGTTTTTATGTTTTTCTTAGTTGTTTCAGATTTCCTTGGATCATGAACGGCTAAACCTCTTAGCTAGGGCTAAGAGGTGAAGCTTGTAGTGAATCTAAGACGTTTCGATTCGTTTAAGTTGGTTTTAAGTTAGATTTCATGTTTAAGAACAATGGTTTGAAGTTTAATTCAAGTGCTAAGTAGTTTTTCTTAGTCTTATGATGACTCATGGATGTTTGGAAGAATTTCTTGAGTTCTTAATTGTTTTGTGTTAGTTTAGACCTGTATGATCCGAGGAATTGGAGTACGCTCTAGTACTATGATCTGCATGTGGGAATTTCCTACCAAAGTTCTATTTTTCTGGAATTCTGTCGTATGTGGGACTGTGTATGTGATTTGAATCAAGTTCAAGTCATGATCTAGCTTTGTCTTGTGACAGGACTTAATGATGGTTATGATTGTGAACTTAGTCTATTGGAATTGGGACTAACCTATGCAATTGAGTATGCTCGTCCTAGCTTGCATTAAGTGAATCATGTACATTGATCTTACATATGGCAGAGTGTTGGTTTAACTACTCTATCATCCGACTAGATAGATCTTAATTTCGATTCTAGTTGAGAAAGTGAGAAACCACAACGAATTGAGCATCAAGGATTGCTACAAGTGGATCCTTGAACCCCTAGTGCCTTTTATTAATTAAGTTCAAAATTGCTATTCACATCAATCTTCTTAAAAACTTATTTGTTAGCTTCTCAGTAGAAACTATTGTAAGTGTTTTGTGAATTCCTACATAAGTCCCTGTGGATCGACCTCGGTCTTACTGAGATTATTACTACATCGCAACCCTACGCTTGGGGAAGCGAACAAGTTTTTGGCGCCGTTGCCGGGGACTTTGACGGTTTTTCAAAAAAAATTCTGAAAATAGTATCTATTTAGGATTTTTTGGATTCTAGTACTAACTTAGTTTGTTTTGTTTGATTTTTCTTTTGCAAGGATTTCTAGGAAGCTAAAGAAGACATAAGGATCTCAAGTGCCCAAATCAGGTTTTATCTTTCTAAACCTTACTCTTCTTCTTCTCCTATTTATTCCTATCATATTCATCTCTTGTAGAGTGGGTGCAGACTCCTTTTTGGATCTTTGATAGGTAGGCCTTGTGCCACCTGGATTCTTATTGGTCGACTCTGCCGTCTTGGATCACCTTGTGTTCAGAGATTTCTCTTCTCAATTCTACTCCTCTTTCTTCTTTTTCTGCACTTTTCTCAAAAGATTCAAAGAGTGGGTGGGGAGTTCTCTAAACCCCTATTGACCAGGAGAAATCAGTCTCTATCCTTGCTTCTGGCCTAGCCATTGTAAGACACCTTGTGCTTCGGTCTTAGAGAAGAGTAAAGAAAGGAAGGAAGAATTCTTTTTTTTCCTTTTTGTTTCATACTTTTAGGATTTGCATGCCACATTGGGCTTGGGATTCCAATAACCGACTTATTAGTGAAGGGGGAATAGTTGAAGGAATTGACAGAGAATCACATGCTAGGAGACATCTAACTTCTCCAATTTTATCTGCAAATATGGCTGTAAATCAACCTAATCCGATAGCCAATCCTAATCTGGGCCAAAACCAAACCGAAACGGGAGAGAATGTGGTTGAGAATGTTCCCCGACCAAGAACATTATGTGATTACTTGCAACCAGCAAGAGCGAGCACTCCCTCATGCATAGTCTTTCCACAAAATGTAGGGAATGTAGATTTGAAACTGGGAGTGATCCAACTCCTCCCAAAATTCCATGGATTAGATAGTGAAAGTGCCTATCAACACCTTAAGGAATTTGATGAGGTAATCACCACCATGAACTTTGCGAATGTTACTGATGATGTGGTAAGGCTTAAATTATTTCCTTTTACCCTTAAAGATAAAGCTAAAGGTTGGCTACATGCATTAAGGCCAAGATCAATTGGTGCATGGACTGATATGCATAGGGAATTCATTAAAAAATTCTTCCCTACTCATAAAACGAACATGTTGAGGCGCCTTATTATGAACTTTGCCCAAAAGGAAGATGAGACCTTCTTCCAATGTTGGGAAAGGTTTAAGGACTTATTAAATGCATGCCCACATCATGGCTATGAAATTTGGCGGGTTATAAGCTTTTCTATGAAGGGCTGACTGCATTCATGCACTAATTTGTAGAAATGATGTGTAATGGGGAATTCATGAATAAGGAAGCTGATGAAGATGGGACTATTTGGACAGTCTTGGGATACATCTAAACCAATAAATTCCTAGACTAGCCAACGAAAGGAAAAAGGAGGAATTTATGTCCTATTAGAAGAGGATAGCTTAAATGCATGTGTGGCTAGCCTCACAAGAAAAGTCGAGGCCATGGAATTAAGGAAAGGAGAAACGATCAACTCTAAGGACGTTGAAACTGTTTGTAGAATTTGTGCCAAAAATTAACATGCAACATAAGATTGTCCCACAATTTCACCAGTTCAAGACATCTTACAAGAACAATCAAATGCCATAAACAGTTATCAACAGCAATTTGGTGCTCCGAACTCAAACACGTTTAATTCTAGTTGGAAGAACTATCCCAACTTCAGTTGGAGGAATGGACCCACTGTGAATGCAAACAATATTCCTCAAGCTCAACCTTTATAGGTCCATCCCTAGTCATTACACCAAAAGTTACGCTAGAGGAGATGTTGGGTGCATTTGTATCGGTTCAAGTTGAGTATAACAAGACTAATTCTCTGAAAATAGGTGGGTTCATGCAAGAGCAATTGAAATTTTATCAAAATACAACCCAAGCCATCAATGACTTGAAAACCTCAATGGCTAGGGTTGAATCTCACCTCAGTGCTAGGGAGAAAGGCACACTTCCTGCCCAACCTCTTCCTAACCTAAGGACCCAATTTGAGATACAAGACGCAAGCTCATCCTCCCAACATATGGAGCATGTTCAAGCTATCACCACTTTGCGAAGTGGGAAAATAATTAATAAATCTAATCCGGTGAAGGCCCTAAAGCCTAATGATAGCCCGAACACTCCACAAGAGAAAGAACCGGAAAGGCAATACAAGCCGGTTGCCCCGTTTCCTCAAAGGTTGATTTCACCCAAACCTTTAGACAAAAACCTAGAGATTTTAGAGGTTTTCAACCAGGTGAAGATAAACATCCCATTGTTGGATGCTATTAAACAAATACCGTCATATGCTAAGTTTTTTAAGAATCTTTGTACGATAGAAAGAAAAATACATGTGCAAAAGAAGGCATTTTTGACAGAAAATGTAAGCACCATTATAAATCACGGGATGCCCAAGAAATACAAAGATCCTGGTAGTCCGACAATATCATGCATAATTGGAGACTACCGGGTGAAGCATGTTGTTGAGCTCTTAATTGTGCATATTCTAACCCCAATTCATCACTCATTATGCATGGTTTTCATGATTTAAAGGCTAATCTAATACATAATTTTGTGGTTGTAGGAATGAATGAGAGAATTCATCATTCGGATGCTTTGAGACCCTTCTTACATACCTTGACGATCAAAGGAAAGGAATAACAAAAGAGGGAAGAAGAAAGGAAAGAAGAGAGAAGAAAGGAAAGAAAAAGGAGCCCCACAAGGTGGTCTGACCGATCTTGACCGGTCAGCCAATAGATCTCCCCTCTCTTAAAGCTGCTGGAGCAAGGCCAACCTTGTCCGACAGGTCTTGACCGGTCGGCCATGCAATTTCAGAGTTTCAGATTGCAGACAGCGGGCCATTCCCATTTCTAGTTTTTCAGACCAGTTTTCTGGGCCCATCTTAATAATTTTTGAAAATCCAACATGTCCATGTCGAAGAGGAGCTCGACGCCGATCTAACCCTAAGTGTTTCGTGTCAATCGGATTTACGGACTGATCGTGGTGGCCAAAACAATATGAACTATCCAAAAAGTTCCAGATTCCGCCTACTACACTCTGGGCCGGTCCAGGTGACCCATCATTGATGATATGAAGAATCTACTTTAACCATCTTCTAGACCACATCCATATATGAATAACCACAAATTTTTAGATCAAAAGGATGTGTGTTTTGATCGTACCGGTTGAAGAAAGATGGACCATCCAGAAAGATCCAACTGCGCAGAGTTTATAAAAGCCCTAAGTGTTCTAATTTTCGGACCACATTCTAGGATTGTTTTGGACAATCTAATCCGTCTATCATGTAGAGGAGGAATTTTTCTACCAATTTTCAAAATTTAGGATCAATCCGACATCTGTACACACTGGAGCGTTGAAAGCAAGATGACTGGTTCTGAAGGTACCCGAAGTGTGCGATTTTGAGAGGCGGTCGGTGATATGATTGGTGGGCCCATTCAGAGGATAATCTTGGAAATCTAAATCATCAATGAGGAAGATCACATTACAAGGAAGCTATAAATCAATTTTGAAGGCAATCCGACCATTGGTCAAGCCGTACGAAGTGAAACAAAATCTATTACGTTGCGGTACTCTTGCTGCACTATAAAAGGGGATGCTCTCTTCTATTCCAGGGCAACCAAGGACGTGGGGAGTAAGGAGTTCAAGTCATATGAGGCTTCCTAGCCTCCTCCATCTAGTTTTTCTTCCTTTTCTTAGTTCTAGTTTTATTTTTAATATGCTTTTCATTAGCTAATCTCTTAGCTAAAGCTAAGAGGTGAACCTTATAGTTTTCTTAGATTGTTTAATTCGTTTTTATTGGTTTTAAGATTGGATTTCATGTTTATGAACTATGGTTTGAAGTTTAATTCAAGTACTAAAGTAGTTTTTCTTAGTCTTATGATGACTCATGGATGTTTGGAAGAATTACCTGAGTTCTTAATTGTTGTGTGTTAGTCTAGACCTGTATGATTCGAGGAATTGGAGTACGCTCTAGTACTATGATCTTCATGTGGGAACTTCCTACCAAAGTTCTACTTTTATGGATTTCTGAAGTATGTTTGAGACTATGTATGTGATTTGAATTAAGTTCAAATCATGATCTAGCTTTGTCTTGTAACAAGACTTAATGATGGTCATGATTGTGAACTTAGTCTATTGGAATTGGGACTGACCTATGCAATTGAGTATGCTCGTCCTAGCTTGCATTGAGTGAATCATGTACATTGATCATACATATGTCAAGTTGATTGTTTTAACCGCTCTATCATCCAACTAGATAGAACTTAATTTCGATTCTAGTTGAGAAAGTGAGAAACCATAGCGAATTATGCATCTAAGGAGAGCTGTAAGTGGATCCTTGATTCTCTAGTTATCTTTCCATTATCAGATTTCTATTTTATGTTAAAAATCAATTTCACAAACTTCTTTGATTCTAGTTATTAGGATAGTTTGAATTATTTACTTCCTTCCCTGTAGATCGACCTCGGTCTTACCGAGTTTATTACTACATCGTAACCCTACACTTGGGGAAGCGAACAAGTTTTTGGCGCCGTTGTTGGGTGTTAACGTCAGATTCTGTAACAGGATCCTCCAGTCGTTCACCTTCTCTCCAACAGGGATTTCTTCCGCCAGACCTGTAAGAAGACAGAAAGCAACTAAGGGTGGCTGGTGTCCAGCCGTTAGCCCTCCGATGCTTAAGTTAGGCAAAGCAAGAAGAAGATTAACCAGGCAAAAGGGGCTAGAGGTTGAATATTGTGTACCTTTCTCTTAATGGAGTCATCCCTTTATATAGATCTGAAGCAATCCAATCTGTTACATAAGATATCGAGATCCCGCTGATTTCGTGTACGATACCGAGATCCCGTTGATTTTGTGAGATAAGATCCTTATCCTTAGAGACGAGATCTAACCCTAATGACTTATTTTGGCAATCACGTTCCTTGATAGCAATCCCTTGAGATTCGGAACCACCAGAGAAGATAAGCCCAAAATCGACCTATACGGGCTGCTGGTAGGCGTAATAGTAGCGCTGATCGCTCATGTAGAGCTGGAAACCGTAGTTGGAGTCATAGCCGGTGAAAAGGAAGGAGACGCCGACGGGGCGGAGACCACCGAACTGGGTGTAGCCCTGCTTGGTGTCGCAGAGGGATTGGACAAGCTGCTCGACGGGAATCGGGTGCTGGTACTAAAGGCTAAGGGGTGTCGCCATAGAAAAAGGTGTTCGCATGTTGGAATATGGTCGCGAGTCCAAGTGCTCTCTCATTCAGACGTAACATCTTTCAATGACTTGTGAGAAGGTCTGCTCGTAGATCGAGAAGGGAATCTTTGCTTTGCTATATTTGACTATCGGCCATGGGAACTTGAGGCCTTGCGAATAGGTGCTCCGTATTTATCAATCCTGCGACTCTCGATCAGATGATCTCGAGAGTCGAATGGGCGTCCCGCACTTACCCAATCTGCGACCCTCGAGCATACAATCTCGAGAGTCAAATGGGCACTTCCGTATTTACTCGATCTGCGACTCTTGATCAGATGATCTCGAGAGTCGGATGGGCGTCCGCGTAAAATCTTAGCAGCTAAGTTGGTCTCCATCATTTTGCCTATAACAGATGCCCCCCAAGTCCTTGCCGCCAAGAATTCTTAAGGGAAGGACTTAGCTCACTTTCACACGTAACCTGCCCGCTGCCTTCATCGAGAATGGAACCATACATGATGGGCTGGAATTAATGAACGCCAGCTTTCCGCAGCCTTTCCGCAGACAGAAAATGAACGGGCGCTTGCCACGTGTCAGGGGAGTTAATGGGCGTGCCTACTCGATTACTGCGTCGAAGGAGGGGCTGCCACGTATCACCAGAAGCGGCGGAATGATTGCCTTATAAATATACGGAGTCCGCCATTTCTCTATTTTTCTACAGAAGTTTTTTCGAAGGGAATTTGCAACCATCTTTTTCATTCTTCTTCCTCCGGTGCTCCTTTTCCTTCTTTTCTATCCTGGGTACATGCCTCTTTTCTTTTCTTTTTCTTCTTAAAAACCTCCTCATGGCTGGGAACTCTGACGAGACCACCGTTCCTCTAGGCGATGCCACTTCGGAATCCTCTGCTTCTAGCAGTGCGAGGGTTCCGGCAGGGAGATATACAGCATCCGGGTATCCTTCTGTTTTATCAGAGGATCGGCTGGCTGAGTTACGAGAGAGATATCTGATCCCTGACTCAGTCATTTTTCGATTGCCCGGAGATGGAGAGACACCAGACTCCCCTCCCCCAGGATGCGTAGCTTTTTACGAGTACCAACTCATCCTGGGGGTACGCCTCCCCCTCCATCCCTTCATACGCGACGTTCTACGATGTTATAAGATAGCCCCCGGGCAACTCATCATGAACGGATGGAGGGTAGTTCTGGGCTCCTTTGCCCTCTAGGCTCAGGCCGGCAACTGGGGAGCTCACGGCGGAGGAGTTCCTCCGTATGTTCCGTCTGAAGAAAGCATCCTCCAGCGAAGGCTGGTATTACCTATGCTACTGGCACCGGGATAACTTCGTGCTGGGGAAACCCTCCTCGAACTATCCTGGCTGGAGGAAACGGTGGTTCTATGTTTCCGGGAACTGGGAGTCTGCTTCCTCCAGGGGTCCAGGAGTCACTCGTTTTTCTGTGAAGGTAGGCACAGTCCCGCATTGTGCAGTTTTCTTCAGTTAAGATTTTAGGGCTTCACTTCATTCTCTGACCTATGTTTGTGCTCGCAGGTATCCCGGCCTTGAGAAAACCAAATTTGAAGGGAGGGATCAACGAGAAGATAGTCAGGGTGTACATGGTGCCTGTTGGTGATAAGCACATCGAGGCTTGCTTGTCTCCCTCGCGACTAGCTGCAGCGGGCTTAATATCCAGCGAAGAAGCTGAGATGATGAAGGCCGGGGAGGAGGGGTCTGCTGCCCCGTCTGAAGGGCATGAACTCCAAGAGGCAGAAGAAAACACCTGCCGAACCATCTCAACCACCCATCCGCAAGGGTAGCGACCAACCTGCCCCTCTCGCGAGCACGGCGGGGGTACCGACAGTGCCCAACATTCCCCCACTGGTGGTCGCACCTGGACCGCCAGTGATTAACATCACTGACAACTCCCCGGATGGGGCAGGATCCAGCTGCCCCCCAGCTGAAGAGGCTCGCGAGCAAATAGAGCCTTGCGAGCCGGCTCCTGCTCGCGAGCTGATCCCTGCTGCCGAGCAGGGACCTGCTCGCGAGTCGATGGCCCCGCCTCGCGAGCCGGCTGGGATGGTCGTTGCCCAACCGTCTGGAAGTGGGACAAATTCTATCCCGCGCCACCTCCATCCGATATGCAAATTTTTGTTCGAGAACATTTCCCCCCAAGCCTTTGGCTCTCTTCCCGAGCCAAGCCCTGAGAACCTCTTCCTTGAGGCGGGGGTAAGAATGGCGCAGGTAAAACCTCGGAGATTTAGCTTTTAACTTCATTATTTTGAGGCCCTCAAGTGTTTTTTTCTCACGTTTTTCTTTTTTATTTTGCAGGGCTTGGACCTCATCTTGCGGACGAAGCGAGATATCGCCGCCGCTCGCCGCGTGGCGTGATCGATGAGGCAGAAGGGAAGAGGATCGCCTTGGAGAAGGCGGTCCAGGGACAGGATCAACTGCTCAAGGCCCGTGAAGCAGTGATCTCGAAGAGAGATGAGGAGAAGAAGATCCTCATTGAGAAAGTCCAAGTCCTGACCGACAGATATCAGGCCTCGGACTCTAACTTCGCGAAGCTCACGGGCTTGAAGGAGAAAGCGGAGAGAGAGAGGGAGATCTTTCCCCAAGACAAGATCTCGTTGGAGGAGCGGCTTGCGGAGGCCAGGTCGCAGCTCAAAGAAGCCAACGATAGCTTGGAGAAGGAGCGCTCCGCTCTTGCACAGCTCAAGGACGACTCGATCCACTGGGACGAGGAGAAAGTCGCCCTTATAAAAATGCTTTCGGAGGAAGGTTCTCGGGCAATTTCTGAGTTCCGGACTTCGCAGCTATATGACGATGAAAGATATGAGTCATATGATGCTGGTCGCGACTTTGCGCTAAGAGTAGTGCAATGAATGATCCCATCCTTCGATATGGGGGAATTTGGGTGAGTCGCGACCATCATAGCTGCAGAGGAGCAAGCTGCTGCTGAGAACGAGGTGACCGAAGCCACGCAGGCTGGAGGGGCTCCAGAAATGGGCCCTGAAGTCGAGAGCACGGCTCCTCCTCCGAGAGATTGATTTTCCTTTTTGTTCTCCTTTCTCCTGTACTCGCGAGCAGATATTTTGTAAACATTTATCATTCGATGTTAATGAAAAGTTATTTTTGAAAGTAGTGTTCTTGTTTACTTTCTCTTTCCCTTTCATGCAATGAATGCCTTCTTGTTTTTAATGAATTATGCTCAACCTGAGGGGTCGTGACCATGCCCTCGTGGAGATAGACTGATCTATCGATTGAGGAATGAGTTGTGCTCAATCCGGGGGGTCGTGATGACCATACCCTCGTGGAGATAGACTGATCTATCGATTGAGAAATGAGTTGTGCTCAATCCGGGGGGTCGTGATGACCATACCCTCGTGGAGATAGACTGATCTATCGATTGAGAAATGAGTTGTGCTCAATCCGGGGGGTCGTGATGACCATACCCTCGTGGAGATAGACTGATCTATCGATTGAGACTCCAAGTTTTTACCAAGGGCAGATGGTCATCCAGAAAATGGAAATGCGACCATCCTAGGTGAATTTAACCCTACCAAAGGTAGGCAATTGGCCAAGGGATTGTATGCATCCTCTTTAGGGCTATTCAGGTCTAAGTAAATGGAGTAGCGACCAAAAGATATCTTCCACTTTATTCATAAAATGTTGTTATGAACTACATCGAATCTAGGGATAGTATCGTCGCAAGTGCTCCACGTGCCAAGGGCGACGTACGGGCTTTCCCTGCATGTCTTCAAGGTAATAAGTACCGGGTCGCACAATCCTAATAACCCGATATGGGCCTTCCCAATTTGGATCCAGCGAGCGAGCAGGAACTCCGAGTTTTTGCCTCAAGACCAAATCTCCGGGCTGGAAGGATCTAGGCCGAGCCCTAGCATTTCGATAACGAGTAATACGTTGTTGATATGCTGCCACTCGTACTTGGGAGGCATTTCTTCGTTCTTCCAAGAGATCGAGATGAAGTCGGAGGTTCTCCTGATTACTCGCGGGGTCATACTGCTCGATCCGATATGAGGGCACTTGAATTTCCACTGGTACCACTGCGTCGACACCAAATCCTAAGGAGAAAGGGGTTTCACCTGTTGATGTACAAGCCGTGGTTCTATATGCCCATAATACTTCTGGCAGAAGTTCTGGCCACACACCTTTACATTCACCTAGTTTGGTCTTTAAGTGGTGCTTAATGATCTTATTCACTGCTTCGACCTGCCCATTCGCCTGAGGATGATATGGAGAAGTGCAGAGATTACGTATCTTCTATTTTTCACAAAATTCATCAAAGGCTGCGTTGTCGAACTGCGTTCCATTGTCGGTAATTATAGTGTGAGGAAGCCCGAAACGGCATATGATATTTCTCCATATGAACTTGGTAGTTTGTTTCTCAGTAATCTTGGCTAATGGTTCTGCCTCGGCCCATTTGGTGAAGTAATCAACCGCCACAATTGCGAACTTATTTTGTCCCTTTCCCATGGGCAAGGGCCCAATGATATCGACCCCCGACCGAGCGAAAGGCCAAGGGCTATCAACTGGAGTCATCCGTTCGGATGGTACATGAGGTATAGGTGAATATCGTTGGCACTTGTCACATTTTTTAGAAAATTCAATTGCATCTGCTTTCATAGTGGGCCAATAATATCCTTACCTCATCGCCTTATATGTTAAGGATCGCCCCCTGGGATGGTTACCACATGCCCCCTGGTGTACTTCGTCTAGAACACGAAGTGCTTCTTCTGGATGAAGACACCTTAAATAAGGCAAGGAAAAACTCTTGCGTAACAATATTCCGTCTTGTAAGGTATACCTGGCAGCCCGAAGATGAATTTGTCTTGCGGCTTTCTTGTCCTCTGGTAGGTATCCGTCTCTGAGATAAAAGATGATGGGATCCATCCAGCATGGAGATGATTGTACCGATATTACTTGCTCAAGAGTCGCTTGATCGATACTCAGGTTCTGACGGTGCTCGATGGGGATCAAATGTGATAACTTAGATTCTGGTGCAGAGGCGAGCTTTGCCAAGGAATCGGCAAGTTGGTTCTTCTCGCGAGGAATATGAATTATTTCATAAGTCTTCAATTTTGCGAGCAGGATGAGGACACGCGACTTGTATAAGGCATCCTTTCTTCTTTGGCCTCGAATTCACCAAGGACTTGGTTGACAATGAGCTGGGAGTCGCTATGAATTAACAGAGTCTGAATTTCGAAAACAATGGCTAATTCGAGGCCAACGATTAGGGCCTCATATTCTGCTTCATTATTTGAGACGTGAGAATCGAAACGCAGAGCATACTAGAAATGCGACCCGTTGGGAGCCACTATAATCAGGCCCGCTCCGCTGCCAGTGGCCCGCGACGACCCGTCCACGAAGAGTGACCAAGGAGGCTGGTCGCTGGTCATGGTATTATTATCGGAAGAGTATGTGAATTCGACGATGAAGTCAGCCACGGCCTGGCCCTTGACTGCGGTCCTAGGACAGATGAGATATCGTACTCGCTGATCTCAACCGCCCATTTAGTTAAGCGTCCGGAAGCCTCAGGTTTTTGAAGGACTTACCGTAGTGGATGATTTGTTGGTACTACGATAGCATGGGCTTGAAAGTATGGTCGCAGTTTTCGAGCTGCCGTGACTAAGGCCAGGGCCAGCTTTTCCATATCAGAATACCGAGTTTCTGCATCAACCATTGCTCGACTGATATAATAAATGGGCCTTTGCATCCCGGAATCTTCTCTTATCAAAACGGCGCTAACGGCCGTAGTGGACACAGAGAGATAAAGAATGAGTTGTTCATGTGCTACAGGTTTAGATAAAATGGGGGGTGTGCTCATGTATAGCTTCAATTGTTGAAAGACTTCCTCACATTGTGGCGTCCATTTCCAATCAGACTTGGCCGTTGCACGAAGGAGTTTGAAGAATGGTAAGCACTTGTCAGATGCTCGCGAGATGAATCTATTCAACGATGCGATGCGACCAACCAGACGCTAGACGTCCTTTAGAGTGGTGGGGGATTTCATCTCTACCAATGCTTTTATCTTTTCAGGATTTGCCTCAATTCCGCGCTGGCCAACCATGAACCCGAGAAATTTTTCTGCAGACACACCGAACGCACATTTTTCTGGGTTCAATTTCATTTGATACCTCCTCATTAGATCGAAGGCTTCTCGAAGATCAGAAATATGATCATCTTCTACGGTGCTTTTCACGAGCATGTCATCAACATAAACTTCCATATTCCTACCGATTTGATCAACGAATATTTTGTTGACGAGACGTTGATAAGTGGCCCCTGCATTTTTAAGACCGAACGGCATTACCTGGTAGCAATATAATCCCCGATCTGTGATGAAGGCGGTATGCTGACTATCAGGTGGATGCATCGTGATCTAGTTGTAACCAGAATAAGCATCCATAAAACTAAGCAGAGCGTGTCCAGCTATTGAATCGACCAACTGGTCGATCCGCAGTGTCGGGAAGCTATCTTTGGGACATGCTTTGTTCAAATCTGAATAATCGACGCACATTCTCCATTTGACATTAGCTTTCCGAACGAGAACTACGTTCGCGACCCACTCTGGGTAGTCAACTTCTTTTATGAAATTGACCGTGAGTAGCTTCTCGACTTCAGCTTTGATCGCCATTTGCCTTTCTGCAGTGAAGGCACGTCGACGCTGGTGTACGGGTTTATACTTCGAGTCAATATTGAGACGATGTACGATGACATTGGGGTCGATGCCTGGCATATCTTTATGAGACCAAGCAAACACGTCCTGGTATTCGGTGAGGAAACGGCCCAAATCTTCACGATGGACATTGGTTAAAGAGGATCCAATGTACACGACCCTAGACGGGTCGTCTTTGGTTAAGTGAATCGCCACTGTTTCTTCCCCAGGAGTTCCTGATTGGAGAGCATTCTCTCTCGGATCCAACGAAGTGTTGGTGGGAAAGTTGGGTGAACCCTGTGCTATCTCCATAACGGGTGTCGCTTGAGCCTTCTTTCGATCTTGCAGGGCTATCTGGTAGCAAGACCGTGCCTCCTGTTGACTTCCTCGCACGACCCGATACCATTCGGGGTAGGAAATTTGACACACAGATATGAAGGGTGCAAGGCTGCCCCAATCTTAGTAAGAGACGGCCGCCCCAACATGGCGTTGTACGCTGATTTTCGATCCACCACGAGGAAGTTTACGAAGACGGTAGTCTTTGTTGGATTTTCTCCAAAAGTAACTGGGAGATCAATGCTTCCTTCAGGTGTAACTACCTCACCTCTGAAACCGACGAGGGGGATCGAAACTGGCTTGAGTAGGCTTCTGGCAAGTGTCATTTTGTTGAAAGCCTCCAAGTATAGAATATCGGCTGAGCTACCTGTATCCACCATAATTCGATGTGTCAGATAATTTGATACCTTCAATGTGACTACGATGGAGTCTTCGTGAGGGAAGTGAATTCCCATTGCATCTTCGAGAGTGAAGGAAATTGGAGGATGGCTGGTTTTTGACGAGCTAGACATCTGTTCCAGCCAATAGATTTGCTGGGGTTCTTTGGACGCCTTTCGAGCGTATGCTTTTCTTGAAGCTTGAGAGTCGCCCCCGCAAGCTGGTCCTCCGATGATGGTGCGGATTTCTCCCGTAGGCTCAGCGTCCTCTTGGTCAGTTTGATGATGAGGCGGTTCCTTTTGGCGAGATGAGGTCTTCGCCCTTTCTGGTGATCGACTTTTACGAGCAACATAATCCTGGAGATGGCCTTTTCGAATAAGGGCTTCGATATGGTCTCGTAGAGAGATGCAGTCTTGGGTTCTATGCCCGTGATCCTTTGTGGAAGTAACAAAACTTACTCTTGTCTCTCTTTTTAGGATCGGATTTGATCTTTGCAGGCCACTTTACATATGGCTTGTGTTTAATCTCCATTAGAACCTTTTCATGAGATCGATTAAGAGGAGTGTAGTTATGATATTTACCAGAATAAGGCTTCTTGGGAGAACGATCGCGTTGATCACGACGATATTTTTTATCTGTAGAAGAGGTTCCTTCTAGCTTGCGTTTCTTACCCTGTACTCCATGGCGTGTTAATGCGACTTCTTCTGCATTGATATACTTTTGAGCTTTGGCTTGGAACTCTGCCATAGTTTTTGGGGGGCTCTTATCTAAAGTAAACCTGAATTTCTCGCTCGTTATTCCGGCTATGAGGGTTGTAAGACCTTTTTCTTCAGTATAACCCTTAGTTTGAACGGCTTCGGCAGTGAACCGTACTGTGAATTCCTTTATTGTCTCCCCATGCTGCTGTCTCAGATCCATTAGATGAGAGGCTGGCTTCTTAATGCGAATGCTTCCCATGAATTGAGAAAGGAATATCTCTGATAACTGGGAAAAGGAGCTGATGGAACGAGGCTTTAATCCCCGGAACCACGTACGAGCTGCTTCCTTCAATGTTAGGGAAAAAGCCCAACACATGATTTCTGAGCCATGTCCCTCCAACTCCATGAGAGACCTGTATGTTTCTAGGTATTCAAGAGGATCACCAATACCTGAATACGGGGTGATAACCGGCGTTCGATACTTTCTAGGTAACGGTGCCTCCATAACCTCACTGGTAAAGGGGGACTCGGATTGATGTATCGACGCCATGATGACAGATGGCCGATTTGCCTGATATCGCTGTTCCATGACGTTAAAACGATCATGGATTCTTTTGAGATCTCCTTCCCATGGTAGGGTATAGCCTGATGTTTCGGCGATGGAGCCTTGAGGTTGAGGTTGTCGAGATGAACCAGAATGTATAGAATGTGGGGACGGCACAGGAAGATGGTTGCCAGGTGGTGGGACCTGTGGTTCGTCCATAGAATGTCTGGAAGCTACTGGTATGGGTTGCGATGGTAACCCTTCGGAGGGTTGTTTCTGCGGCTCGGGGAAATGCTGATCAAGCCGATTTGACAGGGCCTGAACTCCGACATTTAGAGCTAGAAGAGTATTTCCGAGGAAACGCAGGACATCGTCTTGATTTCCAGAAGCCTCCAATAATGGGTTTGCTGATGGAATATTTGGGGCTCCTTGAGGGATATTCGTCGAACTGGGTGGAAGAGCAGGTATGGATTCCGTCTCATCGGGCGGAGGTGGTGCCTGCCTTGAAGTCGAAGGATGAACGGCTTTTTTAGGAGGCATCGCAGAAGGATTTTGATCGGTGGTTAGAACGATTGATTTTGACGATCAAGTCGTTCCCACAGACGGCGCTAAACTGTTAACGTCAGATTCTGTAACAGGATCCTCCAGTCGTTCACCTTCTCTCCAACAGGGATTTCTTCCGCCAGACCTGTAAGAAGACAGAAAGCAACTAAGGGTGGCTGGTGTCCAGCCGTTAGCCCTCCGATGCTTAAGTCAGGCAAAGCAAGAAGAAGATTAACCAGGCAAAAGGGGCTAGAGGTTGAATATTGTGTACCTTTCTCTTAATGGAGTCATCCCTTTATATAGATCTGAAGCAATCCAATCTGTTACGTAAGATATTGAGATCCCGCTGATTTCGTGTACGATACCGAGATCCCGTTGATTTTGTGAGATAAGATCCTTATCCTTAGAGACGAGATCTAACCCAATGACTTATTTCGGCAATCACGTTCCTTGATAGCAATCCCTTGAGATTCGGAACCACCAGAGAAGATAAGCCCAAAATCGACCTATACGGGCTGCTGGTAGGCGTAATAATAGCGCTGATCGCTCATGTAGAGCTGGAAACCGTAGTTGGAGTCATAGCCGGCGAAAAGGAAGGAGACGCCGACGGGGTGGAGACTACCGAACTGGGTGTAGCCCTGCTTGGTGTCGCAGAGGGATTGGACAAGCTGCTCGACGGGAATCGGGTGCTGGTACTGAAGGCTAAGGGGTGTCGCCACAGAAAAAGGTGTTCGCATGTTGGAATATGGTCGCGAGTCCAAGTGCTCGCTCATTCAGATGTAACATCTTTCAACGACTTGTGAGAAGGTCTGCTCGTAGATCGAGAAGGGAATCTTTGCTTTGCTATATTTGACTATCGGCCATGGGAACTCGAGGCCTTGCGAATAGGTGCTCCGTATTTATCAATCCTGCGACTCTCGATCAGATGATCTCAAGAGTCGAATGGGAGTCCCGCACTTACCCAATCTGCGACTCTCGAGCATACGATCTCGAGAGTCGAATGGGCACTTCCGTATTTACTCGATCTGCGACTCTTGATCAGATGATCTCGATAGTCGGATGGGCATCTACGTAAAATCTTAGCAGCTAAGTTGGATCTCCATCATTTTGCCTATAACACTGGGGAAAGTGGTTACACGGTTCTAATTGTTCTAGTAGCTATAGAGTAGTCTTAGTTAGGTAGGATTTTCAGTTTTTATAGAAGTAGATTTTCTGATTTTTTTTCTAGATTATTAATAATTTTTTATTGGATTTTGTAGGACATTGTTGCAAACATATATCTCACTCTATTTGGGTAACATCTCTCCATCTCCCTTCTTTTTGTTCTTTTTTCTAGATTAGAGTAGTTTCCAATTCCTTAAAATTTCATCATGTATGATTGGATGAATGGTGCGTACAAGTAACTTTTGGAGGACAAGACGTCGGATTGGGAGACACAAACTCATTGTGATCGGGATTCCTCCAAGCATGAATATTTTACTGAGATTCAAAGAACCTCCACTACCCCCCAACGTAAGACGCTACGTGATTACTGGGTTGAAAATAACAAGAGTGTTCCACCAAGTTTAACAGGAGGTAGGAATAAGAAAAAGAACCGGGGGAGTAATGACCAACCGGTAAAGACATTGCGTGATCACTTGTATGGTTATGCCTATCAACCATCTTATCAGTAGTTGTCATATAACACATATGGTCTTCATCGAGAGAATCCTCACACCTCTAATCCAATGGAAGATGACCCAACCATGGATGCCAACAATTATCCTCAAGAGTTTCTTTCTCATGATCCACAACCGACACGAACTCTTGAGGATACGCTACGAGAGTTTATGGAAATAACTGAGCAATGCATACAAAATATCTCGCCATCTCAAAATCCTGAACCCGACATTGGGAACACCGAATTAATCCCCAACATAGAGGAGGATGTGGCTATCCAAGCCTAACCCTCTTCCGATTTGATGACTAAACTTTTAGGGGATGTAGATCTCAATGATCCCACCATTACCATCGATTATGGTGAATCAACTCTCTTTTAGCTATTCCGATTTAAATGATGAAGAGATTTCAAGGACGGTTGACGAACCCGAGGAATATACAATATCTGAAAGTGATAGTTTGATTGCCTACAATGAGGGTTTGAAGGATGATTGTGAGTCCATGATTTCTTCTTCCAAAGGGCCGAATGTTTTTGAGTCACCAGAAGATATTCTTGCTAGAGGGATGGCCGAAGTCGATATTTTTAAGTCCTTCCACCAACTAACACATGCCAGATTCTATTGTGGAAGAACTCCCTTGGGTTGAAAATTCTGTTTCTTTGGATGATGAGGTGGCACAATCTGAAATTTCAAAAGATCAACAAATGCTAGATGATGTGCTTACCACTGAATCTGAAAATTTTTCTTTGGAAGACCTCCCATCTATAGAGGAGGAATTACTTACCCTTGAAACAGAATTTCCTCAATCACTTAGGGAGAACGAGGACCCTTTATCCCACTCTCTCGATTTCCTAGAAGAATGCATGATCCACCCCTATGATTTGGATGATGAGATGATTAAGGAGTTGGATAGTTTGTTAGACATGGTTTCGGTGCCTGAAGAACACCATTCCACTAATTTACACTCTTTACCATTGTCTGTGAATCAAGCACCATGTAATTCTGAATTTGTGGAGGAGACAACCCAAACTGAAAAATACTTAATGAATGTCTCTCCACCATCATGGGTTCTTCAACCCATTGAAAAATCTGATTGGGAGGACCTGTTTTTAATCAATTACAACCCAATTTAGAACTTGAGGAGATATCTTTTTGCTGCTCTTATCTCTTCCTTACATGAGTGTGGTGCACACTATGATTGGACCTTCATGAAGAAACGCACCCACGTATACATTCGAGCAGGACTTTGGATGGTCCTCATGAGAAACCTATTGAAATTCATGAAGATCCTGCTCAAATTTGATCATGTAGTCGATCGGACTAATCAAAGGTAGGTAGGTAGGTTAGGATTTCTTTCTGCATTTAAGATTGAATAAGTCTCATTGAGACAATGGAAGATGCTAGAATTGATCTACTTGCTACCTCAAGTACTCTCGTTCTCACTCTCCTTTGTTTTATGTCATTGCTCTCATGTCATGCATATTGTATATCTTATTACATTAAGGACAATGTAGGATTTTGGTTAGGGGGTGAGATTCCTTAGATGAATCTACTAGCTTTTGTGACATTTCGAGCAATTATGTAGAAAATTTTCGATTTTTCTAAAATTCAAAACTCTTTTGGAAAAAGTTGTTTTTATGCATTCAAGATAATACGAGCATAAGAAGAGGAGATACGAAGTGAGTGATGTTGCAAGCTTTGAAATTTTCTTAATATAATGGTTTTATATGTGAATTCCCCTATTTATGTGAGTGATAGAAAATTTGAACACTTTTACACCTAGTTCACATTACACGATTTTCATAGTTTGAAAGGATTATGTGATTTGTGGATTAGCTATACTTTGATTTAAGGTGTTGAGAAACCAAGCCGGGGTACTTTATCCATCCTTGTCCATGGGAAAATAACAAAAGATATGGATTTCTAAAAACCCTATCTAATGTAAAAGAAAAAGGAAAGGAATGATGAAATTGGGAATGATGGAAAAATGGTGGAAAATTCCGATTAGGGCTACCTACTACCAACCGGGGGATGGTCTACCCGTAACCAAAGCCGGAAATGGGACGTAGTGTGAAAGCCGTCGGAAGGACGGTAAGACAAATTCCTGTCATAGGCTTATTGTTGCTCTATACACCTTGAGATCTATAGCTTAGTTGATCTATGAAGAAGATAATCCCGAAAACTCATGAGATGAACTTTCACTATGCACACTAGGTTGAATTTGTTCAAGTTCTTCTATTTATCAATCAATCAGCGGGAATTTCATATAAACACTTATTATGTTCTGAGAGTTTAAGGTTTCAACCTCTATCACCTAATTTCTCTGATTTTTATACTTGTGTGTCTTAGAATATATAGAAGAATAGTTTCTAGAGGAGAGTTGGATTTTGGAGAATGAAACTTGTTTCACACATGTTTTGCTCGGGACTAGCAAAATGCTGGTTGGGGGGTGTGTTGAGCTCTTAATTGTGCATATTCTAACCCCAATTCATCACTCATTATGCATGGTTTTCATGATTTAAATGCTAATCTAATGCATAGTTTTGTGGTTGTAGGAATCAAAGAGAGACTTCATCATTCGGATGCTTTGAGACCCTTCTTACCTACCTTGATGATCAAAGGAAAGGAATAACAAAAGAGAGAAGTAGAAAGGAAAGAAGAGAAAGAAGAAAGGAAAGAAAAAGGAGCCCCAGAAGGTGGTCCGACCAGTCTTGACCGGTCGACCAATAGATCTCCCCTCTCTTAAAGCTGCTGGAGCAAGGCCAGCCTTGTCCGACCGGTCTTGACCTGTCGGCCATGCAATTTCAGGGTTTCAGATTGCAGACAGCAGGCCATTCCCGTTTCTGGTTTTTTGGACCATTTTTTTGGGCCCATCTTAATAATATTTGGAAATCCAACATGTCCATGTCGAAGAGGAGCTCGACGCCGAACTAACCCAAGTGGTTTCGTGTCGATCGGAGCTACGGACTAATCGTGGTGGCCAAAACAATACGAACTGTTCAGAAAGTTCCAGATTCCGCCTACTCCACTCTGGGCCGGTCCAGGTGACCCATCATTGATGATATGAAGAATATACTTTAACCATCTTCTATACCACATCCATATATGAATAAACCACAAATTTTCAGATCAAAAGGATGTGTGGTTTGATCGTACCGGCTGAAGAAAGATGGACCATCCAGAAAGATCCAACTGCGCAGAGTTTATAAAAGCCCTAAGTGTTCTAATTTTCGGACCATATTCTAGGATTGTTTTGGACAATCTAATCTGTCTATCATGTAGAGGAGGAAGTTTTCTACCAATTTTCAAAATTTGGGATCAATCCGACATCTGTACACTTCGGAGCGTTGAAAGCAAGATGACTGGTTCTGAAGGTACCCGAAGTGCGCGATTTTAAGAGGCGGTTGGTGATATGATTGGCGGGCCCATTCAGAGGATAATCTTAGAAATCTAAATCATTTATGAGGAAGATCACATTACAAGGAAGCTATAAATCAATTTTTAAGGCAATCTTACCATTGGTCAAGCCGCACGAAGCGAAACAAAATCTATTACGTTGCGGTACTCTTGCTGCACTATAAAAGGGGATGCTCTCTTCTATTCCAGGGCAACCAAGGACGTGGGGAGCAAGGAGTTTAAGTCATAGGAAGCTTCCTAGCCTTCTCCAGCTAGTTTTTCTTCCTTTTCTTAGTTCTAGTTTTATTTTTAATATGCTTTTCATTAGCTAATCTCTTAGCTAGAGCTAAGAGGTGAACCTTATAGTTTTCTTAGATTGTTTAATTCGTTTTTGTTGGTTTTAAGATTGGATTTCATGTTTATGAATAATGGTTTGAAGTTTAATTCAAGTACTAAAGTAGTTTTTCTTAGTCTTATGATGACTCATGGATGTTTGGAAGAATTACCTGAGTTCTTAATTGTTGTGTGTTAGTCTAGACATGTATGATCCGAGGAATTGGAGTACGCTCTAGTACTATGATCTTCATGTGGGAACTTCCTACCAAAGTTCTACTTTTATGGATTTCTGAAGTATGTTTGAGACTATGTATGTGATTTGAATCAAGTTCAAATCATGATCTAGCTTTGTCTTGTGATAGGACTTAATGATGGTCATGATTGTGAACTTAGTCTATTGGAATTGGGACTGACCTATGCAATTGAGTATGCTCGTTCTAGCTTGCATTGAGTGAATCATGTACATTGATCATACATATGTTAGGTTGATTGTTTTAACTGCTCTATCATCCGAGTAGATAGAACTTAATTTCGATTCTAGTTGAGAAAGTGAGAAACCATAGCGAATTATGCATCTAAGGAGAGCTATAAGTGGATCCTTGATTCTCTAGTTATCTTTCCATTATCAGATTTCTATTTTATGTTAAAAATCAATTTCGCAAACCTCTTTGATTCTAGTTATTAGGATAGTTTGAATTGTTTACTTCCTTCCCTATGGATCGACCTCAGTCTTACCGAGTTTATTACTACATCGCAACCCTACACTTGGAGAAGCGAACACATGCTCTACTTGATCTAGGAGCAAGTGTGAACTTAATACCCTTTTCGGTCTATGAACAATTGGGTTTAGGTGAACTAAAACCCACCAAAACCACATTACAACTCGCTGACCGATCGATTCTTATTCCGAGAGGGGTGATTGAGGACGTTCTTATCCAAGTTGACAAGGTCTACTACCCATGGATTTCATTGTCTTGGACACAACCCATGGTTAATATTGGCCCTCAAATTCCTGTCATACTTGGTTGCCCAATCCTAGCTACATTAAACGCTATCATAAATTGTAGGAGTGGGGTCATACAAATGTCCTTTGGTAATATGACGATTGAGTTAAATGCTTTCAATGTTGACAACCAACAAGAGAATGAAGATGAAGAGGTCCATGAAATAAACATGATCAATTCTATTGTGGAAGATGTGTCCCTCTCAACTCCTTACCCCAATCACTTAGAATAAGATGTGGCCTATTCTCTTGATAAGAATGTTGATGTGATAGGGGATATAGTCACACCTTTCGAGTTGGTATCAGCATATAATGTTCGCCAAGAGAAGGATGTGGAAACAACACTTTATTGTACTAAGAAATCAATTCATACTTCCACACCTCTATAGAACATGCATACCGACCTCTACCAACCCTGGGATGACCCATACTTGCAAAATCAATGCCCAGGAAAATATGGATGGAGACATATTTTTTCTGACAAATATAATGCTGTCTCCTCTTATACATGTGGTGGAAACATTAATGAAACTACTGAAATTCTTTTTTGGAATTTTCAGTGGCTTATCTGGATCCCTCACACACATGTATATTGTAACGCAAGATATTGGATGACGTTATTGCAAAACCTTTTAATCCATCTAATGATTTTGCTTGACTTTATGCTTTTGGACGAATTGTTGGAATTGATCTCCTAGTCTGAAGGAGGTATAGAGTAGTTAGGATTAGGATTTTGTTGCTTCTAGTTTCCTTTTTCATAGGTTTGTTAGAAGGAGGAAGAATTTCACTTTTCACTCTCTCAGTTACTATCATTCCTCACTCCCTTATTTTAGAAGTGCTCTCATGTTTTGCTCATTGCATATCTTTTACATTGAGGACAATGCACGATTTGGTTGGGGGGTGTAGGATCACTTTGATGGATCTAGCGTTTTGTAACATTTCGAGCAATTATGTATAAATTTTTTTATTTTTCTAAAATTCAAAACTCTTTTGGAAAACAATGTTTCTATACATTTAAGATGATATGAGCATAAGAGGGGGAGACATGAAGTGTATGATGTTGTAAATCTTGAACTTCTCTTAACATAATGGTTTTATATGTGAATTTCCCTATTTATGTGATTGATAGAAAATTTGAACACTTTTATACCTAGTTCACATTACACGATTTTCATGATTTGAAATGATTATGTGATTTGTGGATTGGCTAGAATTTGATTTAAGGTGTTGAGAAACCAAGCCGGGGTACATTGTCCATCCTTGTCCATGGGAAAATAACAAAAGATATGGATTTCTAAAAATCCTATCTGATTTAAAAGAAAAAGAAAAAGGAAGGATGAAATTGGTAATGATGGAAAAATGGTGGAAAATTCCGATTAGGGCTACCTATTACCAACCTGGGGGATGGTCTACCCGTAACCAAAGTCGGAAATGGGACGTAGTGTGAAAGCCGTCGAAAGGACAGTAAGGTAAATTCCTGTCATTGGCTTGTTGTTGCTCTTTATACCTTGAGATCTATAGTCTAGTTGATCTGTGAAGAAGATAATCCTGAAAACTCATGAGATGAATTTTCACTATGCACACTAGGTTGAATTTGTTCAAGTTCTTCTATTTATCAACCAATAAGTGGGAATTTCATATGGACACTTATTATGTTTTGAGAGTTTACGGTTTCAACCTCTATCACCTAATTTTTCTGAATCTTACACTTGTGTATCTTGGGATGTATAGAAGAATGGTTTCTAAAAGAGAGTTGGGTTTTGGAGAATGAAACTTGTTTCACGCATGTTTTGCTCGGGACTAGCAAAATGCTGGTTGGGGGGTGTGTTGAGCTCTTAATTGTGCATATTCCAACTCCAATTCATCACTCATAATGCAAGGTTTTCATGATTTAAAGACTAATTTAATGAATGATTTTATGATTGCAGGAATGTGAGGGACTTCATCCCATTGAAGACTAAAAAGGATACATTAGGACCCTTTGAATGAAGGCTTAAGGTGGACCAAAGAAGACAGAAGAAAGAGAGAGAAAAGAAAAGAAAGAAAAGAAGAAAAAAAGAAGAAAATGTTCAAGGGCCGACCGGTCCTGCCGGCCCCTGTGAAGTATGCATGGCAAAGGACCAGTTGGTCCGACCGGTCAAGACCGGTCGGCCAACGGGTCGGTGACCCTGCTTAGCTCACTGGACTGTTACTGAAGATGGTCCGACCGATCTTGACCGGTCGGCCAACAGGCCCTGAACACGCCGGACAGTTTAAATAGAGAGGTCCGACCGGTAAACAGAAAACTTTCCTATTTTGTTCCGAATTTCTCTACGCACTGCGTAACCTTACGCAAATTCTGGAAGATTCCGACGTTGCAGGAGTTTCCCCACTATAAAAGGACACCTAGGGGCTCTTCCTAGGGTATCTTAGAAGGGTTTGAGCATGGTGGGAGGTGGCAGAAGTGGATTTCGGAGTTCCACAACTCCTAGTTTGCTTTCTCGTTTTTATATTTTTTTTAGTTGTTTCATGTTTCCTTAGATCATGAACGGCTAAACCTCTTAGCTAGGGCTAAGGGGTGAAGCTTGTAGTGAATCTAAGATGTTTTAATTCATTTAAGTTGGTTTTAAGTTGGATTTCACTTTTAAGAATAATGGTTTGAAGTTTAATTCAAGTGTTAAGTAGTTTTTCTTAGTCTTATGATGACTCATGAATGTTTGGAAGAATTGCTTGAGTTCTTAATTGTTTTGTGTTAGTCGAGACCTGTATGATCCGAGGAATTGGAGTACGCTCTAGTACTATGATCTGCATGTGGGAATTTCCTACCAAAGTTCTATTTTTCTAGAATTCTGTTGTATGTGGGACTGTGTGTGTGATTTGAATCAAGTTCAAGTCATGATCTAGCTTTGTCTTGTGACAGGACTTAATGATGGTTATGATTGTGAACTTAGTCTATTGGAATTGGGACTGACCTATGCAATTGAGTATGCTCGTCCTAGCTTGCATTAAGTGAATCATGTACATTGATCTTACATATGGCAGATTGTTGGTTTAACTACTCTATCATCCGACTAGATAGATCTTAATTTCGATTCTAGTTGAGAAAGTGAGAAACCACAGCAAATTGAGCATCAAGGATTGCTACAAGTGGATCCTTGAACCCCTAGTGCCTTTTATTATTGATTACTTCAGTTTAAGTTCAAAATTGCTATTCACATCAATCTCCTTAAAAACTTATTTGTTAGCTTCTCAGTAGAAACTATTGTAAGTGTTTTGTGAATTCCTACATAAGTCCCTATGGATCGACCTCGGTCTTACCGAGATTATTACTACATCGTAAACCTACACTTGGGGAAGCGAACATTAGCATGTGCTTATAGTTATAATTGCGACACACTATCTACTCTTACCTTAACCTTATTGATATATTATTAAGGGGGAGAGAATAGTTTGTCAATTGCTAACAAAAGGAGGAGAAAGATCAAGTCCCACCAAAACTAGTTTGCTATGTTTTGTGATGTAGGGATTGACAGGTTATGGGGGAGCAAACTGAAGAGGAGCAGCTTAGATTAGGCATGTCAAGAGTCCTGTATTTAATTCATTATTAATGTAATATCTTGAACATATATTTTGTTTTGGTAAGTTAGGTTTTTGTAAATAATTGACAAAGGCGGAGATTGTTAGTGCACTTTTCTATGGCATACTAGTGCACCTTGTTTGTCAATCACTTACGTCAGTGAGTCTAGTGTCGGTTGAGCTTAATGAAGATGAAGACCGAAGACTCAAGTGGCCCCGCTGCATCAAGGAAGAAGATACAGGTAAAAGTGATACCTTGATATGCCTTAACCTAGACCAAAACCCAACCCCTTAACCTCTTTGATGACCTTGACCATATTAGGAAACCATTAGTCATCATAGATTGGCCCTAAGTGTCCCAAAACATCACCCATAGTGTGGCTAAAGTAAGAGGGCTGAAGAGTATGTGGGTCAGCAATCAGCTGAGCTGAACCCAGGCCTGTCCGACAGGTCAAGACCGGTTGGCCAGGCTGCCAGACCTCACAGCAACTTGCTGTGTTAGATAGGCCATAGGGCTTACCGGTCGTGACCGGTCAGATAGCTCCCCCCCTCAGACAGTAAACTCTCTGTCTCTTTCTGGCGGACAAGTCGACTGAGTCAGTTTTTTGCCCTTTTTTGACCGTTTGAACACCTTTTATAAAGGGGCTTGGCTCGAATTGAGGGGGTAAGAAGGGGGATTTCGAGAGGAGTGAAGCCACCATTGTTGGAGACCATTTGAGGCTCATTCCCAACCTATACAAGGCATCTTCCTTGTGCTTTAACACAAGATTGGAGCATTCCAAGCTCATGAAGAAAATGACCTTCATCCCCTCTTGATCTCTAGAGTTTGGAACCTTCTTGATAGGCATATCCTTGTCCAAAACTCTAAGATGAGATCGTTGTAAGAGAGAGACTCTAAGCAAACCATTCCCATTAGTTGTAGAGATCTCAAACCTATCCTCCTATCACCTTGGGCATCTCAAAGGCATCACATGCAAGGCGTTTGATCAAGTGTGGTTGAGGCATTGGTGACGCAACGGCAACATGATCGAGGGAGCAAGGGAAGCTGATTGAAGCACGGGAGAGCAGAGATCAAGCAACCCGAACCAGCGCTGAACAAGGGGCTCATCCAACAAGTAAGGTTGTCTTTATTGAGAGTCCATTTAGAGATTCTTTGTTAAACTCGATCTAGGGACGTTAGCCGTTCCTTGGCCCGTTAGTTGAGCCTAAACAAAGTCTCCAAGGGGGAGCCTCCGACACGGGACTGAACGTGCGTCGGGTTAAGAGTTAGCCTATGTCCAAAACTCCATTTGGGTTGAGAGTTAGCCCTTTGTCCAAAATTCCGGTTATGGTTGAGAGGTGAACCGGTAAAACCTCCGTGTAAAGGTTGAGAGGTGAACCTCATTTAAAACATCCGATAGTGAATGCCGGGGTGCTCAAAGAGTTTAGTACTTGAATCGGGAGTGGAGTAGACCCAAAGTCGAACCACTATACATGCTTGTGTTTGTGATTGTATTGAGCACATTGATATCTTAGCATTGGATGTTTTATTATTTAATTATAAATACTTGATAGGAATGTATGCTAGGCACTAGATTGGCACATCCACACACACAAGATGTACTTTCACTAAGTGTGTAGACTTAAGCTCATTGATCCATTCTCATATGTCTACATAGGTTGCATAGGTTATGAGCTTGATTAGTTAAATCATTTATTTACCTATGCATGCTTAGACTAGGATTGTTTATTGCTTAACCATATGCTAGTCTTGTGATTGGACCCACTTAGGCTTGGAAGCCAAAGTGTTCTTGCTTACTTAGTTTAAATTATTGAATTGTGTAAGTAGGCGAAAAGAATTTCAAAAAGGTCCTAATCACCCCCCTCCTATAGGTTTAGCCATAATTCTAGTTGCTCTTTAAGCTTCCGCACATATGTTGCTTGTTGGGGGGTGTGATAAGTGCCTAATATTGTATAATTAACCCTGGTTGTTAAGGGCATTATCATTGTTTTTCCGGTTAATTATCCCTCATTAGGCGAATTTTCAATGTTCAGGTGATCAGGAAAGGTTGCGTAAGATTCGATCCAATCAGGGCATTTAAAGGGCCAAAAGAGAGCAAGATCAACTAACGAGGTGATCAGGAGAGGTTGGACAAGATCCGAGCCAATCAGGACGTTTAAAGACCAAAAAGATGCCATGATCAAGCATGAGAACGATCTTGAAGGAAGTCGAACCGTAAAGATCAAAGGATGGATCATGTTCTATGATGGACCTGCATCACAAGCGCCACTCATTTGGAATTCTAGGCTGTGCATTTTTAGATGGTCATGATTGGAAGATCAAGATTGGATATCCACATAAAGGGTGAACCGAGCATCAAGCAACAAGTGGAAACGTTTCATCCCAACCGTTCTGCTTGATCTCCACCATCCATACCTGAGACAACTGGATCAGTCTTCCATCAACCAACGTCACCAGGCTGGAGTCAAACTCACCGTCCATCCAGTCAAGTGAAGCCCTTCATCTCACGGCCATCAACATGGATAGAAAGATAGACCAAGCAGGTGGAGATCATCTGGTAGAGATCATCAACCAATGGGGACCAATCATCACCGTCCATCAGCACCATCCGTGACCAAGGGATGTGCATCCATGCTCCACACATGTGCATCAAAGCAACCAAACCAGATTGCTATGGTGGACTCAACTAGATCTGCCTTCACCTAGGCAAGCAAGGTGGACCCTTCATCAGTGTCCAAACGGACGTCCCCAATCCATCTGTTACACATGCAGAACCAATGGACCCCACAGCCTGCATGTACAGCAGTAGTACTACAACTCCAACCGTCCATTTGCAAATAGCAAGGGACCCACCTGTTGAGCACGTCCATTTCATCTCCACCGTCCTCTTATCCCATCAACGGTCCAGCTTCATCATCCACCCGCTCACCACCGTCAACAGCCAGCAGTTGGACGATCCCACCTCTCCACACGTGTGTAATCAGCACCCAGCAGAGCATCAGCCGTCCATCCAAGCACCAGTAGTGGACGTCCAACCAGTTGTTCATCACCATAGCCGTCCGTCCATCTAACCTCTAGCGTCTAAAGATGGCCCCACCTTCATCTGACGTGCAGAGCACACTGTCCATCACCTGGCCCACCTTGCACGCCAGGAACATCTCCACCAGACCGTCCAGCAGAGCTTGCATCTTCCAAGCTACAGCAGAAAGGTGGACACCAAGATCAGTCAACGTGCAGCAGATGGAAGCCCATCCAATGTCCAGCGTTGTGGACTCCCTAACCATCTCAGCCGTCCAGGCCATCTCCACCGTCCAGCAGCTATCTCCTGCAGTAGCTGAAACTACAGCCGTCCATCATCAAATGGCCAGCAACATCATCTGTCCAGTCCACCTTCGAACAACAGCCGTCCACCAGCCTTCAAGTGGACCATCCATCAACTGCTGCCCACCTTCATCTCCAACGTCCATGATCAGCTGATCAACGACCAGCAAGGTGAAACTGTCCATCTGTCCAGTTCAGTGGACCCCATCATCACTGTCCAGCAATGGACATCTCCATCCTCAGCCGTCCAAAACAATGGAGGTCCACTAGCAAATTGGACGATCAGCAGCAACACTTGGAGAGCTCCAGTGACCAGCGCCATCCACAACCGTTCGTCCAAGCTGCAGCCAGCTATGGACTCCTTCATCAACGTACAGTGAACTCCGGACCTCCCTTCATCACCGTCCACTGCAGCACATGTGATGTGCATCACCATAACATGTAACACATCATCAGCTTTGCCATCCATGCTGTAGTCCAGCAAACACAGACTGTAGCAGACTTCAACCGTCGACTCATCTCCATCTTCATGGCAGTGGCATCCAGCAAGAGAGGAGCTCTCTCTCTCTCTCTCTCTCTCTCTAGTTCTCTCTCTAGCTCTCTTCCCAACACATGTGTAACGCTTGGAATGCCACCTCATCATCCAAGCCTCACTCCATTCCCAAACCAAAAAAAAAATTGCTTTGGGTTTGGAGTGCCACCTAGGCTTGGAGTACTTTTTTGCCACATGTCATTCCAAGCTTAACTCCAAGCCCAAACCTAAAGAAAAAGTTTGCTTTGGGCACTCCAAGCCTAACTCCATTCCCGAACCTAAAAAAAATCTGCTTTGGTTTTGGAGTGCCACCTAGGCTTGGGATCCTCTCAAAAGTCTACAAAAGGAGGCAATCCCTTCTCATTCTCATCATCCCACTCCTCAAATCCCATCCAATTCTCTACAACTCCTCTCCTCTCTTCTTTAGTTTTCTTTCTTTTGTAGAAGTAGAGTAGTGTAGTTTTTCCCTTGTAGAGAATTTAGTCTTCCATTGTAGCATGGTTGGCTAAACCTCTAGCTAAGGCTAGGGGTGAAGCCTTTGAAGAAATTTATAAGCTTTGGTTCTTTTAGTTCAACATTGTGTCGTGTAAATGTTGGAGTTCTCTTTGGTTGATTGGTTCGGTTATTCGCCTCGGCAGACGCTATTATTGTGTAAGCCCCTTGATCCATCGTCGACTCCGGGCATGTTGGATGCTTGGGATCCCTTGCACACCAATTAGCTAGTTCATGATCGATAAAGTCCATTAATCCATCGTCGACTCCGAGCACGTTGGATGCTTTGGATTCCCTACGGTCATCAAGCTAGTGCAGGTAAAGTCATCGATCTGTAAAATCCCTTGATCCATTGTAGTCTCCGGGCACATTGGATGCTTTGGAATCTCTACGATCTATAGACGAGATCTTAACGGTTGGATCGGTCAATCAAAGCCTCCTATCTTAGATGCTTGGAATTCCCTACGATCAACTAACGAGTGCTTAATGGTCAAATCAATCGATTCAGATCACCATCTTTTATGAAATATGCAAATGGTTTAACTGTTTCATCTTCCGATTGGAATGAATCTTTATTTAATTCTAGTTGAGTTATAGTTGGACCAATGGTTTCATCTTCTGAATGAATTAAAGGTGGATCCCTAATGCTTTAGCCCCTTTTCTATTTTTGTCTTTCACCACACACAACTTGCTCCACTCTTGTGGATTAAACCAGATTTCATCTCATTCACCTAAACTAATTCCTCTAAGTGTTCTTAACCCCAATCCCTGTGGATCGACCTCGGTCTTACCGAGTATTTTACTACTTCGCTACCTGCACTTGGGTGTGCAATCTTCGGGTTGTAGCATAGAGCTCCAAAAATCTCTGTGCAAAACGCTAATCTTGTAGGATTTCTTGAAGTTTCTTCACACCTAGGGCCCCAAAGCTATAAAAGAACTCCTTTAGCTCATTCCTAGGGAATCCTAAAAGAGATTTACCATGGTGGGAGGTAGCGGAAGTCAGATCCGGAGTTCTACAACTCCTAGTTTGTTCTTCTAGTTTTTATGTTATTCTTAGTTGTTTTCACGTTTTCTTGGATCATGAATGACTAAACCTCTTAGCTAGGGCTAAGAGGTGAAGCTTGTAGTGAATCTAAGATGTTTCAATTTGTTTGTTTTGGTTTCAAGTTGGATTATTAGTGAAGAACAATGGTTGAAGTTTGAATAAAGTTCTAAGTAGTTTCTCTTAATCTCATCATGACTCATGGATGTTTAGAAGAATTTCTTGAGTTCTTAATTGTTTTAAATTATTCTAAACCTGTACGCTCCGAGGAATCGGGTTCACTACGCTCTAGACCTTTGATCCTCATGTGGGAACTTCATACCAAAAGTTCTACTTTTCTGGAATTTATGCTTATGTGTGATTGTGTATGTGATTTGAATGAAGTTCAAATCATGATCTAGTTATACTTTGTGACAGAATTTAATGATGATTATGATTGTGATCTTAACCTATTGGAACTAGGAATGACTTATGCAATTGATTGTGCTCAAGCCCTAACTTAAATTGAGAGAATCATGTACTTGAATCACACATATGGCAGATTGTTTGTTTTAACTGCTCTATCATCTGGCTAGATAGGATTTGATTTGGATTGTAGTTGAGAAAGTGAGAAACCACAACAAATTAAGCATCAAGGATTGCTACAAGTGGATCCTTGAACCCGTAGTGCTTTTTATTATTGATTACATTCAATTTAGTTCAAAATATCTATCTACACCAAATTCTAAAATCTTGTTTAGTTAGTTCTTAATTAGAAACTATTGGAAGTGTTTTGTGAATTCCTACACAAGTCCCTATGGATTGACCTTAGTCTTATCGAGATTATTACTACATCGCAACCCTACACTTGGGGAAGCGAACAGTGGGCGCATGTGGCCTTCTCCCGGGCGCATGTTCCCAACTTAGTGAAAATAGAGAGAGAGAGAGAGAGAAATGGTCCCGGGCGCATGTGCTTTTGAACATGCGCCTAGTCTCAAATAGTAGGCGCATGTGGCCCCTAGACTTAATGCAATTTTTCACATTTTCTGTCCAAGACAGAGTGGGCGGATGTCCCCCTTCACTAGGTGCAAATCTGCATTTTTCGGCAAGTAGAAGGGGGCGCATGTCCCTCTGCAAAGTGGTGAAAGTCCACTACTTAGTGAATTTCAAGATTTCTCTCCCTCTGCACTTGGTTCCGACGGGAGAAATCCCTTTCCAGCGAGGGATTCCAACAAGGGATACCTATCCGACGGTAGTACAATTGTGGGTTCTGGTGGGGAAATCCCTTTCCTACGAGGGAAACCTTTCCGGTGAGGGCATTCGGCAAGGGATAACAGAGCGGGCTCATGTTACCTCTTGCGTCGCTTTAAGGTTAGAAGGGAATGATGTCATTGGTTGTCATCAGGCGGACCTGCTATTTATAACAGTGCAATCGGGTTCGGGTCCAATCTGGGGGGTATTTTCCGGCGCATGTGTTTTTAGGACGATGTCCGGGCGCATGTGCTAGGTAGAAGTAAAAATGCAAGCATCCGGGGGCATGTGATTTTTCGACGGATTTTCCAGACAGTTTTCGAAAGTTTGTCCGGATCATTTCCTTCCGGGCGCATGTTGCAGGAGCATGTGGTCTAAGGCTGGGTGCATGTCCCTCTTGAAATTTTTCACACTTCCCACTACTTAGCCAAATTTTAGGTTTCAGCATTCTGCAAGAGAGAAAACTTCCAGACTTAGATTTTTTCAGGATTAGGATCCAAAGGGAGACCTCTAAAGGACAGCTACCTTTTCTCAAATTGCGGTCATTGACGCCAAGCCACTTTTAGGTTGGGATTGAGCTCCTGAATGAACAAGATGGGGTGTGGAGGTCCATATGTTACAAATTTTGATAGTTCCTTCCTAATTTGGAGCCTCCGAGTCGACTCTTCATATAGGAACATTGTTTCAGAAAGCACACACATGGAAATACGCGCCGCAGGGACTTCAAACTTGCTATTTAAGGGTTTTAGGGAGCTCTGGATAATTTAGCGATGGTACGAATGTCCAAATCCACTCTGAAATGGTACCTGTAGGCTTTCATACCCTTTCGGTCAACTCCAAACGGGGGACGAAACATATTTCGAGGTGCGCAGGTAAAGATATGCACCGCATGACTTAGAAACTCGCAATCTAAGGGTTTTAGGGCATTTCAGATCATTTGGCGGTGATCCGCATGTCTAGTTCCACTCCAAAATGTTATTTGTAGGTTTTGGCTTCGGCCATGTGGTTAGGGTTGCACTAACATTTTCTAGGTATTCTTGATCTCGAAAGTGATCTGAATCATCGTAGATGGACCGCTAGATGCTGTTTTACCATGGGTGTGAATTTGAGCCCCAAAAGGATGTTAAGGTTGATGGTTAACCTAATTTAAAACCACGACTATTGTGAATTTCAGGGTACTCATAGGTTAAGAACGTGAACCGGGAGTGGAGTAGGGAAACCGAACCACTATATATCATTGTGCATTATAAGAATGAATGATTGCTATGTGTGAAACTTGTGAATTTTCTTAGTCAATCATGAATACCAACTGTTCGATAAAATGCCAATGATAGTTCATCTTACAATCTTGAACACGTATTTTCTTTAAATATTATTGTGATAATTGTGATTGTTAACACTTGTTTAAGTTGCTTTTAAATTGTGTTGGAATTTCAAAAAGGTCCTATTCACCCCCCTCTAAGACATTAGGCATATCTCCAAGTATATCTAGAAGCGATAAAACCTGCAATTTCAATTGGTATCAGAGCGGGTTCCTCCGTTCAGGTTTAACAACCCGGAGTGTGATCCTAAGAGACCTTGAAAATATGTCTAAAGAGGACTCAACATCGGTTACCAAACCTTCCTTCTTTAATGGGCCAAATTATCCTTATTGGAAGGCCCGAATTCGCATCTTTTTACAATCCCTTGATCCCCTTCTGTGGGACATGGTTGAAAGAGGGTGGAAAGCCCCAGTGGACACCATTAGAAAGGAAGGTGAACCCGATGTCCTCAAGCCAAGAGAAAAGACTATGTGGACTGGCTTTAATAAGACTCAATGTGCTTATAAAGCTAAAGGTTTTAATGTTATTTACTATTTTGTCTCTAAAGATGAATTTAGTCACATTCAAAATCGTCAAACCAGTAAACAAGCAAGGGATATTCTCGAAGTTACTCATGAAGGAACAAGCGTTGTTAAATGCTCAAAACTTCAGCTCTTCACTACTCAATTTGAAAACATAAGAATGGAGGAGTGTGAGACAATTATGGAATATTTTTTTAGATTGAGTAAAATCACGAATGACATGTGTGGATTAGGGGAATCGGTTCCAAATAGTAAGCTATGTAGGAAAATCCTGAGATCCCTACCGGAACGTTTCTCTACCAAAGTTGTTACTCTAGAAGAATGTTGGGACCTAGATACCATGAAGGTTGAAGAATTGCTAGGGTCCCTTCAAACCTATGAGTTACACTTTAAAACTCCGACTAAATCCAAAAGTAGTGCTTTGAAAACTTCCCATAAGAAACAAGGTTCTGAACATGATAGTGAGGAAGAACTAGATATGGAAGAAATGGCCCTTATGGCCAAGAAGTTTAAAAAATTCTTCAAATCTAGAGGAAGTTCATTTAGAAGGAAACCCTATCAGAAGGGTAAACCTTTTGACTCAAAGAACAACAAAGATAAATCTTACAAGAAGTCAAAAGACCCTCAATGTTTCAAGTGTAAAGAATTTGGTCACGTCGCCTCTAAGTGTACCGATAAGAAAGCCAAGAAAAAGGCAATGGCTGCTACATGGGATGACACTGAAGAATCAGAATCAGAATCAAATTCATCCCAAAGTGATGAGGAACAAGGCTCAATCAAAATTTTAATGGCCTCCATCACTGAAATTGTGCCCTTTGAGAAAAATACCAGAGACAAGGATGATCATAAATCCTTTAACACTATTAATGAATCCTCTAATGATGATGAGGATGAGGAAGAAGATGAAGATGATGACCAAGGCTTACAAGAAGCCTACAACAAGCTGTTCCGCCAAAGCATTTTGCTTACCAAAAAATTAAATGAAGCTACACAAAAGAATAAGGAATTGGTGGACCAAGTTCAAGAGCTTAAAGGTGAAAATGAGCACTATACTAAAAAAAGACTTTAATTGGGAAAGAAAGTATGACAAAGCTTAAGAAAAAATCAAAGAGCTAGAAGAAAAACTTGAAAAAGTTAAATTAATTAATCACCAAGATTCCCTTCTCAAAGATAAATTTGCTCAAAGCTCTGAAAAAATAGAAAATCTATTGAGTTCGAGTAGATCATCTAGAATTATTTGAGGATTAGGATATGATAGTCATAATCAAGTCTAAAATCCCGTTCCCTAAAAAAGAGGAAGGAAAAAGGAGCATCAGGAAGTAAAAGTAAAAATTCTCCTATTTGTCATGCTTATGGTGACATTGGCAACTTGAAAATTGAGTGCATGGCCTTTAAGAATCCGATCAGGAACTTGAAAGAAAAATTTATACCGATCGGGAAAAATGTGCAATCCAGTTGGAATCCTCCCATGCAAACTCCATAAAAAAGGGGGAACTTGAAAAGAAATTATCCTACTCTCCCATGGAAGGATAAGAGAATGGAAGAGTTGTCATGTCAAGTGAAAATGTTAAATATGAAAACAACCATTCTCTTACAAGAACAAGAAAAATCCTGCATCCCCCAAGAAAACTAAAGAGCCGTCATATAAGAATACCACTCCTAAAAGGATAACAACTAAATGGGTAGTTAAAAACAAATGTTTGGTCATGCATATTACCCTAAAAGTTGGGAATAAAGCTAAATGGTATTTAGATAGTGGTATCTCTAGACATATGACTGGTGATAGATCTCAATTTTGTACATAAAACGATTTTGATGGTGGGTCTGTCACATTTGGTGATGGGAGCATAGCTATAATTATTGGTAAAGGAACCATCACTGGGTCAGGATTGCCCAAAATAGAAAATATGCTTTTTGTTGATGGCCTCAAGCATAATTTACTGAGTATTTCACAAATTTGTGACAGAAAGCACTCAGTAAGGTTCTTCAAAGAGATGTGCGAGATCCTGGACTCCACAGGAAAACTGATCATGAAAGGTCTACGTACAGGAGACAACTGTTATGTAATTGAAAGCCATGATAATCAGTGCTCCCCAACCATTTATCACATGGCCATTGACAATGAAACTAAATTATGGCACCATTAACTTAATCATGTACACTATAGAAATCTATCCAAGTTAAGTCGAAAAAATTTGGTGAGAGGATTGCCCAAGATTGACAAAAGACCAAAAGTTGTGTGCAACAAGTGCCAAAAAGGTAAACAAATTAAGGTTGCACACAAAAAGACCTCAAATCTGGCCACATCAAAACCCTTTGAACTACTACACATGGACCTGGTTGGTCCTGCCAGGGTTTTAAGTCAAGGCGGGAAACGATACTTCTTTGTTGTCATCGATGATTACTCTAGATTCACCTGGGTCGCCTTCCTAAGAGAAAAATCTGACACATTTGAAGAGTTCAAAATTTTGATAAAGTGACTTCATAATGAGAAAGGTTACATGGTCGCTACAATCCAGTGCGATCACGGTGGTGAATTTGAAGATCATTGTTTAAATTACCTATGTGATGAGTTAAGAATCTGTCATGAATTTTCAGCACCCAAAATACCTCAACAAAATGGGGTTGCTGAAAGGAAGAACCGGGTGTTGTTGGAAATGGCCACAGTTATGCTTAATAGTAAAAACTTTACGAAAAATTTGTGGGCCGAAGCAGTTAACACTGCCTGCTACATCATAAATTGAGTTTACTTAAGGGCAGGTTTAAACAAAACTACTTTGAACTGTGGTGTGGAAAGACACCAAATGTGAAATACTTTAAGGTCTTTAGTAGTCCATGTCATATCCTACAAGACCATGAAAATCTGGGTAAGTTCGCATCTAAGACAGATGAAGGTATCTTCTTAGGGTACTCTTTGAATAGTAGAGCATATATAGTTTATAATAATCTAACCTCAACAGTTCAAGAATCGATCAATGTGACCATAGATGACCAACCTTTAAATGAATCCGTGTCACCAGGTGATGTAGAAGAAGATAAGGGTATATGCGAGATAGAAAAATCTGATAAACAACCCCATCTCTAAGAGCCACCAGTGTTACTATTGATATTCCAATAGTCAAGGATCACCCCCTCAATCAAATCATTGGGGATCCTAACACTGGGGTCAAAACTAGGAGACAGTTGGAGGCTGTTAACACCACCTGTGTTTCACATCTAAAATAGAACCAAAGAATGCTGATGGAGCTCTAAACGATGAGTTCTGGATTCTTGCAATGCAAGAAGAGCTTCAACAATCCACTAGAAATGACGTATGATATCTAGTTGATAGGCCTGAAAGATAAAATGTCATTGGAACCAAATAGATCTTTAAAAACAAGTCTGATGAATCTGGAAACATCATGCGAAATAAGGCTCGCTTAGTTGCTCAGGAGTATTCCCAAATTGAAGGAATTGATTTTGATGAAACATTTGCCCCTATAGCTAGACTCGAGTCTATTCAAATTCTTATGGCTATCGCTTGGGCTTTAAAATTTAAACTATTTCAAATGGACCTAAAGAGTACCTTCTTGAATGGTATTCTAGATGAGGAAGTATACGTTGAACAACCAAAGGGATTTGTGGATCCTGAGCCCTCACAAAGTGTAATGATTGAAAAAGGCCATCTATGGTCTTAAAAAAGACCCCCAATGCATGGTATGAGCGTCTAACTCAATTTTTGATAGACACTGATTTTGTTAGGGGGAGTGTTAATAAAACACTTTTTGTAAAAGAACACAAGAACTCTATTTTAATTGCCCAGATTTATGTGGATGACATTGTCTTTGCTTTCACATGTGAGAAAATGTCTATATCATTTGTTGAATTAATGACATCAGAATTTAAAATAAGCACGGTAGGGGAACTGAATATGTTTCTAGGCCTACAAGTTAAGCAACTAGCATCAGGAATATTCATTAGCCAAATAAAGTATGCTAGAGACCTAGTTAAAAGATTTGGGTTAGAATCTGGTCAATCTCGCACTACACCTATGAGCACAACTGTCAAATTATTTAAAGATCTGACAGGGAAAAGTGTATATCAACATCTTTACAAGAGCATGATAGGTAGTCTTCTTTACCTCACTGCTAGCAGACCAGACATTTTATTTAGTGTAGAAGCTTATGCTAGATTCGAGGCTAATCCTAAAGAATCACACCTTATGACAGTTAAGTGAATCATTTGATTTTTCGAATGCACCACTAAGTATGGCCTTTGGTACCCATTTGATTCATCTATCGATATTGTTGGGTATTCCGATGCCGATTGAGCTAGTAACATTGATGATCGTAAATTAACCAGTGGTGGTTGTTTCTATGTTGGAAAATGTCTTATGGCTTGGCATAGTAAGAAATAGAACTCCATCTCCTTGTCCACGGCTGAGGCAGAATATATTGTTGCCAGAAGTTGTTGTGCGCAACTATTATGGATTAAGCAACCTTTATCAGATTATGGAATTAAATAAGGCACCATGACATTATTTAGTGATAATACCATTGTTGAGCCTCTAATTTATACATTTGCCCACCCATTACATCATATTATATGCACAGTTTTCATGTTTAAAGACTAATCTAATACATGTTTTTGTGATTGTAGGAATGAGAGAGAGATTTCACCAATTCATGATTAAAAGAGTCACTTTGTATGCATTGAAGATCAATAGAACAAGTACCAAAAGGTGGAGGAAAGAAGCAAGAAAGAAGAGAAGAGAAAAAGAAGAAAATATGAAAAATTATCTTAGACCTGTCGCTAGACCCGTCTGTAGACCGGTCGCTAGATCGGTCGCCAGACAGATCTACAGTTATTTTTTGGACTGTTTTTTCTTCTTAGATCGGTCGTCAGACCGGTTGCCAGACAGGTCTAAGGTGATACAGAAACTCCGATTTTCAAGGCAAAGTTTTCAAATTACGAAAGGACTCCGTGGATTCTCGAAGTTTCCAAATTGGTGCGGGATTTCTTTTACAAAAGGCCACCTCCACTCTCTTCCTAGGGCATCTAACAACGTGGGGAGCAAAGAGATCAAGACTTAGGAGGCAACTAGTTTTTTTTTTTTTTTTCTAATTCTAGTTTCTAGTTTTTAATGCTTTCTTCTAGTTAACCTCTTAGTTAGAGTTAAGAGGTGAAGTTTGTAGAGTGTTTCAATGCTTTAATTCATTTCTTCAAGTACCCTTTACTTATTTATGGATTTTCAAGTTTTAGTTTGAATAAAGTTTGGTGTTTTAGATGTTTTGTGAGAGTTTGTGTGCTCTGAACATGAGTTCTTTGTAATTCTCTGAGATTACCATGATTGAGTTGTTTGAATTCGAATTGTAGTAACCCTTGAGCATGCCATAGTCTCTTAGCCTGGCTATTACTCCGAAGGCTACAAGTTCAAGTTCTATGTGCTTCATTAAAACTAGAAATCTGATTTCCAGATTTAAGTGGGAGTATTTGTGCTTAAATGTTATATCCTCCAATTAGATGAGAGATAGGACTTTGATTCTAATTGTGTTGTGCTTAGATGAATGGATTGGCATTGGACTACTACAAGTGGATCCTTGATACTCTAGTTCTTCTTATTTTTAGATTTTCCTATTTTATGTGAAAAACTATTTTCCTAAACTTCTTAGATTCTAGTTATTAGAGTAGTTGAAATTATTTACCTCTTTTCCTGTGGATCGACCTCGGTCTTACCGAGAATTATTACTACATCGTGGCTTTGCACTTGAGGTGAGCGAACAAGTTTTTGGTGCTGCTACCATGGACAAAGGTTAAACGGTTCTAATTGTTCTAGTAGCTATAGGGTAATTTTAGTTAGGTAGGATTTTCAATTTTTATAGAAGTAGATTTTCTGATTTTTCTTAGATTACTAACAATTTTTTGTTTGATTTTGTAGGACATTATTGCTGACATAGATCTCACTTTATTGGGTAACATCTCCCCATCTCCCTTTTCTTGTTCTTTTTTTTGGATTAGGGTAGTTTCCAATTCCCTAAAATTTCATCATATATGATTGGACGAATGGTGCGTATAAGTACCTTTTGGAGGATGAGACGTCTGATTGGGGGACCCAAACTCATTGTGATCCAGATCCCTCCAAGCATGAGTATTTTTCTGAGATTTAAACAACCACTACCACCCCCCCCCCCCCCCGTAAGACGATGCATGAGTACATTAATGAAAATAATACACATGTTGAGACACGACAGTAAAACGATGGGGGAATACTAGAACGAAGCAAAATAAAAAAATGATCATCTGGGGAAAACATTACGTGATTACCGGATTGAAAATAACATGAGTGTTCCCCCGGTTATGGTAGGAGGTGTGCAACAACAAAAAGAACAGGTGAATAGTGGCCAACCGATTAAGACAATGCGTGATCACTTGTATGGATATGTCTGTCAATCATCATATAACTTTTCATCCTACAATGCGTACGGTCTTAATTGGGGAAACCACCATTCTCCTTGTTCAAGGGAAGAACCAACCGTGGTTATTAATAATCACCCTAAAACGTCTTCCTCTTGTGATGACATGTATACACAAATACTTGAGGAAATATGGAAAGAGAATGTAGATGAACAATCAAATCAAGCTTACTCGCCATCTTGTGAAGATGTTGATCTCGAATTTGGGGGCATCAAATCAATCTCATCTAATGAGGAGGATAGGGCTCTCCAAGTCCCACCTTCTTCGGATTTAATGAATAGACTTTTAGAGGAGATTGATCTCGATGATCCCAATGTCATCATCAATTATGGTGAGTCCACTATCTCTTTTGGATGCTTTGAACTTAATGATGAAGAGATTTCAATGATGGTTGACGAACCCAAGGAATCCATAAAATTTGAAAGCGATAGTGGGGTTACTTACAATGAGGGTTCAGTGGATGCTTATGAACTAATGATTTCTTTTTTCCAAGAGTATAATGATTATGAGTCTCTAAAAGATATGCATGCTAAAGAGATGGCCGAGGTCGATCTTTTTTAGTCCTTCCACCAACAACACATGCCAAATTCTATTGTGGTAGACCTCCCTTTAATTGAAAATTCTTTTCCTTTGGATGATGTGGTGGCACAATCTGAAATTTTAAAAGATCAACCGATGTTAAATGATGTGTTTACCACTAAATTTGAAAAAAATTCTTGAAAAACTTCCTCTCTATAGAGGAGGAATTCCTTACCATTGAAACAGAATTTCTTCAATCATTAAGGGAGGACAACGACCTTTCATCCGACTATCTCGATTTCCTAGAGGAATGCTTGGCCCACTCTTATGATCTTGATGATGAGATGATTAAGGAGTTAGACATTTTGTTAGACACGGTGTCGGTACCTGAAGAACATCATTCCACTGATTTACACTCTTTACCATTGTTTGTGGAAGCACCGTATAATTCTGAAATTGTGGAGGAGACAACTTTAACTGAGGAATACACGATGAATGTCTCTCCACCATCATGGGTTCTTAAGCCCATTGAGAATTCTGATTGGGAGGACCTGTTTTTAATCAACCACAACCCAGTTCAGAATTTGAGGAGATATCTTTTTGCTGCTTTTATCTCCTTCTATCATGCATGTGGTGCACATAAATATTGGACTTCAATGAAGAAAAGCACCCATGTTTACTGTCGAGCAGGACTTTGGATGGTCCTCATGAGAAACCTATTGAAATTCATGAAGATCCTACTCAAATTTGATCATGTAATCGATCAAACTAATCAAAGGTAGGAGGTAGGTTAGGATTTATTTTTCTGCAATTAGAATTGAAATAGTCTCATCGAGACAATGGAAGATGCTAGAATTGATCAACTTACTACCCCAGGTACTCTTGTTCTCACTCTCCTTTTTTTATGTCATCACTCTCATGTCAAGCTTATTGCATATCTTGTTACATTGAGCACAATGTAAGATTTTGGTTGGGGCTGAGATTCTTTAGATGAATCTACTAGCTTTTGTGACATTTCGAGCAATTGTGTAGAAAAATTTTCAAATTTTCTAAAAGTTCAAAACTCTTTTTAGAAAACTTTGTTTCATGCATTCAGGATGATACGAGTATAAGAAAAGGAGATACGAAGTGAGTGATGTTGCAACTCTTAAACTACCTTTAATATAATGGTTTTCTATGTGAATTCCCTTATTTATATGATTGATAAAAAATTTGAACACTTTTACACCTAGTTCACATTACACGATTTTCATGATTTGAAAGGATTATGTAGATTTATGGATTGGCTAGACTTAGATTTGAGGTGTTGAGGAATCAAGCCGGGTATTTTGTCCATCATTGTCCATGGGAAAATAACGAAAAATATGGATTTTTAAAAATCCTATCTAATGTGTATGAAAAGGAAAGAAGGAAAGAAAATATGGGAATAATGGAGAATATGGTGGAAAATTTTGAAAAAGGGCTACCTATTACCAACCGGGGGATGGTCTACCCGTAACCAAAGCTAGAAATAGGATGTAATGTGAAAGTCGTCAGAAGGACGGTAAGGAAAATTCCTATCATAGGCTTGTTGTTGATCTGTACACCTTGAGATCCATAGTTTAGTTGATCTATGAAGAAGATGATCCCACAAACTCATGAGATGAGCCATCACTATGCACGCTAGATTAAAATTATTCAAGTTCTTTTATTTATCAATCAATCAGCGGGAATTTCATATGAACACTTATTATGTTTTGAGAGTTTAAGGTATCAACTTCTATCACCTAATTGTTTTTATTTTTACACTTGTATGTCTTAGAATGGATAGAAACATAGTTTCTGAAGGAGAGTTGGTTTTGGAGATTTGATCTTGCTTCACACATGTTTTGATCAGGGCTAACAAAATGCTAGTGGGGGGGTGTGTTAAGCCTCCAATTTATACATTTGCTCACCCATTACATCATATTTTATGTATGGTTTTCTTGTTTAAAGACTAATCTAATACATGTTTTTGTGATTGTAGGAATGAGAGGGAGATTTCACCAATTCATGATTAAAAGAGTCACTTTGTATGTGTTGAAGATCAATAGAACAAGTGCCAAAAGGTGTAGGAAAGAAGCAAGAACGAAAGAGAAGAGAAAAAGAAGAAAATCTGAAAAATTGTCTTAGACCTGTCTGTAGACCAGTCGTTAGACAGGTCTACAGTTATTTTTTATACTGTTTTTTTCTTCTTAGATCGGTCGCTAGACAGGTCTAAGGTGATCCAGAAACTCCGATTTTCAAGGCCAAGTTTTCAAATTGTGAAAGGACTCCGTGGATTTTCAAAGTTTCCAAGTTGGTGCGGGATTTCTCTTATAAAAGGCCACCTCCACTCTCTTCCTAAGGCATCTAGCAACGTGGGGAGCAAAGAGATCAAGACCTAGGAGGCTTCCTAGCCTCCTACAACTCGTTTTCTTCTTCTTCTAATTCTAATTTCTAGTTTTTAATGCTTTCTTCTAGTTAACCTCCTAGCTAGAGCTAAGAGGTGAAGTTTGTAGTTTGTTTCGATGCTTTAATTCGTTTCTTTAAGTACCCTTTACTTATTTATGGATTTTCAAGTTCTAGTTTGAATAAAGTTTAGTTTTTTAAAAGTTTTTTGAAAGTTTGTGTGCTCCGAACATGAGTTCCTTGCAATTCTCTGAGATTTCCATGATTGGGTTGTTTGAATTCAAATTATAGTAACCCTTGAGCATGCCATAGTGTTCACTCCCCAAGTGTAGGGTTGCGAAGTAGTAATAATTCGGAAAGACAGTGTATCGTTCCTACAGAGATTTATGAATGGGTATTCTCAGAATTTGTCTAAAATAACTAATAATTAAGATCCTATTAAGAACTAAATAGCTGGAAAATAATGAATTGAGTTTAAACAGTGAAAGTGTAAGCTAATATCAATCTAAAAAGGCACTAAAGCGCCAAGGATCCACTTTTGATAAGTTTCAATGCATCAATACAACTAGGTCTCTCATAACTCAATCGGAATCAAATTCATATCTCTATCCAATCGGAATATAGAGCGGTTCAATCAATAATTATCTAAAACAGTTGCTTATTCATTGATTCAATTCCCTCAACAATGCTTAGGCCTTAGGCATACTCAATTGTGTAGGCCAAGCCTCTTTCCAATCTAGTTGAGATTCATAATCATAGCTTTCATCAAATCCTGTCACTAGACTTGATTATAACCAATGATTAGAACTCTAATTAAATTAAAATCAATCAGCAAACAACTAATTCAGATTATAACAAAAGATAAGAACTTTAGTTGAATGAGTTCCCACATGAAGATCAGCCCATTGTACACAAGGCAATCAAAGGGTCTACCATGCCCGGAGTCGATGATAGATCAATGAACTACACAAGCATAACCAATGCTCAGAAGATAAGCTACTAAGTTTAGAATCACTAAGAATCACATGAGTCCGGAGTCATCAAGAGATCAAAGTAAAACTGAACTAGTACTTGATTCAAACTCATATTGAACTAATATTCTTCAATTAAAACATAAAAGGAAACCTAGGTTGCATCAATCCATAAAAAAAAAAAATCAAAAGCTTCACCTCTTAGCCCTAGCTAAGAGGTTTTAGTTCATCTCTAACATCCTTGAACTACAAGCCTTAAAAACATAAAAAACAACTAAAACAGGAAGAAAAACTAGGAAAACTTGAAGTAGAATCCGTCTCCTAAGCCTCCTTGATGATCCCCACGTCCTAACATCCTTTAGTATGAAGAGGAGAAGTCCCTTTTATAGATTGGCATGGAAGATTCCAGATTGCGCAAGGAATTACGTAATTGCGCAGAGAAAATTGGAGCTTCACGCACAAGCTCTGTTACGCTGATGACCGGTTGCACGACCGGTCTGAGCTCCTAGACGACCGGTCGCACGACCGGTCTCAAAACCTCAAAAACAGTCCAGTGACTTTTGTGTTTCTGGACTACTCTCGAATTGTCTGGCAACCGGTCTAAGAGGAGAAAAACAGTCCAAAAAATACACTATAGACCTGTCTGGCGACCGGTCTACAAACAGGTCTAAGAACAAAATTTCAGATTTTCTTCTTTATCTCTTCTCTTTCTTTCTTGCTTCTTTCTTCCACCTTTTGGCACTTGTTCTATTGATCTTCAATGCATATAAAGTGACTCTTTTAACTATGAATTAGTGAAGTCTCCCTCTCATTCCTACAATCATAAATACATGCATTAGAATAGTCTTTAAACGTAAAATCCGAGTAATAAATTGGGGTTGGAATATGCACAATTAAGAGCTCAACACATAGTCTCTTAGCATGGTTGTTACTCTGAAGGCTACAAGTTCAAGTTCTATGTGCTTCATTAGAACTAGAAATCTGATTTCCAGATTTAAGTGAGATTATTTGTGCTTGAATGTTATATCCTCCAATTAGATGAGAGATGGGACTTTGATTCTAATTGTGTTGTGCTTGGATGAATGGATTGGCATTGGACTACTACAAGTGAAACCTTGATACTCTAATTCTTCTTATTTTCAGATTTTTCTATTTTATGTGAAAAACTATTTTCTTAAACTTCTTAGATTCTAGTTATTAGAGTACTTGGAATTATTTACCTCTTTCCCTGTGGATCGACCTCGGTCTTACTGAGAATTATTACTACATCGCAGCCTTGCACTTGAGGCGAGTGAACAACCATTGCCATTAACATTTTGAAAAATCCGGTTCAACACTCCCGCACAAAACATATTGATATTAGGCACCATTTTATTCGAGAATTAGTCGAAGATCAAGTCATATCTCTCAAGCATGTGCCTACCAAAAATCAGTTAGCCAATATCCTAACCAAACCTTTGGACTCAGTTCGCTTTGTGGAACTTCAGAAGTCCATCGGAATTGGGTGTACTTAAACAAGCTAACAAGTATCTGTTTTGCAGAAAACATCTGAGAATTTAACCTCATTGTCTGATCTTCATAGGTATATATGAGGATTCTTGCCTCATAAATCTATGGTTTATAAGAATATCTAGAATCATAGTCCCTTTTTTAGTTCATAAAGTTAAATCTAGAGCTATGTGGCTTCCATTTTTTTTTTTGTGGCCTAGACATTTTGATGCACCATGGTGCATGGGTCTTGTGTCATCCTTAAATTGGCATTTGGATTAAAATTTTAATGATTATTCTTTTTGTCCAAATGCAGTGTCAATCGGTCTTGAAAATCTGCACAAATTGTGTACACTTCACTGGGCACGACCGATCGGGTACCCCCAGCCGACCGGTCGAACGTGCACACGGGTGGACAACAACATCCTTTTAAAGAGCGATCGGACCTCATTTGTGCTGATCTTCTCCATTTTCTCCATTTTTCTTTCTTCCATCTGAGCTTTAGTTGCTTCTTGTTGAGCTCTTAATTGTGCATATTCTAACCCCAATTTAATCACTCATTATGCTTGTTTTTATGGTTTATAGACTAAACTAATGCATGGATTTGTGATTGTAGGGATGAGAGAGAGGAAGCATCAATTGAAGACTTAAGGACGCTATTTAGAAGAAAAGAAGACCAAAGGACCAAGTGGGAAAGTGTGGAAGAAAGAAGTAAAGAAGAGAAGAAAAGAAGGAAGAAGAAGACACCCACGACCGGTCATCCGACCGGTCGTCCAAGGCCCAAGACTGGTCGCATCACTCAACAGGAGGGGCCACAGAGCCACATCTCACTGGACTGTCCACGACTGGTGGTGCGACCGGTCGTCCATGGCTCAGACCGGTCGTGCGACCGGTCTTTGAATATATTTTATGGGCTGGAAAATCCTAAAACTCTCTGGACGATTTTGACGCTTTTGAGACCGGTCGTGTGACCGATCGTCCAGTAGCTGCGACCGGTCATGCGACCGGTCGTCTGCGTAATAAGACGTGTTCTACAAGTCCTGAAATTCTCTACGCAATTTCTGGAATATTCTGATACTGCCCCACTATAAAAGGACACCTAGGGATCGTTCCTAGGGTATCTTAGAAGAGTTTGAGCAAGGTGGGAGGCGGCGGAAGTGGATTTCGGAGTTCCACAACTCCTTCTAGTTTGTTTTACTGTTTTATGGTTTTCTTAGTTGTTTCATTTTTCCTTGGATCATGAACGGTTAAACCTCTTAGCTAGGGCTAAGAGGTGAAGCTTGTAGTGGATCTAAGATGTTTCAATTCATTTTTAGTTGGTTTTAAGATTGGGTTTCATGATTATGAACAATGGTTTGAAGTTAATACAAGTTCTAAGTGGTTTTTCTTAGTCTTATGATGACTCATGGATGTTTGGGAGAATTACTTAAGTTCTTAATTGTTGTGTGCTAGTCTAGCTGTATGATCTGAGGAATTGGAGTACGCTCTAGTACTATGATCTTCATGTGGGGACTTCCTACCAAAGTTCTACTTTTCTGGTTTTCTGAATTATGTATGAGACTGTGCATGTGATTTGAATCAAGTTCAAATCATAATCTAGACTTGTCTTGTGACTAGACTTGAGGATGGTTATGAGTGTGACTTATCCTATTGGAATTGGGACTGACCTATGCAATTGAGCATGCTCATCCTAGCTTGCAATGTGTGAATTATATACATTGGCCTTACATATGACGGATTATATGGTTTAACAGCTCTATCATCCGGCTAGATAGATCTTAATATCAATTCTAGTTGAGAAAGTGAGAAACCACAGCGGATTGAACATCAAGGATTGCTACAAGTGGATCCTTGAACCTCTAGTGCCTTTGTATAATTGTTTACCTTCAAATTAGTTTAAAGTTGTTACTTACATCAATCTCATACAAAATCGGGTTGTTAGCTCTCAATAGACACTATTGGATGTGTTTGTGAATTCCTACACAAGTCCCTGTGGATCGACCTCGGTCTTACCGAGTTTATTACTACATCGCAACCCTACACTTGGGGAAGCGAACACTTCTCTACCTCAGCTCAAGCTTTCCAAGGTGATTTTTTAGAGATTTGAGCCTCAAATCTTCATCTCCATCACATCTTTGCTTCATGATAATCATCTTCTTTAGGTAAGGGTTCTTGATTGGGTCTTTTCTGTCAACTTTCCTTCCATTTTGTAACTTAGGCTACCATTCTTAATAATTTAGCTTGCATTATGTCTTCTCGTACCCATGGAGATGAGTCCCCTCCAAGATGTGGTCGCTGCTCCAAAAAGCAATAAGATGAGGGACCATCTCAAACCAAATCGAAGAAAACTCTCTAAAGGGAAATGGGCTACTTCATCTTCCAAATTTCCCTCTAAATCTCATCCCTTGGGTCCAGATACAACTTCTCAAAAAGCTAATTGGGCAGAATTTAAAGATTGAGATGTTGTATGTGAAAAAATCGGCCAAACTAGCCGACTTAGAGCCGTACAATGTCATATCCATTTTGTCAGCTATAAACTTGGCACTAGTTCTTCACATGGGTGGCTCGGTCTAGTGTGAAGTTGTAAGAAATTCTATGCCTGTTGTATATATGTGATGGAAACATCTCCCTCATTTAAGGTCCAGTACAACGGCTGTATTTGGAAATTTACCCTTAAATCCATTTTTGAATTCATAAGTGTTATAGCATAAAATCGGTGGTCAAAGATATCGAAGACTCAAGACCCACGAGCACCTTTTTTGGCTTCAGTGTTCAACCCGCGAGCCCATATGGTCGAAGCTCACATATCGTAAAAGTACGGTATACACTCCCGAATCTGCGAGCAGGCTTGGGCGCTGGTCATCGGATGAGGGCATCTTCATAATTCGTTTGCCTTTACTCCTTGGTTACAAAACAAGGGTTTCGCATGCGAGCAGCTCGGCTCGTGGTCGTCGAAAGGGATCGCATTTCCGCATATGAGTAGCTCGGCTCGTGGTGGTCGAACGAGGTTATCCCCAAGCCCGAGCATCCTCCGCTTTTTTAGTATCAACAGCTCGTATAGGCCGGTTTTGGGCTTGTTTCTATTCATAGCTCTGAACATCTTCATCCAGAGATTATAGCTCCGAATATCTCCATCCAGAGACGTAATCAGTTAGACATCTAGAGTGGTTAGGTTATCCCCTTACCTAAGGATTAACAAGATAAGCACCTTATCCCCTGAAATTAGCAGTGATCTTAACGGCTTGCGTAATAAATTGGATCACCTAGATCTATATAAATAGATGGCCCCACAGATGGTAAAGGTACACAACCTCTGAGCTCATATCTTGCTTTTCACTTTATAACCATATCTCGTCTGACTTAAGCTTCAGAGGGTCAACAGCTGAACGCCGGCCACCCTTAGTTTTCTCCTTTAGTCTTTCAGGTTCGAAGGGAAGCTTGCTTGAAGGAAGGTGAACGTCTGGAGGATCTTGTTACTAAATTAGACGTAAATAGATTGGCGCCATCTGTGGGAACACGTTGTTAGAATTAGCCATTCTCATCGCTGATTGTTATCTCCCACTATGCCTCCCAAAAAGACGATTCATCCTTCCACTTTGAGGCAGATGTTGCCTCCACCTGACATCCCTGAACCAGCATCTAACCCCTCTCAAACAGCATCCATGAGCATTCCTCCGATAGAGTCCAACTTGCTAGCACAGAACCCGTTTCATGATGTATCTGGCGGTCACGATGACATTATGTTATGTGCTTCGTTGGAGACACACTTCTTACTCTTCAGGCTAGGCTTCAAACCTTATCTAATCGGTTTGATCAGCACTTTCTTGAACCTCGGTAACCTCCAGAAGAACTGCCATTACGATCTGTACCAGTAGCCTCCAGACATTCTGAGGTGAACCATGGATCCAACGAAATCCTCCTTCAAATCAAATCTCGCTCAGCAATCAAGTTTCTCACCTCCTCCACAATCTATACACTCCAGCACCTCCCAACAACATCAATCTCATGGGTCTGCCATTGAAACTTCGAGTTACACTTTACCATGGGAAGGAGATCTCAAGAGAATTGAGGATCACTTCACCGATATGGAGCAACGGTATCGGTTTAACCTCCCACCTATTGCTCTTGCATCAATCCATCGATCTGAATCTCCCTTCACCCGCGAGGTTATAGAGGCTCCCTTGCCTAAGAAATACCAAACACCTATCATTGTCCCGTATACGGGCACCGACGATCCTCTCGAACATCTAGAGACATATAAGTCTCTTATGGAGCTAGAGGGATATGGTTCAGAAATTATGTGTAGGGATTTTTCCTTCACTCTAAAGGATGCAGCGCGTACATGGTTTCGAGGCTAAAACCTTAATCTATCGGATCCTTCTCCCAATTATCGAAGGTCTTCCTCTCTCAGTTCATGGGAAGCATCCGCACCAAAAAGCCGGCATCTCATTTAATGGATCTAAAGCAACAACATGGGGAGATAATTAAGGAGTTCACAATTCGGTTCATTGTAGAAGCCGTCCAAATTGAAGGTTATACTGAAGACAAAGGCCTCACCGCCCTTATAGCCGGAATTACAAGCGAAAAATTCCGGTTTGCCCTAGACAAAAACCCTCTTAAAACCATGATGGAATTTTAAGCCAAGGCTCAAAAATACATCAATGCGGAAGAAGTCACTTTGGCACGTCACGATATACAGGGCAAGAAGCATAAGTCTGAGGAAATCTCTCCTCTTGATAAGAAATACCGGAACGATCGACGGGACCGTTCCCCTAAGTAGCCCTACTCTGGTAAATATCATAATTATACACCTCTTAACCAATCTCCTAAGAAAGTAGAAATGGAGATCAAGCACAAACCTTATGTGAAGTGGCCTCCAAGGATCAAGTCTGATCCTGAAAAAAGAGACAAGAGGAAGTTCTGCTATTTTCACAAAGATCATGGGCATAACACCCAAGATTGTATGTCATTAAAAGATCACATTGAAGCTCTAATTCGGAAGGGTCATCTCCGGGATTACATTGTGTGATAGGGTCGGTCACCTAAAAGAACGGAAGCCCCATCACAAAGGAAAAAGTCACCTCAACATCATTGTTGAGCTCTTCATTGTGCATATTCTAACCCCAATTCATCACTCATTATGCATGGTTTTCATGATTTAAAGGCTAATCTAATGCATAGTTTTGTGGTTGTAGGAATAAGAGTTGCTTTGCTCAATTGATGACCAAAAGGGTACATTTAGGAACCTTGGATGAAGACCCAAGGTGGGCCAAAGAAAGAAGAAAGCAAGGAGAGAGAAGAGAGAAGAAAGAAAGAAGAAAACAATGCAGAAAATTGGGCTAGACCGGTCAAGACCGGTCGGCCAGGAGACCCACGACCGGTCAAGACCGGTCGGCCATGGGTAGAAAGTCTTCACATGTTGCTGGACTGTCATCCAGACAGGCTAGACCGGTCTTGACCAGTCGGCCAGCCCTGTCCGACCGGTCTTGACCGGTCGGCCATGAAAATTCTGAGTTGCAGATTGCAGACAGCAGGCCATTCCCGTTTCTGACTTTTCAGACCAGTTTTATGGGCCCATATTAATGATATTTGGAAATCCAATACATCCATGTCGAAGAGGAGCTCGACGCCGAACTAACCCAAGTGGTTTCGTGTCAATCGGAGCTACGGATTGATTGTGGTGGCCTAAAACAATACGAACTATCTAGAAAGTTCCAGATTCTGCCTATTCCACTCTGGGCCGGTCCAGGTGGCCCATCATTGATGATATGAAGAATCTACTTTGACCATCTTTTAGACCACATCCATATATGAATAACCACAAAGTTTCAGATCAAAAGAATGTGTGGTTTGATCGTACCGGTTGAAGAAAAATGGACCATCCAGAAAGATCCAACTGCGCAGAGTTTATAAAAGCCCTAAGTGTTCTAATTTTCGGACCACATTATGGGATTGTTTTGGACAATCTAATCCTTCTATCATGTAGAGGAGGAAGTTTTCTACCAATTTTCAAAATTTGGGATCAATCCGACATCTGTACACTCCGGACCGTTGAAAGCAAGATGACTGGTTCTGAAGGTACCCGAAGTGCGCGATTTTGAGAGGCAGGTCGGTGATATGATTGGTGGGCCCATTCAGAAGATAATATTGGAAATATAAATCATCTATGAGGAAGATCACATTACAAGGAAGCTACAAATCAAATTTGAAGGCAATCCGACCATTGGTTAAGCCATACCAAGCGAAACAAATTCTGCTATGTTGCTGTACTATTGCTGCACTATAAAAGGAGGTGCTCTCTTCTATTCCAGGGCAACCAAGGACGTGGGGAGCAAGGAGTTCAAGTCATAGGAGGCTTCCTAGCCTCCTCCAGCTAACTTTTCTTCCTTTTCTTAGTTATAGTTTTATTTTTAATATGCTTTTCATTAGCTAATCTCTTAGCTAGAGCTAAGAGGTGAACCTTATAGTTTTCTTAGATTGTTTAATTCATTTTATTGGTTTTAAAGTTGGAATTCATGATTATGAACTATGGTTTGAAGTTTATACAAGCTTTAAGTAGTTTTTCTTAGTCTTATGATGACTCATGGATGTTTGGGAGAATTACTTAAATTCTTAATTGGTTTGCATCAGTCTAGACCTGTATGATCCGAGAAATTGGAGTGCGCTTTAGTACTATGATCTTCATGTGGGGACTTCCTACCAAAGTTCTACTTTTTTGAATTTCTGTAATATGTATGGATTGTGCATGTGATTTGAATCAAGTTCAAATCATGATCTAGACTTGTCTTGTGACAGGACTTGAGGATGGTTATGATTGTGAACTGAACCTTTTGGAATGGGGAATGACCTATGCAATTGAGCATGCTCAGCTCAGCCTACATTGAGTGAATCCTATGCATTGAACTTACATATGACAGATTGTTTGGTTTAACAACTCTATCATCCGACTAGATAAATCTTAATATCGATTCTAGTTGAGAAAGTGAGAAACCATAGCGAATTATGCATCTAAGGAGAGCTATAAGTGGATCCTTGATGCTCTAGTTATCTTTTCATTATCAGATTTTCTATTTTATGTTAAAAATCAATTTCAAAAACCTCTTTGATTCTAGTTATTAGGATAGTTTGAATTGTTTACTTCCTTCCCTGTGGATCGACCTCGGTCTTACAGAGATTATTACTACATCGCAACCCTACACTTGGGGAAGCGAACAATCATCCTTCGCAAGAAGGTGTTGAACCCACTGGTGAGATCCGGACCATTGCTGGAGGTCCAGCTTGTGGGGGAGATTCTCAAGCGTCAAGAAAAGCATATGCTCGCAAGGCGTCTTAGAAGCCCCAACATATTTATTGGCTGGAAAAATCATCGATACATCAAATCTTAGCCATCATCTAATCTCTTTTTCTCTTGAAGATGCTGAAGGGATTCATTTCCCTCATGAGGACTCCATCGTGGTCGCGTTAAAGGTATCAAATTATTTAACTCATAGTATTATGTTGGATACAGGTAGCTCTGCTGATGTTCTTTACTTGGAAGCTTTCAATAAAATGACACTCGCCAGAAGTCTACTCAAACCAGTCTCCACTCCCCTCGTCGGCTTCAGGGGCGAAGTTGTAACACCGGAAGGAAGCATCGACCTTCCAGTCACCTTTGGAGAAAGTCCAACCAAAACCACAGTCTTCGTTAATTTTCTCGTGGTGGATCGAAGATCAGCGTACAACACTATTTTGGGTCGACCTTCGCTCACTAAGATAGGAGCAGCTTTACACGCCTTGTACCTATGCATCAAATTCCCTACTCCAAATGGAGTCGGGGTTGTACGAGAAAATCAGAAGGAAGCTCGAGCATGCTACGAAATCGCCGTACAAGATCGAAAGAAAGCCCAAGTAGCCCCTATTATGACGATTACATGAGACCCATCGGATCTCTCGATGGCTACAACGTTGGACCCAAGAGAGAATGCTCTTCAATCAGGTACCCTGGGGGAAGAGACAGTCGAAATCCACTTATCCAAAAATAATTCGTCCAAGAAGGTTTACATTGGATCTTCTTTGAGCAATGTCTTTCGTGAAAATCTGATTCATTTTCTCACCGAATATCAAGATGTATTTGCTTGGTCTCATAGTGACATGCCAGGTATCGACCCCAACGTCATAGTCCATCGCTTGAATGTTGATCCCAAGCATAAACCTATTCATTAGCGTCGACGAGCGTTCATCGCAGAAAGGTAAATGGTGATTAAAACTGAGGTCGAAAAGTTATTGACCGTCAATTTCATTGAGAAATTTGACTACCCAGAATGGGTCGCGAACGTGGTCCTTGTTCGAAAAACTAATGGTAAGTGGAGAATGTGAGTGGACTACTCTGATATGAACAAAGCATGCCCAAAGGATAGTTTACCGACTCCTCGAATCGACCAATTGGTTGATTTAACAGCGGGGCATGCCCTGCTTAGTTTTATGGACACCTACTCTGGTTACAACCAAATCATGATGTATCTGCCCGATAGTCAACACACTACCTTTATCACTGACCGCGGCCTGTATTGCTATAAGGTAATGCCTTTTGGTCTCAAGAATACAGGAGCCACCTATCAATGTTTGGTCAATAAAATGTTCACTACGCAAATCGGTAAGAATATGGAAGCTTATGTCGACGACATGCATGTGAAAAGCGTCGCAGCCAAGAAGCCTTCAACCTGATGAGGAAGTATAGATTGAAGTTAAATCCAGAAAAATGTGCTTTCAGGGTCTCCGTCGGAAAATTTCTTGGGTTTATGGTTGTCCAATGAGGAATCGAGGCGAATCCCAAAAAATAAAAGCCTTGATCGAAATGAAGTCTCCGTCCACTCTCAAAGATGTCTAACGATTGGCTGGTCGCATTGCATCATTGAACATGTTTATTTCGCTTGCCTCTGATAAGTGCCTTCCTTTCTTTAAGCTTCTTCGAGCTACCACAAAAATCGACTAGGTGTGGACTCAATAATGCGAAGAAGCATTTCAATAATTGAAGCAATATATGAGCACGCCCCCTATCTTATCAAAACATGTTTTACACGAACAACTCCTTTATTTATCTGTCTTCTACGGTCGTTAGCGCCGCATTAATAAGAGAAGATTCTGGGATACAAAGGCCCATTTATTATATTAGTCGAGCGATAGTGGACGCCGAAACTCGATATTTTGATATGGATAAATTAGCTCTCGCCTTAATGATTGCTGCTCGAAAACTGTGACCATATTTTCGAGCCCACTCTATATTGGTACCTACGAATCATCCATTACAACAAGTACTTCAAAAACCTGAGGTTTCAGGGCGATTAACTAAATGGGCAATTGAGATTAATGAACACGATATTTCGTTTTGTCCAAGAACCGCCACTAAGGGTCAAGCCGTGGCTGATTTCATTGCTGAATTCATGTATTCTTCCTCCAGCGATGACCCTGCAACCAGCGACTAGACCCCCTGGTCGCTCTTTGTGAATGGGTCTTCACCGCCACCGGTAGCGGAGCCGGCTTAATCTTAATTTCTCCTGATGGGTCGCATTTTCAATATGCTTTACGATTTGACACTCATGTCTCTAACAATGAAGCAGAATATGAGGCTTTGATCGTCGGCCTCGAACTAGCGAATGTGCTCGCGATACAGAGTTTACTTATTTATAGTGACTCTTAACTCATAGTCAATCAAGTGCTCGGCGAATTCGAGGTGAAAGAAGAGCGGATGACTTTATACAAATCTCGAGTACTTATCCTACTTGCAAAACTAAGCACATACGAAATAATTCACATCCCTCGCGAGAAGAATAAGCTCGCAGATTCCCTGGCAAAGCTAGCATCTGCACCAGAGTCTGATTTAGCGCGATCTATTTCTATCGAGCATCTTCATGCTCTGAGTATTAGTCAAATGGCCCCAGAGCAAGTAGTCACAGTGCATTCCTCCCCATGCTGGATGGACCCCATCGTCCTTTACCTCAAAGACGAATAACTCCCAAATGATAAAAAATCTGCACGACAAAGTGTTCATCCAGAAGAGGCGCATCGTGTTCTTGATGAAATACACCAGGGGACATGCGGTAACCATCATAAGGGACCATCTTTAGCATATAAAGAAATGAGATAAGGGTACTACTGGCCCACCATGAAGGCGGACGCAATCAAATTTTCCAAAAAATGTGACAAGTGCCAGCGAGATTCTCCAATACCCCATGTACCATCTGAGCAGATAAGGCCAATGGACGGCCCTTGGCCCTTCGCCCAATGGGGGAGTCGATATCATCAGACCATTGCCCACCGGGAAAGGTCAGAACAGGTTTGCAATTGTAGCAGTCGATTATTTTTCCAAATGGGTCGAGGCAGAACCATTAACCACAATCACCAAAAGCAGATTACTAGGTTCATGTGGAGAAACATCATATGCCATTATGGGTTCCCCCACACTATAATCATCGACAACGGAAAGCATTTCGACAACGCCGCGTTCTCGGAGTTTTGCGAAAAATGGAAGATACGAAGTATTCGTACCTCCCCGTATCATTTCTAAGCTAATGGACAAGTTGAAGCAATCAATAAGATCATCAAACATCATCTAAAGACCAAACTCGATGAATGTAAAGGCATGTGGCTAGAGCTCCTACCTGAAGTCTTATGGGCCTATAGAACTACAACTCGCACGTCAATCGGAGAAACTCATTTCTTTTTGGCTTTCGGCACCAACGCAGTTGTCCTCGTCGAAGTCCAAATACCCTCATATCAAATCGAGTGGTATGACTCCACGAGTAATCAAGAAGGTCTGAGGTTTCATCTCGACCTCTTGGAAGAAAGAAGGGACGCATCTCAACTCCGAGCAGCAGCTTACCAACAATGTATAGCCCGCTATCGTAACGCAAAAGTCCGACCCAGAGCTTTCCAGCTCGGCGATTTGGTCCTTGGACAAAATCTCGGAACGCCTGCTCGCTCATTGGATCCGAATTGGAAGGCCCTTACCGAGTTATCAAAATTGTGCAACCAGATACATATTATCTTGAAGATATGCAAGGAAGACCCCTACGTCGCCCTTGGCATGTAGAGCATCTACTCCGATATTTTCCTTAACCCGATGTAAATCCGAACAATATTCAAATAAAGATGGATTTTCTTTTGGTCGCTACTCCATTAGTTGGACTCGAATAGCCCCGAAGGGAATATATGCATTCCCTTGGCCAAATCCTCTGCTTTCGGCAGAGTCAAAGCCTCAATCAATAGATCAGTCTATCTCTACGTGGACATGGTCACCAAGACCCCCGGATTGAGCCTAACTCATTCTTTCATGAGTTAAGTACTCAGGCATTCAACATACGACCAACAGAAAAAAAGAAGAGAAGGAGAAACAATATGCGAGCCATAGTATCAAAAAGATTTCATTGAGTAAAATATTCAGATTGTTTATAAAAGAAGAACGGATTTTTTTACATAAGGTAGAAAGAGAGAAGAAAGGAGATGATCATTCTTGCATATCACTTGAAGGAGGAGCGTTACTCTCAACCTCAGGGCTCACTTCCGAGACCCCTCCAGCTTGTGTAACCTCAGTGACCTCGTTCTCAACGGCTGCCCTCTCCTCTATAGCAATGATAACCGCGACCTTCTCGAACTCTCCCATATCAAATGATGGAGACATCCGATGCACCACTCGTAGTGCGAAGTCGCGACCAGCAATGTACGATTCATATCGTTCATCGTCGTACAGCTGCGAGGTACGGAACTCCATGATAGCACGGGGCCCCTCTTCGGACATCATCTTAACAAAGGCCACTCTCTCCTCCTCCCAATGAATAGAGTCGTCTTTGAGATGCGCAAGGGTGGATCGTTCTTTCTCCAGATTGTCGCTGACTTCTTTTAGTCGCAACCTACTCTCAACGAGCTGCTCCTCCAGAGAGATTTTATCTTGGCGAAAGATCTCTCTCTCTCTATCTCTCTCTCTCTCTCCTCTCTCTTTCTCTATCTTCTCCTTCATCTCCTCGTGCCTGGCGAAGTTTGTGTCTAAGGCCTGACACCTGTCGGTCAGGACTTGGATCTTTTCAATGAGAATTTTCCTCTCCTCAGTCATCTTCGCGATTAAGGTCTCGCGAGATTTTATGACTTGGTCCCTCCCTTGGATCGCCTTCTCTAGGGCAACCATCTTCCCCTCAACCTCATCTATAATACGGCGAGCGGCGAGGATGTCACGCCTCGTCCGTACAATGAGATCCAATCCCTGTTCAAGGAGAAGAAGGATTATCAGAGATGTTCACTTGAAAACCAACAAAGAAAGCAAGAAACAAGTTAAAATCGGAGTATTTTTACCTGGACCATCCTCACTCCTGCGTCCAGAGAGAGGTCTTCAGGACTTGGTTTGGGGAGAGTACCGAAGGTCTAGGGGGAGATGTTGTCGAAGAGGAATTTGCAGATTGGGTGCAGATGGCTTGGAACGGTACACGTCCCAACTCCGGAAGGCTGGGCTACGACTAGCCCAACAGGGCTCGCATCTTGAGCAACAGGTTGCTCGCGAGCAGGAATCAACTCGCGAGCACCTTCAAGCTCACGAGGTTCTTCAGTCAGGGGGTAACTTGACCCCGCCCCATCGTTCCTTGGGAATTATCAACAACATTGATGACCAGTGGTTCAGGAGGAACCACTGGAGCAGTTGCCGCAGTGTCAGGGAGAGGCTCACACGGCTGTGGGTTTTCGGTAGGCTCACCTGACCGATTAGACGGGTGAGATGGACCGGCAGACGTCTTCTTTTGTCTCTTCGAGCCGGTGCCCTTTAGGAGAGGCAGCAATCCCCTCTTCTCTCCCACATTCGCCATGGCAGCCTCCTCTCGGGAAATCAACCCAACAGCAGCGAATCGAGAGGGTGATAGACAGGTCTTGATATCCCTATCACGAGCTGATAACTTGTAAAATTTTACAATCTTCTCGTTGATTCCACCCTTCAAGCTCGGTTTCCCCTCGGTCGGAATACCTGTGAATACGAGTAGAGGTCAGATAAATGAAAGTTCAAAATCTGTTTATAAAGCGGGTCAGAGTGAAGTTTCACCCACCTTCGCCGAAGAAGGGGCTCACATTATGTAACGCTCGAATTAACCGTAATTATTTTAAAATTTTCTGAAATTTATTTCTATTTTTTTATATTAAATACTGGCCATTGATATTAAAATTCAAATAACGGGACATCCGTAGGAGATCATATGGAGTACCCTTTATTAAAGTTGCTTAGAATGACCTCATTAACAATGTAGAAGAGTTAGATTTCATTAAACTCAAATATTTACAAAAATTACAAAAATGCCATTAGTTAAACTTAAGTTAACTGACCATTTTTAAGTACGCATGTTTCAAGCGATCATTAAAACGCAAACCCCGAACTTTAGCATTTGGACACATTTTAACCGTACACGTCGAATTTCAGCTCTCCAATCATCCTACAAATGCCCTAACCAAAAAATGGATCATAAGTGGGCCACCCGATCTCGGATTTGTCCCAATTTTTGTGTCAACGCCTAAAATTTCATGGCTCACATCCTGGATGGAGTGGATTTAATATACACATCACAGTGGGACCCACCGTGGGATCTTCCAATCCGGGAAACCTCTTCGCAAATGATCTTAGGAAAGCTTCTAGAGGATCCTAAAGATCCTTTCTAGCTAACCAACGCGAAGAATCACCTCAAAAACGGAAGTCTCTCCCAACTTGTGTAGGAATTCTCTAGAACCTCCTCTTATGCTAAAACCCTATCAAACGGCTGTGGACCCTCAGTTTGTGGACCCTACCTGCCTCATTGGACCCATCTAAACCCACCCTAGGTGTCTGATTGTCAGATAAACCACCCGTTTAAAATTTTCTAATTTTAAACTCATTATTTCCTATTTTCTTCTCGTGGACCGTTCATCACTTAGTGGGCCTCATTCCAAAATCCATCATGACCATTTTCTAGCCCATACTTGACTTAACAAACATGTGGAATCTCTCCTCAAACCATGTTGTGTACACTTTCTAAAACGGCTCGAAAGATGATGTATTTCTACTTTAAACCGCAACCGTTCTTCCGAAGATGGTGTGGCTTCCTTAACCCTAATTCCGACCCTACCTCTATATATAGGGCCTCTTTTAGCCAGAGGTGACCCCCACCCACGAATTTGAGAGAGAGAGAGAGAAAGAGAAAGAAAGAGAGAGAAAGTGAGAGAGAGAGAGAGAGGTAAGTGAGAGGAATGCCATCTTGCTATTATTTCATCATCTTATATCTCTAACAAGCCGAAGATCATAAGGTGAGAACTCCTTTAAGATTAGGTTAATAATCTCATATTTTGTAGGTTGATAATTCTTATATGTTTTTGTTTACATGTGTCTCTTTGTTATTTCCTTAGTTAGCTATATATGAATGCTTTTAAATACTTTTTCCATCTCATGGTGATGAGGACATTCATTGGCCTTAGAGAACTAATAAGGAATAGAATTATGTTTGTTGCACATATGAGATTTGTGTAACCATCTTTAAAGGGACCACCTTTCCTTCCATATTGTATAAAGAATAGTTATGATTGTCTAATGAAGATTCTTATATTGTTGTATTCCTTTTATATATATGGATGGACCCTGATCTGTGGTGATGAATATCGGAACACCCGGTTAAGAGGTTACCCTAACCTGAGACGATGCTTTTAGCTTGTCCGCTTAAGTGGCCACCCTGATCTGTGGTGGTGGTATCAAGATCGCCCGATTAAGTGGTTGTTAAATCCATTTATTATTATTATTATTATTATTATATTTACTATTATTATTATTATTCCTAAAGTTGTTAAGGATCTCCATAAGACTATAGTTGAGTATGGTTGTTATGAAGCTTAGTAGTACGGGCCACCATCCTGGGATGTGATGCGTCAGTTACGACTATTTTGATGAGTGATGAACCATAAGGAAGGATGTGGTGGTACCAAAGGTTGGTTAGACGTTAAGTGGCTTGGTGTAAATTGGTAATAATAATAAAGAATGGCTAACTCATGCATGCACGTGGCTCCATGTGGGTGTATGGAATTGAGAATAGGCTAGAGCGTCCTACTTCTCCCATACACTGTCACGTGTAGAATTGGTCTATGAGCGTCCCGTTTCTCACGTGGTCAGGCAAAATTATGGGCTTGCGTGTCCCAAAACCCCTGGCGGCAAGTCTAAGGATTCCTACGCTGGGTCATGCATTATCATGCATTGCATTAAGAAAGAGTAATGGATGTTTTGTTATGATTTTCATGTGATTATTATTTCTAACCTTAAAGTAGTTCTTCACTATGCCACTTTTGACGGTGTTTTGTGGAAATAATTTAGAACATGTAGGTAACGATTCTCAGGAGCCCGAGCCTCAAGGAGACGATTATGATGGCTCGTGGGAGCAGATGGTGGAAGACGAGACCACATAGTCATTCATAGTTCTAGCATTTATTTAGTATTTGAAATTGTAATAAGTCCCAATGGGAGGACGTAGTTATGAACATGGTCTTTGATTGAATGATGGTTACATGGTTTGATGATTTAGTTTAGTTAATGAAATAATATATAAGTTTGGTTTCACCGTCTTGCTCATGGTTTTTCAAATAGTATGAAATGTGCATGTTTGTGTAAAAATTATGTAAGGGGTATAACCCTCACACATTCCAAATAACCTTAAAAATTTGGCCGTCGTGATGTACACAGGAGCCGAAATCTTGGGGTGTGTGAAAATTATGTAAGGGGTATAACCCTCACACTTAGGTTCCTTGAAATTTACTAGGGTAGTCGTGAAACTTAGAAATCTCAACATTTTAGGATTTTTGGAAAGAATTTCCTTTTTCTTTTTTAAAAATATTTGGGGCTCTCATCTATTTCCCATATTTGAATCATTGATTCAGTGAATCTTGTGAATTTTCTCCATAAATAATTTGAAGTAACTATTTTAATTCTAATTATTTCAATTAGGGCAGATTTCTAGACGCATCTGTAATTCCGACATTAGAAAACTTATTTTCAGATTCATAAAATTTTATCAATTTTCCTGAAGATTTCTAACTCAGTCCCCAGTATCCGTATAAAATTTTAGATCAATCCGATGTGTAATTAAATCAGGAAAATTCTGACAATAGCACATATGTTGCGTAAAAGTCTGCTGATCTGTTACGTTTTTCAGACTTGTTGGGGTCAGAACTAGACTTTATCATGAGATTTTTATTCCTAGAAAATTTTGAGGTATTCACCACCTAATCATCTATCTACCGTCCAAATTTCAGAGGAAAAGGACTTCCGGTTTGAGAGAAAAAAAGCCGAGAGCGCGATCAAGTCCTGGGTATCAGATTCCCAAACTACGAGCTAGGTGAACCTCTAACTCTAACTTTCTGATTTGAGTTCATTGGTTTTCACCTTAGAAGTGCCCTCTAACCTATAGAACACTTATTTTCAGCTTGATGGCCCCTAAGAGGAAATCTTCAAGAAACGTTTCCGCGGCCTCACCCCAGCCTGAGTCACCAGCCATGGCTAACACTGTGAGTCCACCAATCCACCAATGACTTCAGTGGGAGGAAACTCCAATGCTCTACAACCTTGGGAAGCTATGTTAGGCGCACTTGATCGTCTCACCGGTATCATTTAACAATAATAGGCCCAACAGCATGAGCAACAAACCCGACACCAGGCCACCCTCGAACAACTGATAACGATCGTGACCCCTGGCCAAACTCCGATTCCAACCTCTACTCAAACCGCACCTCCGCCTCCAGTGGAAACTCAGACAACCACACCAACACCCCAAAATCAACCTGAAATATTTCAAGTACCCCTAGCACCTAGACAGGCTCCCCTGCCAAATCAACCTCGATTCATGCTTCCTCAAGAAACTATCCTGATTAAGAAATTCCTGAAGCTACATCCTAAGAAGTTCCATGGAAACCCTGACCCTACCAAGGCGGATTATTGGCTCATGCAAGTGGCTAAGGCACTGGACACCCTGGCTTGCCCCATACAACACCGAGTGACCCTAGCTGCATACTTATTAGAGGGAGCGGCCTACGTTTGGTGGTAGGCAGCAAAAAGAAGAGTCCCAGAAGGATTCCAGTGGACGTGGGACACTTTCCATGCCAAGTTCTGTGACAAGTTTTTCCCTGAAGCATATAGGAAAGAGAAGATGTCTAAATTCTGAAACTAGAGCAAGGTAACCTCACCGTAGCCTAATATGAAGACAAATTTGCTGAGTTATCAAGTTACCTACCATCAGCAGTAGAAGACCTGGACTATAAGATCCATAAGTTCCAGGAAGGCTTGAGGCCTAGTATTCGGTCAAAGATTAGCATATTAAAGCTGCGTACTTATGAAGAGATCATAGATCGAGCAATGATCGCTGAGAAAGACACTGAACGCTATATCCAGCAACGAAATCAAACAAGGCAAGTAGGCCAGAAAAGCAGAGCAATACCAAACCCACCTTCCATTCCTGACAAGAGGCCAAGACTTGCACCAACCAATCAGCAACAGAACCGGGACCCCTTCAACTGTCACTACTGCGGAAAGCTAGGACACAAGGCCATCAATTGTTTCAAGAAGGCTGCAGATAAGAAAAATGTCTCCCAGCCCAAGGGGAGTCAATCACAATAGCAGAATCAAGCACCCAGACCACCTGCAGCAGCCCGTCCTCAAATGTAAAAGAGAGAAGCACCAAATCCAAACCAAAAGCAACAAGGACGTCATTACACTATGGCTCCACCAGATAATGTGGAAGAAGACCCCCGTGCCATCGAAGGTACTATCTTTATCGGCGATGATCCAGTAGTTGTCTTATTTGATAGTGGTGCCTCCATTTCTGTTATTGCTGCATCAGTTGTAGCTCGATTAGACTTAAAACTAGAACACTTAGGTGAATCTGTGGTCATAGCAACACCTATCGGTCGAATTGTAGAACTAAGAAAGGAATGTCGAAGGTGTCCTTTAACTATTGACGGAGTCAAATTCGAAGCAAATCTAGTTGTATTGAACATGAAGAACTTGATCGTGATCTTGGGAATGGACTGGCTCTCTAAGCACCGGGTGAATTTGGATTGCCATGACAAGACCATATCATTGTCTCTCCCGAGCCACGACTCGGTAGTGTTCCAAGGTAAGAAGAGGAAGGAAGTAATCGAACGCTTGATGTGCGTCGGAGAATCGGTTGAGCTATCTGTCGACCAAATCCCCATAGTACCTGAATTCCCTGAAGTATTCCAAGATATTCTTGGTCTACCCTCGAAGCGTGAAGTAGATTTCGCCATTGATCTCGTGCCTGATACAGCACCTATAGCATTGGCAATGTACCGTATGGCTCTTGTAGAATTGTAAGAATTGAAGAAACAATTAGAAGAACTCCTAGAGCAAGGATTTATTCGCCCCAGCGTATCTCCCTGGGCTGCGCCTGTCCTCTTTGTACGGAAAAAGGATGGTTCGCTTCGCCTGTGTATTGATTATAGAAAGTTGAACCAAGCCACTATTAAGAACAAGTATCCTCTTCCACGCATAGATGATCTTTTCGACCAGTTAAGAGGAGCCCAGTTCTTTTCGAAGATTGATTTAAGGTCCGGGTACCATCAGCTAAGAGTGAGAGATGCAGATATTTCCAAAACGGCATTCAGAACGAGGTATGGACATTATGAGTTTGTTGTCATGCCCTTCGGACTGACAAATGCCCTAGCAGTATTCATGGACCTTATGAACCGTGTATTCAAGCCCTACCTAGATAAATTCGTTATTGTTTTCATCGATGATATCCTCATATACTCGAAGAGTAAGGAAGAGCACGCCGAGCATCTAAGAATAGCTCTGCAGACACTGAAGGACAACCAATTGTATGCTAAGTTAAAAAAATGTGATTTCTGGGAAGAAGAAGTGAAGTTCATTGGTCATGTAGTCACTCGCGATGGGATAGCAGTCGACCAGTCCAAAGTTGAGGCGATCCGCCAATGGATCCAACCTACCTCAGTCACCGAAGTGCGCAGTTTCCTAGGGCTTGCAGGATACTATCGTTGTTTCATCAAAGAATTCTCAAAGATTGCTCGCCCCTTGACCGAGTTAACTAGGAAGAATACTCGCTTTGTCTGGAGCACAAAGACAGAAGAAGCTTTCCAAAGGCTGAAAGAATTGTTAACAACAGCCCCAGTTCTAGTATTGCCGAAGGAGTAAAATTTGTGGTCCATACCGATGCCTCACGAGCAGGCCTGGGTTGTGTATTGATGCAGGCAGATAAGGTAATAGCTTACGCCTCTCGCCAATTGAGACCACACGAGCAGAACTATCCCACACATGACCTAGAATTAGCAGCGGTGATCTTTGCCTTGAAGATTTGGAGACTTATTTGTAAGGGGAGCAATTCAAGTTAAACATCGACCATAAGAGCCTGAAGTACTTATTTTAGCAGAAAGATCTGAATATGCGTCAACGAAGGTGGATGGAGACACTTAAGGATTTTCAGATAGAGTTGCGGTACAAGCCTGGGAAAGCTAATGCAGTGGCTGATGCCCTTAGTAGGAAGAAGGTACATGAGACAACAATGTCTTGCATCCTCAAAAAGTGGGAAATGGTAAATTTTATAAAAGATTTTGATGTAAAATTAAACATTGGGAGGCAAGTAGTGCAAGTGAATAATATTGTAGTAGAACCGACATTGATGCGTAAAATCATTGATGCTCAGAACCAAGACGACGAATTGCAGGAAATAATGACAAAATTTTTGGCCGATGAAAGAAATGTAGATTGGCGAATTGGATCAGATAGAGGCATACGTTTTCACGACCGCCTATGTGTGCCAAATAAACTAAGTTTGAAGAAGGAAGTGATGGACGAAGCACATCGCTCGAAGTTAACGATTCACCCGGGGAGCACGAAGATGTATCAGGACATGAAGAGGCAGTACTGGTGGAACAACATGAAGCGAGAGATCGCAGAATACGTATCTAAGTGCCTCACGTGTCAACAGGTAAAAGCCGAGCACAAAAAGCCAGGAGGATTGTTGAAACAACCGGAGATCCCTACGTGGAAGTGGGAGCACATTACTATGGACTTCATCACGGGTTTATCCAAATCAAGAAAGAATCATGACGCCATTTGGGTGATAGTAGATCGCATCACCAAATCAGCTCACTTTGTCGCGACCCGAGTATCGGCGAAGGTATCAGAATCGGCGGAGTTGTATGTGAAAGAAGTTGTACGTTTACACGGGGTACCGGTATCGATTATATCAGATAGAGATTCACGCTATACATCATCATTATGGTCAAAGATGCAACAAGCTATGGGAACGTCGCTCAAGTATAGTACGGCTTATCACCCACAGACGGATGGTCAGACAGAACGTGTGAACCAGATCCTGGAAGATATGTTGCGAGCATGTATGTTGGACTTTAAGGGAAGTTGGGAAGATTACCTACCTCTATCAGAGTTTGCTTATAACAATAGCTTTCAGGCAAGTATAGGTATGGCACCATTTGAAGCACTGTATGGCCGTCCTTGTCGCACGCCTCAATGTTGGGCCCAAGTAGGAGATCGAAGCTTGATTAGGCTGGAAATTGTTCAAATTACCTCAGAAAATATTAACATCATTCGGAAGCGCCTAAAAGTTGCTTAAAGCAGGCAAAAGAGTTATACAGATAATCGGCGACGGGATCTGGAGTTCCAAGAAGGGGATCATGTATTTTTAAAGATATCGCCTATGAAAGGAATGCTGAGGTTCGGACAGAAGGGAAAGTTAGCTCCGCGTTTCATCGGACCATTTCAGATTCTCCAATGAGTTAGTGAAGTAGCCTATCATCTGGCCTTGCCCCGGAGCTAGCAAACGTCCATAACGTTTTTCACGTATCGATGTTGAGGAAGTACAACAGAGACGACGCTCACGTGATCGAATGGGAAAAGATCGAGTACGTAGTGACGGGTTATACATCAAAGAACCACTGCGCATTGTGGACCGAAAAGATCACGTACTGCGAAGGAAAGTCATTCCACTAGTAAAAGTTGTATGGTCGTTTCACGGAGAAGAAGAAGCAACCTGAGAGACCGAGGAAGAAATGAAGAAAGCTTATCCACACCTTTTCGTCGTACATTCAGGTAACTTCGAGGACGAAGTTTAGTTTTAAGGTGGGGGGAGTTGTAATGCCCCGAATTTACCGTAATTATTTTAAAATTTTCTGAAATTGATTTCTATTTTTTTGTATTAAATACCGGCCATTGATATTAAAATTCAAATAACGGGACATCCGTAGGAGATCATATGGAGTACCCTTTATTAAAGTTTCTTAGAATGACCTCATTAACAATGTAGAAGAATTAGATTTCGTTAAACTCGAATATTTACAAAAATTACAAAAATGCCATTAGTTAAACTTAAGTTAACTGACCATTTTTAAGTACGCATGTTTCTAGCGATCATTAAAACGCAAAACCCCGGACTTTAGCATTTGGACACATTTTAACCATACACGTCGAATTTCAGCTCTCCAATTATCCAACAAATGCCCTAATCAGAAAATGGATCATAAGTGGGCCACCCGATCTCGGATTTGTCCCAATTTTTGTGTCAACGCCTAAAATCTCATAGCTCACATGCTGGATGGAGTGGATTTAATATATACATCACAGTGGGACCCACCGTGGCCAAAACCACTGACCGGCCCGCGACTAGCCCACGTCAGGCCCGGTATAAGATTTTTGCAGCATATTCCACTGCCACTGCTGCCCATTGCACGGTCCATTACGTGGACCTCGATTCAAAAATCCAAGCCGTCCATCTTCTTCTTTATCCTCCAAAACCCCTTCCTACCAAGTTTCATCTCATCCCATCGCAAATCGAACCCGATCTGATCTTCCCTTCCAACCGTTGGAAACTTGGATCTTCCAATCCGGGAAATCTCTTCGCATGGGATCTTAAAAAAGCTTCTAAAGGATCCTAATGATCCTTTCTAGCTAACCAACGCAGAGAATCACCTCAAAAATGGAAGTTTCTCCCAACTTCTGTAGGAATTCTCTAGAACCTCCTCTTGAGCTAAAACCCTATCAAACGGCTGTGGACCCTCAGTTTGTGGATCCTACCTGCCTCATTGGACCCATCTAAACCCACCCTAGGTGTCTGATTGTCAGATAAACCACCCGTTTAAAAGTTTCTAATTTTAAACTCATTATTTCCCATTTTCTTCTCGTGGGCCGTTCATCACTTAGTGGGCCTCATTCCAAAATCCGTCATGACCATTTTCTAGCCCATACTTGACTTAACAAACATGTGGAATCTCTCCTCAAACCATGTTGTGTACACTTTCCAAAACGGCTCGAAAGATGATGTATTTCTACTTTAAACCGCAACCGTTCATCCGAAGATGGTGTGGCTTCCTTAACCCTAATTCCGACCCTACCTCTATATATAGGGCCTCTCTTAGCCAGAGGTGACCCCCACCCAAGAATTTGAGAGAGAGAGAGAGAGAAAGAGAAAGAAAGAGAGAGAAAGTGAGAGAGAGAGAGAGAGGTAAGTGAGAGGAATGCCATCTTGCTATTATTTCATCATCTTATATCTCTAACAAGCCGAAGATCATAAGGTGAGAACTCCTTTAAGATTAGGTTAATAATCTCATATTTTGTAGGTTGATAATTCTTATATGTTTTTGTTTACATGTGTCTCTTTGTTATTTCCTTAGTTAGCTATATATGAATGCTTTTAAATACTTTTTCCATCTCATGGTGATGAGGACATTCATTGGACTTAGAGAACTAATAAGGAATAGAATTATGTTTGTTGCACGTATGAGATTTGTGTAACCATCTTTAAAGGGACCACCTTTCCTTCCATATTGTGTAAAGAATAGTTATGATTGTCTAATGGAGATTCTTATATTGTTATATTCCTTTTATATATATGGATGGACCCTGATTTGTGGTAATGAATATCGGAACACCCGGTTAAGAGGTTGCCCTAACCTGAGACGATGCTTTTATCTTGTCCGCTTAAGTGGCCACCCTGTCTGTGGTGGTGGTATCAAGATCGCCCGATTAAGTGGTTGTTAAATCCATTTATTACTATTATTATTATTATATTTACTATTATTATTATTATTCCTAAAGTTGTTAAGGATCTCCATAAGACTATAGTTGAGTATGGTTGTTATGAAGCTTAGTAGTACGGGCCGCCATCCTGAGATGTGATGCGTCGGTTATGACTATTTTGATGAGTGATGAACCATAAGGAAGGATGTGGTGGTACCAAAGGTTGGTTAGACGTTAAGTGGCTTGGTGTAAATTGATAATAATAATAAAGAATGGCTAACTCATGCATGCACGTGGCTCCATGTGGGTGTATGGAATTGAGAATAGGCTAAAGCGTCCGACTTCTCCCATACACTGTCACGTGTAGAATTGGGCTATGAGCGTCCCGTTTCTCACGTGGTCGGGCAAAATTATGGGCTCGCATGTCCCAAAACCCCTGGCGGCATGTCTAAGGATTCCTACGCTGGGTCATGCATTATCATGCATTGCATTAAGAAAGAGTAATGGATGTTTTGTTATGATTTTCATGTGATTATTATTTCTAACCTTAAAGTAGTTCTTCACTATGCCGCTTTTGACGGTGTTTTGTGGAAATAATTTAGAACATGTAGGTAACGATCCTCAGGAGCCCGAGCCTCAAGGAGACGATTATGATGGCTCGTGGGAGCAGATGGTGGAAGACGAGACCGCATAGTCATTCATAGTTCTAGCATTTATTTAGTATTTGAAATTGTAATAAGTCCCAATGGGAGGACGTAGTTATGAACATGGTCTTTGATTGAATGATGGTTACATGGTTTGATGATTTAGTTTAGTTAATGAAATAATATATAAGTTTGGTTTCACCGTCTTGCTCATGGTTTTCCAAATAGTATGAAATGTGCATGTTTGTATGAAAATTATGTAAGGGGTATAACCCTCACACATTCCAAATAACCTTGGAAATTTGGCCGTCGTGATGTACACGGGAGCTGAAATCTTTGGGTGTTATAAGTTGGTGGTATCAAAGCAAAATGGGACCTCTGGGCGAGAAGCCTAAATCCATATCATAATTAACTCATCTTAGGGCTTAGGTCCCAAAAGACTAGAGACTAATCATTTAGATTGAATCCTATTAATGGTATGTAATGTTACAAACTTAGAGACCCACACTTAGATTCCTTGAAATTTACTAGGGTAGTCGTGAAACTTAGAAATCTCAACATTTTAGGATTTTTGGAAAGAAATTTCCATTTTCTTTTTTAAAAATATTTGGGGCTCTCATCTATTTCCCATATTTGAATCATTGATTCATTGAATCTTGTGAATTTTCTCCATAAATAATTTGAAGTAACTATTTTATTTCTAATTATTTCAATTAGGGCAGATTTTTAGACGCATCTGTAATTCCGACATTAGAAAACTTATTTTCAAATTCATAATCCGAGAGCGCGATCAAGTCCTGGGTATCAGATTCCCAAACTACGAGCTAGGTGAACCTCTAACTCTAACTTTCTGATTTGAGTTCATTAGTTTTCACCTTAGAAGTGCCCTCTAACCTATAGAACACTTATTTTCAGCTTGATGGCCCCTAAGAGGAAATCTTCAAGAAACGTTTCCACGGCCTCACCCCAGCCTGAGTCACCACCCATGGCTAACACTGTGAGTCCTAATACTAATCCACCAAAGTAATACCAATCCACCAATGACTTCAGTGGGAGGAAACTCCAATGCTCTACAACCTTGGGAAGCTATGTTAGGCGCACTTGATCGTCTCACCGGTATCATTCAACAACAACAGGCCCAACAGCATGAGCAACAAACCCGACACCAGGCCACCCTCGAACAACTGATAACGATCGTGACCCTGGCCAAACTCCGATTCCAACCTCTACTCAAACCGCACCTCCGCCTCCAGTGGAAACTCAGACAACCACACCAACACCCCAAAATCAACTTGAAACATTTCAAGTACCCCTAGTACCTAGACAGGCTCCTTCGCAAAATCAACCTCGATTCATGCTTCCTGAAGAAACTATCCTAATTGAGAAATTCCTGAAGCTACATACTGAGAAGTTCCATGGAAACCCTGACCCTACCAAGGCGGATTATTGGCTCAAGCAAGTGGCTAAGACACTGGACACCCTGGCTTGCCCCATGCAACACCGAGTGACCCTAGCTGCATACTTATTAGAGGGAGCGGCCTATGTTTGGTGGCAGGCAGCAAAAAGAAGAGTCCCAGAAGGATTCCAGTGGACGTGGGACAATTTCCATGCCAAGTTCTGTGACAACTTTTTCCCTGAATCATATAGGAAAGAGAAGATGTCTGAATTCCTGAAACTAGAGAAAGGTAACCTCACCGTAGCCCAATATGAAGACAAATTTACTGAGTTATCAAGTTACCTACCATCAGCAGTAGAAGACCTGGACTATAAGATCCACAAGTTCCAGGATGGCTTGAGGCCTAGTATTAGGTCAAAGATGAGCATATTGAAGCTGCGTACTTATGAAGAGATCATAGATAGAGCAATGATCGCTGAGAAAGACACTGAACGCTATATCCAGCAACGAAATCAAACAAGGCAAGTAGTCCAGAAAAGCAGAGCAGTACCAAACCCACCTTCCATTCCTGACAAGAGGCCAAGACTTGCACCAACCAATCAGAAACAGAACCGGGACCCCTTCAACTGTCACTACTGCGGAAAGCTAGGACACAAGGCCATCAATTATTTCAAGAAGGTTGCAGATAAGAAAAATGTCTCCCAGCCCAAGGGGAGTCAATCACAATAGCAGAATCAAGCACCCAGACCACCTGCAGCAGCCCGTCCTCAAATGTAAAAGAGAGAAGCACCAAATCCAAACCAAAAGCAACAAGGACGTCTTTACACTATGGCTCCACCAGATAATGTGGAAGAAGACCCCCGCGCCATCGAAGGTACTATCTTTATCGGCGATGATCCAGTAGTTGTCTTATTTGATAGCGGTGCCTCCATTTCTGTTATTGCTGCATCAGTTGTAGCTCGATTAGAGTTAAAACTAGAACGCTTAGGTGAATCTGTGGTCATAGCAACACCTATCGGTCGAATTGTAAAACTAAGAAAGGAATGTCGAAGGTGTCCTTTAACTATTGACGGAGTCAAATTCGAAGCAAATTTAGTTGTATTGAACATGAAGAACTTCAACGTGATCTTGGGAATGGACTGGCTCTCTAAGCACCGGGTGAATTTGGATTGCCAGGCTAAGACCATATCATTGTCTCTCCCGAGCCACGCCCCGGTAGTGTTCCAAGGTAAGAAGAGGAAGGAAGTAATCGAACGCTTGATGTGCGTCGGAGAATCGGTTGAGCTATCTGTCGACCAAATCCCCATAGTAGCTGAATTCCCTGAAGTATTCCAAGATATTCCTGGTCTACCCCCGAAGCGTGAAGTAGATTTCGCCATTGATCTCGTGCCCGATACAGCACCTATAGCATTGGCAGTGTACTGTATGGCTCTTGTAGAATTGCAAGAATTGAAGAAACAATCAGAAGAACTCCTAGAATAAGGATTTATTCGTCCCAGCGTATCTCCCTGGGCCACACCTGTCCTCTTTGTACGGAAAAAGGATGGTTCGCTTCGCCTGTGTATTGATTATAGAAAGTTGAACCAAGCCACTATTAAGAACAAGTATCCTCTTCCACGCATAGATGATCTTTTCGACCAGTTAAGAGAAGCCCAGTTCTTTTCGAAGATTGATTTAAGGTCCGGGTACCATCAGCTAAGAGTGAGAGATGCAGATATTTCCAAAACGGCATTCAGAACGAGGTATGGACATTATGAGTTTGTTGTCATGCCCTTCGGACTGACAAATGCCCTAGCAGTATTCATGGACCTTATGAACCATGTATTCAAGCCCCACTTAGAAAAATTCGTTACTGTTTTCATTGATGATATCCTCATATACTCGAAGAGTAAGGAAGAGCACGCCGAGCATCTAAGAATAGCTCTGCAGACACTGAAGGACAACCAATTGTATGTTAAGTTAAAGAAATGTGATTTCTGGGAAGAAGAAGTGAAGTTCGTTGGTCATATAGTCACTCGCAATGGGATAGCAGTCAACCAGTCCAAAGTTGAGGTGGTCCGCCAATGGATCCAACCTACCTCAGTCACCGAAGTGCGAAGTTTCCTAGGGCTTGTAGGATACTATCGTCGTTTCATCAAAGAATTCTCAAAGATCGCTCGCCCCTTGACCGAGTTAACTAGGAAGAATACTCGCTTCGTCTGGAGCACGAAGACAGAAGAAGCTTTCCAAAGGCTGAAAGAATTGTTAACAACAGCCCCAGTTCTAGTATTGCCGAAGAAGGAGTAAAATTTGTGGTCCATACCGATGCCTCACGAGCAGGACTGGGTTGTGTATTGATGCAGGCAGATAAGGTAATAGCTTACGCCTCTCGCCAATTGTGACCACACGAGTAGAACTATCCCACACATGACCTAGAATTAGCAGCTGTGATCTTTGGCTTGAAGATTTGGAGACTTATTTGTATGGGGAGCAATTCAAGTTAAACATCGACCATAAGAGCTTGAAGTACTTATTTTAGCAGAAAGATCTGAATATGCGTCAACGAAGGTGGATGGAGACACTTAAAGATTTTCAGATAGAGTTGTGGTACAAGCCTGGGAAAGCTAATGCAGTGGCTGATGCCCTTAGTAGGAAGAAGGTACATGAGACAACAATGTCTTGCATCCTCAAAAAGTGGGAAATGGTAAATTTTATAAAAGATTTTGATGTAAAATTAAACGTTGGGAGGCAAGTAGTGCAAGTGAATAATATTGTAGTAGAACCGACATTGATGCGTAAAATCATTGATGCTTAGAACCAAGACGACGAATTGCAGGAAATAATGACAAAATTTTTGGCCGATGAAAGAAATGTAGATTGGCGAATTGGATCAGATAGAGGCATACGTTTTCGTGACCGTCTATGTGTGCCAAATAAACTAAGTTTGAAGAAGGAAGTGATGGACGAAGCACATCGCTCGAAGTTAACGATTCACCCGGGGAGCACGAAGATGTATCAGGACATGAAGAGGCAGTACTGGTGGAACAACATGAAGCGAGAGATTGCAGAATACGTATCTAAGTGCCTCACGTGTCAACAGGTAAAAGCCGAGCACAAAAAGCCAGGAGGATTGTTGAAACAACCGGAGATCCCTACGTGGAAGTGGGAGCACATTACTATGGACTTCATCACGGGTTTACCCAAATCGAGAAAGAATCATGACGCCATTTGGGTGATAGTAGAACGCCTTACCAAATCAGCTCACTTTGTCGCGACAGAATTGGCGGAGTTGTATGTGAAAGAAGTTGTACGTTTACACGGGGTACCAGTATCGATTATATCAGACAGAGATTCACGCTATACATCATCATTATGGTCAAAGATGTAACAAGCTATGGGAACTTCGCTCAAGTATAGTACAGCTTACCACCCACAGACGGATGGTCAGACAGAACGTGTGAACCAGATCTTGGAAGATATGTTGCGAGCATGTATGTTGGACTTTAAGGGAAGTTGGGAAGATTACCTACCTCTAGCAGAGTTTGCTTATAACAATAGCTTTCAGGCAAGTATAGATATGGCACCATTTGAAGCACTGTATGGCCGTCCTTGTCGCACGCCTCAATGTTGGGCCGAAGTAGGAGATCGAAGCTTGATTGGGCCGGAAATTGTTCAAACTACCTTAGAAAAGATTGACATCATCCGTAAGCACCTAAAAGTTGATCAAAGCAGGCAAAAGAGTTATGTAGATAATCGACGACGGGATCTGGAGTTCCAAGAAGGGGATCATGTATTTTTAAAGATATCGCCTATGAAAGGAATGCGGAGGTTCGGACAGAAGGGAAAGTTAGCTCCGCTTTTCATCTGACCATTTCAGATTCTCTAACGAGTTGGTGAAGTATCCTATCGTCTGGCCTTGCCCCCGTAGCTAGCAAAGGTCCATAACATTTTTCACGTATCGACGTTGAGGAAGTACAACAGAGACAACGCTCACGTGATCGAATGGGAAAAGATCGAAGTACGTAGTGACCGGTCATACATCGAAGAACCACTGCGTATCGTGGACCGAAAAGAGCACGTACTACGAAGGAAAGTCATTCCACTAGTAAAAGTTGTATGGTCGTTTCACGGAGAAGAAGAAGCAACTTGAGAGACCGAGGAAGAAATGAAGAAAGCTTATCCACACCTTTTCGCCGTACATTCAGGTAACTTCGAGGATGAAGTTTAGTTTTAAGGTGGGGGGAGTTGTAACGCCCTGAATTTACCGTAATTATTTTAAGATTTTTTGAAATTTATTTCTATTTTCTTATATTAAATACCGGCCATTGATATTAAAATTCAAATAACGGGACATCCGTAGGAGATCATATGGAGTACCCTTTATTAAAGTTGCTTAGAATGACCTCATTAACAATGTAGAAGAGTTAGATTTCGTTAAACTCGAATATTTGCAAAAATTACAAAAATGCCATTAGTTAAACTTAAGTTAACTGACCATTTTTTAAGTACGCATGTTTCTAGCGATCATTAAAACGCAAAACCCCAGACTTTATCATTTGGACACATTTTAACCGTATACGTCAAATTTCAGCTCTCCAATTATCCAACAAATGCCCTAATCAAAAAATGGATCATAAGTGGGCCACCCGATCTCGAATTTGCCCCAATTTTTGTGTCAACGCCTAAAATCTCATGGCTCACATGCTGAATGGAGTGGATTTAATATATACATCACAATGGGACCCACCGTGGCCAAAACCACTGACCGGCCCGCGACTGGCCCGCGTCAGGCCCAGTATAAGATTTTTGCAACATATTCTGCTGCCACTGCTTCCCTTTGCACGGTCCATTATGTGGACCTCGGTTCAAAAATCCAAGCCGTCCATCTTCTTCCTTTCCCTCCAAAACCCCCTCCTAACAAGTTTCATCTCATCCCATCGCAAATCGAACCAGATCTCATCTTCCCTTCCAACCGTTGGAAACTTGGATCTTCTAATCCGGGAAACCTCTTCGCATGGGATCTTAGGAAAGCTTCTAGAGGATCCTAATGATCCTTTCTAGCTAACCAATGCGGAGAATCAACTAAAAAACGGAAGTCTCTCCCAACTTGTGTAGGAATTCTCTAGAACCTCCTCTTGTGCTAAAACCCTATCAAACGGCTGTGGACCCTCAGTTTGTGGACCCTACCTGCCTCATTGGACCCATCTAAACCCACCCTAGGTGTCTGGTTGTCAGATAAACTGCCCATTTAAAAGTTTCTAATTTTAAACTCATTATTTCCTATTTTCTTCTTGTGGACCGTTCATCACTTAGTGGGCCTCATTCCAAAATCCGTCACGACCATTTTGTAGCCCATACTTGACTTAACAAACATGTGAAATCTCTCCTCAAACCATGTTGTGTACACTTTCCAAAACGGCTCGAAAGATGATGTATTTCTACTTTAAACCGCAACCGTTCATCCGAAGATGGTGTGGCTTCCTTAAAACCCTAATTCCGACCCTACCTTTATATATAGGGCCTCTCTTAGCCAGAGGTGACCCCCACCCACAAATTTGAGAGAGGGAAAGAGAAAGAAAAAAAGAGAAAGTGAGAGAGAGAGAGAGAGAGAGAGAGAGAGAAAGAGAGAGAGAGAAGAGAGGTAAGATAGATGAATGCCATCTTGCTATTATTTCATCATCTTATATCTCTAACAAGCCGAAGATCATAAGGTGAGAACTCCTTTAAGATTAGGTTGAGAATCTCATATTTTGTAGGTTGATTATTCTTATATATTTTTGTTTACATGTGTCTCTTTGTTATCTCCTTAGTTAGCTATATATGAATGCTTTTAAATACTTTTTCCATCTCATGGTGATGAGGACATTCATTGGACTTAGAGAACTAATAAAGAATAGAATTATGTTTGTTGCACATATGAGATTTGTGTAACCATCTTTAAAGGGACCACCTTTCCTTCCATATTGTATAAAGAATACTTATGATTATCTAATGGAGATTCTTATATTGTTGTATTCCTTTTATATATATGGATAGACCCTGATCTGTGGTGATGAATATCGGAACATCCGGTTAAGAGGTTGCCCTAACCTGAGACGATGCTTTTAGCTTGTCCGCTTAAGTGGCCACCCTGATCTGTGGTGGTGGTATCAAGATCGCCCGATTAAGTGGTTGTTAAATCCATTTATTACTATTATTATTATTATTCCTAAAGTTGTTAAGGATCTCCATAAGACTATAGTTGAGTATGGTTGTTATGAAGCTTAGTAGTACGGGCCTCCATCCTGAGATGTGATGCGTCGGTTACGACTATTTTGATGAGTGATGAACCATAAGGAAGGATGTGGTGGTACCAAAGGTTGGTTAGACGTTAAATGGCTTGGTGTAAATTGGTAATAATAATAAAGAATGGCTAACTCATGCATGCACGTGGCTCCATGTGGGTGTATAGAATTGAGAATAGGCTAGAGCGTCCTACTTCTCCCATACACTATCACGTGTAGAATTGGGCTATGAGCATCTCGTTTCTCACGTGGTTGGGCCAAATTATGGGCTCGCGTGTCCCAAAACCCCTGGCGGCATGTTTAAGGATTCCTATGCTGTGTCATGCATTATCATGCATTGCATTAAGAAAGAGTAATGGATGTTTTGTTATGATTTTCATGCGATTATTATTTCTAACCTTAAAGTAGTTCTTCACTATGCCGCTTTTGACGGTGTTTTGTGGAAATAATTTAGAACATGTAGGTAACGATCCTCAGGAGCCCGAGCCTCAAGGAGACGATTATGATGGCTCGTGGGAGCAGATGGTGGAAGACGAGACTGCATAGTCATTCATAGTTTTAGCATTTATTTAGTATTTGAAATTGTAATAAGTCCCAATGGGAGGACGTAGTTATGAACATGGTCTTTGATTGAATGATGGTTACATGGTTTGATGATTTAATTTTGTTAATGAAATAATATATAAGTTTGGTTTCACCGTCTTGCTCATGGTTTTCCAAATAGTATGAAATGTGCATGTTTGTGTGAAAATTATGTGTAAGGGGTATATGTTAGTGTACTTTTCCGTGGCATACTAGTGCACCTTGTTTGTCAATCACTTACGTCAGTGAGTCTAGTGTCGGTTGAGCCCAATGAAGACGAAGACCGAAGACTCAAGACGGACCGGCTGCATCAAGGAAGAAGATTCAGGTAAAAGTGATGCCTTGGTGCCTTAACCTTGACCAAAACCCAACCCCTTTGTATCCTTGATGACCTTGACCATATTAGGAACCATTTTGTCATCATAGATTGGCCCTAGGTGTCCCAATTGAACACCTAAACCTTGGCCAATATGGATAGGCTGAAGTATGAGAAGTTTAGTAAAAAGCTGAAGCTGAACAAGGTTGGTCCGACCGGTCAAGACCGGTCGGCCAGACTAACAGCAAATTGCTGTGTGATGGTGGCTAGACAGCCGACCGGTCCGGACCGATCGGCCAGCAAAGTCCAGCAGCTGTGCTGCATTTTCAATAGGCAGCCGACCGGTCAAGACCGGTCGGCCTTCTCTACTCAAAGAAGCCAGCAAGCATGGCCGACCGGTCAAGACCGGTCAGCCTGGAGTTTTCAGCCTGTCCAGCAAGGTGGGCCGACCGGTCTTGACCGGTCGGCCTGTGTATTTGGCCTATGTTATTGGCAGCCTTCAACAAGGGGATCCGACCGGTCGGGACCGGTCGGGACAGGTCGGCTAAGAGCCGTTTTATGCCCGTTTTATGACCGTTGGAGCCCTCTTTTCCTTCAAATAGAGCTCCGTTTTTTGGCATTTCGAGAGGGATTCTCGGATGAGTGAAGCCACCTTTGTTGGAGACCATTTTAGGCTCATTCCTTGACCTATGCAAGGCATCTTCCTTGTGCTTTAACACAAGATTAGAGCATTCCAAGCTCATGAAGAAGATGACCTCCATCCCCTCTTGATCTCTAGAGTTTGGAAGCTTCTTGATTGGCAAATCCTAGTCTAAAACTCTAAGATGAGATCGTTGTAGGTAAGGGACTCTAGGCAAACCATTCCCATTAGTTATAGAGTACTCAAACCTATCCTCCTAGCACCTTGGGCATCTCAAAGGCATCGCATGCAAGGTGTTTGATCGAGTGTGGCTGAGGCATTGGCGACGCAACGGCGGCACGATCGTAGGAGCAAGGGGAGCTGATTGAAGCACGGGAGAGTGGAGATCAAGCAACCCAATCCGGCGCTACACAAGGGGCTCATCCGACAAGTAGGTTGTCTTATTTGAGAGTTCATTTTAGAGTTTGTTTTTTGAACTCGACCTAGGGACGTTAGTCGTTCCTTGGCCCGTCATCCGGGCCTAAACTAAGTCTCCAAGGGGGAGCCTCCGACACGGGAGTAAACGTGCGTTAGGTTGAGAGTTAGCCTATGTCTAAAACTCCGGGTACGGTTGAGAGGTGAACCGATAAAACCTCCGTGTAAAGGTTGAGAGGTGAACCTCATTTAAAACCTCCGATAGTGAATACCGGTGTGCTCAAAGGGGTTGAGTACTTGAACCGGGAGTGGAGTAGACAAGTAGTCGAACCACTATACATCCTTGTGTTTGTGATTGTTCTTGAGCACATTTATATCTTTGCATTGTTACTTTAATTGCTTAATTATGTATGCTTGATAGAAATGAATGCTAGGCACTTATTAGGCTCATCCACACACAAGATGTACCTTCACTACTTGTGTAGACTTGAGCTCATTGATCCACTCTCATAAGTCTACACAAGTTGCATAGGTTAGAAGCTTAATTAGTGTATCATTTACTTTCCTATGCATGCTTAGACTAGGATTGTTTATTGCTTAAACTTTTGCTAGTCTTGTGATTGGACCCACCTAGGCTTGGAAGCCAAAGTGTTCTTGCTTACTAGGCTAAATTTGTTGAATTGTGTAAGTAGGAGAAAAGAATTTCAAAGGTCCTAATCACCCCCACCTCTAGGTCCTTAGACATATCTCCGAGTGTCTCTACAAGCAGGTAAAACCGCAATTTCAGTATAACCCTCACACATTCCAAATAACCTTGGGAATTCAGCCGTCGTGATGTACACGGGAGCCGAAATCTTGGGGTGTTACACATTATGGCCTCCAGGGGTGGATCCCGTTTCAGATTCCCAGTTTTCGGAGGCAAAGAACCAGCGTTTCTTCCATCTGGGATAATTCGAAGTAGGTTTCCCCAAGACGTAATTATCCCGCTGCTAGTAACATAAGTAATACCAGCCTTCACTGGAGGGAGCTTTCTTGAGCTGGAACATTCTAAGGAACTCCTCTGCGGTCAAATCCCCATTGTCAGCTTGCTTCCATAGAACGAACGCACCAACCATTGACAATAAGTTGTCCAAGGGGCAATTTTATAGGTGCGGAGTACGCAACGAATAAAAGGGTGAAGGGGAAGACACACTCCAAGGATGAAGAGGTAATCGTATAGGGCTACGCAACCGGGGGGAGGTGAATCCAGAGTCTCTCCCTCTTCAGGCAACCGGAGAATGATGGAGTTGGGAACTCGATATTTTTCCCATAACTCGTTTAGCCGCTCCTCCGTCATTATTAAGGGATACCCGGATGTAAAGTACCTCCCCGCCGGAACTCTCATGTTATTGGAAGAAGAAGAGTCCGGAGTTGCATCCCCCAGAGGGACGGTTTCCTCATCAGAATCTCTCACCATTGTTTCTTAAGATAGGATAGAAAGAATATAATACCTTAAAGGAAATGAAGAACGAAGTTACACCAGAGAAAAATTGGGGGAACCAAGTTACACTAGAGAGAAAAAAGGAAGCAATAAGAGAAGAAGAATTTTCGAAGTCCTCTGATGAAATTTTGAAATCTTCATAGGCTCCGTATATTTATAAGCAATCATTCCTCAAGATTTGGTGACACGCGGCGACCATTTATTTGGTGCAACAGTCGAGCGGGCATGATCATTAATTTCGGAGATACGTGGTGGGCGTCTCTTCATTTCCTCTCTGCTAATAAGCTGCGGAAAGCTGGCGCTCATTAATGACAGTCCAATCATGTACAACTTCCCTTCCAAGAAACGCATTAGGCGGTTATGCATGTTGATGAGCAAGTCCTTCCCTTAGACTTCTTGACGGAAAGGACTTGGGGGGCATCTGTTATAGCATAAAATCGGTGGTCAAAGATATCGAAGACTCAAGACCTGCGAGCGCCTTTTTGGCTTCAATGTTCAACCCGTGAGCCCTTATGGTTGAAGCTCGCATATCGTAAAAGTATGGTATACACTCCCGAATATGCGAGCAGGCTTGGTCGCTGGTCATCGGATGAGGGCATCTTCATAATTCGTCTGCTTTTACTTCTTGGTTACAAAACAAGGGTTCCGCATGCAAGCAGCTCGGCTCGTGGTTGTCGAAAGGGATCGCATTTCCGCATACGAGTAGCTCGGCTCGTGGTGGTCGAACGAGGTTATCCCCAAGCCCGAGCATCCTCCACTTTTTTAGTATCAGCAGCCCATATAGGCCGGTTTTAGGCTTGTTTTTATTCATAGCTCTGAACATCTCCATCCAGAGATTATAGCTCCGAATATCTCCATCTAAAGACGTAATCGGTTAGACATCTAGAGTGGTTATGTTATCCCCTTACCTAAGGATTAATAAGATAAGCACCTTATCCCCTGAAATCAGCAGTGATCTTAACGGCTTGTGTAATAAATTGGATCACCTAGATCTATATAAATAGATGGCCGCACAGATGGTAAAGGTACACAACCTCTTTTCTCATATCCTGCTTTTCACTTTATAACCATATCTCGTCTGACTTAAGCTTCAGAGGGCCAACGGCTGAACGCTGGCCACCCTTAGTTTTCTCCTTTAGTCTTTCAGGTTCGGAGGGAAGCTTGCTCGAAGGAAGGTGAACGTCTGGAGAATCCTGTTACTAAATTAGACGTAAACAATAAGAGTACCCATTGTTAACGAGGAACTTTCAGACTTATCCCATATGGGTCTGACTCTTGAAATTGCTATGGCTCGATTTTCATGTGGAGGAGGGGAGATAGAATGGGTCAGAGGCGCCATAAGGGTGTCCTCCATGACTTAGGACTATCGAATTCTTCACAATTTGTTCTTCTGAAATGTCTATCCTCGGAAGATCAACAAAGTCGATGTAGCGGAATCTATGTAAAATATTCTCTATAGAATCGGTCATGGTCATAAATTTTGTTTACCAACTCGGATCATGACCGCCATTCACCAAGTCATTATGCATGACGATGGACTAACATTCTGTCTTCCTTCTGGCCATCTAATCTGTAACTTTGTCACATCCATTGGACTCGACAGTCCAACTGATAAAGTCTTCAATCCTATCGTTTTCAATCGCTCCCTCATCATAAAAATGGAGAATATAAAAGAAGTCATTCAGCGTTGACATGTACAGGCCCAAAAAGCCGCATGCCCAGCAGGAGCCACCACAGCACGATCCATCAGTTCCCTCTGACTTTACAGGACCGTCGGAGCATATTAGTCGACCTCAGGAATCTACAGATGATCTCAGGAATGCCCCAAGACGCTTCAGCACACCTGTACGGGCATTTACACGATGGGGGTCAGTTACACCACCTGGTCAATCCGCTCCTGATGCAGATCATTCTACTCTAGATCATCTCCCTCCAGCATATGTTGTGAAGTTGCATTAGATTCAAGACCACATTATTCAAAGGCTCGACCAGATGGAGCACACCGATGCGCAATTATTGTAGGGACAGACAACTCTTCTTGTTAAGTAACAGGCCCTGATGACTCGCCTAACACAGATAGAGGAGCGTCTTGATAGGTGAGAGCAAGCCGCTTATGGAGACGTACCACCACCGGATCTGGGAGATGGCACTGATTACTAGTGTCGCATTAGTTATAGAGTGTCTTAGTCAGAGTACCTTTTTGCATGACCAAAGACATCGATCATTTCTCTAGTTATATCTCATCATGGGGACATGTTTAGATATGTTACTTTCTGTTTTTGAGCTGATTGATACACATTTGGATCAAGTTTGGGCTTCTTGCCCATTTTGGTACTTCATATGAATATCATTATGTTTTTCCGTTCACTCTAATTATTCTTCTATGCTTCTTATATGAGCTTATGATCTTCATTGCATATCTTTGGGAGGTTGGATGGTTAGGGCTCTATGCCCTTATTAGCTCATATATCTATTTATGATTCTTTGTCTTGATATAGATGTGGAGGGGTGGTTAGTTGATTGGGCTATAAGTCCTTTGTGCTTTAATGATTAATTGTATATCATAAATGATTGTGTGCTTCTAATCTCCTCAGGTTTATCATGTTTATCTAACATCCCTTATTCTAAGTGATTGACATATTTTTAGCGATAGTGTTCACTCGCCTCAAGTGTAAGGCTGCGATGTAGTAATAAAACTCGGTAAGACCGAGGTCGATCCATAGGGAATTGGATAACAAATTCCAAACTATTCCAGCAACTCAGTTTGCAATATATAAGAGATTCAATTGGAATAATTATGCTAAAACAGTAACTTAATGAAAATCAATAGTTTAAGGTATTAAGGCATTCAAGGATCCACTTGTAGCAATCCCATGTCAATCCAATCAATCCAAGCAAGATACACAACTAGATTTGAAGTCCTATCTCTCGTCTAGTTGGAAAATAAAGCATTAAACACATTCAATCCCATTCAAGTTGAACTTCCAAGTTCTAGTCCCATTCAATCAATGTAGAATTCAAAATCATAGCCTTCAAAGTAACAGCCATGCCTATGGACTATGGCTTGCTCAAGGACTACTATAATTCGAATTTAAACAAGCACCATATGATAATCTCAGAGAATTGCAAGGAATCCATGTCCGTAGCACATGAACTCTCATAAAACATCTCAAATTATCAACTTGAAAAACTAAAATAGATAAAAAAATCCAAACTTGAATTGAAAGTACTTGAATTAACTGAATCAAATCATGAAATTAGCTACAAGCTTCACCTCTCAGCCTTAGCTAAGAGATTCTAGCCGAGCATTGTCATACTACAACTAGAACTCAAATAAGAAAACATAAAAACTAGAAAAACCAGAGTTTGGAGGGTTGCAGACGCTCCACGATGGCTTCCTCTCTCTAGCACCACGTCCCTTAGCTTCTATGATGCCCTAGGAAGAACCCCTAGGTGTCCTTTTATAGTGAGGACACTCGGTTGCATCGGAATCTTCCAGAAACTGCGTAACGTTACGCAGTGCGCAGCAATTTTCGGAACCAGAAATAGAAATTGCTTGATTTTGTATGTGGCCGACCGGTCACGACCGGTCGAAACTACCTTGCAAACAATCCAGCAAGCACACAGGGGCAGACGACTTGTTGGCCGATTAGTCAAGACCGGTCGGACTGGGTTGGCCGACTGGTCAGACCTGCTTATGGTCTTGTTCCAGCAAGCTCAGCAGAGGGCACCGACCGGTTGGCCGACCAGTCAAGACCGGTCGGACCAACTGGTCCTTCTTCCAGTGGTTTCCGAAGGTGTGGCCGACCGGTCAGACGACCGGTCAGACTTGCTATTCTTCTTCTTTTTCTTCTTTTCTTTATTCTCTTTTCTCCCTCTTTCTTCTTCCTTCTTTGGTCCACCTTGGACCTTCATTCACAGGTACTAAATGGATCCTTTTTTGTCTCCAATTGAGTGAAGTCTGCTCTCATCCCTACAATCACAAAACATGCGTTAGATGGGCCTTTTAATCATGAAAACCATGCATATAATGTGATGTAGTGGGCTATGCAATGTATAAATTGGAGGTTCAACAGATAGCCTTACAGCTTTCTTAGGCATATCTATTTGCAGGCTAACCATTGTCAATTACTGACAAAAACAGGGAGAATCATCCACCTAGAAGATCCGATTATATCTTTTTGCAGGACTTCATAGGTGCAAGCATTAAGGGGGAGATTTTGAAGAAAATCGAGTCTGTACACGTCCTTTTATAAAGTTCTATCTTGTAAATATGTATAGACATGTAATTGGGTGTATTTTACTTTTTGTTTTGGGTCAATCATGATATGGAGATCATGTTATGTCTAGGATAGATGTTTTGTCATACAATTGACAAAGGGAGAGATTATTAGTACATTGAATTTTCGTCAATTACTGTGTCATATGTTTGAGTTAAGTCTTGTGAGCCCCGACAGAAAATTATAGTCCAAGACTTGAAGCTGTCGCCTCTTCCTTCACTCAAGCTCAAGCCAAATCATGCTCGAAAGATAAGTTACATATATATCGTCCTTAGGAATCTCAAAACATCATAGAATGGCATTATAAACAAACCACTTTAAAGTCATTCCTTGCTGTGTGTTTTTCAAGTTGATCAGGCTTTATTCTTTCTTGGATAGGTGCTAAAACCATGGCAAATCATAGACCAAACATTGGTCTCAAAACACCCACATCAAAGGCTAAAATATTAACTTATTTTGTCAAGAATCAAGGCAACCGACTGGTCTGGCTTATCAGTCGACTGTTCAAACAGACCTTAAATAGGTCAGCAAGCTAGAGGATAAAACGGACCGGTCCTAAACATGTATATGACCGGTCGGGCCAGTAGGCACCCGACCGGTCGGGCAAGCCAAATTCAGTCTAGTAACAGCCATACTTAAACTCGACCAGTGAGACCTCAAAATCTGACTGATCGGATGGATCTCAGACATGTTGGCTTGTGACTATTTTATATCCGTTGGAGCTCAATTTTAAACTTCTACAAAGGCATCACTTGGGAGCTTTAATAGTATGCATTCAACACCCATTTAGAACATTGAGTGAGAGCATTTACTCTTCTTCTCCTACCTTCCTTACCCTTACTTACCTTTAGTTCACCATTAAAACCTAGCCATTAATGGCATATCATTGAGTATTCAAAGCTGGGTTTGAACTATGAACTCAAGCATTGCATTCATGGCTGACCAATCATTGAAACTTCATTTAGAGGTCATTTATAGCTATTAAATGCTAAGCTTGGTGGTTCCTACATCACCATTGCATTGAATAGGCAAAAGGAACCTCACCATCTTTCTCCCAACTACTTGACGTAAGCATACTCATATCATTTGCATCTGTAGCTGATCTTTGGAGCACGCTGAGGAGCTGAAGCAAGTCGAAAGTTGAAGCTACTCGGAAGTTGAAGCTACTCGTTGAAGGCACTAAATCAGGGCTCAACCTTCTAGGTATGTCTAGTATTTGAGAGTCCATTACTTATGTTATAATTCCCTGGATTGGAAAAATTCAGTGGGAGTGTATGTGACCATCCTTAGATTAGGATTGGTGAGAGTTTGAGATCTAAACTCATTAAGTCCTTGGATCTAAACTCGTTAAGTCCCTGGATTGAGAGTGTATGTGACCACACTCTTGACCCCCCTTCCTTCCCAGCCCAGCCGCCCCCCTAGCCGCCTACCATTTCAGTCGAGGGCGAAGTACTCGATCGGAGGTCAAGAGTGTGGTCCGGCGGAAAAACAGAAGTCGTCCGTCTCAAGTGATACGTGAATTGCTCAGTAGTGCTTCGCCACTACCGGAGCTGGCGGAAATAGCTTAATGGTAGAGCATAGCCTTGCCAAGGCTGAGGTTGAGGGTTCAAGTCCCTCCTTCCGCTCCTGGCTTCGTCGTTCAGTGGTCACGAGTGGAGTAGGCAGCGAGTGGAGTGCGTAAGTCATCGGTTCAAATCCGATAAAGGAGGGCTTTTTGCGTTTTTTCATCGAGATTGGGTTGGTGTTCAGTGTACCGTACTGTATCGAAAAGAATGCATTGGATGGATGCCCGGGCATTGAGAAGGAAGGACGCTTTCAGAGGCGAAAGGCCATGGGGAGAGACCGTCTGTGATCCATGGATCTCCGATCGGGAAACCGTATCCGACGCTCCGTGGCTAGTCTGCGCTCTTTGGACTTTTCAAACTTAGCGAACTGAAACATCTGAGTAGCTAAAGGAAGGGAAATCAACCGAGACCCCGTTAGTAGCGGCGAGCGAGAGCGGATTGGGGGTTTGAAGAAAAACAAACACGAAGCTTCGTTCCTCTCAAGCTCCAGCCCGCGAATCGAACACTTTGGCAGTAATGGTTGGAGTTGTTGTGCTAGGTACGGCGCTGGGAGAATCCATAACGGATAAGGGGATCATTTGTTAGGGGGAAAGAGGGGTATGTATGGCTAACATGAAATGTTTGCGTCATCATCTTTTGTTCGTTTCTTCGGTGAAAGGAGACTGATTTATGAGGGCAGAGGACTGCTCTTGAAAAGGAAGATCAAGCCTTTTTCATGCTGCTGTCGCCGTAACAGCTACAATTACGGAGGACGGGAGGAGGGCCTCTTCACATCACACACTACATTGACTATAAGAGGAAGGGAGAAGGGGATCGTAAATGCGGTCCTAGAAGATAGGATGTTAAGGTTGATGGTTAACCTGATTTAAAACCATGATTATAGTGAATTTTGGTGTTCTCATAGGTTGAGAACGTGAACCGAGAGTGGAGTAGGGAAACCGAACCACTATATATTGTTGTGCATTGTAAGAATGAATGATTGCTGTGTGTTAAACCTGTGAATTTTCTTAGTCAATCATGAATACCAACTATTTAATAAAATGCCAATGATAGTTCATCTTGCAATCTTGAATACTTATTTGCTTTGAATATTATTGTGATAATTGTGATTGTTGGCACTTGTTTAAGTTACTTTTAAATTGTGCTGAAATTTTAAAAAGTCTTATTCACCACCCTCGAGGACATTAGGCATATCTCTAAGTATCTCTAAAAGCGGTAAAACCACAATTTCATCTTTTGCTCTGCCTCTAGCTGCAAGCGACCCTCCTCCGAAACCCACTTCAACTCGAACATCTTGGCTTGAATAGATGTCAGCTCAGCTCGTAGAGTTACGAGCACCCTCTCCCGCTCCTCAGCCACCTTCGCCGCCTCCTTGGCCACTTTCCTCACCTCCTCAGCTTCTTTTTAGGCGCCCGCTCACTGTTCCCTCGAGACCAGAGTGTTGAGCCTCCAATTTATACATTTCATAGCCCATTACATCACATTATATGCATGGTTTTCATGTTTAAAGACTAATCTAATACATGTTTTTGTGATTATAGGAATGAGAGAAGATTTCACCAATTCATGGTTAAAAGAGTCACTTTGTATGCATTGAAGATCAATAGAACAAGTGCCAAAGAATGGTGAAGAAAGAGAGGAGAAAGAGAAAAAGAAAGAAAGAAGGAAAATGAAGAAAATAGAAGGCCCGACCGGTCAAGACTGGTCGGCCAACAGGTAGTCCACTCCCTGGACTGTCAAAAGACAAGTCAAGACTGGTCGGCCAGCCCAGTCCGACCGATTAAGACCAGTCGGCCACATGTAAACAGCAAGATACACTTTCCAAATCCGATTTTTAGGTTTCCTAAGTGCGGGAGAACTCCGTAGTTCTGTGATTCTTCCAAGTCGGTGACACCTCTAAGCTATAAAAGGACACCTACAGCCTCTTCCTAGCCCATCTAGCAACGTGGGGATCAAAGAGATCAAGACCTAGGAGGCTTCCTAGCCTCCTACAACTAGTTTTCTTCTTCTTCTAGTTCTAATTTCTAGTTTTTCATGTTTTCTTTTAACTAACCTCTTAGCTAGAGCTAAGAGGTGAAGTTTGTAGTTTGTTTCAATGCTTTAATTTGTTTCTTCAAGTACCCTTTACTTATTTATGGATTTTCAAGTTCTAGTTTGAATAAAGTTTAGATTTTTAGAAGTTTTGTGAGAGTTTGTGTACTTTGGACATGAGTTCTTTGCAATTCTTTGAGATTACCATGATTGGGTTGTTTGAATTCAAGTTGTAGTAACCCTTGAGCATGCCATAGTCTCTTGGCATGGCTGTTACTCTGAAGGCTACAAGTTCAAGTTCTATGTGCTTCATTAGAACTAGAAATCTGATTTCCAGATTTAAGTGGGATTATTTGTGCTTGAATGTTATATCCTCCAATTAGATGAGAGATAGGACTTTGATTCTAATTATGTTGTGCTTGGATGAATGGATTGGTATTGAACTACTATAAGTGGATCCTTGATGCTCTAGTTCCTTTTATTTTCAGATTTTTCTATTTTATGTGAAAAACTATTTTCCTAGACTACTTAGATTCTAGTTATTAGAGTAGTTGTAATTGTTTACCTCTTTCCCTATGGATCAACCTCGATCTTACCGAGATTTATTACTACATCGCAGCCTTGCACATGAGGTGAGTGAACAAGTTTTTGGCGTCATTGCCGGGAAAAAGGTTAAACGGTTCTAATTGTTCTAGTAGCTATAGAGTAGTCTTATTTAGGTAGGATTTCCAGTTTTTCTAGAAGTAGGATTTTTTCTAGATTACTAACAATTTTTTTTTTTTTGATTTTGTAGGATATTGTTGCTGACATAGATCTCACTCTATTAGGTAACATCTCCCCATCTCCCTTCCTTTTGTTCTTTTTTCTAAATTAGGGTAGTTTTCAATTCCTTAAAATTTCATCACGTATGATTGGACGAATGGTGCGTACTGTTCACTCCCCAAGTGTAGGGTTGCGAAGTAGTAATAATTCAGAAAGACCGAGTATCGTTCCCATAGAGACTTATGTTTGGGTATTCTCAGAATTTGTCTAAATTAACTAATAATTAAGATTTTATTAATAACTAAAGCTGGAAAATAATGATTTGGGTTTAAATAGTGAATGTGTAAGGTGATATCAATCTAAAAAGGCACTAGAGCGCCAAGGATCCACTTTTGACAAGTTTCAATGCATCAACACAACTAGATCTCACATAACTCAATTGGAATCGAATTCATATCTCTATCCAATCGGAATATAGAGTGGTTCAATCAACAATTATCTAAAACAGTTGCTCATTCAATGATTCGATTCCCACAACAATGCTTAGGCCTCGGGCACACTCAATCATGTAGGCCAAGCCTCTTTCCAATCTAGTTGAGATTCACAACCATAGCTTTCATCAAATCCTGTCACTAGACTTGATTACAACTAATGATTAGAACCCTAATTAAATCAAAATCAATCAGCAAACAGCTATTTCAGATTATAACAAAAGATAAGAACTTTAGTTGAATGAGTTCCCACATGAAGATCGGGCCATATTACACAAGGCAATCAAAGGGTTTGCCATGCCCAGAGTTGATGATAGATCAATGAACTACACAAGCATAAACAATGCTCAGAAGGTAAGCTACCAAGCTTAGAATCACTAAGAATTACATGAGCCCGGAGTCATCAGGAGATCAAATTAAAACCAAACTAGTACTTGATTCAAACTCACATTAACTAAAATTCTTCAATTAAATCATAAAAAGGAAACCTAGGTTGCATCAATCCATCAAAAATGAATCAAAAGCTTCACCTCTTAGCTAAACTAACATCCCTGAACTAGAAGCCTCAAAAACATAAAAACTACTAAAACAGGAAGAAAACTAAGAAAACTTGAAGTAGAATCCATCTCCCAAGCAATCCCCACGTCCTAGCATGTTCTGGTATGAAGAGAAGAAGTCCTTTTATAGCTTGGAGGTGTCCATTGCGTAAGAAACTTCCAGATTGCGCAAGGAATTACGCACTTGCGCAGAGAAATTCGGCACCCGATTTAGAAACTGTCCGTTTTGCATGTCCGACCGGTTGCACGACCGGTCTGAGTGGCTTGGCCGACCGGTCGGACTTGTCTGAGAAGGTGTCCAGCGAGTTTTGTCAAATTACATCCTGCAACTTTAATTCGAGGACTGGTCGCACGACCGGTCTGCTGTGTGGACGACCGGTCGCACGACCGGTCGCAGATGGTCTAGTGAGGTTTGGGCAGCAGAGGCTCTTCTGTTGAGTAATCGGACCGGTCAGACGACCGGTCCTAGGTTTTGGACTACTGGTCGGATGATCGGGCTTGAGTATCTGTTTCTTCCTTCTTTCCTTCTCTCCTTTGCTTCTTTCTTCTACCCCTTTCATGCTTGGTTCTATAATCTTCAGTGTATATAAAACGCTCTATTTAACCTTCAGTTGGTGAAATCTCCATCTTGTTCCTACAATCACAAATCATGAATTAGAGTAGTCCTTTAAACATGTAAACCGTGCATAATGAGTGATGAATTGGGGTTAGAATATGCACAATTAAGAGCTCAACACACCCCCCAACCAGCATTTTGCTAGTCCCGAGCAAAACATGCATGAAATAAGTTTCATTCTCCAAAACCCAACCCTCCTCTAAAATTATTCTTCTATACATTCCAAGACACACAAGCGTAAAAATCAAAGAAACTAGGTGATAGAGGTTGAAACCTTAAACTCTCAGAACATAATAAGTGTTTATATGAAAATCCCGCTGATTGATTGATAGATAGAAGAACTTGAACAAATTCAACCTAGTGTGCATAGTGAAAGTTCATCTCATGAGTTTTCGGGATTATCTTCTTCATAGATCAACTAAACTATAGATCTCAAGGTGTATAGAGCAACAACAAGCCTATGACAAGAATTTGTCTTACCGTCCTTCCGACGGCTTTCACACTACGTCCCATATCCGGCTTTGGTTACGGGTAGACCATCCCCCGGTTGGTAGTAGGTAGCCCTAATCGAAATTTTCCACCATTTTCCATCATTCCCAATTTCATCCTTCCTTTTCCTTTTTCTTTTACATTAGATAGGATTTTTAGAAATCCATATCTTTCGTTATTTTCCCATGGACAAGGATGGACAAAGTACCCCGACTTGGTTTCTCAACACCTCAAATCAAAGTCTAGCTAATCCACAAATCACATAATCCTTTCAAATCATGAAAATCGTGTAATGTGAACTAAGTGTAAAAGTATTCAAATTTTCTATCAATCATAAAAATAGAAGAATTCACATATAAAACCATTATATTAAGAGAAATTCAAAGCTTGCAACATCCCTCACTTCGTATCTCCTTTTCTTATACTTATATCATCTCGAATGCATATAATCAAAGTTTTCCAAAAGAGTTTTGAATTTTAGAAAAATCAAAAAATTTCTACATCATTGCTCGAAACGTCACAAAAGTTAGTAGATTCATCTAAGGAATCTCTCACCCCGAACCAAAACTTTACATTGTCCTCAATGTAAGAATGTATACAATGAATGCAACACATGAGAGCAATGCCCAAAACAAAAAGAGAGTGAGAAAGAGAGATAATACCTGAAGTATATATTTCATGGCCGCTTTTGGAGATGGATTACTTCACAAATAAATCAACTGATCAAAGCAAATCCTAATGGGAAAGCATTCTAGAAAATCATCCTCCGTCAGACTAGGAGGTTAATCCCAACAACTCATCCAAAAGCATAAAGTCAAGCAGAATCATTAGATGGATCGAAAGGTTTCGCAGTAACGTCATCCAATATCCTGCTTTACAATATACATGTGTGTAATTGATCCAGATAACCCACTGAAAATCCCAAAAAGGAATTTCAGTGGGTTCCTTAATATTTTCACCACATGTATAAGAGGAGACATCATCATATTTATAAAAAAAAATATGTCTCCATTCAGATTTTCCTGGGCATTGGTATTGCAAATATGGATCATCCCAGGGTTAGTGGAGTTCGGTATGCATGATCCACAAAGGTGTGGAGATATGAATTGAGTTCTCAGCACAACAAGGTGTTGTTTCCACATCCTTCTCTCGGCTAGCGTCATATGCCGATACCGACTCTAAAAGTGTGACCATATCCCTTATCATATCATCGTTCTTATCAAGGGAGTAAGTCACATCTTCGTCTAAGTGATCGGAGTAAAAAGGTGAGAGGGACTCATCTTCCACGATAGAATTGATCATGTTTATTTCGTGGACCTCCTCATCTTCATCCTCATGTTGGTTGTCAATATTGAAAGCATTCAACTCAATCGTCATATTGCCAAAAGACATTTGGATGACCCCAGTCCTATAATTGATGATAGCATTTGATGTAGCTAGGAATGGGCGGCCAAGTATGACAGGAATTTGAGGGCCAATATTAACCATGGGTTGTGTGTCCAAGACGATAAAGTCCACCGGGTAGTAGACTTTGTCAACTTGGACAAGGACGTCCTCAATCACCCCTCTCGGAATACGAATCGATTGGTTAGTAAGTTGTAATGTGGTTTTGGTGGGTTTTAATTCACCTAAACCCAATTGTTCATAGACCGAAAAGGGAATTAAGTTCACACTTGCCCCTAGATCAAGTAAAGCATGTTTCACCCGGTAGTCTCCAATTACACATGATATTGTTGGACAACCGGGGTCTTTGTATTTCTTGGGCATCCCGTGATTTATAATGGCACTTACATTCTCTGTCAAAAATGCCTTCTTTTGCACATGTATTTTTCTTTTCACCGTGCAAAGGTCTTTTAAGAATTTAGCATATGACGGTATTTGTTTAATTGCATCCAACAATGGGATGTTGATTTTGACTTACTTGAAAACCTCTAAAAATTCTTGATATTTATCTTGAGGTTTGGCTGAAATCAAGCGTTGGGGGAATGGAGCAACGGGCCTATATTCTTTCAATGGCTCTTTTTCATTCATGGCTGTGCTAGGTCCATCATCCTCTTTGGAAGCTTTCGGATCATTAGGCGTGGAGGCCTTCACCGAGTTAGATTTTTCAATAATTTTACCACTTCTAAGAGTGGTGATGGCCTTAGCATGTTCCATGTGTTGGTTAGAGAAATTAGGCACGCTTATTTCGCATTGTGGTTTTGGATTTGGTATGGGTTGGGCTGGAAGAATCCCTTCCCTTACATTTAAGCAAGCCTTGATTTCCTCCACCTGAATTTTTAAGCTCAAGCATTATCGTGATTGATTTATTTGAGCTTGACCTTCCATGAATGCTTTCAATGTATCCTCTATAGGCATTTGAGGTGGGGCCATAGGAATTTGCATTGGGGGCCCCCTTTGAGGATTACTTTGGTTAGCCGTATTTCCATTCGCCCAATTGAAGTTAGGGTTGTTTCTCCAACTAGAATTGTTCGTGTTTGAATTTGGAGTACTAAAAGGTCGTTGATAACTATTCAAAGCATTTGATTGTTCATATAAAAGTTCTCGAAACGCATAAATTGTTGGACAATCTGGCGTTTGATGCACATTGGAAGCACAAATATCACAAATAGTTTCAACAGTCCCCCTTTATTGGGTTGTATCCACTTTCCTTAATTCTATCTCCTCGACCTTTCGTGTGAGGTTGGCCACTCTAGAACCTAGATCATCCTTCTCATGTAAAACATAAATTTCTCCCTTTTCCTTGGCTTGGGGTTGTTTTGAACTTGTTGGCTTAGATGTATCCCATGCTTGTGTGTTTTCAACCAACATGTCAAAATAATCCCAAGCTTCCTCCGTTTCCTTGTTCATGAACTCCCCATTGCACATCATCTCCACAAATTGGCGCATGGTTGAGTTTAATCCATCATAGAAGAAACTAATCAACCTCCACCGTTCATAGCCATGATGTGGGCATGCGTTTAATAGCTCATTATACCTTTCCCAACATTGGAAAAAAGTTTCTTCTTCTTTTTGGCCGAAGTTCATTATGACCCTTCTTAGTGCATTGGTTCGATGAGTAGGGAAGAATTTTTTAAGAAATTCCCTAGTCATCTCAGCCCATGTCCCAATAGACATTGGCCTTAAGGAATGTAGCCATGATTTGGCCTTCTCTTTCAAGGAAAAATGGAATAATTTGAGTTTTATAGTATCCTTGGTTACATTGTCTAGTTTATTGTGGCAATAACCTCTTCAAATCCCTTAATATGTAAATAAGCGCTTTTAGAGTCAAGTCTATGGAATCTAGGAAGAAGTTGGATCAACTCCGGTTTAAAATCGATATTTCCTACATTGTGGGGAAAAATTATGCAAGAGGGAGTATTCGTCCTAGCTTGTTGTAAATAGTCACGTAAAGTTCTAGGTTGAGGTACATCCCTCACTTCATTCTCATCCAATTCAGTAAGGTTTTGAGCTTGATTTTGATGTTGATTAGCCCCTTGATTTGGTTGATTTTCAGCCACCTCTCTAGTAATTTCAGGAAAATTTTGACGTTTTCTAGCACGAGGCTCTCTATCAATCCCTTCAACAACTACTCCGTCACGATTGAGTCGGTTATTAGAATCCCGAGCCCAATGTGGCATGCAAATCCAAAAAGAATGAAAACAAAAAGGAAAAAGAATTCTTCCTTCCTTTCTTTACTCTTCTCTAAGACCGAAGCACAAGGTGTCTTGCAATGGCTAAGCCAGAAGCAAGGATAGAGACCGATTTCTCCTGGTCAATAGGGGTTCAGAGAACTCCCCACCCACTCTTTGAGTCTTTTGAGAAAAGTGCAGAAAAAGAAGAAAGAGGAATAGGTTTGAGAAGAGAAATCTCTGAGCACAATGTGATCCAAGACGGCAGTGCCGACCAATAGGAATCAAGGCGGCACAAGGCCAACCTATCAGAGATCCAAAAAGGAGTCCCCACCCACTCTTCAAGAGATGAATATGGTAGGAATGAGTAGGAGGAGAAGAAGAGTAAGGTTAGAATGATAAAACCTGATTTGTGACTTAAGATGCCTACTTCTTTTTCAACTTCCTAAAAATCCCTGAATTAGACCTATGTTAGAATCCTGCAAAAATCAAAACAAAGTAAGTTAGTATTTAGAAGAAAACCTACCCTAGAAAGCAAAACAAATCGTAAACCTATCTTAACACAATCTTAATTAAAAGTTATTTCAAAAATTCTAAAAATACTGCATAGAAATCCCCGGCAACGACGCCAAAAACTTGTTCACTCCCCAAGTGTAGGGTTACGAAGTAGTAATAATTCGGAAAGACCAAGTATCGTTCCTATAGAGACTTATGTATGGGTATTGTCAGAATTTGTCTAAAATAACTAATAATTAAGATTTTATTAAGAACTAAAGCTGGAAAATAATGATTTGGGTTTAAATAGTAAATGTGTAAGGTAATATCAATCTAAAAAGGCACTAGAGCGCCAAGGATCCACTTTTGACAAGTTTCAATGCATCAACACAACTAGATCTCACATAACTCAATCGGAATCAAAGTCATATCTCTATCCAATCGGAATATAGAGCGGTTCAATCAACAATTATCTAAAACAGTTGCTCATTCATTTATTCGATTCCCACAACAATGCTCAGGCCTCGGGCACACTCAATTGTGTAGGCCAAGCCTCTTTCCAATCTAGTTGAGATTCACAACCATAGCTTTCATCAAATCCTGTCACTAGACTTGATTACAACTAATGATTAGAACCCTAATTAAATCAAAATCAATCAGCAAACAGCTATTTCAGATTATAACAAAAGATAAAAACTTTAGTTGAATGAGTTCCCACATGAAGATCGGGCCATATTACACAAGGCAATCAAAGGGTCTGCCATGCCCGGAGTTGATGATAGATCAATGAACTACACAAGCATAAACAATGCTCAGAAGGTAAGCTACCAAGCTTAGAATCACTAAGAATTACATGAGCCCGGAGTCATCAGGAGATCAAATTAAAACCAAACTAGGTACTTGATTCAAACTCACATTAACTAAAATTCTTCAATTAAATCATAAAAAGGAAACCTAGGTTGCATCAATCCATCAAAAATGAATCAAAAGCTTCACCTCTTAGCCCTAGCTAAGAGGTTTTAGTTCATCTCTAACATCCTTGAACTAGAAGCCTCAAAAACATAAAAACTACTAAAACAGGAAGAAAACTAAGAAAACTTGAAGTAGAATCCATCTCCCAAGCAATCCCCACGTCCTAGCATGTTCTGGTATGAAGAGAAGAAGTCCTTTTATAGCTTGGAGGTGTCCATTGCGTAAGAAACTTCCAGATTGCGCAAGGAATTACGCACTTGCGCAGAGAAATTCGGCGCCCGATTTAGAAACTGTCCGTTTTGCATGTCCGACCGGTCGCACGTCTGAGTGGCTTGGCCGACCGGTTGGACTTGTCTGAGAAGGTGTCCAGCGAGTTTTGTCAAATTACATCCTGCAACTTTAATTCGAGGACTGGTCGCACGACCGGTCTGAGGTGTGGACGACCGATCGCACGACCGGTCGTAGATGGTCTAGTGAGGTTTGGGCAGCAGAGGCTCTTCTGTTGAGTAATCGGACCGGTCAGACTACCGGTCCTAGGTTTTGGACGACCGGTCGGACGACTGGTCTTGAGTATCTGTTTCTTCCTTCTTTCCTTCTCTCCTTTGCTTCTTTCTTCTACCCCTTTCATGCTTGGTTCTATAATCTTCAATGTATATAAAACGCTCTATTTAACCTTCAATTGGTGAAATCTTCATCTTGTTCCTACAATCATAAATCATGCATTAGAGTAGTCCTTTAAACATGTAAACCGTACATAATGAGTGATGAATTGGGGTTAGAATATGTACAATTAAGGGCTCAACACGTACAAGTACCTTTTGGAGGATGAGACGTCGGATTGGGAGACCCAAACTCATTATGATCGGGATCCCTCCAAGCATGAATATTTTTCTAAGATTCAAAGAACCTCCACTACCCCCCACGTAAGACGATGCGTGATTAGATTAATGAAAGCAATATACATATTGAGACATGACGTAAGACGATGGGAGAATATTGGAACAAAGCAAAATCAAATAATGATCATCCGGAGAAAACATTACGTGATTACTGGATTGAAAATAGCATGAGTGTTCCACCAGTTATGATAGGAGGTGTGAAACAATAAAAGGAACAGGTGAATAGTAGCCAACCGGTTAAGAATTTGTGTGATCACTTGTATGGATATGCCTATCAACCATCATATAACTCTTCATCCTACGATGCGTACAGTCTTAATTGGGAAAACCACTATTCTCCTTGTTCAAGGGAAGAACCTACCGTGGTTATTCACAATCACCCTAAAACGTCTTCCTCTGGTGATGACATGTATACACAAATACTTGAGGAAATATGGAAAGAGTATGTAAATGAACAATCAAATCAAGCTTACTCGCCATCTTGTGAAGACGTTGAGCCCGAAATTGGGGGCAAGGAATCAATCCCCTTTCATGAGGAGGATGGGCTTACCCAAGTCCCACCTACTTCGGATTTATTGAATAGACTTTTAGAGGAGATTGATCTCAATGATCCCAATGTAATCATCAATTATGGTGAGTCCACAATCTCTTTTGGATGCTTTGAACTTAATGATGAAGAGATTTCAATGACGGTTGACGAACCCGAGGAATCCATTAAATCTGAAAGCGATAGTGGGGTTACTTACAATGAGGGTTCAGTGGATGCTTATGAACCTACAGTTTCTTTTTTCGAAGAGCATAATGATTATGAGTCTCTAGAGGATATGCATGCTAGAGAGATGGTCGAGGTTGATATGTTTGAGTCACTCCACCAACTTGACATGCTTAATTTTAATATGGAGAATGAGACTCTCATGAGTGAAAATTCAATGCTTGGCTCACTTTGAAAATTCAAATGACCCCATTATTCAAGAGATTGTTAAAGCCTTGCATACTTCCGACTTAGGTGCCTCATACTAGTTATGGAGAACCTAGTTTGGAAGAATTCCATTCCATGGAGGGCGAGTCCCTCACCATTGAAACTGAATTTTTGCACTCACTCAAGCAAGATCATGATCCTTCATCTGACTATCTCGATTTCCTAGAGGAGCACACTCTTATGATCTTGATGATGAGATGATTAAGGAGTTGGACATTTTGTTAGACACGATGTCAGCGCCTGAAGAACACCATTCCACTGATACACACTCTTTACCATTGTTTGTGGAAACATCATATAATTCAGAAATTATGGAGGAGACAACTTTAACTGAAGAATACATGATGAATGTCTCTCCACCATCATGGGTCCTTCAGTCCATTGAAAATTCTAATTGGGAGGATGTTCCTTCCCCAAGTGTAGGGTTGCGATGTAGTAATAATCTCGGTAAGACCGAGGTCGATCCATAGGGACTTATGTAGGAATCCACAAAACACTTCCAATAGTTCTACTAAAGAGCTAACAAACAGCTTTGTAGAAGATTGATGTAAATAGTAACGTTGAATTATACTGAAGCTAAACAATTCATAAAAGGCACTAGGGGTTCAAGGATCCACTTGTAGCAATCCTTGATGCTCAACTCACTGTGGTTTCTCACTTTCTCAGCTAGAATCGAAATTAAGTTGTATCTAGTCGAATGATAGAGCAGTTAAAACAATCAATCTGAAATATGTGTGATCCATGTATATGATTCACTCAATGCAAGCTAGGACGATCATACTCAATTTCATAGGTCAATCCCAATTCCAATAGGTTAAGATCACAATCATAACCATCATTAAATCCTGTCACAAGACAAAACTAGATCATGATTTGAACTTGATCCAAATCACATACACAGTCCCACGTACTTTAGAATTTCCAGAAAAGTAAACTTTTGGTATAAAGCTCCCACATGAAGATCATAGATCTAGAGCGTATTCCAATTCCTCGGATCATACAGGTCTAGACTAGCTCAAAACAATTAAGAAGTCAAGCAATTCTTCCAAACATCCATAAGTCATCATAAGATTAAGAAAAACTAGTTAGTACTTGATTTAAACTTCAAACCATTGTTCTTTAGTAGAAATCCAACTTAAAACCAAATCAAACGAATTGACACATCTTAGATTCACTACAAGCCTCTTAGCCCTAGCTAAGAGGTTTAGCCGTTCATGATCCAAGGAAACATGAAAACAACTAAACAAAACATAAAACTAGAAAGCAAACTAGGAGGAGTTGTAGAACTCCAAAATCGACTTCCGCCGTCTCCCACCATGCTCAATCTGTTCTAGGATGCCCTAGGAATGATCCCTAGGTCTCCTTTTATAGTGGAGAGGCTCTGATGTGTCGGAATCATCTAGAAGATGTGTAAGGATACGCAGTGCACAGACAAATCCGGAGCCTGAATAGGAAACTTGCTGTCTTACGCAGGGCAGACCGGTCTAGACTGGTCAGACTGGGCTGGCCGACCGGTCACGACCGGTTGGACATGTCTGTGAGGCTTCCAGGGAGCTTCTGAAGGTGGGCAGGCCTTGGCCGACCGGTCAAGACAGGTCGGCCCTATTACTTTCAATGTCCAGAGTGTTAGTGCACTTTTCCGTGGCATACTAGTGCACCTTGTTTGTCAATCACTTACATCAGTGAGTCTAGTGTCGGTTAAGCCCAATGAAGACGAAGACTGAAGACTCAGATGGCCCTGCTGCATCAAGAAAGAAGAATCAGGTAAAAGTGATGCCTTGGTGCCTTAACCTTGACCAAAACCCAACCCGTAACCTCTTTGATGACCTTAACCATCTTTGGAAAACCCTTTGTCATCTTAGAATGGCCCTAGGTGTCCCTGAACATCACCCAAAACATGGCCTAAAGTGAGTGGGTTAGTATGTACGAAGTTCAGCAAACTGCTGAGCTGAACCAGGCTTGTCCGACCGGTCGGGACCGATCGGCTGGACTGGTCCGACCGATCAAGACCGGTCGGCCAGACCAAACAGCAAGCTGCTGTGTTTGCAGGCTTCAGGTGGACCGACTGGTCGTGACCAGTCGGCTGGACTGGTCCGACCGGTCAAGACCGGTCGGCCAGACCAAACAGTAAGCTGCTGTGTTTGCAGGCTTCAGGTGGACCGACCGGTCGTGACCGATCAGCTGGGCTGGTCCGACCGGTCACGACCGGTCGGACAGACCCCCATTTAGACAGTGTACTCCCTATCTTCTCTTGGCTTTGGGCCGACCGGTCGGGATCGGTCGGGACAGGTCGGCAGAGCCGTTTTTTGCCCATTTTATGACCGTTGGAGCTCACTTTTTCTATATATGGAGCTCGATTTTTGGGCATTGTTGGAGGGATTTCGAAAGGAGTGAAGCCATCATTGTTGGAGACCATTTGAGGCTCATTCCCAACCTATGCAAGGCATATTCCTTGTGCTTTAATACAAGATTAGAGCATTCCAATCTCATGAAGAAGATGACCTTCATCCCCTCTTGATCTCTAGAGTTTGGAACCTTCTTGATTGGCAAATCCTTGTCCAAAACTCTAAGATGAGATCGTTGTAGGAGAGAGACTCTAGGCAACCCATTCCCATTAGTTGTAGAGTTCTCAAACCTGTACTCCTAGCACCTTGGGCATCTCAAAGGCATCACATGCAAGGTGTTTGATTGAGTGTGGCTGAGGCATTGGCGACGCAACGGCGACACGATCGTGGGAGCAAGGGAAGCTGATTGAAGCACGGGAGAGCGGACATCAAGCAACCCGAACCAGCGCTATACAAGGGGCTCATCTGACAAGTAAGGTTGTCCTTTTTGAGAGTCCATTTAGAGTTTGTTTGTCGAACTCGACCTAGGGACGTTGGCCGTTCCTTGGCCTGTTAGCCGGGCCTAAACTAAGTCTCCAAGGGGGAGCCTCCGACACGGGAGTAAACGTGCGTTGGGTTGAGAGTTAGCCTATGTCTAAAACTCTGGTAATGGTTGAGAGGTGAACCGATAAAACCACCGTGTAAAGGTTGAGAGGTGAACCTCATTTAAAACCTTCGATAGTGAATGCCGGTGTGCTCAAAGGAGTTGAGTACTTGAACTGGGAGTGGAGTAGACCTAAAGTCGAACCACTATACATGCTTGTGTTTGTGATTGAATTGAGCACATTTATATCTTAGCATTGTTAGTTTAATTGTTTAATTATGAATGCTTGATAGGAATGTATGCTAGGCACATACTAGGCTCATCCACACACAAGATGTACCTTCACTAGTTGTGTAGACTTGAGCTCATTGATCCACTCTTATAAGTCTACACAAGTTGCATAGGTTAGGATCTTGATTAGTTGAATCATTTATTTCCCTATGCAAGCTTTAGACTAAGATTGCTTATTGATTAACCATATGCTAGTCTTGTGATTGGACCCACTTTGGCTTGGAAGCCTAAGTGTTATTGCTTACTTTGTTTTATTTGATAAAATATGTTAGTAGGCGAAAAGATTTTGAAAAGGTCCTAATCACCCCCTTCTAGGTCATTAGACGTATCTCCGAGTTTCTCTATAAGCGGTAAAACCGAACTTTCACAGAGGGCTGGGAGGAGGTGGCCGACCAGTCTAAACCGATCGTGGCCCTCCTGGCCGACCGGTCTGGACCGGTCTTGGCCCTTTTCTTCTTCATTTCCTTCTTCCTTTCTTCTCTCTCTGCTTTCTTCTTTCTTTGCCCACCTTGGGTCTTCATCTAAAGCTCCTAAGTATAGCTTTTTGTTCTCCAATTGGCGAAGTTCATTCTCGTTCCTATAATCACAAAACATGCATTAGATGGGCCTTTTAAACATAAACACGATGCATATAATGTGACGTAATGGCTATGTAATGTATAAAGTGGAGGTACAAACACCCCTCAACCAGGTTTTTGCTAGTCCCGAGTAAAACATGCGTGAAACAAGTTCAAACCTCCAAAACCCAACTCTCCTTTAGAAACTATGTTTCTATCCATTCCAAGACATGCAAGTATAAAATTTGAAAAAAATTTGTGATAGAAGTTGAAACCTCAAACTCGCAGAACATGATAAGCTTCCATATGAGATTCCCTCTGATTGATTGAAAAATAGAACAACTCGAACAAACTCAACCTAGTGTGCATAGTGAAAGTTCATCTCATGAGTTTCTGGGATTATCATCTTCATAGATCAACTAAACTATAGATCTCAAGGTGTATAGAACAACAACAAGCCAATGATAGGAATTTGCTTTACCGTCCTTCCGACGACTTTCACACTACGTCCCATTTTCGGCTTTGGTTACGGGTAGACCATCCCCCGGTTGGTAATAGGTAGCCCTTTTCGGAATGTCCACCATTTTTCCATCATTCCCAATTTCATCCTTCCTTTTCCTTTTTCTTTTAAATTAGATAGGATTTTTAGAAATCCATATCTTTCGTTATTTTCCCATGGACAAGGATGAACAAAGTACCCTGGCTTGGTTTCTCGACACCTTAAATCAAAGTCTAGCTAATTTACAAATCACGTAATTCTTTCAACCCATGAAAATCGTGTAATGTGAACTACATGTAAAAGTGTTCAAATTTTCCATCAATCACATAAATAGGGGAATCCACATATAAAACCATTATGTTAAGAAAAATTCAAGACTTGCAACATCACACACTTCGTATCTCCTCCTCTTATGCTCGTATCATCTCGAATGCATTGAAATAAGGTTTTCTAAAGGAGTTTTAAAATTTTAGAAAATTAAAAAAAAATTCGCACATATGATGTTCGAAATGTTGTAGCATGCTAGATGAGGAATCTCATCTCACCCCCCAACCAAATCTTGCATTGTCCTTATTGTAACAAAAAAAATATGCAATGAGCAAAACATGAGAGCAATTCGAAAATAAAGGGGAGTGAGCGAGATGATAGTACCTGGGAGAATGAAAAGTAGAATTCTACCTCCTTCTAATAAACCTATGAAAAATAATAAACGAAAGCAACAAAATTCTAATCTTAACTACTCTATACCTCCATCAAACTAGGAGATCAAACATCCTGATACACAGGATCAGTCAGAGGCATGGACATACCTTCTGAAGGAAACTTCTCAAAGAACGGTTTTAATCGCTGACCAATCGCCTTAAAGATGTTGCCGTTCCTAGGATTTAACAACTTGACGGTCCTATATGGATAAACAGTTTGTACTATGTAGGGACTGGTCCATTAAGATCTCAATTTCTCCGGAAATAAATGTAGGCGAGAATTATACATAAGGACCTTTTGATTAATCGTGAAGGTCTTATAAAGAATGTTCCCGTCATGGAACACTTTCATCCTGTCCTTGTAAATTCTCGCATTTTCATATGCCTCATTCCGGAGTTCCGCAAGTTCATTTAATTGAAGTTTGTGCAACGAGCTTGTCTTGTCAGAATCAAAATTATCTTCTTTATTGCCCAATACGCCCTATGTTTCAACTCCACAGGTAAGTGACAAGCCTTCCCATAGACAAGTCTATAGGGAGACATTTCAATAGGGGTTTTAAAAGCGGTACGGTAAGCCCAAAGTGCATCGGTAAGTCGAAGCGACCAATCCTTGCGATTCGGGTTCACCGTTTTCTCCAAAATATGTTTAATCTCCCTATTGGACACCTCAGCTTGTCCACTTGTTTGCGGGTGATAGGGAGTGATTACTTTGTGATTTACGCCATATTTCTTCATTAAGGTTTCAAATGGACGATTACAAAAGTGAGACCCTCCATCACTAATGATGACTCTAGGTGTTCCAAACCAGGAAGTAATATTCTCTTTTAAGAAACGAATGACTGTTTTATGGTCATTATTCCGGCATGGGATCGCCTCGACCCATTTGGACACATAGTCAACTGCAAGCAAGATATATACGTTTCCAAAAGAAGATGGGAATGGACCCATGAAATCGATGCCCCAACAATAAAAAATTTTAATTATTAAGATGAGATTGAGTGGCATCATATTTCTACGAGAGATTCCTCCCAATTTTTGACAAGGCTTACATGTTTTGCAAAACTCATTGGTGTCCTTGAACATAGTGGGCCAATAAAACCCACATTGGAGAATTTTGGCTGTGGTCTTCTTAGCCGAAACGTGGCCACCACACGCTTGAGAATGACAAAAGGAGATAATACCTTGTTGTTCATCATCTTGCACACATCTCCTTATGATTTGATCGGGACAATACTTGAATAAGTATGGGTCGTCCCATAGGAATTTTCGCACCTCATTGAAGAACTTATCCTTATCTTACTTTTTCCAATGTGTAGGAATCGTACTTGTAGCAAGATAGTTAGCAATGTCCGCATACCATGGCAATTGGGAGACTTTAAAAAGTTGTTCATCAGGGAACATGTCATTGATCGCGGTCATTTCAGGGGAATCGGTGAGAACAAGTCGAGAGAGATGGTTAGCCAATACATTTTCTACTCCTTTCTTATCACGTATCTCTATGTCAAATTCTTGGAGTAGAAGGACTATCTTAACAACCGTGGTTTAGCATCCTTCTTTGAGAGAAGGTACTTAAGTGCGGCATGGTCATTGAATATGATGATCTTGGATCCAATCAAGTAGGACCTAAACTTGTCCAAGGCAAAAACTACGTCTAAAAGTTCTTTTTCTGTAGTAGTGTAGTTTGCTTGGGCTGAGTTTAAGGTTCTACTTGCATAGTAGATAACACATGGCTTCTTCTCTTTTCTTTGGCCTAGCACAGCCCCAATAGCATAGTCACTTGCATCGCACATAATTTCAAAAGGAAGGCTCCAATCAGGTGGTTGCATTATGGGAGCACATGTCAACATACCTTTAAGTGTGGTAAAGGCATTTTAACAATCTTCATTCCACTCGAATGCGTTCTCCTTTTGAAGTAGGTTATATAAAGAATGAGAGAGTGAACTCAAGTCCTTTATGAACCTTCTATAAAATTCGACGTGTCCTAAAAAGGACCGAACATCTCGTATGCTCTTGGGTGGTTGAAGGTTAGAGATAAGATCAATTTTTGCTTTGTCCACCTTGATTCCGTTTTGTGAGACAATGTGACCAAGTACAATTCCCTTTTGAACCATGAAGTGACATTTCTCCTAATTCAACATAAGGTTCTTCTCTTCACATCTTTTCAACACAGATTTCAACTGCACAAGGCACTCATCAAAGCTACAACCAAATACTGAGAAATCATCCATGAAGACTTCGAGAATTGTTGTTCGCTTCCCCAAGTGTAGGGTTGCGATGTAGTAATAAACTCGGTAAGACCGAGGTCGATCCACAGGGACTTATGTATGAATTCACAAACACATCCAACAGTTTCTATTAAAAAGCTAACAATCAGATTTTGTATGAGATTGATGTAAGTGACAACTTTCAACTAAATTGAAGGTAAACAATTTAAAAAGGCACTAGGGGTTCAAGGATCCACTTGTAGCAATCCTTGATGCTCAATTCATTGTGGTTTCTCATTCTTTCAACTAGAATTGAAATTAAGATCTATCTAGCCGGATGATAGAGCTGTTAAACAAAACAATCTGTCATATGTAAGGCCAATGTATATGATTCACTCAATGCAAGCTAGGATGAGCATGCTCAATTGCATAGGTCAGTCCCAATTCCAATAAAGTAAGTTCATAATCATGATCATCATTAAGTCCTGTCACCAGACAAAGCTAGATCATGATTTGAACTTGAATCAAATCACATGCACAGTCCCATACATAATTCAGAAAACCAGAAAAGTAGAACTTTGGTAGGAAGTTCCCACATGAAGATCATAGTACTAGAGCGTACTCCAATTCCTCGGATCATACAGGTCTAGACTAACATTCAACCATTAAGAACTTAAGTAATTCTCCCAAACATCCATGAGTCATCATAAGACTAAGAAAAACTTACTTAGAACTTGTATAAACTTCAAACCATTGTTCATAATCATGAAATCCAACTTAAAAACCAACTAAAAATGAATTGAAACATCTTAGATCCACTTCAAGCTTCACCTCTTAGCCCTAGCTAAGAGGTTTAGCTGCTCATGATCCAAGGAAACATGAAACAACTAGGAAAAGCATAAAAATAGTAAAACAAACTAGAAAGAGTTGTGGAACTCCGAAATCCACTTCTGCCGCCTCCCACCTTATTCAAACTCTTCTTAGATTCCTTAGGAATGATCCCTAGGTGTCCTTTTATAGTGGAAAGGCTCCGCAACGTCAGAATATTCCAGAATCTGCGTAAGCTTACGTAGTGCGCAGAGAATTTCGGCGCCCAAAATAGCAATTTCTGATTTTTCATGTGGCCGACCAGTCGCACGACCGGTCTGAGTGACTGGCCGACCGGTCACGACCAGTCGGGCTTCTTCAATAATGGCCCAGCGTGCACAGGATCTGTTGGCCGACCTGTCACGACCGGTCGGACTTGCTCTGTAACAGTCCAGGGAGCTTACTGGAGGATGGATATGCCTTGGCCGACTGGTCTTGACCGGTCGGCCTTATTGTTTTCAGTGTCCAGAGGACTGTGAGGAGGTGGCCGACCGATCTAGACCGGTCGTAGCCCTCCTGGCCGACCAGTCTTGGCCTGCTCTTCTTTCTTTTCTTCTCTCGTTCTTCTCTCTCTGCTTTCTTCTTTCTTTGGCCCATCTTGGATCTTCATCCAAGGCTTTTTAAAGAAGTCTTTCTAGTATTCAATTGAGTGAAGTTCGCTCTCATTCCTACAATAACAAAACATGCCTTAGATTAGTCTTTGAATCGTGAAAACCATGCATAATGAGTAACGAATTGGGGTTAGAATATGCACAATTAAGAGCTCAACAATTGTCCCCACCATATCAGAAAAGATACTCATCATACAACGCTGAAAAGTGGCAGGGGCATTGCCTAGTCCAAACGGCATCCGTCGATAGGAGAAAGTGCTGAATGGACATGTGAATGTAGTCTTTTCTTGGTCTTCAAGGGCGATCTCTATTTAGTTATACCCTGAATAGCCATCAAGGAATCAGAAATGGCAATGACCCGCCAACCTTTCTAAAATTTGATCAACAAATGGTAGGGGGAAGTGGTCTTTTCTTGTAACTGTGTTTAGCTTCCTGTAGTCGATGCACATTCTCCAACCGGTAGTGACTCTGGTTGGTACGAGTTCATTATTGGTATTGGATACGATGGTTATTTCGGATTTCTTAGGCACAACTTGAGTTGGGCTCACCCATTGACTATCGAATATTGGGTAAATAATACCCACATCCAATAGTTTCACCACTTCGGCCTTAACCACATCCTTCATGTTTGGATTGAGTCGTCTTTATGGTTACGTAGATGTCTTCTCCTTCTCCTCAAGGTGTATGTGATGAGTACAAATCTGTGGGTCTATGCCTTTGAGATCCGCAATCGACCATCCAATGGCACTCTTATGCTCTATTAGAGTGGCTATTAGCCTACTCTCTTGTTCCTCATCCAAGTTGGAAGAAATCACCACCGAATATGTCTCATCTCGACCTAAATATATATATTTCAACTCACTTGGTAATGATTTTAGGTCGAGTGTTGGTGCCTTGATATTGGATGGGAGGGGCTTGTTCTCGTTTAAGGGTAAAGGCTCAAATAGTGTCCTCCATCTTTTGTTATCAAGTACCGGCATCACATCTAAAATGGCATCCATCTCTCGTATTGTGTCATCATTTATCTCATGAGAGTGGACCACACATGCCTCCAAAGGGTCAGAGTATAATGTCAGGGGGAATGTATCCTCCACGAATGATTCAATCACATTTATCTCATGGATCTCATCATCAACTTCCCGTTGTTGTTTGAATAAATAAAATATATTCAGCTCGAGAGTCATATTTCCAAAGGACATTTGTATAAGCCCATTTTTACAATTGATAATTGCATTAGAAGTAGCTAGAAAAGGGCGGCCAAGTATGATGGGAATTTGAGCACCAGTACCTATCACGGGATGTGAATCCAATACAATAAAGTCTACTGGGTAGTGGAATTTATCAACTTAGACTAAAACATCCTCAATCACTCCTCTCGGTATACGAATAGATCTATCAGTAAGTTAGAGTGTGGTTTTGGTGGGTTTCAATTCACCTAACCCAAGTTGTTCATAAACCGAGTATGTAATTAGGCTAACACTTGCCCCTAAATCGAGTAAGGCTTGTTTAATCCTTACTCGATTTATGAACAAGTATGCATCATACTTATTCATAACCGAGAGGTGCCCCTAAATCGAGTATGCATCATAGTCTCCGATGATGCATGAGATGGTTGGACTACCCGGATCCTTGTATTTTTGGGGCACCTCTTGTTTGATAATAGCACTCAAATTCTCAGTCAAAAGCACTTTGCTGTGAACATTGTGTTTCCTTTTGACTGTACACAATTCCTTTAGAAATTTGGCTTAGGATGGTATTTTCTTTATGGCATCCAACAACGGAATGTTGATCTTCACCTGCTTAAAAACCTCTAAAATTTCCAGGTTTTTGTCTAAAGGTTTGGGTGAAATCAACCTTTGGGGAAATGGGGCAACCGGCTTGTATTGCCTTTCCGGTTCTTTCTCATGTGGAGTGTTGTTGGAGCTATCATCCTCTTTGAAATTTTTCGGATCCTTAGGCTTTGGGGCCTTCACCGGATTAGATTTATCAATTATTTTCCCACTTCTCAAAGTAGTGATAGCTTGAACATGCTCCGTATGTTGGGAGGATGAGCTTGCGTCTTGTATCTCAAATTGGGTTCTTAGGTTAGGAAGAGGTTGGGCAGGAAGTGTGCCTTTCTCCCTAACACTGAGGTGAGATTCAACTCTAGCCATTGAAGTTTTCAAGTCATTGATGGCTTGAGTTGAACTTTGATTAAATTTCAATTGCTCTTACATGAACCCATCTATTTTGAGATTTTGAATTAGTCTTGTTATATTCAGCTTGAACCGATACGAATGCACCCAACATCTCCTCTAGCGTAGCTTTTGGTGTAATGACTAGGGATGGACTTAGTAAAGGTTGAGCTTGAGGGATATTGTTTGCATTCGCAGTGGGTCCATTCCTCCAACTGAAATTGGGATGGTTCTTCCAATTAGAATTAAACCTGTTTGAGTTTGGAGCACCAAATTGCCGTTAATAACTGTTTATAGGATTTTATTGTTCTTGTACGATGTCTTGGACTGCTGAAAATGTGGGAAAATCTTGTGTTGTATGTTGATTTTCGGTACAAATTCCACAAACAATTTCAACGTTTTTAGAGTTGATCGTCTCTCCTTTCTTTAATCCCATGGCCTCGACTTTTCTTATGAGGCTAGCCACACGTGCACTTATGCTATCCTCTTCTGATAGAACATAAATTCCTCCTTTTTCCTTTTGTTGGCTAGTCTTGGAATTTGTTGGTTTAGATGTATCCCAAGACTGTGCATTCTCAGCCAATTCCTCCAAATAGTGACATGCTTCCTCGGCTTCCTTATTCATGAACTCCCCATTACACATCATCTCTATGAATTGGCACATGGGTGAAGTCAGTCCTTTATAGAAAAAGCTTATAACCCGCCAAATTTCATAGCCATGATGTGGGCATGCATTTAACAAGTCCTTAAACCTCTCCCAACATTGGAAGAAGGTCTCATCCTCCTTTTGAGCAAAATTCATGATAAGGCGCCTCAACATGTTCGTTTTGTGAGTAGGGAAGAACTTTTTAATGAACTCCCTATACATATCAGTCCATGTGCGAATTGATCTTGGCCTTAATGCATGAAGCCAACCTTTAGCTTTATCTTTAAGGGTAAAAGGAAATAATTTAAGTCTCACCACATCATTAGTTATGTTTGCAAAGTACACGGTGGCTATTACCTCATCAAATTCCTTAAGGTGTTGATAGGCACTTTCATTGTCTAATCCATGAAATCTCGGGAGGAGTTGGATTACTCCCGATTTCAAATCTACGTTCCCTGCATTTTGTGGAAAAACTATGCATGAGGGAGTGCTCGCTCTTGCTGTTTGCAAGTAATCACGTAATGTTCTTGGTCGGGGAACATTCTCAACCACATTCTCTCTCGTTTCGGTTTGGTTTTGGCCCAGATTTTTATTGGCCATAGGATTGGGTTGATTTCAGACAAAATTGGAGAATTTAAATGTCTCATAGCACGTGGTTCTCTATCAATTCCTTCTACATACTATTCCCCCTTCACTAATGAGTTAGTTATTTGAATCCCGAGCCCAATGTGGCATGCAAATCCTAAAAGAATGAAACAAAAACAAAAAAAAAATAAAAAAAAGAATTCTTTCCTGCTTCCTTTACTTCTCTCTAAGACCGAAGCACAAGGTGTCTTGCAATGGCTGAGCCAGAAGCAAGGATAGAGACCGATTTCTCCTGGTCAATAAGGGTTCAGAGAACTCCCCACCCACTCTTTGAATCTTTTGAGAAAAGTGCAGAAAAAGAAGAAAGAGGAATAGAGTTGAGAAGAGAAATCTCTGAGAACAAGGTGATCCAAGACGGTAGAACCAACCAATAGGAATCAAGGCAGCACAAGGCCAACCTATCAGAGATCCAAAAAGGAATCTCCACCCACTCTACAAGAGATGAATATGATTGGAATGAATAGGGAGAGAAGAAGAGTAAGGTTTAGAAAGATAAAACCTGATTTGAGCACTTAAGATCCTTACGTCTTCTTCAACTTCCTAAAATCCCTACAAAAGAGAAAAATCAAAATAAAACGAACTAAGTTTGTACTATTCTTAAAAATTTCAATAGAAACTATCTTCAGAAATTCTGTTAAAACCATCAAAGTCCCCGGCAACGACGCCAAAAACTTGTTCGCTTCCCCAAGTGTAGGGTTGCAATGTAGTAATAATCTCGGTAAGACCGAGGTCGATCCACAGGGACTTATGTAGGAATCCACAAAACACTTCCAATAGTTCTACTAAAGAGCTAACAAACAGATTTATAGAAGATTGATGTAAATAGTAACATTGAATTATACTGAAGGTAAACAATTAATAAAAGGCACTAGGGGTTCAAGGATCTACTTGTAGCATTCCTTGATGCTCAACTCACTGTGGTTTCTCACTTTCTCAGCTAGAATAGAAATTAAGTTCTATCTAGTCGATGATAGAGCAGTTAAAACAATCAATCTGACATATGTGTGAACCATGTATATGATTCACTCAATGCAAGCTAGGATGAGCATGCTCAATTGCATAGGTCAGTCCCAATTCCAATAGGTTAAGATCACAATCATAACCATCATTAAATCCTGTCACAAGACAAAACTAGATCATGATTTGAACTTGATCCAAATCACATACAAAGTCCCACTTACTTCAGAATTTTCAGAAAAGTAGACTTTTGGTATGAAGCTCCCACATGAAGAACATAAATCTAGAGCGTATTCCAATTCCTAGGATCATACAGGTCTAGACTAACTCAAAACAATTAAGAACTCAAGCAATTCTTCCAAACATCCATGAGTCATCATAAGATTAAGAAAAACTACTTAGTACTTGATTTAAACTTCAAACCATTATTCTTTAGTAGAAATCCAACTTAAAACCAAATTAAACGAATTGAAACATCTTAGATTCACTACAATCTTCACCTCTTAGCCCTAGCTAAGAGGTTTAGCCGTTTATGATCCATGGAAACATGAAAACAACTAAACAAAGCATAAAGTAGAAAACAAACTAGGAAGAGTCGTAGAACTCCGAAATCGACTTTCGCCGTCTCCCACTGTGCTCAATCTGTTCTAGGATGCCTTAGGAACGATCCCTAGGTCTCCTTTTATAATGGAGAGGCTCTGCTGCGTCGGAATCATCCAAAAGATACATAAGGATACGCATTGCGTAGAGAAATCCGGAGCCTGAATAGGAAACTTGCTGTCTTACGCAAGGCTGACCGGTCTGGACCGGTCAGACTGGGCTGGCCGACCTGTCACGACTGGTAGGACATGTCTGTGAGGCGTCCAAGGAGCTTCTAGAGGTGGGTAGGCCTTGGCCGACCGGTTAAGACCGGTCGACCCTATTGCTTTCAATGTCCAGAGGGCTGGGAGGAGGTGGCCGACCGGTTTAGACCGGTCGTGGCCCTCCTGGCCGCCCTTTTCTTCTTCATTTCCTTCTTTCTTTCTTCTCTCTCTGCTTTCTTCTTTCTTTGGCCCACCTTGGGTCTTCATCTAAAACTCCTAAGTATAGCTTTTTGGTCTCCAATTGGCGAAGTTCATTCTCGTTCCTATAATCATAAAACATGCCTTAGATGGGCCTTTTAAACATGAACACCATGCATATAATGTGATGTAATGGCTATGCAATGTATAAAGTGGAGGGATAATAGAGGACCCATTTTTAATCAATCATAACCCAGATCAGAATTTGAGGAGATATCTTTTTACTGCTCTTATCTCCTCCTATCATGCATGTGGTGCACATAAATATTGGACTTCAATGAAGATAAGCACTCATGTCTATTGTCGAGTAGGACTTTGGATGGTCCTCATAAGAAATTTATTGAAATTCATGAAGATCCTGCTCAAATTTGATCATATAGTCAATCGGACTAATCAAAGGTAGGTCGGTAGGTTAGGGTTTATTTTTCTGTAATTAGGATTGAATAAGTCTGATCGAGACAATGGAAGATGCTAGAATAGATCAACTTGCTACCCCAGGTACTTTCGTTCTCACACTCCTTTATTTTATGTCATTACTGTCATGTCATGCTTATTGCATATCTTGTTATATTGAGGACAATGTAAGATTTTGGTTGGGGGGTGAGATTCCTTAGATAAATCTAATAGCTAGCTACATTTCAAGCAATTATATGCATTCAAGATGATACGAGTATAAGAAAAGGAGATACAAAGTGAGTGATGTTCCAAATCTTATACTGCTCTGAATACAATGGTTTTATATGTGAATTCCCCTATTTATATGATTGATAGAAAATTTAAACACTTTTACACCTAGTTTACATTACACGATTTTCATGGTTTGAAAGGATTACGTGATTTGTGGATTGGCTAGGCTTAGATTTGAGGTGTTGAGGAACCAAGCTGGGGTACTTTGTCCATCCTTGTCCATGGAAAAATAACGAAAGATATGGATTTCAAAAAATCCTATCTAATGTAAAAGAAAAAGGAAAAGGAAGGATGAAAATTGGGAATGATGGAAAACATGGTGGAAAATTCTGAAAAGGGCTACCTATTACCAACCAGGGGATGGTCTACCCATAACCAAAGCCGGAAATGGACGTAGTGTGAAAGCCATCGGAAGGACGGTAAGGTAAATTCCTATCATAGGCTTGTTGTTGCTCTGTACACCTTGAAATCCATAGTTTAGTTGATCTATGGAGAAGATAATCCAAAAAACTCATGAGATGAACTTTCACTATGCACACTCGGTTGAATTTGTTCGAGTTCTTCTATTTATCAATCAATCAATGGGAATTTCATATGGACACTTATTATGTTTTGAGAGTTTAAGGTTTCAACTTCTATCACCTCATTTTTCTGAATTTTACACTTGTATGTCTTGGAATGGATAGAAACATAGTTTCTGAAGGAGAGTTGGTTTTTGAAGGATTGAACTTGTTTCACGCATGTTTTGCTCGGGGCTAGTAAAAAGCTGGTTGGGGGATGTGTTGAGCCTCCAATTTATACATGTCATAGCCCATTACATCACATTATATGCATGATTTTCATGTTTAAAGACTAATCTAATACATGTTTTTGTGATTATAGGAATGAGAGAAGATTTCACCAATTCATGGTTAAAAGAGTCACTTTGTATGCATTGAAGATCAATGGAACAAGTGCCAAAGAATGGTGAAGAAAGAGAGGAGAAAGAGAAGAAGAAAGAAAGAAGGAAAATGAAGAAAATAAAAGGCCCGACCGGTCAAGACCGGTCGGCCAACAGGTAGTCTACTCCCTGGATTGTCAAAAGACAGGTCAAGACCGGTCAGCCAGCCCAGTCCGACCAGTCAAGACCAGTCGGCCACATGTAAACAGAAAGATACACTTTCCAAATTTGATTTTCGGGTTTCCTAAGTGCGGGAGGACTCCGTAGTTCCGCGATTCTTCCAAGTCAGTGACGCCTCTAAGCTATAAAAGGACACCTACGGCCTCTTCCTAACCCATCTAGCAACGTGAGAAGAAAAGAGATCAAGACCTAGGAGGCTTCCTAGCCTCCTACAACTAGCTTTCTTCTTCTTCTAGTTCTAGTTTCTAGTTTTTAATGTTTTCTTTCAGCTACCCTCTTAGCTAGCGCTAAGAGGTGAAGTTTGTAGTTTTTCAATGCTTTAATTCATTTCTTCAAGTACCCTTTACTTATTTATGGATTTTCAAGTTCTAGTTTGAATAAAGTTTGGATTTTTAGAAGTTTTGTGAGAGTTTGTGTACTCCGGACATGAGTTCCTTGCAATTCTCTGAGATTACCATGATTGGGTTGTTTGAATTCAAATTGTCGTAACCCTTGAGCATGCCATAGTCTCTTGGCATGGCTGTTACTCCGAAGGCTACAAGTTCAAGTTCTATGTGCTTCATTTGAACTAGAAATTTGATTTTCAGATTTAAGTGGGACTGTTTGTGCTTGAATGTTATATCCTCCAATTAGATGAGAGATAGGACTTTGATTCTAATTGTGTTGTGCTTGGATGAATGGATTGGTATTGAACTACTCCAAGTGGATCCTTGATGCTCTAGTTCTTTTTATTTTAGATTTTTCTATTTTATGTGAAAAACTATTTTCCTAAACTTCTTAGATTCTAGTTATTAGAGTAGTTGAAATTGTTTACCTCTTTCCCTGTGGATCGACTTCGGTCTTACCGAGATTTATTACTACATCGCAGCCTTCCACTTGAGGTGAACGAACACACAAATAATCCCCCTGGCTCGGTGTTGAGCCATGAATATTACATATTTCAGCCCAAATTCATCACATATATTGCATGATTTTTTTGTTTAAATACCTATCTGATGCATGGTTTTTTGTTTATAAGAATGAGAGAGTAATTGTATAAATTGCTGGTTAAAAGAAACCTTTCTAACACCATTAAAGATCAAAGGAAATGAAGAACAAAAGAGGGAAGAAGAAAGGAAATAAAAGAAAGATGGAAAAAATGAAAAGGAACCCCACAAGGTGGTCCGACCGGTCCAGACCGGTCGGCCATGCAATTTCTGAATTTTAGATTTCAAACAGCAGGCAGTCCCATTTTTAGATTTTTGGCCCAATTTATGGGGCCCTTCTTGATGATTATTACAAATTTAATCCATCCATATTGAATATTAGCTCAACGTCGAAAAAACCCAAGTAGTTTCGTGTCGATTGGAACTACAGATTGACCGTGGTGGCCAAAACAATATTAAATATCCAGAAAATTTCCTGATTCCACTGTTCAATACTGGAATGGTCCAGGTGGCCCAACATTGATGATATGAAAAATCTAATCTGACCATCTTCTAAACCACATCTATATATGAATAACCACAAAGTTTCAGGTCAAAAGGATGTATGATTTGATCGTACCGGTTGAAGAAAGATGGACCATCCAGAAATATTCAACTGCGCAGATTTTATAAAAGGCCTAAGTGTTTTAGTTTTCGCACGCAATTCTGGAATTTATTTGGAAAATCTAATCCTCTATCAAGATCTCCTCCTTCCGAAGATGATTATAAGGTTTAAACTCTAGTTAGGCTGGAGATATGTAGGCATCGTGACTTTCGTTCTACTGACCAAGACCTCCATGGGCTTAACGCACTAAAATTTTCTCAGTGAAACATACGTAACTTCTAGTTACCTTGTTCACGGTTTCTTACCACTTCATTCTCTCCTCTTTCTCTTCTTCTTTCTTTCTTCCTTTTACTTCTTTTATTTTCCGGGCTGGCCAGTTCTGGCCAGCCGGTTGTCCATCAGATGAGGGACCTGACAGTTTTCTGTCCAGTTCTGGCCAGTCGGTCGGGTCAGGCTGGTCAGTTCTGGTCAGCCGGTGTACATTTGTCTTTCTATGTGAAAGGTTTAAACTAAAAGCCCAAAGGATTCACGCCCTCCTGAGGCATCAAGGCGCTAAGAAGGTTCAGTCACTGCGGAGATTCGATAATTTCCTGTGGATGCCGGAGAAGGATTGGGTAGATCGTTGCACTCTTCTTTTGAGATCAAGACCTAGGAGGCTTCCTAGCCTCCTACAACTAGCTTTCTTCTTCTTCTAGTTCTAGTTTCTAGTTTTTAATGTTTTCTTTCAGCTACCCTCTTAGCTAGCGCTAAGAGGTGAAGTTTGTAGTTTTTCAATGCTTTAATTCATTTCTTCAAGTACCCTTTACTTATTTATGGATTTTCAAGTTCTAGTTTGAATAAAGTTTGGATTTTTAGAAGTTTTGTGAGAGTTTGTGTACTCCGGACATGAGTTCCTTGCAATTCTCTGAGATTACCATGATTGGGTTGTTTGAATTCAAATTGTCGTAACCCTTGAGCATGCCATAGTCTCTTGGCATGGCTGTTACTCCGAAGGCTACAAGTTCAAGTTCTATGTGCTTCATTTGAACTAGAAATTTGATTTTCAGATTTAAGTGGGACTGTTTGTGCTTGAATGTTATATCCTCCAATTAGATGAGAGATAGGACTTTGATTCTAATTGTGTTGTGCTTGGATGAATGGATTGGTATTGAACTACTCCAAGTGGATCCTTGATGCTCTAGTTCTTTTTATTTTTAGATTTTTCTATTTTATGTGAAAAACTATTTTCCTAAACTTCTTAGATTCTAGTTATTAGAGTAGTTGAAATTGTTTACCTCTTTCCCTGTGGATCGACTTCGGTCTTACCGAGATTTATTACTACATCGCAGCCTTCCACTTGAGGTGAACGAACACACAAATAATCCCCCTGGCTCGGTGTTGAGCCATGAATATTACATATTTCAGCCCAAATTCATCACATATATTGCATGATTTTTTTGTTTAAATACCTATCTGATGCATGGTTTTTTGTTTATAAGAATGAGAGAGTAATTGTATAAATTGCTGGTTAAAAGAAACCTTTCTAACACCATTAAAGATCAAAGGAAATGAAGAACAAAAGAGGGAAGAAGAAAGGAAATAAAAGAAAGATGGAAAAAATGAAAAGGAACCCCACAAGGTGGTCCGACCGGTCCAGACTGGTCGGCCATGCAATTTCTGAATTTTAGATTTCAAACAGCAGGCAGTCCCATTTTTAGATTTTTGGCCCAATTTATGGGGCCCTTCTTGATGATTATTACAAATTTAATCCATCCATATTGAATATTAGCTCAACGTCGAAAAAACCCAAGTAGTTTCGTGTCGATTGGAACTACAGATTGACCGTGGTGGCCAAAACAATATTAAATATCCAGAAAATTTCCTGATTCCACTGTTCAATACTGGAATGGTCCAGGTGGCCCAACATTGATGATATGAAAAATCTAATCTGACCATCTTCTAAACCACATCTATATATGAATAACCACAAAGTTTCAGGTCAAAAGGATGTATGATTTGATCGTACCGGTTGAAGAAAGATGGACCATCCAGAAATATTCAACTGCGCAGATTTTATAAAAGGCCTAAGTGTTTTAGTTTTCGCACGCAATTCTGGAATTTATTTGGAAAATCTAATCCTCTATCATCTAGAGGAGGAAGGCTTCTACTAATATTCCAAATTTGAGATCAATCCGACCTCTATACATCCGTAGCACTGAAAGCAAGATGACTGGTTCTGGAGGTACCCGAATTGCGTGATTTTGAGAGGCGATCGCTGATCTGATTGGTAGGCCCATTCAGAAGATAATCTTGGAAATCTAAACCATTTATGGGGAAGATCAAGTACCAAGGAAGCTACAAATCAAATTTGAAGGCAATCCGATCATTGGTTAAGCCGTACGAAGCGAAACAAAATATGTTATGTTGCTGTACTATTGTTGTATTATAAAAGGAAGTGCTCTCTTCTATTCCAAGGCAGTCAAGGGCGTTGTAAGCAAGGAGTTTAAGTCCTAGGAGGCTACCTAGCCTCCTACAGCTAGTTTTTCTTCCTTTTCTTAGTTCTAGTTTTAGTTTTAATATGCTTTTTTCTTAGTTAACCTCTTAGCTAGAGCTAAGGGGTGAAGTTTGTAGTTTGTTTCAATGCTTTAATTTGTTTATTCAATTGCCATTTTCTTATTTATAGATTTTGAACTTCTAGTTTGAATAAAGCTTGGATTTTTAGATGAATTATGAGAGTTTGTGTACTCCGAACATGAATTCCTTACAATTCTCTCATATTGCCATGATGTGTTTGTTTAGATTCGAATTATAGTAACCCCAGAGCATGCCATAGTCTCTTGGCATGACTGTTACTTCGAAGGCTACAAGCTTGAGTTCTATGTGCTTCTTTAAAACTAGAAATCTAATTTTCATATTTAAGTGGAACTATTTGTGCTTGAATGTTATATCCTCTAATTAGATAAGAGATAGAACTTTGATTCTAATTGTGTTATGATTGGATGAATGGATGACATTGGACCGCTACAAGTGAATCCTTGATGCTCTAGTTCTTCCCAAATCTCATATTTCCTATTTAGTTCTTAAAAATTATTTTTTCTAAAATCTTCTTACATTCAAGTTATTAGAGTGGTTGGAATTGTTTGCCTCTGTCCCTGTGGATCGACCTCGGTCTTACCGAGATTATTACTACATCGCAAGCCTTGCACTTGAGGCGAGCGAACAAGTTTTAAGCGCCGTTGCCGGGGAAAAAGGTTAAACGGTTCTAGTTGTTCTAGTAGCTATAGAGCAGTCTTAGTTAAGTAGGATTTCCAGTTTTTTTAGAAGTATGATTTTTTTTCTAAATTACTAACATTTTTTTTTGTAGGACATTATTGCTGACATAGTTCTCACCTTCATGGGTAACATCTCCCCACCTCCCTTCTTTTTATTTTTATATTAGGGTAGTTTCAATTTCTTAAAATTTCATCATGTATGATTAAACGAATGGTGCATACAAGTACTTTTTGGAGGATAAGACGTCGGATTAGGGGACCCAAACTTAGTGTGATCGGGATCCCTCCAGGTATGAGTGTTTTTCTGATATTCAAACAACCACCACTGCCACTCACGTAAGACGATGCATGAGTACATTAATGAAAATAATACACATGTTGAGACATAAAGTAAGACGATGGGGGAGTACCGAAACGAAGCAAAATCGAATAATGATCATCCAGAGAAAACATTACGTGATAACCAGATTGAAAATAACATGAGTATCCCACCGGTTATAGTAGGAGGTGTGCAACAACAAAAGAAATAGGTGAATAGTGGCCAATCGGTTAAGACAATGCGTGATCACTTGTATGGATATTCCTATCAACCATCATATAACTCTTCATCCTACAATGCATATGGTCTTGATGGGGGAAACCACCATTCTCCTTGTTCAAGGGAAGAATCAACCGTGATTGTTAATAATCACCTTAAAACGTCTTCCTCTTGTGATAACATGTATACACAAATACTTGAGAAATTATGGAAAGAGTATAAAGATGAACATTCAAATCAAGCTTATTCTGCATCTTATGAAGACGTTAAGCCCGAATTTGGGGGCATCGAATTAATCCCTTCTAATGAGGAGGATGGAGCTATCCAAGTCCCACCTTCTTCGGATATAATGAATAAACTTTTAGAGGAGATCGATATCGATGATCCCAATGTCATCATCAATTATGGTGAGTCCACTATCTCTTTTAGATGTTTTGAACTTAATGGTAGTGAGATTTCAATAACGGTTGACAAACCCCCGAGGAATCTATAAAATTTGAAAGTGATAGTGGGGTTACCTACAATGAGGGTTCAGTGGATGCTCATGAACCTATGATTTCTTTTTCCCAAGGGTATAATGATTATGAGTCTCTAAAGGATATGCATGCTAAAGAGATGGCCGAAATTGATATTTTTGAGTCCTTCCACCAACAATACATGCCAAATCTGTTGTAGAGGACTTTCCTTTGAGTGAAAATTCAAATTCTTTGGATAAATACTTTGTTCATTTTGAAATTTCAAAAGACCCAATTATTCAAGAGATTGTTAAAGCCTTGCACACTTTCGACTTGGTGCCCCATACTAGTTATGAGGAACCTAGTTTGGAAGAATTTCACTCCATGGAGTATGAATCCCTCACCATAGGAACTAAATGTTTGCAATCACTTAGGGAGGACAAGGACCCTTCATCCGACTATCTCGATTTCCTAGAAGAATGCTTGGCCCACTCTGATGATCTTAATGATGAGATGATTAAAGAGTTGGATATTTTGTTAGACATGGTGTTGGTGCCTGAAGAACGCCATTCCACTAATTTACACTCTTTACCATTGTTTGTGGAAGCACCGTATAATTTTAAAATTGTGGAGGAGACAACTTTAACTGATGGAAACACGATGAATGTCTCTCCACCATCATGGGCTCTTCGGCCCATGAAAAATTTTGATTGGGAGGACATGTTTCTAATCAATCTCAACCCAACTCAGAATTTGAGGAGATATCTTCTTGCTGCTCTTATCTCCTCCTTTCGTGCATGTGGTGCACATTACGTTTGGACTTCAAGGAAGAAAAGCACCCACGTTTACTGTCGAGCAGGACTTTAAATGGTCCTCATGAGAAATTTGTTGAAATTCATGAAGATCCTGCTCAAATTTGATCTTGTAGTCGATCGGACTAATGAAAGGTAGGTAGGTAAGTTAGAATTTATTTTTCTGCATTTAGGATTGAAGAAGTCTCATGGAGACAATGGAAGATGCTAGAATTGATCAACTTGTTACCTTAGGTACTCTCGTTCTCACTCTCCTTTATTTTATTTCATTGCTCTCATATCTTGCATATTGCATATCTTGTTACATTGAGGACAATGTAAGATTTTAGTTGGGAGTGAAATTTATAAGATGAATCTATACTAATTTTTGTGACATTTCGAGCAATTATGTAGAAAAAAATCAATTTTTCTGAAAATTCAACACTCTTTTGGAAAACCTTATTTCTATGCACTTGAGATGTTATGAGTATGAAAAGAAGATAGATGAAGTAGTTGATTTTGAAAGCATTGAATTACTTGTAACATGATAATTTTTTATATAAATTACCCTATTGAGTTGATAGGTAGAAAGTTTTGAACACTTTTGAGTCTAATTCACATTACACGATTCTTATGGTTTGAAAGGATTATGTAGATTTATGGATTGGTTAGACTGAGATTTAAGGTGTTGTAGACACCCCACCTTCGGCTACACTGTTGGTAGAGATAGCTGGATGAATGGAGGACCATACCCCTAAATCCCGTGTCCAAACTCAACCAAACTCACCCTTGTAAGCCCCAATCCATAGCCTAAGTCAAGCCTGAACCCAGTCAACCCGCCCCTAAACATCAGCCTGAAAAACCCCCCATAAGAAAAACCAGTCAAAAAATCCTAAAAAAGTCAAACTCACTGAGTCAACCCGCTGAGTCAACCCGTCGAGTCAAATCACCGAGTCAACCCACTAAGTCAAATCACCGAGTCAACCCGCTGAGTCGACCCACCGAGTCAACTCACTGAGTCCCAAGCATAAGCCCCGAGACATGACCGTACCACGCGCTGGAACCCGAGGAGCATCCAGGGGCCGCCCTAAAATTATTTACGGGTTCTGCCACTGCCCGCTGCTATAAATACCCCCTCCCCTTCTCATTTCATAATCCCATCCAGTCCAGAGCGACCCGTCCGGTCCGAGTTTCCCTCCATCCCTCTTTAGCCCATTTTTCCACCAAGGAGAGCCCGAGTGAGGAGAGCCTAGCCCTGATCCAGCCCAGCCTGACCATTGGTCCAGGTCTCCCAAGCCATCCAAGTCTTGATCCAGCCACTTGAAGCCAATCCTTGCGACACCTCCATCCATCTAGCTACTCTTTTACTAGCATCATCTCATTTGCATCTAGCATAAGTGCAACATTTACTTTTCTTCCAACCCCCCTGCTTCACTACAAGCACTTTGATCATTCAAGCACACAACATGCATCTCGCATAAAGCACCTGTCAGTTCGAGCGTATGCTCTAGGCTTGCCTGTTAATGGAAACCTGCCCATCAGAAACTCTTACTGTTCAGCCCTGCATTCATACATTAGTCACTACGAGCACTTTGATTATTCAAACACACAGCATGCATCTCGCATAAAGCACCTGTCAGTTCGAGCGTATGCTCTGGGCTTGCCTGTTAATGGAAACCTGCCCATTAGAAACTCTTACTGTTCAGACCTGCATTCATGCATCATGTCATCTATGAGAATATATGAGGATTAAAACAGACTTTCAAGTATTAGTTCGATTCTGTGAAGTAGAGACCGTACTTCGGTACGGGCAGTGTGTGGGGTGCTTAACCTCTTCCCACCCTGTAGCCGTGATCCCTTACCTCAAATCTCTGGCCGCAGATCAAAAGGAGTCATTTTAGAGGAAGGAATCTTCGGATCCCCTTCTCCAATGTTTCTACGGGGTCTAGCCGACTGTAGATTCGAAGTAACTGGCTAGTGGCGACTCTGGTCTTATATAAACTCATCTAAACATATCCAGCTTGGCACGACAACCAAACAAAGCCCTCGAGAACGAGGCAAGCCAGTGGCACAAACGGCGATTCGCACACACGCACCTCTTCTTCTTTTTTCGAAAGGAAAGGAAAGGGAGAAAGTCGTGTAGGAGCGTGGAACGGCGAGGGTCCACAGAATGGCGACTCCACTGGGAATAAGCTAGTCTCACTAGTCGTGATCCGACTTGAAAAACAGAATCTTCCCGCACTTGAAAGTCATTAGTCCTCATACAATCTCATCTGCATAGCATTCTACCTAAAACAAAAAAAAAATAGAAAATCCCAAAACCCAAAAAAGAGTAGAGTATAGTCCTCACCATTGCGCCTCCTCGGGATCAACGCGTTCGGAAACAACTTTCCTTTCGCAGCATAATACGCACTTGGGCACAGCAGGCCATGTCCGACCACGAAGAGGAAACTCACCTTTTCCCGCTCTTGAAATGACCGAAGCGCAACCTCCAGCACAATAACCAATTGAGAATACGCCAATCATGCAAGAATTGGCACAAGGAATGAGAGCAATGCAGGAAATGCTCTTGCAATTCATGCAAGCACAAGCTACCACAGCAGCCAACAATCAGGTCGGCCCAGTTCAGTAATCTCAGCAGCCATGCCGGGTCCCTCCGACCTCCAGTTCAAATCAAGCACAACCATCGGAGTCTGCCCAAGACTACCGACAGCAACCGTCTCAGCCCTTCGTTATGGGGTATCCTCCTCAATACCTTCCCGCGACGACAAGGCCGTCTCAGAGCACTCCCGTCATAGGGACTTCTAGTCAGCTTCCAGTCAATCTTGCAAACAACAGTCTCAGTAGATCTCAGCATGTCCCCGTCGATGGGACTCCTTTCCTTTCTCAGCATGTCCCCGCCGATGGGACCCCTTTTCAATTTCAGCACATCCCCGCCGATGGGATTTTAATTCAATTTCCAGCAACAGGGACAGCACTGGCGAATGCCACAATGGGGGTCAGTGTCAAGCCCACATCAATCAGCGGACAGTGGCGAATACCCAACAAGGGGGTCACTTCCCAACATCTCAGCCTCCTGCAAACAGGAGCACTTTTCAATTCCAGCACATCCCCGCCAATGGGATTCCAGTTAATTTTCAGCAATCTTCAATTCAGCAAACTCCAGTTAATTTTCAGCAATCTTCAATTCAGCAATCTCCAATTAATTTCCAGCAAATTCCAGTTCAACCTTCAGTACAATCTCCAGTTCAATTATAGTCCTTTCAAGCACAGGTTCATTAGAATCCAGTTCAGTCATCAAATCAATTTCAGCAACCCGCAGTCGCTTTTCAGCAAGCCCATAGGGTCGAAGACATCGACCACTATGCCGAAGAAGAACGTGCCTTACTCCAAGAGGCACCAGTCACTTGAACAGATCATTCAGGACTGGACGAGTTGCGGGAGCAGTTCCAGATCTTGCAAAATCAGCTTCAGCGACAACAAGGAATTGATCTACCTTCGACCAAGTTCAGAGACTTGTGTCCTTTCCCAGATGCTTAAGTACCTCAAAATTTGAGGTACCAAAATTCAAAAGATACGATGGCAGCAGTTGTCCCACAACACATCTCAAGGCCTTCTGTAGAGAGCTGAGTGCAATCTCAGGAAATGAAGGGCGATGCCCTAGATTGGTACACCTCATTGGACTGCCACCGCATCAGGACTTCGGAACAACTCTCCCAGGCTTTCATCGACAGATTCGTATACAATCTCAACATGGCACCCAGAAGAGCTGACCTCATGGCTCTCAGGCAAAGGAGTGATGAAACACTATCAGCTTATGTGGGACGTTGGCGAGCTATGGTAGCCAGAATGCGAACACCTATCGACGACGAAGAACAAATCTCCATGATTGTTCATTCAACATAAACTGGCATATTTGGATATCTCATCTCGCATCCATATGCAAATTTCTCACAGTTGATCCGTGCTGGAGAGCAAGTCGAAGCAGGAATCCGGGCCGGGACGATCTCCCCATGACCTCATTAAGCCACTCCAGTCAAGAGGAACAGAATGGAGGGAAGACCCATCGGATATGGGAACGGAAACCGCAGCAGTTCTCCTCCCCGCCCGACAGAGGTAAACAACATCAACACCACTGCTCAGGGTAATCAATATGCTCCCCCACAGGGACATCAACAGCATCAGCAAAATCAGGTTCAGCACCAACCTCAGAGGTGTCAACTACGACCGAATCCTCAACCACAGCCACAACCACCTCGACAACAGCAGCAGTTAGAGAGAACGGTCAATACTCATATCAGAATAGGCAGAATTACAGAGAGCTCAGGAAGTTAACTCCACTCACTCAACCACTTAGTCAAGTCATGACTATGCTGGTACAAAAGCAGTTACTCACTCTGATGACATCCAGGCCTCCTCCAAATCCTCTACCTCTAAACTACCGAGAAAATGAGTATTGTGCCTACCATCAAGGACGTGGCCACACCACTGATCGATGCTTTACTCTGAAGAATTCCATACAAGATCTAATCGACGACTGAAAGATCGTCATCTCGGTCCCTGGAACTCCTGCAGCAACTTCCACCAACATTCTTCAGAATCCTCTGCCTCAACATCCGACGGATCCTAGTTCATCTCGTGTCCCCACCGTCAACAGCATAGAAGAAGGAGAGCGCCTCGAGTGCTTCTTCTCCCCTATCCAGTCCATTCATGCCTACACTTATGGGCCAATAAATCCTCCTCCGATCATGCAAGGGGCAAGTCCCTTTCCTCCTTCAGTCTCCGAGCCAGTAGTACTCGAAGGAACACTTCCATATGATGTGCCAGTTGTGCAAGGGGCATCTTACAGCCCTTCATGTTGGGAACCAGTCATTCTGAAAGGAGCACAATCATACATTGAGCCCACATACGAACCTGTCATTTTGCAAGGGGCAATTTCAGCACAGGAACAATATAATTCGCAATGGAGAAACTATACTCATCAGCAACAAGAGCCCATTGTCTTGGAAGGAGCTCCTCCAGTTGAGCCTGTCATATTGCAAGGGGCAAAACCTGGAGGCGTGTCGATCACACTACGACAGCTGGGACGAACAGAGAAACCTCCTACCATATCAAGAGGACCAGTATTCATTCCATGGGAGCCTCCTGCTCCAGGAACGGTCAAACCAGGACCGCAACCTTATGTGATCTATGAAGACAAGCCTCGATATTACCCCTTCAGCATAGGCAACAATGTAGTTCTCAAAGCAAAAGCTCCGTACGAGGAAGATCTGGTACCCACACCAGCACCGTTGCAAGAACCGGTGGTCCTAGAAGGCAAAGGTGAGGAAAATTATAAAGAGGTCCCATGGCACTATCCAGAATGTGCGGAAGTGGGAAACATGAATCCCAATGGATGTTGCATCCGAAGAGATAATTAGAACAGAGGAGATCCTAAAGGCGCTCTCTCAGGTCTCGGTAATAAAAATGAAGCCGCATACGATGTGGGGACTCAACTCAAGTCAATCCCTGCTCAAATCTCAGTATGGGAGCTACTCTGCACATCTCGCATACACCGAGAAATGTTTGCCACAACCTTGAGCGATGCTCACGTCTCCTCCGATACGGCACCAGAGATGATAACATTGATGATTGGACAGCTCCTGGCTCCGCGCACCATCACCTTCACCGATAATGAGTTTCCACTGGAAGGACGCGATCATGGGCGATCCCTCAACATAGCCTTACGATACAAAGACCTCTATGTCCCGCTGGTCCTTATCGATAATGGCTCAAGCTTAAACGTCTGCCCGCTCAAGACTGCGGAACGTCTGGGAATCAGTCCTTCTTCATTCTGACCCAGCACCATATGCGTCAGAGCATTCGACAACACCCGCCAATCAGTGGAAGGGGAAGTCGACATAGAGGTACAGATAGGTACGGAAATCTCCACTATCACATTCCAAATCCTGGATTTATCAGCCTCTTTCAACATATTGCTCGGACGACCTTGGCTGCACAAGGTGGGGGCTGTGCCATCAACCCTGCATCAATGAGTGAAATACATCTGTGGAAATCAAGTGATCTCTATCCATGCAGAGAAGGAGCTCATCATTCCTTCCAATGCTGCTGCCACTGAACCAGACATCCCTGTCATCGATATCCAGCATTCTGAAGAAGACGTCCCGTTTCATAGTTTCGAATTCGAGACTGTGAACGCTATCGCCAACCCAGAACCGATAAGGGTGGAACGTGTATTTTCACTAGCAGAATGCCTAAGCCTCAAATACAGAATGAAGAATCATTTCAAGTCCAGAAAGATACTGCTGGTATATAACCAACGCAATGGGGACTCGGATACAGGGCAATCTTCATGGACAAAAGAAGGAAGAAATTTCGGTGCTCACCCATCCAATTCGTCAAGCCAGGAGAACCTTGCAAAGATCCAGGAGGGAATCAACCGACTGCACTACACAAAGGCCTCCTGATGAGCCTAGCTTGGGCCACGTGGCCCCCCATTCGATGGGATCAGATTCTCGAACCGTCTAAGCCTCCAGAAAAAGAAGGAAAGGATGAAGATGAAGAAGAAAGTCAAATACAACAGCTTCAGGACCAGGATACTCTGATACTTGCTCCCAACCAGGGGCACAACCTGCCCACTCTAGCATCAATCAACCAGGGGCACAACTTGCCCATCTCAACAACAATCAGCAAGGGGCACGACTCGCCCATCTCTGTAGAATCAACATCACCAATTATCAGCCAGGGGCAAAAGCAGCCCATCCATTGGACTAAGAAAGGGAAATGGCCAGCCCTGGACTGGTCCGATGTCCAAATCCCAAACATCTGTCTCACTGTGGAACCAGACGAACTGCAGTGCGAGGTAAGTGATCTAGGAGGGACTGAGTATGACTCAGATCTCGAACCCAACCAGCAAGAAATCATTGTCATTGGGCCAGACCGTGACTCTTCGCCCGAATCATCAACCCCCACCTCTTCAGGGGAGGAAGTGTGGGGTCCTGAATGGTCATCTGTTCCCCTAACTTCTGAATCAGCCAAAGAGTCATCTGAGGGCTCTGGCTTCAAAAAAAATGTCTGTTTAAGCAACGATCGGAACTTTGGTACAAGCTGGGATCAATCATGGTCTGCAATGCCCGCTTGTTCAAAGTCCCGTGAATTTCAAAAATCCAAAAAAATTGAAAATTTTCAAAAGCTAAAAACATCTAGCATTTCCATTTCAGAAAATTCTCAAAAACGAAAAAACATTTTTTTCCTGCATTCAATAGTGTGCCAAGTTTGTCTAAAGAGTGGCATGAGTTTGAAGTCAAATCATATGATTTTGACATTGAATTAGACTTTGAGCTCATGGGCCTGGACGAAGCTCGGGATAAGGAAGATGATGACCCAACTCTCGAACTAGAGGATCTCCTCAAAAAGTTTGAATCTAAAGCCAATGTTGTAGCCGATGATTTCGAGATAGTGAACTTGGGGACACCTGAGATCCCTAGGGAAGTACGCATTGGAAAATCGTTACCACCTGAGATGAAACAGAGAATGATAGAGTTCCTAGCTCCAAGATTGTCCAACTTCGCATTCTCATATGAAGACATGCCGGGGCTCGATGAAGAGCTCGTTGTACACTGTCTGCCAACCAGGGCAGATATGAAGCCAGTAAAACAGAAAGTTCGAAGAATGAAGCCAGAATGGGCTCTGAAAGTCCGAGATGAAGTCATCAAGCAGTACAATGCGGGATTCTTGGTAGTCTCCAACTACCCTGAATGGCTCGCCAACATTGTACCAGTACCAAAGAAGGATGGCAAGGTTTGAATGTGCATTGACTTCCGAGATCTCAACAAAGCCAGTCCTAAAGACGACTTCCCTTTGCCACATATCGACACTCTGGTCGACAACACTGCTGGGTACAAGGTCTTCTCATTCATGGACGGTTTCTCAGGTTACAATCAGATCAACATGGCCGTCAAAGATCGCGAGAAGACATCGTTTATCACTCCCTGGGGGACTTTCTATTACAAGGTAATGCCGTTCAGTCTGAAGAACGCAGGAGCAACATATCAGCGAGTAATGATAGCACTATTCCACGACATGATGAACAAAGAGCTTGAAGTATATGTGGACGATATGATCGTCAAATCTCGCACAATTGAAGGACACTTTGAAGATCTGAAGAAGTTATTCAATAGATTAGAAAAGTACAAGCTCCGCCTCAACCCTCAGAAATGTGTCTTCAGTGTAATGAGAGGTAAGCTTCTCGGCTTTATGGTAAGCGAGGATGGCACCAGGGTCGACGAGACCAAAACCAGAGCAATCATTGAGATGCCCCCTCCTAGAACAGAGAAAGAAATCCACGGTTTCCTCGGCAGAATTCAATACATCAGTCGCTTCATCGCACAGCTCACACCTATTTGTGAGCCCATTTTCAAGCTCCTTCGAAAGAACGTTCCAAAAGAATGGAATAATGATTGCCAAGTCGCCTTCGATCGCATCAAGAAGTATCTCATGAATCCTCCAGTCCTAGTGCCACCCACTCCTGGACGTCCACTATTGTTATACATCTCGGTAGCAGCAGAAGCCATTGGCTATTCCTCGGCCAGCACGACGAGACTGGGAAGAAGGAACAAGCAATATACTATTTGAGCCAAAAGTTCATCGACTACGAGACCAGGTATTCCCCGATCGAGAAGACTTGCCTTGCCCTAGTCTGGGCAACTCAGCGACTCCGTCAATACATGATTGCATTCCCTATTCTCCTACTCGCTCACATGGATCCGCTCAAGTACCTGTTCGAGAAACTGGTACTCACTGGAAGGATAGCTAAATGGCAGCTACTCCTGTCTGAATTCGACATCACCTATGTCACTCAGAAGGCAATCAAGGGGCAGGCCCTCGTCGATCATCTTGCCGCCCACTCCCTCCTGGATTATCAACTGCTCAAGACATTCTTCCCTGATGAAGATCTCTTACTTATCGAAGGTGAAGAAAAGAAGAAAAAAGATGAGTGGACATTATTCTTCGACGGCGCAGCAAATTCTAAAGGGAGTGGTATTAGAGAGATCCTCTACTCTCCAGATGATGTCCCTATTCCTATCTCAAGGCGCATAGCATTCGAGTGCACTAACAACATGGCAGAGTATGAAGCATGCATCGCTGGCTTAAGGGAAGCCATAATCTTGGGCGTCAAGAAGCTACGAGTATTTGGAGACTCACAGCTTATCATCAATCAGACCAATGACGAATGAAAAACCAAGGACGAGAAGTTGATACCATATCATGTGTATCTTGAAAATTTAATCAAAGAATTCAAAGAAATCACCTTCTCATACATGCCCAGAGCCAAGAATCAGTTTGCAGATGCTCTCGCCACACTCACACCAATGCTCGAGATCCCGAAAGGAGCTTCAGAATGGGAGCTCACAGTCGAAATTCAAGATGAACCTGCTTTCTGCCTGCAAATAGAAGAAGCCAAAGTTGTCCCTGACAAACCCTGGTATGCCGACATCAAGCAATATCTCAAAACCCAGGAGTATCCAAAGTCAGCAACAGCAACAGATCGCCGAACCATCCAGTGTTTGGCCGGCCAGTTCACCATCAGTGGCGAAGTTCTTTACAAGTGATCCTATAATCACATCCTCCTTCGATGTGTCGATGAAACAGAAGCTGCAAAGATCATGAAAGAAATACACCAAGGAATCTGTGGCCCACACATGAACCGGCACATGATGGCAAAGAAGATTCTACGACTCGGCTACTATTGGCTCACCATGGAGACAGACTGCTGCCAGCACGCCAGAAAATGCTTCAAGTGTCAGGAGCATGCGAATCAAATCCATGCCCCCTCATTAGAATTATACAACCTGACCACCCCCTGGCCCTTCTCCATGTGGGGACTCGACATCATTGGCAAGATTATTCCCAAAGCATCAAACGGTCATGAGTACATACTTGTGGCAGTCGACTACTTCACCAAGTGGGTAGAGGCAGCTTCCTACACCACGATTGCAGCATCTCAGGTGATCAAATTCATGAAGAACAACATCATATGCCGGTATGGAATCCCCAATGCTATCATCATAGATAATGGGACCCCGTTCGTCAACAAGAAGATGGATGACTTTCTCAGCAAATTCAAGATTTAACATCATCGATCAAGCCCCTACCGTCCTCAGATGAATGGTGGGGTAGAGGCCGCAAACAAGACAATCGTCAGGATACTCGAAAAGATGGTCGTGACCTATCGAGATTGGTCAGATATGCTCCCATATGCACTTTGGGCCTATCGAACGTCTGTATGGTCTGCTACGGGGGTTACTCCTTTCGAGCTTACTTATGGAATGGAAGCAGTTCTGCCAGTCGAGGTGGAAATACCATCACTACGAGTGTTACTAGAAAGCGGAGTTGAAGAAGGAGAATGGCAACGAGCCAGATTCGATCAATTGCAGCTAGCAGATGAAAAGCGCATGCGTGCGCTAAGTCATTCTCAGTGTTATCAGAAAAGGATCGCTCGGGCTTATAACAAGAGAGTCTGAAAAGAAGTTTCAAGATAGGCGACATGGTCATGAAGAAGATTCTACTGTCGCATCTTCCAGATCCCAGAGGAAAGTTCAAACCCTCGTGGGACGGGCTGCTGATCATCAGAGAATACTTCCCGGAGGCGCCCTCAGACTCACCAGCATGAGAGGGGTGGATCTTCCTGAGCCAGTCAACGCCAACAAAGTGAAGATCTTTCACGGGTAAGTCATTCTGACTTTATCAAGAGTTACTTTAATAGAGCTAAAGTCAAGAGGTTGAAGCTAAAACCTCTAAGAAATCATTTCCGTCCACCAACAAGTGTTTCAAATAAGGGGAATACAAAAAAAGAGAGAAAAAAAAGAATACAAAAAAAAAGAGAAAAAAGATAAGGGAAGCCAAAGCAAGGCACCCAAGAAAAAATCAACCCAAGAAGAAACACAGTCATCCATTCATTCATCTCAGAAGGGTCTTTAGCTAAGACCAACAGCTTTATCATCGTAACTTAGGATAAGGGCTGAAAGACTACTATCGGCCAGCAATGACGGATTCCCGACCTCTAGCCGCCGCAATTATCCAAAGATTCAGAAAAAGAAAAAAGAGAAAAAGAAAATGTGTGCCTAAACAAATAGGGCAGAGCGAAAACCCGAAAGGGCGCTCCAAGTAAAAACAGTGGGCATACAGCGGACTTGGTGAAAATCCGAAAGGGCGCCGAGGGTAAAAACAGCATAGCTGCCAAGGGGCAGGCAAGATCAAACACCCGGGTCGTGGTGAAAACCCGAAAGGGCGCCACGGGCAAAAATGATGGGAAAAGGCCGGCTGTAGTGAAAACTCAAAAGAGCGCTGCAGGCAAAAATGGCTCGAATAGAAAAAGAAAAATGAAAAGTTCAGGTATCAAGAAATCAGACAGTCCAGATCGGTTCAAGCAGTCACAGTTCAAGAACAAGAAGAAGTGCAGTCAGGAGCGAAGAGCTCTACAAACTCTGACAATCTCAGGAAGCAACAGTTTCCATTACCTACACCTTTAGGGAACCAAAGGATCACACAAGTCAAACCTCGAGACATTAGTCAAAGCATTGGCCGAGCCTCAGTTCTGATTTCTATATCCCGACAAAAAAATCTAGACATACTCACAAGACAACTCATGGCACAATAGATTCTCAAAAGAGTTTTCTTCTTTTTCATTCAAAGCATCATATTTCTTTTACACATATCATGTCATCTTTTTCAAAAAAATACAAAAAATGCATCATCATCAATCATATACCATGCAAAAAGGAATGTACAGGTGGCCAACACAATCAATCTCTACCCTCCTCTTCAGCCACATCAGGTAAGTCCTCTTACTCATAATGAAGTAGCCTCGCTCTCAACCTGCTTACCTCCATACGCAGGTAATGCACCTCATCACGCTCAAGGGTACGGATCGCCGCCTCCTCATCAGATAACCTCTAATCGGCAGCCAATCTCCTCGACATCATCTCACAATGATACCGAAGTGCAAAAATCTCAGACAGCAAATGGTCATGAGTGGCCAAAAGGAAACCAGGATCAATGAACAGGGCGCTCCTCAAAGGGTTCATATGAACCAAATGAAGAGTCGGCATCTCCAAGGATATCCTGCTCATTCTCATCAGCAGTCTGGTACCAGCAAGGGATACGTCGATACAAAGACTGCTCAGCAACCCAGTACTGATATGGGGCGGTCGCCATCGGAAAAGCCCGCAGCTCAAAACCAAGCAAATCGACAGTCAAGTAACTCGCCCAAGATCCATCGACTCGAGTCCTAAAGTCAGAGGTTCTGGATGGAAGTGCTCGACGCCCGAGACCTGTGAAAGCAAAAAGAGGAACATCCTGCTCATACCCAAACTGCCGTAGGAACCGGATAGGATGGTAAGAAAAGTAAGATCGAAAGCCTACCAGCATCAGAGGAAGGCGGTGCGCATCACAAAGCATTGGAGGAAGTGAAAGCCAAGATGACTCCCAACGAACATTCCAGTCACGAAGATCAGCGAACATCCTGCGATACAAGGGCTCACTCATCCTAGCCGTATGAGGAAGAAATTTCATGATGTGCCGCATAAGGTCTGGGCGACGGGTGTCAGGAAAGGGTACAGGAACAGTCAGCGAAAGACACTCCCATAGCCAGACCTTATCACAAGAAGAAAAAGAAGTTCAGCTAGAACAAAGCAATTCCTAAAAAGCAAGAAGAGAATAGCACAGCAGCCGCGAAGGACACGAGTGCGGCCCAGGGCACAGTCAGTCAGCCCATTAAATAGCTCGGCCAGGATAAGAGAAATGATCCCCTGCCGTCAAGTAGCTCGGCCCATCACCTCAAAAAGCAAAGGAGTCTAGGACCTGCGCCATCCCGAGAATAGCACCTCAGCTATCAAGCAGAACATCAGTGCGTTCCGAGCAAGAACAGATCCGGCTACACTCCGAGGACCCGAAAAAAGATCATATAGCGAGTCCAAGGAGAACACTACAGCATCCTGGCCGGCAGCTGCACGCTGAACCAGATAGGGGATCTCAAACCAGTTCTGTGGTGTGGCAGTCTTCGGCAATGTCCTCGGCGAAAAATACTGAGTATAATCCCAAGGTAAGCCTGTCAAGCGCGCAAGCTCCTCCAAAGAGGGTCCCATCTCCATGTCGTTGAACGCGAACAAGTTCAACGAGGGGACCCAGTCAATCAATGCAGCTCCGAGCATCCTCCAGTCAATGTCAACCCTAGCCATATGGATCAGACTACCAAAGCCATAGGACTCCAAATCTCGAATCTCATAAGCCGATAAGCCGTCAAGCTAAGCAAGCAGTCGTGGCGAGCAAGAAGGACGAGGAAGCAGCTGACAAGTCCTCACGGGTACCCCCTCCAGAACAAAAGGCCCAGAAATCAATGACAGCTCATCGAAGATCGGAAGATCAACGGGCGAAGGAGAAGGAAAAGCTGGAACCTCTACAGACTCGACAGCCCCTAATCTGCCCTCAGTAACGGCTATGTTTGATATAGTCGCATCACTATCTGAAACTGTCACGACCTCAGCTGCATGAGAAGACTCGCCCACCTCATGAACAGAGTGCGCAAAAGACCGACGATCAGAAGAAGGATGATACTCTCCATCAAAAGGGCTATCAGCAAAGATCACACCACACATCGTGGCATCCTGGTCAATCTGACCATCAAAGAATGCATCTGAACCATCAAGAAGGGTCCCGGCAACCCCGATCGAAGAATCAACGGTTAGATCTGGACTTGCGGCCCTCTCCAACAGGAAATCATGAATCTAGTCATCATCCTGGACAATCAAAGGGATCATCGAGGCATCCACACCGTTCATCATCAGGGGGACATCATCAATGATCACATCAAGTCCACCCAAACAAGTATGCCGCACATCTCGGCCATCATCAAGAGCATCCAAACCATCAAAGGTATCATCTGAACCATCCATACCATCCAGACATGAGATCAGCCCATCTATGTCCATCATACTCCCATCACCTCCATCAATCACATCATCCAGGTGGCCCACATTCAAGGGATGCATAGCCTCACTTATGTCCCATCTTCCCATCTCATCCATGCCATCCATTTCTCCCATAATGAGGGCCCCTTTCAAATCGGAAATTTCAGCATGGCTGTCATTAATGGGGTCATTCAAAGCTCCACCAACCACCATCCCTAGCCCCTCATCAATGCCCCCATTCAATGCTCCATCTCCACCATCTATTAAAGAAAACCCTCCATCATTAAAGCCTTCAACACTTTCTGAAGTGTGGGACCCACCATGGACAGTCCCCACAGCCCCTAAATCTTCACCATCCATTGCTTGAGAAAGGACAAACCAAGAAGAGGACAAAAAGAGAATGAAAGAATAGACAAGGAAGAGATTCATGGTTGGATCGAAAAGTCAGGTATATGGATGAAGGAGACAGCGACCAGGGGAATGTTCTCACTGTCCGAACCAGAGCCAACCCAGGCCGCACAAGAGGCGAGTCTTGGGCGGCCCGCTGTGGTCCGCCCGTACGGACGCGTTCCCTCTCTCTCCGCGGGATTGGCTCCATGGTCGTTGGTAGGTGAGGCTGACAGTCCACATCAGCAGATGGCACCCTGAGGGCCGCCCAAGGCTCCAATCTATTCCAGATTTCGATTGAGGTTGATCAGAATCATTTGGAAGGTACCCTACCTGTCTAATTACAAAGTACTGCTGGCCAGAATGGGCCTGATCAAGTCAAAGGGAGTGAAAGTTGATCAAGAAAGGCCCACAAGCAATATGAGCCATTCGAAGACTAGATCATTATGATCTAAACCATGAAAAAGCTCGCATGGGTCATCAAAAAGCAAGATCAAGGGTTTGATCATCAAAAGAAGGGTCAGAATTCAAGATCTGATCATCAAGTGGGCCCACAAGGCCAAATCAAGCGATCTGAGCCGTTTAAGTCATCATCCACACCATGAGAAGCCTTCTTAGCCTCACAAAACATCAAGGAAAGGTGCTCCAAAGCAAAGCTGAGATCTAGAAGGGGCCCATAGGGCCAAATCAAGCAATCTGAACCGTTTAAGTCATCATCCATGCAGTTAAGAAGTCTCATCTCCCACAAGTCATTAAGAAATCAGTCAGAAGTCAAAGCATCCAGACATCATCAAGGAATTTGAGACAAGTCAAAGGTTGTATATTCATTCAGAAGATTTTGATACAGAAGAGGGTAAAAGCAAAAAGAAGAAGGTCATACATCAAGTAAGCTGAACACAAAAGTAGGCTACAGGTCACCAACATAGTCGTCATCATCCCTCCTCTCGTCCCGCTCTCGACGATGAAGATCCATCAAAGGAGCTGTCACTGAGCCTCCAGCATATCTGCGACGGCCCCCAGGAACATAGAGCGGAAGAAGCAGAGGCCCCTGGCCATACAACAAGTACCACTCATCATAGTCATGATCCGGGATCGTGAAGCGAAACTCAGGCTGGCCCACAAGAGCATCAGCTATCTCATCAGCTGTGATCTGAGCAGCTGGAGGAGGTGCAGAACAAGGGACTCTAGCCACCCCGGTAATCTGTCGAAGCAGCCTCTCACCCAAATACCACTGAAATGATTCAGCGTCAGAAAGCATGATCCGGAGGCATGAAGCATCATAGGTCTCCACACGCTGAGGGGTGTAGTAGAGAGGAAAGTTGGCGTATGGCATCCGAGCAAGCTACAGCAAAGGGGGTCATCACGATCAGTTACAGTGTAGCATGAGGGATAAAGAAAGTAAGATACTTACATCTTCAATGGTCAATCCGTCTATGTCAGCACGCCAATTGTCCCCAGAGACTCGGGAGTTCCGCTGACGATTTTGTTGATGCCAATACATGTGACGATACAAAGATGGCTCAATGTCATCCCGCATCCTCAGCGCGAGGTGGGCAAAATGGTCATAAAAGCAAGTCTGGGCAAGGGTACACCTAACGATCAGAGAAAGAAAGAAGGCAAAAGTCTCCAAGGAAGGTTAAAGAAGAAGTACCTCAACGACAGGCCAGAAACCTGTAAATGACCGGCTATTCCAGGAGGTCTTATCCAAACATGAGTCAAGATAGCCCCGTTCCAATTGTAGGGATGATGAAGATCCTCAACCAAGCGATGAAATTTAGGATCGACCCTCTCATTCGCATGGCAGAAAAGGAAGGACCCGAAGGCATAAGTAATCATGGCCCGTGCTTTATGGAGGGCCTCTAGCTCGGTAGTGGGGGTGACGGTAGCAAAGGTGTTATAGAACCATCGCATCTTTACTTGATGGCCTTGGAATTCATCTTCAGGTGGAACATCACCAACAAGCCGTAGCCAATCAGTGGAAGTGATGGGAGCAAGAGATCCGACTTGGGGAGCAATTGCCCCATGAAATGGAAAGCCGATTTGCATATATATATCCAGGGGAGTTATTCCCCATTCGCCACAAGGGAGTTGATAGGTGTGGGTCTCGTCTCGCCACCTCTCGCAAAGAGCCGCAAGCAACATGCGGTTGGCACTGTTATTATGGAAGCATAAGGTAAGGAGGCCAGCAAAAGGAGTGTCAGCCAAAACTCGTTTAAGCAAAGGCTGTGGGTGTTTCACCCAGTTATCCCAATGATCTCTGGTACCTCGACCCTTGATGAAAGGAAGAGGTTGGTGCTCTTGAGCCAAAGAACACATATGGGCCCCTCGACGGATGATGAAGGCGGGATCATCCTCATCAATCACCCGACATCCTCTCGTACCGTCCGCCATTGAATCCTACAAGCTTGGCAAGGTAAGTCCCTATCCTTTACCCGTTAAAATCCAAATTATTATCCAGGAAACCCATGGGATTGGACTCGCATTCAAATGCAAAATCCAAAGTCCGACTCCATGTGTTACCTAGGATATATGTTGGGCCCATTGAAGAAAGCAAGGCCCACCTTAAAGAAGGTTGCATGTCATGTCTTAGGCAAGGAAAGTCCATCATCCAAGGACACACTTTGGACAACAAATGCAGCTCAAGTTCCATGAGATCAACAAGAGATAAGAATCCTACTTCACATGAGAAGTTCCTCTTCAAAGTCGATATGTGGCCAAGGATTGATCCACTTTTTATACCAAGGCCATGATCCTCACTGAAGATGTTTCCATCTTTTTACACATGTACATGGACAAGTGGGGAATAGAAAGGAAGTGGGCCCCCAAGAGCAACCCAAATGCCTCACCTCAATGGATTAAAGAGAGCACATAGCCCACTTGAAGAACATGAAGACCCATTCACGGGTTAACCATGGGCACCCCTATGTGCATCATCTTGATGAAAGTTTTGACTATGAAAGTACAACATGGCGGTCTACCCACAAACATATGGATCAAAGAAGCTAATGGTAAAAATTGGATGCACATAGCCCACATGAAGAATCAAAGTTGGAAATGCCCATGTAAGGACAAGTTTGGGTAACTTATGTGCACCAATTTCTTTACAAAAAAAAGGGGGACCATTTGAGCACAAGAGGGCATGGCTTGATGAGTCACCCAACCATCATGAAAATGGCTAAGAATGATCTACATAGCCCACTTGAAATCAAAATCCAAAATGCCCCAAAGCATGGGATAAAATTGGGCAACTTATGGGTGTCATTCTTTCTCAGAAATTGAAATCACTCATATTTGAGAATGATGGTGGATGACCCACCAAGCACCCCAAAGGAAGTTCAAGGAGCTATGGTTGCATGGATAGCTCACTTGAAGAGGAATCATCCATTTGAGATTGAAGACATTAAAGGAAACTCTTGGAAACCACTTTCCTACCACAAGAAAAAACCATTTGAACCTAGTGAGATTGTTGAGACAACTCACTCATGATGGTCAAGTAACTCAAGTCCTCCATCCATCAAAAGAAAAAGCATGAAAGAAAAATCTTACATGAACAAAGTGTAGTGGTGCACACATGGTCCAAAGAAATCCAAGTTTCAATGAAGGCCCAAAAGCCCATCCATATGGAAAATCCTAAGGGGCCCACCACACTTGTACATAAGGATGTACATCATAATCAAGAGATGGTGGGAGATTTGGGCCACTTGTCCATAAAGGCCCAATTAAGAGATCTAGCCCACTTGAAGATCCCAATGAAGAATGGGCTAGTCACCTTTGTCCATACACATGTGAAGAAAGATGGGGCCACCCAAAGTGAGCCCCATGAGCCCAAAACTTGAGGTGGGCCCTACCATTCCCATGGGCCCAAAACTTGAAAAGAAGATGGAAAAGAAAAGAAAAGGTTCTAAGGAAAAATGACAAGGGCAAGAAAGCAAGAGGAAGCCCAAAATGAAGCATTGGGCCCATTAAATACACCAAGGGCCATGAATTCACTTTGAGCCCATTTGATACACATGAAAAGAGGCCCAACTCCCATGAAAAAAGATAGGATATTTTGCCATGCACACTTGATGGACATGGCAAAATTACCCTTTACATACACATGAAGGGAGTGTGAAAGAAGAAAAGAAAGAATGAGATGGAAGCTTGCAATGTCCTTCTCCATGCACCACCTTTAGAAGAGATTGGAGATCTAGAAGAAGGCCAAAAATACTTGGGCCCACCTTCACTCCTTTTAGAATAGCTACATGGAAAAAGAAAGAGTTATGAGAAGAGACAAGGAAGAAGGAAAAAGACAAGAAAGAAAGGGAGTGGTCCATACCTTTACCACTCACCAAAGGGGGACCACCTTGCTGTCCCAAAGCTTCATTAAGGCCCACCACTTGAAAAGAGCAAAGAATCACCAAGAAAGAGAGAAAAAGTTGAAGAAAGAGAGAGTATGAGAGAGAGAAAAGAGAGATTGCACGTTGGAGGGGCCAAGGGAGCTCCATGTTATATAGAAAAGGGGAGTGCACCCCTTTACCCGACCCACTGGAAAAACCAGTGGGCAGAGACGGTCCGAGCAGCCCCCAGGGGGCCGTCCTCCCTCCCACCTACTTAAAACGACCCCTTACCCTCTCTTCTTAGGAAGAACTCCTCCTTGGGAAGGGTGGTTGCGAGTGAATCTTGTACCTCCTTATAAGAATGAAGTGATGGAAGAGAATGATGAGAAAAAGTAAGGAATCTCACCAAAATCTCATCTTGTGAGAAATTGGTGAGAAATTGGCTTGATGATGTGGAAAAAGTTCCATGAAATTTTTCAAGAAAAAGAAAAAGAATTGACTTGGTCAAACAGTGATCTCAACCATCCAAAGTCATGACCTGATGAACTGAACCATTCTAAGAAGAATCCCCGGAATCTCCAACCTTGGTTGCTGCTTGCTTGTACATATTTTGGGTCTGAAGACCTTAAACTACGTCGGGATCAAGATCCCGAGGGACTTTTTAAATAAAACCGGTAGTAGTCTGGATCATTCGAATCAAGATCCGCTGACACCGGACATTTTTCAAAAAAAAAAAAATGGTTTGCCCTATTTTGTAAAGTTTTGGTCCGAAGACCTTAAACTACGTCGGGATCAAGATCCCGAGGGACTTTCAATAAAAACCGGCATCAGTCTAGATCGAATCAAGATCCGACGACCCCAGGACATTTTCTGAAAACCAAATATATATATATATATATATATATATATATATATATATATATATATATATATATATATATATATATATATATATATATCGCATGTACATATTTTCGGTCCGAAGACCTTAAACTACGTCGGGATTGACTCCCGAGAGATTTTCAATAAAAATCGGTGTCGGTCTCGTTTGCTCACATCAAGATCAGACGACTCCGGATATTTTCCAAAAACAAAAAAAAAATGTGTTCGCCCTGTTTTGTACAGTTTTGTGGTTCGAAGACCTTAAACTACGTCGAGATCAACATCCCGAGAGATTTTCAATAAAAACTGGCATCGGTCTTCATCAAGATCTGATGACTCCGGAGATTTTCTAAAAAATAAAAAAAATGTGATTTCCAGCATCGCTTGTACATATTTTTTGTCCGAAGACCTTAAACTACATTGGGAACAAAATCCCGAGAGATTGCCAATAAAAACCAATGTTAATCTTGATTGCTCAAATTGAGATCTAATAGCCTGGAACATTTCAAAAAAATCACAAAAAGAATGTATTTTCAGCATGTATATATTTTTGGTCCGAAGACCTTAAACTACACTGGGATTAATTTCTCGGAGGACCTTTTCCTGCTTTCAACTAAAAACCGGCATCGGCCTCAACCGCTGGGATCAAGGTTCGATAATCCGGATCATTTTCAAAAATACCAAAAAGATTTCAAGCTTTCCATAAAAACCAGCATTAACCTCGATTACCCAAGTTGAAGTCTGGAACTTTTCAAAAAAATGCAAAAAAATAAAAAAAAAATTCACCATCAATTTCAACTGCACAAATTTATCTCCAGTGTTCCGAAGACCTAAAACTACACTGGGATTAACTTCTCGGGGGCTTTCTTTCCCAACATGTTCTGGACGTGGCTGACACTTGATTGTACAGGTGTCCGGAATCTTTTAAACAGGTAAAGGCTGAGGCGGGCAAAACCCCGCAATCCTGTTCATGTTGAACGCACCATGATAGACAACCTTGATTTGGAAGTCACTGTTGAATCTGACGGATGTTCCCTGTTCCTAAAACTCATAAAGGGGATTAAGGCTGTTGGGAGGTGGAGCGCACCCTTACGGAATTGTGAGCAACGTAAGGCCCCAAACTGGATTGACTAAGGGAAATGTGAGGATGTGGCTCATTTTGTGGCCGAAGGAGTTCGTCGGACAATACGTGGTCTATGTGGATTGCACATGAGGAACCGGTAACTTTATGGGTGTGTTGACTAAAAACCCTCAAAATCTCCTCATCCGAACATGTAAAACTACGGCACTTAACTGTGTGAGACTCGTCTTGCTCGCTGACGTAAAATGGATCGGGTGCCTTACCAGCAGTAGAAGTTGGAAATGGATGAAAATTCCATACATTTTCCCTGCATTTCAGAAAAATCCAACAAAATACCAAAACATTACAAAATCACCTTTCAAAATCACAAAATATTTCCCTTACTTTCAAACAAAATGTTGTCAAAAATCACAAAAATATTTTTCTTGCTTTCAAAGAAAATATTTTGAAAATCACAAAAATATTTGCTTGTTTTCAATAACCGATCTCCATCCTGACTACTCAGGTAAAGATTCGGACCACATATTTGCAAAAAATTCACAAAAATTGTCACTATCCCCAGCACTACACTTCAGAAGTCTCGAACTCCGCTCACTTCACAATTTGGGATGACGGATCCGATCGCCCGCAAATTGGAATCTTGACCAAAACTGGCGACCAAGAACCGTCTCAATCACATTTATGCCCAGAAGAACATCTTGAAGTCTGATAACATCCTTCGTCCATTCCATTAGCAAAAAACAGCATCTTGGGACGATGGACCTGATCGACCACGGGTCGGGATCTTGACCAACCCGCTGACCAAACATCCGCGTAAAGAAGAAAGAAATCCCCAGAGAAGCACAACCCTGCAAGCAATAAGCTCAAAATTCTCTGCATCTCCAGCAAAAGCAAAATCATCAAACTAAAAGAGAATGAGCCAAGCCATGCATTCATCATGCATCTCCATGCATCAGCATTCATCATGCATCTCCATGCATCAGCATCCATCGCATCAATCATCATGTTTACCTGCTTTCAAAATAAAGTCGGTTAGCCAAAGACCCCACAGGCATCCCTAGTGGAGGCACGTGCAGACCGAATTTCCATTTCAAAAGACAAAAAAAAATATTCTTATTTGCAAATAAAAACCCCACGGAGTATCACTCCCCAGAGTGGGTATCTTTTCAAAAAATCCAAAAATATTTTCCCAGTAGAGTGTTCTGCCTCCAAAACACCAGGAGATCTTCCATATCTCTGGGTAGGAGCCGACGCAAAAATCAAATAAGATCCGATGTCTCGCGATTTTCTCGGAGACCATTGGATCCAATGCACTCAAAGTACGGTCGAACTGAACTCCAGTGTCAGTGCGGTCGTACCACATGCCAAGATACGAAAAAATGAAGGCCAAAAAGGCTCGGTCAAAGAAACCATTTGAACAGGTGGAAACGATGAATTGTAACCCAAGTATCAAAATCAGCAGATTGGGTGGAAAAGTTCAACTGCACATACCTAGGCGTGGATGCCTGAAGTACCTTGACTGAGTCCAAGTCGGCGTAGTAGAATCCCGTAAGACTACATGACGTAGGGCATCTAACCACTTTAACAGTCAAACGAAACAAGTACTCCTAGAGTGATCCGGGAAAACATCAAACTTCACACAATCAATCTCAGGGTCAGCAACCTCGTAAGACTACGACGCAGAGGCTCTGCTGTACCTTTTCGATGTTAGTACCGATCGAGAATGGAAGGGTTACGATTGGGTACCCAGGTTGCAGCAAACTGCAGGGACAATCGCAACGTTTTCTCCAAACTCCCGCGGTATGTGCGAGTTATCAATCTCCAAACAATCAACTGACTCAGATACAAAGGACAACAAAGATTCGAGACCACAATCTAGGAAAGAATGAATTGCAAACCAAGCATCAAAACCAGCAGATCGGGTGGAAAAAGTCCACCCGCACATACCTAGGTGTGGATGCCTGAAGTACCTTGACTGAGTCCAAGTCGGCGTAGTAGAATCCCGTAAGACTACATGACGCAGGGCATCTAACCACTTTGACAGTCAAGTGAAACAAGTACTCCTGGAGTGATCCGGGAAAACATCAAACATACAGTCAATCACAGGGTCAGTAACCTCGTAAGACTATGACGCAGAGGCTCTGTTGTACCTTTCCGATGTTAGTACCGATCGGGAATGGAAGGGTTGCGATTGGGTACCCAGGATGCAGCAAACTGCAGGGACAATCGTAACGTTTTCTCCAAACTTCCGCGGTATGTGCGAGTGATCGATTTCCAGACGATCAACTAACACAGATGCAAAGGCAAGCAAAGATTTCAAACCATGATCTATGAATGACCGGGTTAGAAGTGGGGTGTCCACTTGCTTTGGCATTCGGTTGCACGCAACCTCTGCCAAAGAGGGGCATCTGTAGACACCCCACCTTCGGCTACACTGTTGGTAGAGATAGCTGGATGAATAGAGGACCATACCCCTAAATCCCGAGTCCAAACTCAGCCAAACTCACACTTGTAAGCCCCAATTCATAGCCTAACTCAAGCCTGAACCCAGTCAGCCCGCCCCTAAACATCAGCCTGAAAAACCCCCCATAAGAAAAACCAGTCAAAAAATCCTTAAAAAGTTAAACTCACTGAGTCAACCCACTGAGTCAAATCACCGAGTCAACCCGCTGAGTCAACCCGTCGAGTCAAATCACCGAGTCAAATCGCCAAGTCAACCCACTGAGTCAAATCACCGAGTCAACCCGCTGAGTCGACCCACCGAGTCAACTCACTGAGTCCCAAGCAGCAGCCCCAAGACATGATCGTACCACGCGCTGGAACCCGAGGAGCATCCAGGGGCCGACCAAAATTATTTACGGGTTCTGCCACTGCCCGCCGCTATAATACCCCCTCCCCTTCTCATTTCAGAATCCCATCCAGTCCAGAGCGACCCGTCCATTCCGAGTTTCCCTCCATCCCTCTTTAGTCCATTTTTCCACCAAGGAGAGCCCGAGTGAGGAGAGCCTAGCCCTGATCCAGCCTAGCCTAACCATTGGTCCAGGTCTCCCAAGCCATTCAAGTCTTGATCCAGCTACCTGAAGCCAATCCTTGCGACACCTTCGTCCATCTAGCTACTCTTTTACTAGCATCATCTCATTCGCATCTAGCATAAGTGCAACATTTACTTTTCTTCCAACCCCTCTGCTTCACTACAAGCACTTTGATCATTCAAGCACACAACATGCATCTCGCATAAAGCACCTGTTAGTTCGAGCGTATGCTCTGGGCTTGCCTGTTAATGGAAACCTGCCCATCAGAAACTCTTACTGTTCAGACCTGCATTCATACATTAGTCATTACGAGCACTTTGATTATTCAAACATACGGCATGCATCTCGCATAAAGCACCTGTCAGTTCGAGCGTATGCTCTGGGCTTGCCTGTTAATGGAAACATGCCCATCAGAAACTCTTACTGTTCAGACTTGCATTCATGCATCATGTCATCTATGAGAATATACGAGGATTAAAACAGACTTTCAAGTATTAGTTCGATTCTGTGAAGTAGAGACCGTACTTCGGTACGGGTAATGTGTGGGGTGCTTAACCTCTTCCCACCCTGTAACCGTGATCCCTTACCTCGAATCTCTGGCCACAGATCAAAAGGAGTCATTTTAGAGGAAGGAATCTTCGGATCCCCTTCTCTAATGTTTCTACGGGGTCTAGCCGACTGTAGATTCGAAGTAACTGGCTAGTGGCGACTCTGGTCTTACATAAACTCATCTAAACACATCCAGCTTGGCAGGATAACCAAACAAAGCCCTCAAGAATGAGGCAAGCCAGTGGCACAAACGGCGATTCGCACACACGCACCTCTTCTTCTTTTTTCGAAATGAAAGGAAAGGGAGAACGTCGTGTGGGAGCGCGGAACGGCGAGGGTCCACAGGTGTTGAGGAACCAAGCCGGGGAACTTTGTCCATCCTTGTTCATGTGAAAATAAGAGAAAAAATGAAAGATATGGATTTCTAAAAATCCTATCTAGTGCATGTGAAAATGAGAAAGAAAGTATGGTTGTTATTGAATATATTTTTGTGAAAAAATTCTTAAGAGGGATACCTATTACCAACTAGGGGATGGTCTACCCGTAACCAAAGCTGGAACTGGGAAGTAGTGTGAAAGTCGTCGAAGGAACGGTAAGACAAATTCTTGTCATAGGCTTGTTGTTGATTTGTACACCTCTGTATCTCTAGTTTCGTCAGTCTATGAAGAAGGTAATGCTAGAAATTCATGAGATGAACTTTCACCATCCACACTAGACCGCACTTGTTTGGATTCTTCTATTTATTAATCAATTAGTGGGAATTCTATGTGAACAACTTGTTATGTTTAGGGAGTTTAAGATTTCAATTTTCATCACTAAGTTTTTTCAAATTTTATATTTATATGTCTTGAAGTTTATAGAAGTATACTTTCCAAGAGAGTTAGATTTTGAAATGTTGGATTTATGTCATGCATCTTTTGCTCGGAACTAGCAAAAAGCTGGTTGGGGGTGTGTTGAGCCATGAATATTACATATTCCAGCCCAAATTCATCACATATATTGCATGATTTCTATGTTAAAATACCTATCTGATGCATGATTTTGTATTTGTAGGAATGAGAGAGTGATTGTATGAATTGATGCTTAAAAGATACCTTTCTAACACCATTGAAGATCAAAGGAAATGAAGAACAAAAGAGGGAAGAAGAAAGGAAAGAAGAGAAAGAAGGAAAGAATGAAAAGGAGCCCCACAAGGTGGTCCAACCGGTCAAGATCGGTCGCCTAGATAGGCCAGACCGGTCAGCCAATGCTACTGCCCCCTTCACCTGCTGCTGGACAGCCACCCAGACGGGTCAGACCGTCGGCCATGAAATTTTTGAATTTCGAATTTTAAACAGCAGGCAGTCCCATTTTTTAATTTTCAGCCCATTTTGTGGGGCCCATCTTGATGATTATTGCAAACCCAATTCATCCATATTGAAGGTTAGCTCGACACCGAAAAAATCCAAATGGTTTCATGTCGATTTAAGCTATGGATTGACCGTGGCAGACAAAACAATACAAACTTTCCAAAAAATTTCCTGATTCCACTGTTCAATACTAGAATGGTCCAGGTGGCCCATCATTGATGATATGAAAAATCTAATCTGATCATCTTCTAGATCACATCTATATATGAATAACCGCAAAGTTTCAGGTCAAAAGGATGTGTGGTTTGATCGTACCGGTTGAAGAAAGATGGACCATCCAGAAAAATTCAACTGCGCAGATTTTATAAAAGGCCTAAGTGTTCTAATTTTTGCACCCAATTTTGGAAGTGATTTGAAAAATATAATCCATCTATCATCTAGAGGAGGAAGGTTTCTACTAATATTCCAAATTTGATATCAATCCGACCTCTGTACACTCCGTAGTGTTGAAAGCAAGATGACTGGTTCTTGAGGTACTCGAATTGTGCGATTTTGAGAGGCGGTCGCTGATCTGATTGGTATGCCCATTCAGAAGATAATCTTGGAAATCTAAACCATCTATAAGGAAGATCAAGTACCAAGGAAGCTAAAAATTAAATTTGAAGGCAATCCGATCATTGGTTAAGCCCTACGAAGCGAAACAAAATCTGTTATATTGCTGCACTATTGTTGTATTATAAAAGGAAGTGCTCTCTTCTATTCCAAGGCAGTCAAGGACATGGGCATCAAGGAGTTCAAGTCCTAGGAGGCTAGGTAGCCTCCTATAGCTAGTTTTTCTTCCTTTTCTTAGTTCTAGTTTTAGTTTTAATATGCTTTTTCTTAGTTAACCTCTTAGCTAGAGCTAAAAGGTGAAGTTTGTAGTTTATTTCAATACTTTAATTTATTTATTCAAGTACCCTTTTCTTATTTATGAATTTCGAACTTCTAGTTTGAATAAAGCTTGGATTTTTAGATGAATTATGAGAGTTTGTGTACTCCAGACATGAGTTCTTTGGAATTCTCTGAGATTGCCATGATGGGTTTGTTTATATTCGAATTGTGGCAACCCCAGAGCATGCCATAATCTCTTAGCATGGTTGTTACTTTGAAGGCTACAAGTTTGAGTTCTATGTGCTTCATTAGAACTAGAAATCTGATTTCTAGATTTAAGTGGCACTGTTTGTGCTTGAATGTTATATCCTTTAATTAGATGAGAGATAGAACTTTGATTCTAATTTTGTTGTGCTTGGATGAATGGATGGCATTGGACCACTACAAGTGAATCCTTGATGCTCTAGTTCTTCCCAAATCTCAGATTTCCTATATAGTTCTTAAAAATTGTTTTTCTAAAATTTTATAGATTTAAGTTATTAAAGTAGTTGGAATTGTTTAACTCTTTCCCTGTGGATCGACCTCAGTCTTACCGAGATTATTACTACATCGCAAGCCTTACACTTGAGGCGAGCGAACACTTTAGTCATCGAGTCTTTGAGGGCAAGGCTGAAATTGCGGTCTTACCGCTTATAGAGATACTTGGAGATATGCCTAATGTCCTAGAGGGGGATGAATAGGACTTTTTAAATTCCAATTACAATTAAAAACTGATCAAGTCAATCTTATCAACTAAGATTATCCCAATAACATTCAAGGCATTTATATGAGCAATTTGTAAGCAAGGACTATCATAGGCATTTCATCAAACAGTTAGCATTCATGATTGACTAAACCATTCAACACATAGCAATCATTCAATCTCACAATGCACAACGATTTATAGTGGTTCGGTTTCCCTACTCCACTCCCGGTTCACGATCTCAACCTATGAGACCACCGGATTTCACTATAGTCTTGGTTTTAAATCAGGTTAACCATCAACCTTGACATCCTTTGATCTAGGACCGCGTTTACCATCCGCCGATGGCCCAATCCAGGGACTTGACAAGTTTGGATCTCAAACTCTCACCAATCCTAATCCAAGATGGTCACATACACTCCCGTCGGAGTTTTCCAATCCAGGGAATAGTGATTCAATAAATGGACTCTAAAAAACTAGACATACCTAGACGATTGAGCCCCGATTTGATGCCTTTGATGAGTAGCTTCAGCTCCACGTGCTTCAGCTTCTCTTTGTGCTCCCAAGATCAGCTACCGATGCAAATGATGAGGTTATGTTGATGCCGGGTAGTTGGGAGAGAGTTGGTCTATTCCTCTTGCCTATTCAATGCAATGGTAATGAGGGAACTATCAAACTTCAAGCATTCAATGGTTATAAACGACCTCATAAATATATTCCAAAGGTAGGTCAGCCATGAATGAAGGTCTTGAGTTCATACTTCAAACCGAGCTTTGAATACTCATTGATAAGCCATTAATGGCTAGGTTTGAATGATGAACTCAAGGGGGACAAGAGCGAAGAGGGTAGGAGGATGTGAGTAAAAGCTCTCTCTCTCTTAGTTCTTGAAGGGTGTTGAATGCATGCCATGAAAGAACACAAGTCATGGCTATATAGAGCCCCAAATGATGGCCCCAACGGATCTAAAACGGTCACGACCGACCTGTCAGAGAGGGGTCTCAACCGGTCGGACGGACCGGTTGGAATTCAAATCACAAGGCCATATTTGAGTCTGCCCGACCGGTCAAGACCGGTCAGATCCCCTTGCTAGAAGCAATCAAAATACAGGCCGACTGGTTGTCCAGGCGGTAATGATAGTATCTTGTACACAGGTCGGCTCACCTTGCTGGATCAATTGGAGAAAACAGGCCAACCGGTCGGCTGAGCTTGCTGAAAGTAGATCGACCGGTCAAGACCGGTCGGCTATGCTTGCTGGACAGATTGTATATTGCTGGCCGACCGGTCAAGACCGGTTGGCTGTCAATCTGAACGTATTACAACAATTTTACTGTCTTGATAATGTCCCTGGTCGACCGGTCAAGACCGGTCGGGTGTCCAGCTGAATACATCACAGCAAGCCTCTGTTGTTAACTTGAAATGCCTGGCCGACCGGTCAAGACCGGTCGGCTGTCCAGCTGAAAATACCACAGCAAGGTCCATGACCTTTCTGATGCTCCTGGCCGACCGGTCAAGACCGGTCGGCTGCCCATCTGCATTCTTCACAGCAAGGTTGTTGTTGTGTTGAGAAGCCTGGCAGACCGGTCAAGACCAGTCGGCTTGTCTAGTTGTTTTCATTTCAGCACAACTGCTTGACACATCTTGTAGTTCGGGCCAACCGGTCAAGGCCAGTTGGCTGTCTAGATGGTTTTGTCACAGCGAGCTTGCTGGACCAAGTCCTTCAACACAGCAGCGGATCACATTCATAGATGAAGCATGAAGTGATGAGGTGCATGGGGTCCAATGTATGGACATATCTTCAATTACGTTTTGCACCAGCCATGGACCACAAGTCTGATCAACTTGTGCAAGGGTCGAGAGGGAATGGTATAAGATATGTGAGTCATTACGCCATTCTTTGATGTTTTGGGTTTCCTATAGTCGATCTATATGCAACTTACCTGAGATCTTGTTTCAGCATGAGCTTAAGCAATGGAAGAAGCATAATCTTCAAGTCTTGATCTTCAATTCTTCGACCGGGGCTCACACGACAAGACGCGACCAACCAACACGCTAATTGACAACAAAAAGTGTACTAACAATCTCCCCCTTTGTCAATTGCGTGACAAAACATCTAACCTAGACAAATCATGACTCCTTATCATGATTGACCCTTAAACAGAAAGAAATATATACCCATTTACATGTCTATACAGATAAACAAAATAATCTTTACAAAAGGACATGTACAGACTCGATTTTCTTCAAAATCTCCCCCTCAATGCTTGCACCTACAAAGTCCTGCAAAAAGATATAATCGGACCTTCTAGGTGGGATGATTCTCCCCCTTTTTGTTAGTAATTGACAAGGGTTAGCCAGCAATAAGATATGCCTAATAAAGCTGCAAGGCTAGCGCAGAAAATATGTCAATCACATAAGATAGGGAAGAGATATAGAAATTTAAGCCCTGAGGAGATTTAAAGAACAAATCATGCCAGATATATAAGTAATCATGAAAGCATAGAGGGCTTATAGCCCAATCAACCAACCACCCCTCCAGATGTATATCTAGACAAACACAGAACACAATGCATGAGCTAAAAAAGGGCAAATGTGCCCAAACCATCCAACCTCCCATAGATAATCAATAAAAGATCAAAAAGCTCATATAAAAAGATATAACTATAGCATCCACATATATACCAAAATGGGCAAGCAGCCCAATGTAAAGATGTATTAATCCGTGCAAAATATACAGACAACCCATAAAAGATAGTGCATGAAATCCAGACAATGTCGTTGGTCATACAAAAAGTAACTGTGACCAAGACATGAGACTAGTAATCTGTTCCATCTCACAGATCAGGGGGTGAAACGTCCCCACGCGCCGCGCGCTCCCATATCTTTATCTGCCTCTCCAACTGTGCGAGGCGAGTGACAAGGGCCTCCTGCTGTACAAGTATGGTGGCCTGACCCTGCAAAATCTGGTCCCCAATCTGCTCGAGCCTGTTTAGCCACTGAAATATACTCTCCCTAAGCTGGCGAAGCTCAGCAATGTATGAAGGTGGATCCACGGAAGGGGATCGTCATCGAGAAAAGGCTCTAAGAGGCGTACTGAATCAACCCGGAGCTGCTCGCGGATCGAGGGAGGGAACAGAGGAAGGAGCTGATGGTGAAGTGTGGGAAGGGCCAGTGGAGGCAGGTGGAGCTTCAGGCTGGGAAGGCTCGGGCGGATCCTGTTGTTGCTCCTGCAGAAGACGACTCTGGATGACTTCTTTGGTAAGCTCCATACGAGCAATGAGGGTACGGTTGATAATGACAGGCTTGTGAATTTTATCAGTACCGACAATGTCAATCGCATTAGCTAATGTGCATATGAGATGCCCAAAAGGTAGACTGGTGGAGTTTCCATCGTCTCGCAGGATAACCTGGTGAATGATGTTCATGATCCGAGTTGGAAGGCAAAGCGGATGACCCTTACCTACGCAATAGAGCAACCGAAACATGGTTTCGGTGACATCCGCCTTGTTACTCATCCGCGGGTATACATTGCGGAAGAAAAGGTTGTAGAAAATGTGAAAATCTCATGTCATAGAGGATGCTCAAAGCGCACCTCCTACCCATTTGGGTGTCCCATCACCACATAGGAATTGAGCAATAACAAGGTTAGGTTTGGGACCTAAGGAGGCAAAATCGAAAGTAGACTCCTGAACAATAGGAACGCCAATAAATTCTGAGATGGATTTCAAAGTAAAAAGGCAATTTCGATCACCAACCTCGACGTTAAAAGAGGGGGGAGAGGCAGTGACATGGACACAAGATACATAAAATTTCCGAACAACGTCAAACTGGACCGGACCCCCCATGTGGAGTACGGGGCCCCAATTTATGGCATTCAAAATGGAAAGAACATTATAGTCGGCCAAGTCAACCAATTTGACTGATTTTTCACAAACTACCTCCTTGTCCTTAAAATCATCCCAATGGGTGGAATGAGATGAAACATTTTTCCCCAAGGATTTAGATTGAACAGGGGGAACAGAAGATGAGGCAACCCCTTTCCCTTTTGAAGTTGTTTTCTTGGTCTTTAAAGGGCGAGGAGGAGGAGGCTTAGGTTTTGCCTTGGGTCGATCACTCCGCCTCAAGGGGAGCTCATCTTCACTCTCTTGGGAAGAGATGGAAGAGGCAATAGGATATTATAAATCACTCCTAGATATGAGGAAAGGGATGAAACAAAGAAGAGTGAGAGTGAATCCCTTACCAAATGTATGAGAATCAAGAGGAGTAAAGTAGAAGAGGATAGAACCTCGAATCTTGCAACGAATCACCTCGAAGTCACCTTGGAGAGCAAGAGGGGGAGCTGGAGCAGCAAGTGGAGGTGAGAAAATGTGAATTGGGTGACCTAAAATGAGCTCCAACTGTTTTTAAAGAACCCCCCTTTCGGACAGCTGACGCATGGGCTGGCTGGACTGGTGATGCACGACCGGTCGTGACCAGTCGTGGGACGAGAAATGGGAGTCCAGCAGCATTTTGTTCACAGCCCGACCGGTCTTGACCAGTCGGATGGCATAAGTGACTTGAGTCCAGACAGGTCTTGGAGACGCCCGACCGGTCTTGACAGGTCGGCTGGCCGGTTGGCAGGCAGATTTTCACAATTTTGACAGGAATCCTGCACTGGATTAGCTGGATAGAGAGTCTGTCCTTTGGACAGACCATTATCATTTAAAACCAAGTACCCTTACCAAGGATACACCATCCATGGTCATGGTGTACCAAGGTACAACTTAACACAAAATGAGGGACCCTTAAGGTCCAGATTTATCGATAGAGGACAAGAATTGGGACTATGATCCCGGATTTTCGTAGAAAGCAATGAAAAGAGGCAAAGGTCCTCAGATATACCTATAAAGATCAGATAAAGAGGCTTAATCTTCAGATTTTACCTGCAAAACATACACTTGTTAGATAAACTAGACACATCCAACAGCAATGGACTTCTGGAGGTTCGCAAAGCGAACCGAGTCCAAAGGTTTCGTTAGGATGTCAGCTAGCTGATTCTCGGTAGGCACATGTTCGAGAGATATTATGTGATCTTCAACCAATTCTCGAATAAAGTGGTGCCTAATATCTATGTGCTTAGTGCGCGAGTGCTGAACTAGATTTTTCGATATATTTATGGCACTAGTATTGTCGCAAAATAGAGTCATTGTGCCTTGGTTAATCCCATAATCGGTCAAGGTTTGTTTCATCCATAATAATTGGGCACAACAACTACTAGCAACAATGTATTCTGCTTTGGCTGTGGATAAAGAGATGGAGTTTTGTTTCTTACTATGCCACGCCACAAGGCAATTTCCAACATAAAAACACCCACCGTTGGTTGATTTACGATCATCCATGTTACCAACCCAGTCGGCATCTGAATACCCTGTAATATCTATAGATGAATCAAAGGGGTACCAAAGACCGTATTCGGTGGTGCATCCAACAAACTGGATGATCCGTTTAACAGCGGTAAGGTGAGATTCTTTGGGATCAGCCTGAAACCAAGCACAAGCACCTACACTAAAAGCAATATCTGGTCTACTAGCAGTGAGATAAAGAAGACTACCAATCATGCTTCTATAAAGATGTTGATCTACACTTTTCCCTGCAAGGTCTTTTGATAGTTTAACAGTGGTGCTCATAGGTGTAGTGTAGGAACGACCAGAGTCTAAGCCAAATCTCTTAACAAGGTCTTTAGCATATTTGGCTTGAGTAATGAATATACCTGATTCAAGTTGTTTTACTTGAAGCCCTAGAAACATGTTAAGTTCTCCTACCATACTCATCTCAAATTCAGATGTCATTAATTTAGCAAAGGAGATGGACATTTTCTCACATGTGGATCCAAAAACAATATCATCCACATAAATCTGGGCAATCAACACAGAATTCTCGGCTTCTTTAATAAATAGAGTTTTGTCAACGCTCCCCCTAGCAAAATCATGGTCTACAAGAAAATGAGTTAAGCGTTCATACCATGCACGGGGTGCTTGCTTGAGTCCGTAAAGCGCATTTTTCAACCGGTACACTTTGTGAGGATACTTAGGATCAATGAATCCTTTTGGTTGTTCAACATACACTTCCTCATCAAGAATACCATTCAAGAAGGCGCTCTTTACATCCATTTGAAATAGTTTAAACTTTAACGCTCAAGCAACAGCCATAAGAATTCTAATAGACTCGAGTCTAGCTACATGGGCAAATGTTTCATCAAAATCAATTCCTTCAATTTGTGAATATCCCTGAGCAACTAATCGAGCCTTATTACGTATTACATTCCCAGATTCATCGGATTTATTCTTGAAAATCCATTTGGTTCCAATAACATTTTTCCTTTCCGGCTTGTCGACCAGATACCACACTTCATTTCTAATGAATCGTTGAAGCTCTTCCTGCATTACAAGGATCCAGAATTCATCATTTAGAGCTTCATCAGCATTTTTTAGTTCTATTTTTTATGTGAAACACAGGTGACTGTTGACTTCCTCCAACTGTCTCCTGGTTTTGACACCAATGCTAGGATCCCCAATGATTTGATTGAGGGGGTGATCCTTGACAATTTGTACATCACCAGGAGCACTGGGGGCATTTGGAGATGAGGGTTGTTTATCAGATTTACCTATCTCGCATATGCCCTCATCTTCTTCTTAATCACCTGGAGACAGATTTATCCAAGCTATCATCCACAGTCACATTGATTGACTCTTGAACTGATGAGGTTCGAAGGTTGTAGACACGAAAAGCTCTACTATTTAATGAGTATCCTAAGAAGATACCCTCATCACTTTTGGAGTCAAACTTTTCCAAATTTTCTCGGTCTCTCAGAATATAGCATGTACTACCAAAGACCTTAAAGTATTTTACATTCGGTGTCTTTCCACACCATAGTTCATAAGCTATTTTGTTTAGACCTGCCCTTAAATAAACTCGATTAATAATATAGCAGGCAGTGTTAACAGCTTCGGCCCACACATTTTGAGCAAGATTTTTATTATTAAGCATAGCTGTAGCCATATCCAACAACACTCTATTTTTCCTTTCAGCAACCCCATTTTGTTGAGGTGTTTTGGGTGCTGAGGACTCATGACGAATACCCAATTCATCACATAATGCCTTTAAACGATGATCTTCAAATTCACCACCGTGATCACTCCTGATTCTTGCTACCATGTATCCTTTCTCATTGTGAAGTCGCTTCACTAGTTTTTGGAATTCTCCAAAAGTGTCAGATTTTTCTCTTAGGAAGGCGACCCATGTGAATCTAAAGTAATCATCAACGACTACAAAGAAGTATCGTTTTCCACCTTGGCTAAGTACCCTGGTAGGACCAACTAGGTCCATGTGTAGCATTTCAAATGGTTTTGATGTGACCAGGATAGAGGTTCTCTTGTGTGCAACCTTGATTTGTTTACCTTTTTGGCATGCGATGCACACAACATTTGGTCTTTTACCCATCTTGGGTAGACCTCTCACCAAATTTTTCTGACTCAGTTTAAACAGATTTCTATAATGTACATGACCGAGTCGATGGTGCCATAGTTCTGTTTCATCCTGAACGGCCACGTGACACATATTGGAGGAGCTTGAATTATTGTGATTTTCAATGACATAAGAGTTGTCTCCTGTGCGTAGACCTTTCATGACTAATTTTCCTGTGGAGTTCAAGATCTTGCACATATCTTTAGAGAAGCTTACTGAGTGCTCTTCATCACAAATCTGTGAGATACTCAGTAAGTTGTGCTTAAGGCCATCAACATACAACACATTTTCAATTTCGAGCAAACTGGCCCCGTGATGGTTCCTTTACCAATAATCTTAGCTATGCTCCCATCACCAAATGTGACAGACCCACCATCAAATTCGTCATATGCACAAAATTGAGATCTATCACCTGTCATGTGTCTAGAGCAACCACTATCCAAGTACCATCTAAGGGTGTTCCTAGCTTTTAGGGCAGTATGAATGACCAAGCACTTGTTCTTAACAACTCATTTAGTTGTTGTCCTTTTATGAGGGGTGTTCTTATGGTGAGATTTTCTAGTTTTCTTGGGAGAATCAAATTTTTCTTTTTCACGCAAGAGAAGAGCAGTTTTCAAATTCAGCATTTTAACTTGCTCCAACAGTTCATCCATCCTCTTGTCCTTCCTAGGAAGAGTAGGATAATTCTTTCGAATGTTTCCCCTCTTTGGTGAAGAATGCATGGGAGGATTCCAATTAGCTTGCACATTTTTCCCAGTTGGTACAAATTTACCTTTCAAGTTTCTGACCGGATTTTTGAACACCAAGCACTCAAATTTTAAGTGGCCAATGTCTCCACAAGCATGGTAGACAGGAGATGCTCTAATTTTACTCCCTGATGCACCATGATCTTTTCTTACAATCGGATGGACTGAGGTAGTTTTTGAAGTGTGACTGTCATAGCCCAAACCTCTTCTGTCCCTTGGTGATCTTACAACACCTAGGAGTTTTTCAAGGTTTTCTTCTCCTTGGGCGAACCGTCTTCTAGAGTCAACGACTTGACACTTAAGACGATCAATTTTAGTATTCGCCTCTTTAAGTTCTTTCTCAAGTCTAGCATGCTTGTCTAGAGATTCACCACTTATGAGCTTTTTCTTTTCTTGTTCAAGCTCATCATTCTTCCTTTTCAGCTCTTCTAGATCTTGACCCATCTTTTGATTCTCAATTTTCAATCCGTCAAGATTTTTTATCGATTTGTCATTTTTAGCCTTCATTTGGCCCAACTTTTTGATGGTATTTATATTTTCAATGTATAGTTGGTTATATACCTCATGAAGGCCTTCCTCCTCATTCTCATTATCACTCAAGGAATCATTTTCAGTGTTAGAGGATTCATGATCATCAATGTCTCCGGTGATCTTTGCAATGGGCTCAATTTGAGGCACAATATCAGTAATGGAGGCCATTAAAATTCTGATTGAACCTTGCTCCTCCTCACTTTGGTATATGACTGATTCTGATTCAGATTCTTCAGTTTCATCCCATGTAGCTGCCATTGCTTTTTTCTTGGCCTTTTTATCAGTGCACTCGGATGCAATGTGACCAAAACCCCTACACTTGTAGCATTGAGGATCTTTTGACTTAAAAAATTTTCCTTTGTTGTTCTTGGAGTCAAAAGGTTTACCCTTCTGGTAGGGTTTCCTTCTAGAAGTATTTCCCCTAGTTTTGAAGAATTTTTAAAATTTCTTGGCCATAAGTGTCATTTCTTCTAAGTCTGGATCTTCCTCACTTCCACATTCAGATTCTTGTTTCTTGTGAGAAGATTTTAGGGCTGTACTTTTGGATTTGGAGGGAGTTTTGAAACCTAGCTCATAGGTTTGAAGGGACCCTAGTAATTCTTCAACTTTCATGGTATTTAGGTCCCTACATTCTTCTATGGTAGTAACTTTGGAAGAGAACCATTCCGGTAAGGATCTCAGAATTTTCTTACATAGTCTATGCTCCAGAACAGGATCCCCCAAACCCCACATTTCATTTGTGATCTTGTTCAATTTGGTATAGAAATCAGTAAATGTTTCGTGCTCCTCCATAGTAATGTTTTCAAATTGTGTAGATAGGCGTTGAAGTTTTGAGTTTTTAACAATGCTTGTTCCTTCATGAGTAACTTCAAGAATGTCCCATGCCTGCTTACTTGTTGTGCAATTTTGAATCCGGCCAAATTCATCTTTAGATACTGAACAAAAAATGGCATTCAGGCCTTTGGCATTATGAACACGTTGAGCTTTATCATAATCGGTCCACATCGCCTTATCTCTTGGCTTGAGGACATCCGATTCACCTTCTTTACATATAGTGTCCATTGGGGGTTTATATCCAATATCAATCATGTCCCTAACATCCGAATCAATAGATTCCAAGAAGATGCACATTCGGGCTTTCCAGTATGGATAGTTTGACCCATCAAAGAAGGGAGGCTTAGTAACGGATGAAGAGTCCTCTCTAGACATATTTTCAAGTTCTCTTAGGATCTCATTCCGGGTTTTTAAACCTGAGCGGAGGAACCCTCTCTGATACCAATTGAAATTACGGTTTTATCGCTTATAGAGATACTTGGAGATATGCCTAATGTCCTAGAGGGGGGTGAATAGGACTTTTTAAATTCCAATTACAATTAAAAACTGATCAAGTCAATCTTATCAACTAAGATTATCACAATAACATTCAAGGCATTTATATGAGCAATTTGTAAGCAAGGACTATCATAGGCATTTCATCAAACAGTTAGCATTCATGATTGACTAAACCATTCAACACATAGCAATCATTCAATCTCACAATGCACAACGATTTATAATGGTTCGGTTTCCCTACTCCACTCCCGGTTCACGATCTCAACTTATGAGACCACCGGATTTCACTATAGTCTTGGTTTTAAATCAGGTTAACCATCAACCTTGACATCCTTTGATCTAGGACCGCGTTTACCATCCGCCGATGGCACAATCCAGGGACTTGACAAGTTTGGATCTCAAACTCTCACCAATCCTAATCCAAGGATGGTCACGTACACTCCCGTCGGAGTTTTCCAATCCAGGGAATAGTGATTCAATAAATGGACTCTCAAAAACTAGACATACCTAGACGATTGAGCCCCGATTTGATGCCTTTGATGAGTAGCTTCAGTTCCACGTGCTTCAGCTTCTCTTTGTGCTCCCAAGATCAGCTACCGATGCAAATGATGAGGTTATGTTGATGCCGAGTAGTTGGGAGAGAGTTGGTCTAGTTCCTCTTGCCTATTTAATGCAATGGTAATGAGGGAACTACCAAACTTCAAGCATTCAATGGCTATAAACGACCTCATAAATATATTCCGAAGGTAGGTCAGCCATGAATGAAGGTCTTGAGTTCATACTTCAAACCGAGCTTTGAATACTCATTGATAAGCCATTAATGGCTAGGTTTGAATGATGAACTCAAGGGGTACAAGAGCGAAGAGGGTAGGAGGATGTGAGTAAAAGCTCTCTCTCTCTTAGTTCTTGAAGGGTGTTGAATGCATGCCATGAAAGACCACAAGTCATGGCTATATAGAGCCCCAAATGATGGCCCCAACGGATCTAAAACGGTCACGACCGACCTGTCAGAGAGGGGTCTCAACCGGTCGGACGGACCAGTCGAAATTCAAATCACAAGGCCATATTTGAGTCTGCCCGACCGGTCAAGACCGGTCGGATCCCCTTGCTGGAAGCAATCAAAATACAGGCCAACCGGTCAAGACTGGTCGGCTCACCTTGCTGGATCAATTGGAGAAAACAGGCCGACCGGTCAAGACCGGTCGGCTGAGCTTACTGGACAACTTGGTGAAAGTAGGCCGACCGGTCAAGACCGGTCGGCTATGCTTGCTGGACAGATTGTATATTGCTGGCCGACCGGTCAAGCCTGGTCGGCTGTCAATATGAACGTATTACAGCAATTTTGCTGTCTTGATAATGTCCCTGGCCGACCGGTCAAGACCGGTCGGCTGTCCAGCTGAATACATCATAGCAAGCCTCTGTTGTTAACTTGAAATGCCTGGCCGACCAGTCAAGACCGGTCGGCTGTCCAGCTGAAAATACCACAGCAAGGTCCATGACCTTTCTGATGCTCCTGGCCGACCGGTCAAGACCGGTCGGCTGCCCATCTGCATTCTTCACAGCAAGGTTGTTGTTGTGTTGAGAAGCCTGGCAGACCGGTCAAGACCAGTCGGCTTGTCTAGTTGTTTTCATTTCAGCACAACTGCTTGACACATCTTGTAGTTCGGGCCAACCGGTCAAGATCGGTTGGCTGTCTAGATGGTTTTGTCACAGCGAGCTTCCTGGACCAAGTTCTTCAACACAGCAGCGAATCACATTCATAGATGAAGCATGAAGTGATGAGGTGCATGGGGTCCAATGTATGGACATATCTTCAATTACGTTTTGCGCCAGCCATGGACCACAAGTCTGATCAACTTGTGCAAGGGTCGAGAGGGAATGGTATAAGATATGTGAGTCATTACGCCATTCTTTGATGTTTTGGGTTTCCTATGGTCGATCTATATGCAACTTACCTAAGATCTTGTTTCAGCATGAGCTTGAGCAATGGAAGAAGCATAATCTTCAAGTCTTGATCTTCAATTCTTCGACCGGGGCTCACACGACAAGACGCGACCAACCAACACGCTAATTGACAACAAAAAATGTACTAACATAGGCAACTAAAGGCAACCTATCATAGAGAACTCGGGTTAGATTTTTAAACAGCGTTCCATAAGATAAGCTAAGAGATCGACCACTTATGAAGACATCACCTTAGCACAATTGACTGTCATTGGCTCGAAGACCTTCTCCTCTAAGGCCTTTATGAAATCATCCACCTTAGCTGCAGGAAGAACCTTGTACGCCCACTTGCAGAATTTGTACAAATGATGTGGGATCTTAGACGGGTTGCATGTAGGTTGGTGGGCTTGCAGAGCTAACCCCTCCGACAGGCCAGCATCTCCAGGGCTCGACTCCACATGGGCCAACAAGTCGACGACTTCCGTGTTCTAGCAAGGGAGGAGAGTGTGGCAGCAGCAACTATCCTAACTTCGAATGAGGTAACTATGGCCGTCTTGGCCTTGGCCCTTACTTCGGTAGAAGGGGCATGTGATTGTGTCGGGGTGGCTCCTGTGGACACTTGGCCAGTGGCTGGCTGGCCGCTCTCTGGGCGTTTGAGTAGTGCCCTATGTTTCTTCGAGGTGCGGTACCGCTCTTTCCCCTCAACTGTGAGCTGAGCCTTTCGCTTGGGAGGAGGAGCCGACATGCCTGAGAGAAGATCGAAGAAACAGTCGAGTAAAGACATTCATCTCCAAGTCGTTAAGGAAAGAGTTTAGGTCAGAATAGTTACCTTTCAATTTAAGGCTGACCTCTTACAATGATTCTAAGGAGAGAAGAACTTTCTAACTCCAAAAAGCTACGGGGTGACACCACACAGCCTCAACCTGTCTTTGCAACTGAGGGCTCAACTCGGGTTGTTTCTCCCGAATGACTGCACATGAAGGAAGATCAGAGATCAGATCAGCTAAGACACAAAGCAAAGGGCAAAGAGAAAAAATGACTAAGTATGACTCTCCGACCTAGTGAACAGAAGGCATTAGGGACTCAAGATTGCAAAGTACTAGCCTCAGCTCGGGATGCTTCCCACCCCTTGGTCGCGAAGAACCAACTATCCTTCCACTTGTGCACCGAGGAAGGAAGCTCATCGATCAAAGGCACCCCTCTCCCTAACCAGGGTGTCAAGTAGTAGCAGCCTTTCGAGCCAGGCAGGCAACGAATCCAGACCATGATTTACGACTTACTAGTAATGGTGGGGTGTCAACTCGCTTTGGCATACGGTTACACACAACCTCTGCCAAAGAGGGGAATCTATAAACACCCCACCTCGGGCTGATAAGCTGATTGAGTGGACCAATCACATTTGATAAGATGGCTAAGCCTAAACCCTAATCCTAAACCATAGGATCTAAGTCTTAAACCTATCCAAACCATATCCTAACCAAAACCCTAAGCTCAACCCAGTAAATACAGTCCTAAAACCTAAAGTCCCAAAAACCTAAAACCCTGAGTCAACTTGGCAAGTTAACTCATCGAGTCAACCCATCCAATCAGCACACTTTATCCATTAACCAAGTTAACTCACCAAGTTAAGCCCAAATCTAGAAACTAGGCCTAAACCAAGCCCACATCAAAGCCCATATCAAAGTTACAGGGGAAACAAAGAGAATCCAAACCTCAAAGCATGACACACGACACGCTTGAGGGAGGAGCCTGTCGAAGCAGGGGCTTCCTCTGAGAGCTAGCGGCACCTTGTGTGCCGCCAACCACGTGGCAGCCCCCCTCTTCGGACTGTTTCCTCCTTGAATTGTACGAGAAGCCGCATCCTCTAACTGTGTGACAATAGTGTAATTACTCTAATGCCCCTCCATCTTGCCATCTAATCCAACCATCCATCTATTGCGACATGAAAATCTCTAATCTCAGCCATCCAAACTTATTTTACCCCTAACCTTACCCATAATTACCAGCAAACCAAGGTTGGGGGCTATAAATAGCCCCCTCCCCTTCCCATTTGGAGCATCCTCTCATCATCAACAAACATCCATAATAACCAACCATCACACCCCCTCTCCTCTTAACCTAGCCCTGGTCTTAGCCTAGCCCGACCCTTGGTCCTAGCCTTAGACATCTAGCCTAGCCATCCCTCCACCAAGGAGAGTAAAAGTGAAGAAGTGGGCTTAGCCCGGGCTTGGTTCAATCCTAGCCCTAGCCCTAGCCTCTTAAGCCATCTAGCTTCAGCTCCAAGCCACTCTAACCAACCCCTTGTGACACCTCCATCCACCCAACATCAACCAATTTTGTCCAACCCTACATTAGCATTGTGTAACATATACTCCCTTCTCAACCCCCTACTATCTCATTCATACATATTACATCTCATCTTGTTAAAACATCGGTCTGGGCATATGCTATGTGGTTCACCGATTTAATCGGATCTTATCCATTAGAAACCCTGACCGGTGTGTATTACATTTTACACATCGCCTCAACACTCTGTTAGCACGAACGTATGCTATGAGGCTTACCACTTGGTTAGAGCTTGCCCACTAGAAATTCATGCTGACTCACACATTGCATTGCATTTACGCATCACGACGGCACTTTGTCAGTACGAACATATGCTCTGAGGCTTGCCACTTAGGTTAGAGCTTGCACACTAGAAATTCGTGCGACTCACACTGATCATAACACCACATAACATCAGATGTCATTTGTGCAAGAAATAAAACGAATCCTCGAAATTTGTTTAATCTTGTAAAGTAGAGACTGTACGTTTATACAAGAAGAGTGGGTGTCTAACACCTTCCCACTTTATAATCATGGTCCTTACCTCGAATCTCTGGACACAGATCAAGGAGTCATTTTAGGATTAAGAATCTTCGAGTTCCTTTTCCTAAGAGTTTCTACGGGATTTAGCTGACCGTAGGTTTGTAGTAATTAGCTAGTGGCGACTGCAGTCTTACATAATATCATACCAATATCCCACCAATATTCCACATGCAAAAAAGGAAAGCTCTCAAGAGAGGCAAACGTCACGTGGGTAGGGCGTCACGAGGCCGCTATCCACACACGCCCCTGCCACGCATCGCTCTTCCATTTGTCCAAGCTACTGCGTTGTACGACCATTATAACGACGCTTCGAAATTCAAAACGGTGCATTAAATGCGACTTTCTAGCCCACACTACGTGAAAAAGCGCTAAATTTGATGGTCCAAGACCGTCGAATTTTGGGAAATTCGACGATCCGTGCCATCGAAAAAAACCATCGTAGATCAGCCAATTTAGAAAATAATTCGACAGACGATGGTATTTCGACGGCTGACAGCCGTCGCCGCAAATAATTCGACGGTTCTAACCCGCCGTTATGGGTAAAAATAATAGGAAATTTCGACGGTCCTAAACAGTCGAGAAATAAATACGACGGTTCAAAACCGTCGAATTTATGTTTGCAGAGAAAAAATCTACAACTTGGTGGGGGTTGTGCCCCCATACATCCTATAAACCCTGTAATTCGTAAATAATTTAGAAAACTACAACATTTACTAACACAATATACAAGTACAATCCTCCACAATACAACCACAATCCTCCACAATACAACCACAATACAACCACAATCCTCCACAATACAACCACAATCCTCCACAATCACATTACATAACCAACACAATACAACCACAATCCTCCACAATCACATAACCAACACAATACAAACCAAAATCCTCCACAACTACAAACCTCCGCAACCACAATCCTCCACACCCATAATCCTCCACAACCACAATCCTCCTCAAGTACAAACAATCCACAACCACATTCTCCACAAGTACCAAAGAGTACAATCAACTTACAATATACCATCAACCAATCGAATTTATGTCTGCATGATAAAAAAAAAAAAAAAACTTGTATTTAATGAGGGTTGTGCCCCAATACATCCTGTAAACCTATAATTCATAAATAATTTAGATAACTACAACATATACTAACACGAAATACAAGTAGCTGGTTTCTTTTGAGAAAAAAAAAAAGAAATTACTATAATGGCACCTCTAGCCATTGTTGGTACATGCCCTGATAGATCGACCCATCTAAGACAATGCAAATAAAGACATTATAACTGCCAAATGAAAGAACATCAAAACTAAGGATTAACAATACAAGTTATAAAAAATTGTTTAAAGGGAAACTATAAACACATCCCCAGTTTAGCTAATATAAATGTTCACAGATCAAGATGCAGAACAGTGGAACCTGTTTGGACCAATACTTACAAGAAAAAAAATTCACAAAGAAGCCAAGACCCATGAGAACTTGAGAATTCACAAGTACTTTTAGTGTTGGACCTTTAAAAGATTTTCCTGTAAGAAACTACCTGGCAAGCTCACAACACTTTTTGGGGTATTCCTATCCATACAAGTTCCTTTAGATGAACCAAGGCCCTTCGTCCACCCACCATTTTCTCTACAGCCCTCGGCAAAACTATCCTTGAGCATAAAAACCTCATTTGCCTGTGATATGTTCTGGATAGCTGGAGTCTTTCTTTGATAAAGAACTGAGCTGCTTCCTTAGAAGAAAATTGTTTCCTGCATCTCGACATTTTCGGATAGCTGATAAAATACATAAACAACCATTAGTGCATTATATCTTAATGCCTATTACAAAAGAAGAAGGAAAAAGCAAAAAGGAAGAAAGAAGAAAGACGGTTTTACGTATTAACAATCAAGAAAGAAAAGTAAGGATAAATGAGTTACGGAATAGCACGAGTCATACCAATGAAAAACAAGGACCAACTATCATGAATATCAATTAATAATCCGCATTATAAAATCAAACGACTCTTCTATGGAACTATTTTCTTCTACAACAGTCACTAACAGTTACAAATTGTACCTGCTGCTCAATAGCACAATAGTCATAACAGTTACTAATTGAAGATACCAAAAGCACAATTAGTCACTAACAATTACAAATTGTACCTGCTGCTCAACACTCTTGGATCCGAGCATGTTACTAGATGCAAGCATGGAACCCACAAGCTGTTAAGTCGTGTAAATGTGTTCGACTATTGTCATGATTAAAAAGGAAAGAAAAATCCCTCCAACTAGAGCAAAAGATGTCAACTTCCGACCTTTTGTCATGATTAAAAAAAAATAAGAAACCTTGCTAAAAAAGACTTTTACATTTGGAAAAAAAATAAGAAACCTTGCTGTGCATGATTTTTTCCCCAAAAAGAATAAGTTATTTGCAATCCAGAGTCCAAAACCTCAACCAAACTAAAAGAATTGACGAGGCATCATCATTTACAATCGAGTATTGATGTGGAAATTGGTACTGCACACCCGTCCAGTGAGGTTTTGTATAATTAGATTGAAAAAAGTATTTGACACCAAGTATATAAAAATGTATAATTAGATTGAAAAAAGTATTTTACACCAAGTATATAAAAATGTATAATTAGATTGAAAAAAGTATTTGACACCAAGTACATAAAAATACAGAACTTCGTAGAATTTTCTCTCAATTGATTTGCATCAAGTAACTTGAATCTACCCAAGATTTTTTTTTTAATTCCAAATATTTTGATATCTACTCCATACCAATGAATAAAGTGATACCAAAACCTTATTTAGGCATGCTAAAAGAGGACTTCATAGCTGGAAACTTCTACAAATCCTAAGTGATAGAAGGAAGAAAGAAAATTTCTTTGGTTAGCTAGGATCAAAACCACAAAGACAGACGAATTGTTATAGAAGACTCATTCATGACTTGAAAAGAGCAATAGTAGTAATGAATCACACTAGGCACTTACAATTATATTTTTCTGCATGCCAATTCATGTGCGTTGTCACTCATTTCGAACAAAAGATGTGACGGTTCACTAGATCCAACATGTAGGGAACCTTTCCTATCAAACTTCAATTTCATCTTCTTTAATAATCAAAGAATCTACATGCATCTTGAAAACCATACCTTAGAAGATTCGAAAGTATCTCCTTCTTGAAGACATACACTCCCATGGAAGCAATGTATGGTTTCTTTTCAGCCTCCTCTCGTGACAACCCCATAACTGTAGTATCCACCGCCTAAGGAATTTTTAAACGAAGATCACAGAAAATTGTAGAATCGCTTCATACTCATAAGTTCTGATTTTAGTCTAATCCTATCAGCAGACGCAAACATAAGACATCAAGAAAAGTGTGATAATTACCATTGCCTTCAATTCCTCTCCTTTGGGCTTTTTACTAAAGAAAAGAACCCTTCCTTTGATGTCCATCTCCATTAAACCAAAGTCTGAAGGCATGGCTGTAAAGGAAGAAATATACTCCAAATTAATATAAACCATACATCTTAGAAGCTCAAAGAAACATATGGAAATAAAAAGCTTATTCTACACAAGTAAAAGAGGTAAATGAGAAGGGTGGTAAACATGGTGAAAGTTAGAAGTACAGAAGGTATCAACTAAGTATATAGGCAAATACCACAACATATCTCATCATTCACGACTTCTAGAACCATCTTCATTTTCATATTGCTTGAAACATGGGAAATGGTAATTATGCACTTATCTACTATTCATCCCTAGTCAATGGGCAGGCCACATTGTGCAAAAGCAGTTGATGGCTTAAACATGGATTGAAAACTACAACACAGACCAACTCATTCAGTCCTTAGTCGAGTCAGGACTCTGATGAGTTGGCCAATTCAGACATACTTTTAATGCTGACTCATGGTGCTGATGGATCAGACTTGACCAAGTCCCAAGTATGCAATGCAGAGGTTTAACCCAGACCTGCTAATGGCATGTGTGGTCCACCTAAGTTGATTGGCCTGATTTTTATCCTACGTGACATCCAGGTTGGGACCAACCTTTTGCATGCCTTCGATGTCATATACACATGACAGTTGAACCTGAACAGTAATCCTGGGCCAGCCGAACCTGCAAAATTCCATGTGAACGAAACTTATGAGGTCCCAAACTCCCACAGCACATATGATAAGCAAAGGGGGTTATCTGACCTCCAATAAGAATTGATCCCCCGTCCACATTTGGTGTATAGAAGCGGCCCACCTAACCTCAAAACCAGGCTAATTTTCAGGGTCATGGCATATATACAGCAATGCTCACCAAACCAGCATCCCAGATCTCACAAGCATGTGCCACATTGGCACATACAGGGACAGTGGGTTGGAAATTCTACACCTGCCTCAATTTTAGAAATCAGACTTCTTATCAAATAACCTACAAAATATTAGCAAATTGTTAATCTAAACTTTTAAGTTGTCAATGCATAAAATCTAATGAAAAGTTATAGTTGCACCACATTGCATAAACATAAAACTATTTGAGCGTCCTTACAGCTGCATCACAATCAAGAACAACAACCAAGTACCTGCATCTAATAACCCAACATATTAATGAAACGAGGAATATAAAAAGGAAGAGAAAATACCAACATCTTGTAAACCAGGAAATTTTAAATTGGGAAGGTCTAGAGGGTTAAACTCTGCACACATTTTCCACCATTTGTTACTTGGTGGTTACTCTTCCACCACATTTTCCATCTGAATAGTTTAGGTATTTTCTTATAACTGCTCATTCCATGGCCACTAGTCAAAGGGTTACAAATTTCCATCTTGGAGATTTCTGGTGCATGGACAATCTAGAATAGACCAATTAAATCAAAGTTTGAATCACTGAACAATGGCCACTGGAAGAAAATGATCTTCAGCAGCCTTGCACACGAGCACACGTTCAAACATGTTAGCCTGTGTCAACTCATGCTTGAAAATTGGGTACCATCATCTACAGCCTCCAAAGCCGTCAGTTCAAAGAGGCCAAAAACTAAAAAGATCTCACTTTTGCATTAGACTAGGATGGTGGTGGCTATGTGAACTAGCAGATATTTTTAGATTGTCTGTAGCAGTAGAAGTATTTATGCAAGTATTTTTTCCTAAAGACACGGAGTTCAACAGAGTTTTGCTAACTATGATAAAGGCAAGTACAATCAAGAGGCGGCTTCAAGTTGAAAAGGCAAAATTAACAGAAGATCAAGGGTTTGAACTAACAGCCCGTATCGAGATCCAATTTTCCATCTGTCTGAACTAACGACCCGCATCCAGATCTAAGTTTCCATCTGTCAGACAATAATATTTTAATTATGGGCCATCGACATAGGTCCACTGGATGTATGGTTTCAATCTATCATTCACCTACCATGTGTAGGTGGAGGTTGTACTATCATGCCATTACAATGATGGCTTTATCATGGGACACTATCACTTGAGATATGACATGGGACTTAGGCTGCATCTTTCCACAGCATATACTTGTTCTTGATTCTATAAGGCTTAGATTATGGTGATGATGAGAACAAGCCTCTTTCACCAACGGGGCAAATCATAATAACTAGAAGTTAAACATCATTTGCATTGAGAAATTCAGTTGGTCATCTATCAATCATTCATTATCATTAAGTAAATGTTATCTTCCACCATGGAGGTTTTTATTTTTAAAAGCACCATGATGGCATGGAAAACTACACGTCAATTCTTTGAAACTCATTGATCAATGTAGATCAGTTACTAGTTTATACTGTTCAATCCTCGATTGGCCAATCCAAGCATTTGCTTCCAATCCTGGATTGAACAACACCATGCCCTCCTTCACTTACTAAACTTTTGTAGATCATAATACATAGGATACACAAGAAGCGAAGTATTTGTCAAGGTTGACATTATGCAATGCAACAACCCCTCCAAAGAGATATTGAGCAAAATTAGGAGGTCATGTAGTTCCACAAATTGGTTCTTCTAGGTTTAAATAATCATCAGTAGTTGTCTAGAGAATTCGGGGGCTTTTGCAGCTTCGTGTAACATATAGCATGGTTTGACACGTCAGCCGGATCTGGCCCACAAACAATACAGCTGTACTGATCCGCATTGGCTCAAAACAGCCCAAGTGACGACAAAAGAAAGTACCTTATCCAATCCTGTAACAAATCAGCCACAAAAGAGCCCGAATAGTATAGAACTGTAGTGATAGCCCAATGCTCTTCAGAGTAGTCCGCTACAAACTACACCAAACTACAACATTAGAACAACCAGAGAATTGTTCAACATTAATAAGCAAACACTTTTCATCTTCCATCGATTCAAATTTTTCCAGCCCCCAGTCTAAGGACAAGGACAACATGATACTATTCCCCACTTGACTAATTCAAGTAACCCATACAATGTCAATTCATCGCCAGGCAAGTAGGTGGAAGGCACATTCATAACAGACTGGTAAAGATTAAGAAGAGTTCATTTTACAACTAAAAAACCACTTTGAGAGCCATGTTGTTCTCTTCTATATATATATATATATATATATATATATATATATATATATATATATACACGATCAAAGAAGACAACCATCCATCAAGGCAATGGAATGGTTCAATCCAAAGACCACAGATCTAGATGACCCCTTGGAAAAACATTCTCTAGAAAATATGCCTCTCTAGATACCTGTCTAACAAAAATAAGAACAAAAGTAACTCTATTCATGATCATTACAAGCTGCCCTCCAACTGGCACAAACCATAGCCTAGTGCTGGGTACTAACTATGGCCAATGGACCAGCTCTAGGCTTGAATTTTAGCCGAAGATAATTAGACTGAAACATTCATCATGCTGTAAGTCAGATATAGTCTGTCCATCTTAGGATCCCACCATGCTCTGTCACTAAACTCAAGCCTACCATTCTCTAGAAAATATGCCTCTCTGGATACCTACCTAACAAAAATAGGAACAAAAGTAACTCTATTCATGATCTCATTACAAGTTGCCCTCCAACTGGCACAAAGCATAGCCTAGTGCTGGGTACTAACTATGGTCGATGGACCAGCTCTAGGCTTGAAATTTAGCCGAAGATAATTACACTGAAACATGGATCATGCTGTAAGTCAGATATAGTCTGTCCATCTTAGGATCCCACCATGCTCTGTCACTATACTCAAGCCTACCAACTCAAAAAGGCAGGCAACCAATTTTTATTGGCCGTCAACTGATTTTGTCAAGCTTGACCCACCTATTTTGTTAATCAGCCTGATTTTTTTTTAACAGATCATCCACATCTACACTAAGATACACCTGAGAAGCTATGGTGGTGCACGTAGGGACAGCCCTAAAGGTTGGTTTTGTGACTAGGGCAGAAGTAATCCATATTGCATTTGGAGGAGGAGAAACAAAGAAACTGTCATCTGCATTGAGACAAGAAATTCACTTTAATTCAGCTGAACAAATGCACAAACAGAGATTAGGATTCTTGAGAAAGAGATCTAGAACGCAGGATCAGAGGCACTATAAGTCGTGGCCGTCTAGAAATGTACACCCCTTTTTTTATAGACACCAAATAGCACGAGAAAAACTCTATGACTAACTCAAGCATGGTTAAAAGACTCGGAGACTCGGATAGACTTGTCCATCTATCCAACGCTGAGGTCATGACTCGCCGAGTTGGGAGTGACTCGTGATATTATACTGGATTGGGTGGTACCAAATCCAAGTCGACTCAGACAAGCCAGAAGGACTTGTCCAACCCTAAAAACCATGAACTCAAGCAAACAAGCTTCGAAACCACAGGAACCAACAAGGCAACAACATAACAAGAAAAACAGTAACCAGATCCAAACAATTTTAATCGTCTATCTTTACCTTGGGAGGTCAAATCCAAATAGTAAGCTTCTTTTCTTGCTTTGCTTTGCCAAGAGTAGTGAAATCTGCCCAAGTCCAAACTTCACACCCTAATAATTGTAAGATGTGCTGAGATTTCACCTGTTTGGAGATAAAATTAGGGTTTTTCCTTGTCGAAACCAGAGATAGGGAGGGAGAGGGAGAGGGAGAGGGAGATGATACGTTGATGCATCAGAGGGATGGCTGGAAAACATATGTGGGCGCCTGCGTATTCCGACGGGAGGGAGGGCGGTGGCAGTGGCGAGAGAGAGAGAGAGAGAGATGATGATGATGGTGATGGTGATGAAGACGAACCCTATGCCATTGTTGCCGCAGCTCCTTGTCGACGGAGTCATGGAACCCTAACCTTAGACAGAGAGAGCTGAACGAGAGACCCGGCGGGGTGGCGGGGGGGAAGAGCGAGAGCAAAAGGGTAGGGTGGGGCGGGGGTTTTTCTTTTGGGGAAAGAAGGGCGCTGGGGATTCAATTTGGGGGCCGCAAGATCAGGCAAGAGGTGGACGGTCCTGTACTCAGTGGCTCGTGGGGCCCACCGTGATGTATATAATTTATCCACTCCGCCCATTTATTTTTAATTTTTATTTTAGGGCAATGTGTAAAACATTTGGCAAATAGAACGCCCAAGTGGACCACAACGAATATCAACGGTAGGCACTCAATATCCACTGTTTCCTATGGTGTGGTCCATCTGAGACTTGGATCTGCCTAATTTTTTAGGCCAAATCCTAAAATGGGGTGGAAAAACGGATCGACAGCTTGGATATATATCAAATTTTCAAGGTGGGCCCCAAAGTTAGGGTAACCCCTTCATCCAATTTTTTTTCGGAGATCTCAAATTTTTTTCTTCAAAATCTCAATCTTTTTTTTTTTTCAAACTTTTGAACTTTTTCAAACTTATCAAAAATCTTTTTTTTCAAAATTATCAATTCTATTTAAACATATCAATTTTTTCAAGATGTAATTTTTTTAAATGTTTTTTTTTTAAAATTATTTTAGGCTACAATTCAAAAATGAGGCAGATCTAAATCCCAGGTGGACCACACCACAAGAAAACATTAGTGATTGAATGTCCACTATTAAAAACCTCATATGGCCCATTGTAATGTTTATTTAACATCCAACCTCTTAATTAGGTCATACAGACCTGGATGTTGGGCAAAAACAAATATCAGCTTCATCCAAAACATCCATGGCCCTTGAGAAGCTTTTAATGGTAGACATTTAATTAACATTGTTTCTTGTGATTGGGTCCATCTGATCGAGATTTAGATCTACTTGAGTTTTGGACTCATACCATAAAATGATCTGGGAAAATGTATGGATGGCGTGAATGAAACACATACATCATGGTGGAACCACAAAAATGGTACACTTGAGACCGGCAATTTGGAATTTTTAATGTTGAGGCACTAAATTTCCATTATTTCTTATGATGTGGTCCACTTTAGATTTGGATCTATCTCAATTTTGGGATCATACCATAAAATAATTTGAAAAAATGTATGGACGGTGTGGATGAAACACATACATCATAGTAGGGCCCATAGAGCATCGATCAGTACTAACTAGTGGCTAGTCAGGGTCACTAGCCAATCCATACACACTACTTTAACCATGTGAGTCCAAGTTGATATATTTTATGTATATTTATCCCATTCATCTGTTTTTAAATATCATTTTCTGATGCCATACAAAATCTTAAGACTTAAAATCCAAATCTCAACAGCTAAATTAGAGTTTAGGGTCCAATGACTGCACATTTCTTGGATTTTCATGAGGTCAGCAAGTCGTAGTGCAATTTTGAACAAAACATTTGGATCAATTTAGAATTCTGATCCAGTTACTTTATTCTACTCATCAATATCTTCGATTTGACTAGTCACTCACCTTGATCGGATTTCGAATGAGAAAGATATTAGGCGGACAAAATTGATCAACAATATGATCGGTCATATCTTGCAATCCGATAGTTAGATTTGACTAAAATTTAATCTAAACGTCTAAAGTCATTTACTCTTCAATCTTGACCGATCAGATTGTCCAAAATCTGTCTAGATCGAGACAAACTGATTGTGCCCATTTAAAGAGTGTTTTGGACAGATCTAATTCGTTTCATGATAGATTTGGCTGAATTTTGTTCTATAACCTATTTAGCACTTTCCAAATATGTCTGACCGTTCATATCAACTTTAGGATTTTCTAATCATAGAATTTGATCAATCTCATCATTATAAGTTATTCTTGTAATTACACATCATTAAACTTAGGCCATCATTTTTTGTACAAGTGAACTTGTGGGTATGCATAAACCAATATGATAGGCAGGTAACTCAATGACTGTATTTTTTTATTTTCAACCATTCAATAAATGTCCACTAGTAAATTTTGTCCACTCATTTCAAATTTCTCAATTTTTTTCAATCTCAAAAAGTTATTTTTAAATATTTTTTTCAAACTTTTCAAATTTTTTAAAAAGCTTAATTTTTTTTCTTTCAAAATCTCAATCTTTTTTAAAATCTCAATTGTTTTTTTTTTCAAACTTTTGAACTTTTTCAAACTTATTAAAAAACGTTTTTTTTTCAAAATTATCAATTCTATTCCAACATATCAATTTTTTCAAGATGTAATTTTTTTTTAAATTTCAATTATTTTTTTCAAAATCTATTTTTTTCAAAATCTATTTTTTTCAAACATTGCAAAAAAAAATTCCAAACTTTTAAACTTTTTTCTTTTCTCAAAATCACAATTTTTTAAAATATTCAATTTTCTTATTCAAAATGTTAATTTTTGTGTCAAAACCCCAATGATTTTTTAAATCTTAATGTTTTTTTTTTAAATCTCAATTTTTTCCAAATATTGCCCATTTTCTTTTTTCTAATCCTAGTTTTTTTTTAATGTTAGATATATTTTTTTTCAAAATCTTAATTTTTCTAAATACTGATAAATTTTTCTTTCAAGTTTTTGAACTTTTTTTTCAAAATCATAATTTTTTTTTGGAAGGGATTTTAAAAGTTAGAAATTTTATGGATTGTCAAGAATTCGACGGTTCTGGACCGTCGAGGTTTTCCCCGCGACGGTCATAATTCTATGGTCATTTAATGCCCTATAATCGACGGTTTTAGACCGTCGAATGTTTTCGCGCGTTAATTGTGACTATGCTAATTCGACGGTCATTAACAGTCGAAGTTCAGGCCCTAAATTCGACGATAGCCCGTCGACGGTCATTAACAGTCGAAGTTCAGGCCCTAAATTCGACGATAGCCCGTCGAATTTTTTCGCGTTAATTTCGACTGCGATAATTCGACTGTCAGTAACAGTCGAATTTCATGTCCTAAATTCGACGGTCGTAGACTGTCGATTAGTTCCACGCGGTAAATTCGACGGTCGACGGTTAGGGACCGTCGAATTGCGTAGTCGAATTAGCGCCTTTTCACGTAGTGATTCTGCCGATGATGGTAACAATGGAAAAATTGAAGGGTGTTGAGATCAGCTATTCTCTTCAAGTAACATAGTTCTTCTCCCAAGATGAGCAAGTCAGGCTTAAGCACAGGGGGCTACCATCGTGGGTAAATCCGAGCTAACCTCAGGTCCCAAGGAAAGCCTATGAATCCCATGGGCCCACAGGCCCGGGTACAGGTCCTCAGACTCGCACACTGAAGTCGAGTACATGACGACTGACCATAACAGGGATATAGTTGAGGACCAAAACCGATCCGACGATAGGTTGGCCTTTATAAAGGACATTTTAGATACATCAGAGACAAACCTAAATCAGGTTGTTCACTGACATGGTCGACGAGTCAAGAGCTCGACCTTAGCCTGCATCGCCAGCGGACCGACCTAGGCCACTACCACAATAAAAGTGGGCGAAAGTCCAGGGATGGGCCCGAAGGAGGCGGACACGTCTTTGACTGTTACCAGTGTGATCCACATCTCTGAGAATCACGCCGCCCAATGGGCATCGCCCCCACGATCACAGCCATGATTGTGGCCCACTATCACTCTCTTATAACTTATAAATAGAAGCACTCACCCCTAACCTAAGGTATACACAAATCTACCTTGCTATCTCCTTCAGACTCATCTGACTTAGGCATTGGAGGGGTAACAACTGGACCTCATCCACTCCCTAGCTTTCCTTGTGTTTTATAGGACCTCTCATACAGATCCAGATTGTGCTTCTGCAGGAGATTAGCAGCATCCATCCATCCAAGGTGGGCGTTTAGCCACCTCATCAGTTATCTAGTTTCCAGCGATAACATTAGGCATTAGAGGCCCCAAAATGCTAAAAATAGAACAGCTTAAGCAACACTTTTTAGGGTTCTTCGGTCCCATCGAACCCCTTTTTTTGTCCAGCCAAAATCATCCAAATTTGTCCAGCAAGTAGCCATGAAATCTTGCAAATTCAACTGCAAGTGGGCGTACCTTCGATTGTCTTCGACGACACCAAAGTTCACATTTGGTATGACCGAAATGGTCCAAGACTGGACAACGAGCTTTCATGAAAGACATGTTAATTTAGCTCTAGCTGATAGGACTTCGGCTAGCTTTGGTGTGATCGAAGACACTGTTCGGTGCAACCGAAGATTAACTATTTCTGCCCATTTTCTAGATGTTGGTGTTAGTGCACTTTTTTGTGAGATACTAGTGTACCTTGTTTGTCAATTACTTAAGTCAGTGAATCTAATGTCGGTTGAGCTTAATGAAGACGAAGACCAAAGACTCATGCGGACCTGCTGCATCAAGGAAAAAAAATAGGTAAAAGAGATGCCTTAGTGATCCTTGAACCTTGACCAAAATCAAAACTATAACCTCTAGATGACCATAGATCATTAGATATACCCTTAGTCATCCTAGATTGGCCTTAGGTGTCCCAAAAGATCGCCAAAATCATGGTTAAGAGGTTGCATGTTCTACTGTAAAACGAAACCCATAATGCAACAGAAAAACATGCCTGGCCGATCGCCCGACCGGTCCGCAGAAGGCCCAAAGAGGACATCGAGTTAACAGAAATTTTCTGTCTCTGGGTTCTAAATTCGATCGATCATTTGACCAGTTACCGATCGGTCGACGACCAACATTTTTAAGACAGAAAGCTTTTCACGTCGTGACCATCAATAGGACAGGTCAGACAGAGCCATTTTACAGCCGTTTTATAGCTGTTGAGGGCTTTCTTATTTAAACGCTTAGCTCATTTTTTTGGGGTAAGGAGAGGGTTTTTTAGAGGATTGAAGCCATCATTGTTGGAGATCATTAGAGGCTCAATTCTTAACCTTTACAAGACATCTTCCTTGTGATTTAACATAAGAATATAGCATTGTTGAAGATGATCGTGCCCCTCTTTAATCTCTAGAGTTTGGATCTTTATTGATTGTCAAATCCTTATCCAAAGCTCTAAGATGAGATCTTTGTAGGTAAGCAACTCTAGGCAACCGATTCCCATTAGTTGTAGAGTTCTCAAACCTACCCTCTTATCAGCTTGGGCATCTTAAAGGCATCACATGCAAGGTGATTGATCAAGTGTAGCTGAGGCATTGGCAATGCAGCGGCAACACGATCGGGGGAGCAAAGGGAAGCTGATAAAAGCACAGGAGAGTGGAGATCAAGCAACCCAAAGCGGCGTTGAATAGGGGGCTCATCCAACAAGTAAGGTTATCTTTATTGAGAGTCCTTCCATTCAATTCCTTATGGGAGTTGAGTGTAGAGTTTGTTTGTTAAACTCGAACTAGGGTCGTTTATTGATCCTTGACACGTTTGTCAGGCCTAAACATTCAAGGACATTTGCCATTCCTTGGCATGTTTGTCGGGCCTAAATTAGTCTCCAAGGGGGAGCCTCCGACACGGGAGTAAACATGCATCGGGTTGAGAGTTAGCCTATGTCCAAAACTCTGTTTGGGTTAAGAGTTAGCCCTTTGTCCAAAACTCCGTTAATGGATGAGAGGTGAACCGGTAAAACCTCCGTATAAAGGTTGAGAGATAAACCTCATTTAAAACCTCTAATAGTGAATGCCGGTGTGCTCAATGAGGTTGAGTACTTGAACCAAGAGTGGAGTAAACCCAAAGTCGAACCACTATACATGCTTGTGTTTGTGATTGATTTGAGCACATTGTTATCTTAGCACTGTATGTTTAATTATTTAATTATGAATGATTGATAAGGAATGCATGCTAGGCACTAGATAGGCACATCCACACACAATATGTACCTTTACTAGTAGTGTAGACTTAAGCTCATTGATCCATTCTCATAAGTCTGCATAGGTTGCATAGATTAGAAGCATGATTAGTTAAATCATTTGATTATCTATGCATGCTTAGGCTAAGTTGCTTAATTGCTCATAATATACTAGCCTTATAATTGGACCCACTTAGGGTTGGAAGCCAAAGTGTTAATAACTTACTTAGTTTAAATTGATAAAACTATTAAGTAAGCGAAGAGATTTAAAAGGTCCTAATCAAACCCCCCCCCCCCCCCCCCCCTCTCTTTAGGACTTAGCCATAATACTAGTTGCTCTCTAAGCTTCCACACACATACGCCTATACAAGTGTGTTGATCCAAAAGGCGTAATTTCAGTTGGAACCTTAAGTTTATATATTTACCATTCGGGTATCGAGCATTTTAATGGGTTTTTAGTGCATTAGAAGCCGCCATAACTCCATATCATTAGAGCCTCTAATCTTAGGATATTTAAACCATCTTCCTTATAATTCATCACATGTTGGAGCATTTCAAGCTCAAGTGAAGATGAACTTAATCTCCTTCATTCTCTATAATTTAAACACCAAGCCAATAGGTAAAACCTTGTTTGAACCCTCTAAGAGACCCATCTAGATGAATCCTTATAGGCAATCAACTTTCCATTAGTTATAGAAGATTCTATCACCCTCCATTTGCCTTGGCCACCTCGTCGAAGCATCACATGCAAGGCAAGCCGACCATTGAAGCTGAAGAAGATCAACATCAATTCGAGGGAGCAATTAAGTTGCGGATTCAAGCACGTGAAAGCATGAAGAAGCATCTCAAGAATGACACAACAAAGGGGATCGGATCCAATAAGGTTGTCAATTTGTAGAATTCATTTACTCTTTTTTCCTGGGAAATTGAGTGTAAAGTTTGTAACCCAAACTCGTTTAGGTTCTTGTGTAGGATATTAACTCTTGTGTAGGGTTTAAATCAAAGTTTTAAAGGGGAGCCACCGGACATACGTGTGTACATGTTAGTCTCCATGGGAAGCCTCAAGCGGAGTAATCATAGATCCTTATATTAGGATCAAGGTTATTAGTTAGTCTTGAAAAGCATTGTAAGTCCTTCTGTAGGACTGTAAATGTTGGGAGGAACCTAGTTAAAACTCCTAACTTGGGAGGAACCTATTGAAACTCCTAGATGGTGAATTGCAGTACACTCGAGGGAAGAGTTCGTCCACCGAGAGCGGAGTAGAAAAATCAAACCACTATACATGTTTGTGTTTGTGATTGTTAATTGAGCACATTTCTATTCATGCATTGCAAGTTTAATTGGTGAATTATATGAATGCCTGATTAATTATTCATACACAAGTTGTATTTCACATTTCTTATAGACTAGTTGCTTAAATATTGAATCATTTGTAGTCTATATGATTGGACTCACTTGGCCTGGAAGCCAAAATGTTAATTGCTTAATTAAGTTTTAATTGGTAAATATTTTAATTAGGCATGAATTTTTAAATGGTCTTATCCCCTCCCCCCCAGGACTTAGCCAAGATTCTAGTAGCTTCGCTTTAAGCTTCCACATGCAAAGCACTTAAGTGTGAATGATAGGTGCAATTTCAACTGGTATCAAAGTGAGTTGATGGGTATAGAAGAACATTGTTTTGAAATCTTCTTATAGACCCCCGCATAGGAAAGTTGAATCTGAAGAAGATAATAGTGACGACGAAGAAGAAGATGAGGATTTTTCTAGAAAATTTAAGAAATTTCTTAAACTTAATAGAGGGAAGAGTTGTGACAAGAAAGGCAAGATGATTGAGAAACATAAGGGTAAATCATCTAGATAACCTAAACAAGTCCAATATTATAACTGTGAGGGTTATGGTCATGTTGTCAATGAATGTTCAAGAAAATATAAAGCCAATGGAAAAAAGGCTACGACAACAACTTGGGATGATACGGAGGAGTCTAAATTAGAAAATAGTGACTCCCCTAGTTATGAAGACCAAAGGTCATTGAGTATTCTAAGGGCATCCACTACTACCTCTCTCTCTATATATACTTGAGAGAGAATCCTGACCATATCACCTTCTAAAGAATGAGTTTCCAAAACCCCCGCCCCCCCCTAATTGGTCTACCTTATAAGGGAGTTGAGGAAATAGATTACCCCTAGGTTGAGCAAATAAGAAAATTTAGTAAGGGTAATTAAAATTAGAACCATAAGAAAATATGAGGAATTAGCCTCACTAAGCCTTTTTATAGTTTAACTTGTTCTTTTATTTTGGTATCATTTGTTAAACTGTCTTTGTTCTTAGATAACCTTAAATTGATGAATGTTGTATCACAGTTTTTACTAATCTATGTCGTGGTCATTAATGCTTAAATAAGAAAATTTATGAATGACCATTATGCATGATTTTTGGGGCTCAAATTCGCACCCATTATAAAACAATATGCAGCAGTCCATCTACGATGATTCGGACCAATTTCGAGATCCAAAATACTCGAAAAAATGCCAGTGCAACCCTAACATGCGTGATCGTGACCAAGACCTACAAATGCTATTCTGGAGCAGAATCGAACATGTGGATCACCACCAAATGATTCGGAACGCCCTAAAACCCTTAACCTGCAAGTTTCGAAATTGCGCGGTGCTCATCTTTACCTGCGTGCACCAAAACAAGTTTTACCCCTATCCGGAATTGACCAAAAGGGCTCGAAAGCCTACAGGTACCATTTCAGAGTGGAATCGGACATGCGGATGGCCTCCAAATGATTCGAAATGCCCGAAAAACCTTAACTAGTAAGTTTGAAGTCCTTGCGGTCCATATTTCCATACATGCGCTTCCCGGAACAATATTCCTTTGCAAAGAGCCAATCGGGAGGGCCTAAATTGGTAAAGAACTACCAAAATTCATAGCAGATGACCATCGGTACCCCACCCTGTTCATTCAGGAGGTCGATCATGGCCTAAAAGTGGCTTGACATCAGGGATTTCGGTCTCTAAAATGGTAGCCCCCCTCTGGAGGTCGCCGGTCGGATCTTAAAACCTGAAATATTCTAAGTGGTGGAACGTGCGTACGCCACTCTCTCTCCACATGCGGATGCCATGAGAAGACATGCATCTACCCTCTCACCACATGCGCATGAGCGACATTCTCCCCCTCTTTTGATTTAAGAAAAATCATAAAAATGATAAAAAAATCGAAATGATGCTAAATGGGGCAACATGCGCCCACCACAGAGGTTACATGCGCCCACCACATAGGGCACATGTGCCCACTGCATGGGCACATGAGCCCACCTCCCTAAGACATGCGCATGACCCCTCTTCACAATCACATGCGCTCGATGAAATTTGATTTTTGGTGGACCCAATTAGCTACCCGATAAACCTTTTATAAATACCCCTCCACTCGATGAGACAGGGACGAGATCACTTTTCGAGAGATTGCCAGAGCTCTTCTAGAGGTAAAAATACTGTGTCGGAATCCTAGCCGAAAAGGGACATGCGCCCATCCCCTCATCGGATGCCTTCGTCGGAAAGGGATTTCTCCCACCGGAAGGAGAATTCTCAGAATTTCTCCAAAGTCATATCACATGCGCCCATTCTTTGGAAGGGAAATGTGCAAAAATACACCAAGTCATTGAAGACATGCGCCTGGGAGGAGGAGAGTAGGCGCATGTGCCTTGCCACATGTGCCAATCCCTCTCTAACTTTCTCTCTCTACTTTCTTTCTCCCACATGCGCTTGGGGTGGGATCACATGCACCCAACTTAGGGCCACATGCGCCCACACCACATGGGAGATGCGCCTGTATGCTAGTTTGAGCCCTGGACCTTCTGTGATGTGGCCCGCCTTCCAATCAAGATGACACTCCTAGACACACATAAATGCCCTCTATTCATCCTCCAGACTGGATTCGCCAACGGTCAATGTTAAGTGGGCCAAATCAGCAATTTGATAAAAAAAGGCCAACACTTAGTCAAAATTGCAAACCTCGGAAACCCTTCCGAAAGAGCCGGAAACGGTCTAAATCGAGAGGAATCGGGCGGAATTTGACTAAACCCGAGAGGGAAACTTCTCTCCGCCATAACATGATACACCATAATCATGCATTACAACGAGATTATCTGATCTCAGGATTCTCGAAAACCTTGATCAGACCGTAAACAGGTCCACTACTTAGTCATTTTCAGCCCTGGGAAGTGCCGTGTTGGCTAAGAAATCGACTTACACTAAACGAAGTAGAGTGCGATCGCATTAACACCAAGGTGGATCTGGCTCAGAAATCGACTTACACTAAACAAAATGGAGTGCGATTGCACTAACACCAAGGTGGATCCGGCATCATTACAACCCTCGTAGACATAATCCACCCCTATCCAAAGACGATCGTGACAGGTATTCACCAAATCCTCTGATCGGATCGTAAACCAGCCCTGGGAAGTGCCATGTTGGCCCGAAAATGTACTAATGCCAAATGAAATCAATTGCGATCTCAAAGACACGAAGGCAAAAATATCGATGACATAAAGATATATACGAAGTAGATCAATAAAATCAATGTTCGCTTCCCCAAGTGTAGGGTTGCGATGTAGTAATAATCTCGGTAAGACCGAGGTCGATCCACAGGGACTTGTGTGGGATTTCACAAACACATCCAATAATATCTATTGAAAGCTAACAACCAGATTTTTGTATTATATTGATGTAAGTAACAAATTTAAACTAAATTAAAGATAAACAATTATAAAAAGGCACTAGGGGTTCAAGGATCCACTTGTAGCAATCCTTGATGTTCAATTCGCCGTGGTTTCTCACTTTCTCAAGTAGAATCGATATTAAGATCTATCTAGCCGGATGATAGAACTGTTAAACCAAACAATCTGTCATATGTAAGTCCAATGCATATGATTCACTCAATGTAAGCTAGGCTGAGCATGCTCAATTAGGTCAGTCCCAATTCCAATAGGCTCAGTTCACAATCATAACCATCCTCAAGTCCTGTCACAAGACAAGGCTAGATTACAATTTGAACATGATTCAAATCACATGCACAGTCCCCTGCATAATTAAAAAAACTAGAAAAGTAGAACTTTGGTAGGAAGTCCCCACATGGAGATCATAGTACTAGAGCGTACTCCAATTCCTCAGATCATACAGGTCTAGACTGATACAAAGAAGTTAAGAACTTAAGTAATTCTCCCAAACATCCATGAGTCATCATAAGACTAAGAAAAACCACTTAAAACTTGTATAAACTTCAAACCATTGTTCATAAACATGAATTCCAAACTTAAAACCAACTAAGTACGAATTGAAATATCTTAGATTCACTACAAGCTTCACCTCTTAGCCCTAGCTAAGAGGTTTAGCCGTTCATGATCCAAGGAAACATGAAACAACCAAAAAACTTATAAAAACAGTAAAACAAACTAGAAGGAGTTGTGGAACTCCGAAATCCACTTCCACCGCCTCCAACCTTGCTTAAACTCTTCTAAGATACCCTAGGAATGATCCCTAGGTGTCCTTTTATAGTGGGGAGGCTCCGCAACTTCAGAAGATTCGAGAATCTGCGTAACACTTAAGCAGTGCGTAGAGAAAATCGACGCCAGAAATAGCAAGTTCAAATCTTACGCAGACGACCGGTCGCAGTGGCTGGACGACCAGTCGTGGATGCTGGACGACCGGTCTCAAAATGACCAAAAAGAGTCTAGAGAGTTTCGGCCTGAAAATTTAATTTAAGGACCGGTCGCACGACCGGTCGCAGAAGTGAACGACCGGTTACACGACCAGTCGTGAACAGTCCAGAGAGTTATGGCTTCTGGGTCTTCCTCTGTGCATGTGCGCACCGATCGGACGATCGTTCCTTGGCTTTGGAAGACCGGTCGGACGACCGGTCGTGGGCACCTTCTTCTGCATTCCTTCTTCTTTTCTTTGACTTCTTTCTTTCATTCTTCGACGCTTAGCCCCTTTGATCTTTTTTGCTTCTAACTAGCACCTTTAGGTCTTCAATTGATGCTTCCTCTCTCTCATCCCTACAATCACAAATCCATGCATTAGTTTAGTCTATAAACCATAACAACAAGCATAATGAGTGATGAATTGGGGTTAGAATATGCACAATTAAGAGCTCAACAATTAAATGCATAATCTGTCTAATACACTGAATATCTAGTATAAATGCGATCCTCTCTCGAGCATTCATAAAGTATATTTACTTTGTGCTGTGCTCATTTACATCCATTGCATGAATTTATTTCATCCCGGATCGAGATACGAAACTAAATCAAAAGGGACTATGGTTATCATCGAAAACTGTAATCAAAGAGTTCTAAAACGTCTGAAATACTTCATCGTTAAGACCAGTTGATGTGCGTCCTGTCCAAGGCGGGATCCGTCAGTTGAGTGGCTAAGGTAATGGGTGTCCTCCACTAAGTCACCTGTCCAAACGCAGACGGTCACTGGCACTGGATGCACTAAGAAATCATAGGGTGTCCTCCACTAAGTCACCCATCCAAACAGAGATGGTCACTAGCATTGGATGCACTAAGAAACCATGGGGTGTCCTCCGCTAAGTCTCCCGTCCAAACAGAGATGGTCACTAGCACTGTGTTCGCTTGCCTCAAGTGTAAGGTTGCGATGTAGTAATAAATCTCGATAAGACCAAGGTCGATCCACGGGGAATTAGAGAACAATTCCTAAGTTGCTCCAGCAACTAGGATTTCAATAATTTAGAGGTTTCAATTGAGATAATTATGATAAAACAATAACTTAAGAAAAATGGTAATTAAAGGCACTAAGGCTTTCAAGGATCCACTTGTAGTAATCCCATGTCAATCTAATCAATCCAAGCATGATACACAACTAGATTTGAAGTCCTATCTCTCATCTAGTTGGAAAATAAAGCATTAAACACATTCAATCCCACTCAAGTTGAACTTCCAAGTTCTAGTCCCATTCAACACATATAGAATTTAAAATCATAGCCTTCGGAGTAACAGCCGTGCCTATGGACTATGGCATGCTCAAGGGTTACCATAATTCGAATCTAATCAAGCAAAACATGATAATCTTATAGAATTGCAAGGAATCCATGTCCGGAGCACATGAACTCTCATAAAACGTCTAAAAATATCAATTTTTAAGAACTAGAACATTCAAAATTTGAACTTGAAGTAAAGCTACTTGAATTAAACTGAATCAAACATGAAATTAGCTACAAGCTTCACCTCTTAGCTTTAGCTGAGAGATTCTAGCCGAGCATTGTCATACTACAACTAGAACTCATAAAAGAAAACTAGAAAACATAAAAACCCGAAGTTTGGAGGGTTGCAAAGGCTCCACGACGGCTTCCTTCCTCTCCCACGAAGTTCCTTGGCTTCTATCATGCCCTAGGAAGAGACCCTAGGTGTCCTTTTATAGTGGGGGAGCTCTCTTGCTTAGGAATCTTCCAGAAATTACGTAAAGATACGCACTGTGCATAATTTTTTGGAGTTCAGATTTAGAAGGCGTGCTGTTTTCACATGGCTGACCGGTCATGGCCGGTCGGACTGGGCTGGCCGACCGGTCTTGACCGGTCGTGCTTGTGTGTTTTCAGTCCAGGGAGTGCTCAGAGGTGGCTGTCCCATTGGCCGGCCGGTCTTGACCGATCGGACCAGGACGTTCCTAGGTCCAGTGTGCTTCCAAGGTGGTGTCCGACCTGCTAGCCGACCGGTCTTGACTGGTCGGACCAGTCTGGTCGTTTATCCAGTGTTCTTCAAGCTAGCCAGCAGGTCGACCGACCGGTCAGGACCGGTTGGCCCTTATTATTTCTCCACTTTTTCTTCCTTTCTTTCCTCTTCTCTCTTCTACTTGATTTCTTCTTTCTTTGGTCCTCCTTCAATCTTCATCCAATGCATCTAAATATGTTCTTTTGGTCTCCAATTGGGTGAAGTTGCTTTCATTCCTACAATCACAAAACATGTATTAGATGAGCCTTTTAAACATGCAAACCATGCATATAATGTGATGTAATGGGCTATATCATGTATAAATTAGAGGCTCAACACACCCCCAACCAGCTTTTTGCTAGTCCCAAGCAAAACATGTTTGGAAAACCCAACTCTCCTTCATAAACTATGTTTCTATCCATTCCGAGACATACAAGTACAAAATTTGGAAAATTAGGTGATAGAAGTTGAAACCTCAAACTCTCAAAACATAATAAGTGTCTATATGAAATTTCCGCTGATTGATTGATGAATAGAAGAACTCGAACAAAATTCAACCTAGTGTGTATAGTGAAAGTTCATCTCATGAGTTTCTGGGATTATCTTCTTCATAGATCAACTGAACTATGGATCTCAAGGTGTACAAAGTAACAAGAAGTTAATGACAGGAATTTGCCTTACCGTCTTTCTAACGGCTTTCATACTACATCCCATTTCCGGCTTTGGTTACAAGTAAACCATCCCCCGGTTGGTAATAAGTAGCCCTTTTCGAAAATTTCCACCTTTTTTCCATCATTCCCAATTTCATCCTTCCTTTTCCTTTTTCTTTTAAATTAGATAGGATTTTTAGAAATCCATATCTTTCGTTATTTTCCCATGGACAAGGATGGACAAAGTACCTCGGCTTGGTTTCTCAGCACCTCAAATCGAAGTCTAGCTAATCCACAAATCACATAATCCTTTCAACCCATGAAAATCATGTAATGTGAACTAGGTGTAAGAGTGTTCAAATTTTCTATCAATCACATAAATAGGGGAATTCACATATAAAACCATTATATCAAGAGAAATTCAAGACTTGCAACGTCACTCACTTTGTATCTCCTTTTCTTATACTCGTATCATCTCGAATGCATATAAATAAGGTTTTCTAAAAGAGTTTTGAAATTTTAGAAAATTCAAAAAAATTTACACATATAATGCTCGAAATGTTGCAAACTGCTAGATGAGGAATCTCATCTCACCCCCCAACCAAATCTTGCATTGTCCTCAATGTAAAAAGATATGCAATGAGCATGAACATGAGAGCAATGGTAAAATAAAAGGGAGTGAGAATAATAGTACCTGAGAGAGTCGATCATGGAAGTCTTCAACTCCAACAACTAAATCTATGAAAGACACAAAACTAAAAAAAACAACTAAACCTATCTATGTTATACCTCTGTCAAACTAGGAGATCAGTCATCCTGATAGGATCATTTAGAGTGATGGACATGTCCTCTGAATCAAATTTCTCAACAAATGGTTTAAGGCGTTGTCCATTAACTTTAAAACAGTTACCATTCGTTGCATTCTCAATCTCGACAGCCCCATGAGGAAAGACTTCTTTAACAATATATGGGCCGGTCCATAGAGATCGCAATTTTTTCGGAAAAAGATGAAGTCAGGAACTGTACAAGAGTACTTTCTGACCCTCATGGAATGATTTCCTAAATATATGTTTGCCATGAAAGGCCTTCATCCTACTCTTGTAAATCCTCGAGTTCTCATACGCATCATTCCGAATCTCATCAAGCTCATTAAGTTGGAGTTTGCGAAGCGAGCTAGCCTTGTCAATGTTAAAATTTAATGCCCGAATTGCCCAATAGGCTTTATGTTCAATCTCCACAGGCAAGTGGCAAGCTTTTCCATAGACAAGTTTATAAGGGGACATCCCAATGGGTGTCTTGTAAGCGGTACGGTGAGCCCAAAGCGCATTATCTAATCTTAGTGACCAATCTTTACGATCTGGCCTCACCGTCTTTTCCAAAATATGTTTGATTTTCCGATTGGAGATTTCAGCTTGCCCACTTGTCTGTGGGTGGTATGAGGTACTCACTTTATGCCTAATGCCATATTTCTTCATTAAGGCTTCAAAAGGCCTATTGCAAAAGTGAGAACCACCATCACTAATGATGGCTCGAGGCGTTCCAAATCTAGAATGTATGTTTTCTTTGAGGAACTTTAGAATCGTACGATGATCGTTGGTTCTACATGGAATAGCCTCTATCCATTTAGACACATAGTCTACGGCAAGCACTATATAGACATGTCCAAAAGATGAGGGGAACGGTCCCATGAAATCGATGCCCCAATAGTCAAAGACTTTAAGATGTTGAATTGGGGAGAGAGGCATCATATTTCGACGAGATAATCCTCCTAACTTTTGGCAACGATCGTAAGCTTTGTAAAACTCATGGGTGTTCTTAAATAGAGTGGGCTAATAAAAACCACATTGCAGAATTTTTACAGTGGTTTTCTTGGCGGAAAAAATGACCCCCACATGCTTGATCATGGAAAAAGGAGATGAAGGAATTATGTTCATCATCAGGGACACATCTCCTTATAATTTGGTCTGGGCAATATTTAAACAATAAAGGTTCATCCCAGAAAAATCTGCGCACTTCCCTTAGAAATTTACATTTGTCCTGCGCAGTCCAATGAGTCGGCATCGCACCTGTGGAAAGATAATTGGCTATGTCAGCGTACCATGGTGGATGCATAGCAACAAAGAGTTGCTCATCAGGGAATGAGTCCTTAATAGGTGACTCGTCAACAGAATTAGGTAGGACTAGGCGGGATAGATGATCCGCCACTACATTTTCTACTCCTTTCTTGTCCTTGATCTCCAAATCGAATTCTTGAAGGAGAAGGATCCATCTAAGCAAACGGGGCTTGGCATCCTTCTTAGAAAGAAGGTGTTTCAGTGCCGCATGATCTGTGTAAACGATGACCTTGGATCCTATTAAGTAAGGCCTGAATTTGTCCAAGGTAAAGATGATGGCTAGGAGCTTTTTCTCCGTAGTCGAGTAATTAACTTGGGTAGGATTCAAGGTCCTACTTGCGTAGTAGATAACATGGGGCTTCTTATCTTTCTTTTGGCCAAACACCGCCCCAATAGCATAATCGCTTGCATCGCACATCAACTCAAAAGGTATGGACCAATCTGGTGGTTGCATGATAGGAGCGATTGTTAACATGTCTTTTAGCTTTGAAAAAGCTAATTGACATTCGACACTCCACTCAAATTGGTTCTCCTTTTGGAGAAGGTTACATAAAGGCCTTGAGATATAACTAAAATCCTTTATGAATCTTCTATAGAAACCGGCATATCCAAGGAAGGACCGCACATCGTGTATGCTTTTGGGTGGTGGTAGATTGAAAATTATGTCATTTTTTTTCCGGTCTACCTCTATTCCATTGGACGAGATGATATGTCCAAGGACTATTCCTCTTTGTACCATGAAATAACACTTTTCCCAATTTAAAATGAGGTTTTTCTCCTCACACCTCATTAAGACCAACTTCAAGTGATTGAGGCACTCATCAAAAGTACAACAAAAAACAGAAAAATCATCCATGAACACCTCAAGAAATTCACCCACTAAGTCTGAGAAAATACTCAACATGCATTATTGGAATGTGGCGGGTGCATTACATAGCCCGAATGGCATTCTTTGGTATGCGAATGTACTAAACGGGCATGTAAATGTGGTTTTCTCTTGGTCCTCTGGGGCTATCTCTATTTGGTTGTAGCCGGAATAGCCAGTCTAGGAAGCAATAATAAGAATGACCCGCTAACCTCTCCAAAATTTGATCCATGAATGGGAGAGGGAAGTGGTCCTTCCTAGTGACTGTGTTTAGCTTCCGATAATCAATGCACACACGCCAACTGGTGGTTACTCTAGTCGGTATAAGCTTGTTGTTGGCATTTTCTATGATGGTAATACCAGATTTATTGGGGACAACTTGGGTAAGACTCACCCATTGGCTATCCGAGATGGGGTAGATGATACCCACATCTAGTAGCTTTAACATCTCGGCTTTGACAACCTCCATCATGTTTGGATTTAGCCTTCTTTGAGGTTGTCTAGTCGTTTTTGCATTTTCTTCGAGGTGTATACGGTGAGTACAAACCGAAGAATCTATCCCTTTGAGATCCGCTATTGTCCAACCTATGGCTCCCCTATGTTCTTTGAGTAGCTCAATCAACTTGAGCTCTTGGTCTTTCCCTAGGTGAGAGGCAATGACAACTGGGAATGTTTCTTCTTGACCCAAGTGTACATATTTAAGCTCGGATGGCAATGTTTTAAGGTCAAGCTTTGGTGGTTTGATGTTAGACGGTAGAGGCCTTGATGTGGTTGGTGGCAATCTTTCAAAATGGGGCCTCCACCGGCTAGTACCAACTACCGGTCTCTCAATATTCAATGCTTGCACAATTTCACTAATGATGGGGTCTTTGGAATCCTCGAAATGTGCCAAGCATGTCTCCAAGCTTTCTAGTGGTTCAAGTTAGAGGAGCTCCTCTCCTTCAAAAGATTCGAGCATGTTTACCTCGAAGAGCTCGTCATCATCAACATCCCTGTGCCTTTTGCCCAAGTGGAACACACTCACCTCTAATGTCATGTTCCCAAAGGATAATTACATCACCCCATTCCTGCAATTGATGATTACGTTTGATGTAGCAAGGAGCGGACGGCCTAAGATCACTGGTATTTGAGTGTTAGCATTTAGAACCGCTTGTGTGTCGAAGACGATAAAATCTACTGGGTAGTAGAATTTGTCAACTTAAACTAGAACATCCTCAACTATCCCTCTCAGTACACGGATGGATCTATTAGCGAGTTGCAACGTGGTTTTGGTGGGTTTTAATTCACCAAGACCCAATTGCTCATATACCGAGTACAGGATCAATTTTACGCTTGCCCCCAAATCTAGCAATTGCACACTCAATCCGGTAGTCTCCAATGATACATGAGATTGTGGGACTACCGGGATCTTTGAATTTTGGGGGGGTCTTTTGAGTGAGAATGGCACTCGCTCATTTAAGAAGGCCTTTTTCTGCACATTATATTTGCGTTTACTTGTGCATAGGTCCTTTAGAAACTTGGCATAAGAGGGGATTTGTTTGATGGCATCAAGCAACGGAATGTTTATCTTAACTTGTCTGAAAATCTCTAAAATATCATGAGAGTTTGGAAGAGATTTTGGAGCAACCAATCTCGAAGGAAATGGTGTTACGGGCTTATAAATGCATTCCTTTTCTTATGGGGCTAAGTTGGATCCGTCCAGAATTTACCGGATCATTAGGCTTGTCGGCCTTCACCGGAATAGATTTGTCAATTTTTTTACCACTTCTAAGAGTGGTGACAGATTTGGCTTGCTCCATATGTTGGTTGAAATGATCAAGAATACTTACTTCATGTACTTGCTTTGGATTGGGCTGAGGTTGGGCCGGAAAGGTCCCTTCCCTAGCATTCAAGCGTCCCTTAATCTCATCAACCGAGACTTTAAGCTCTTGGAACATTTGCTGATTCGTTTGGTTAATTTGCGTTTGCCCTTGTATAAACGCTTTTAAAGTATCCTCCATTGAGAATTGAGGTGAGGCCATATTTTGCATGGTTGGCCCTCCTTGAGAGTTGGTAGGATTGCCCGTGGGAACATTCTTCCAACTGAAATTTGGGTGGTTCTTCCAAGTAGAATTATACGTATTACCCACCAGTCCATTGAAAGGCCGTTGATAACCATACGTGGCATTTTCATGTTCATGTAACACCTCTTGAAATGCAAGAATTGTAGTACAATTTTGCGTAGTGTGTAAATTGGTGAGACAAATCCCACACATGGTCTCAATAACTTCATTGGACTTTAGAACTCCACTCTTACTAAGTTCCATGGCCTCGATCTTCCTTGTGAGGTTGGCTAACCTTACATTCACATCGTCTTCCTCCTTGAGGATATAGATCTCTCCTTTCTCTTTCTCTTGAGTAGGCTTGGGGTTATTGGATTTATCCGAGGTATCCCAAGATTGGGCATTCTCGGCCAACATATCCAAATAACTCCAAGCTTCATCTGGATTTTTGCTCATGAACTCGCCGTTGCACATCATCTCTACGAATTGGCGCATATTGGAACTTAATCCATCGTTGAAGAAGTTTATAATTCACCAACTCTCGTAGCCATGATTTGGGCAAGCAAGTAGGAGGTCCTTAAACCTTTCCCAACATTGGAAGAAAGATTCACCCTCTTTAGTTGAAAAATTCATTATGGCTCGTCGAAGGGTGTTCGTTTTATGAGCCGGGAAGAACTTTTTCAAGAATTCCCGGGTCATCTCGTTCCATGACCCTATCGAGTGTGGTCTAAGAGAGTGAAGCCAATTCTTGGCCTTTTCTTTCAATGAAAAGGGAAAGAGTTTAAGTTTAATGGTATCTTCTGAAACATTAGTGTATTGCAAGGTAGCTACCACTTCTTCAAATTCCTTTAAGTGCAAATATGGGCTTTCAGAGTCTAGCCCATGGAACTTTGGTATTAGTTGAATCACACCCGACTTTATATCAATATTTTTCTTGGTTGGTGGTAGAACCAGGCAAGAGGGTGTGGTTGCACGGGCCGGTTGTAGGTAGTCCCGTAATGATCTCATTGGAGGAACATTATGTACCTTATTCTCTCCTACTCCCTCTTGATTTGCGTTTGTTATTGGAGTAGGGGGGAGGATTCCTTAAAGGTGTTTGATCCATGCTCCCCAAACTTTCATAATGTTCTACAGATTTTAGGATTCGTCTATGAATGGATAGTGGATCCAACTAAACCACCTTCGGATTGGAGACGATTGTTGTGGTCTCGTTCCCAACGGGACATAAACCACAAAATTCGAAAGCTAAACTACTCCTAAATCCTAAATCCTAAAATCTGAAAATAAAAAAAATAAAAACTAAAAGAGTTCAAGTTGGAAGGATAGTACCGATTTGCTTGAACTAGAAGAACTTCCTACAAAACAAAATGAACTTTGTTAGTTCTAGAATTCAGAAAAACTAATCCGAAGAAAACAATAAATCCTAACTACTCCTACTCTATAGCCTCTAAAACAATTTAGAACCGTCATCTAAATTCCTCGGCAGCGGCGCCAAAAACTTGTTCGCTTGCCTCAAGTGTATGGCTGTGATGTAGAAATAAATCTCGGTAAGATCGAGGTCGATCCACAAGGAATTAGAGAACAATTCCTAAGTTGTTTCAGCAACTAGGATTTTAATAATTTAGAGGTTTCAATTGAGATAATTATGCTAAAACAGTAACTTAAGAAAAATAGTAATTAAAGGCACTAAGGCTTTCAAGGATCCACTTGTAGTAATCCCATGTCAATCCAATCAATCCAAGCATGATACACAACTAGATTTGAAGTCCTATCTCTCATCTAGTTGGAAAATAAAGCATTAAACACATTCAATCCCATTCAAGTTGAACTTCTAAGTTTTAGTCCCATTCAACACATATAGAATTGAAATCATAGCCTTCGGAGTAACATCCATGCCTATGGACTATGGCATGCTCAAGGGTTACAATAATTCGAATCTAATCAAGCAAAACATGATAATCTCAGAGAATTGCAAGGAATCCATGTCCGGAGCACATGAACTCTTATAAAATGTCTAAAAATATCAATTTTAAGAACTAGAACATTCAAAATTCGAACTTGAAGTAAAGCTACTTGAATTAAACTGAATCAAACATGAAATTGGCTACAAGCTTCATCTCTTAACCTTAGCTGAGAGATTCGAGCCGAGCATTGTCATACTACAACTAGAACTCATAAAAAAAACTAGAAAACATAAAAACTTAGAGTTTGGAGGGTTGCAAAAGCTCCATGACTGCTTCCTGAAATTACGTCGGGTAGTCTAACACGACACCCTATGCATATACGTGCGGAAGCTTAAAGAGCAACTAGAATTATAGCTAAACCTATAGGAGGGGGTGATTAGGACCTTTTTAAAATTATTTTCGCCTACTTAAACAATTCAACAAATTAAGCTACGTAAGCGATTAACACTTCGGCTTCCAAGCCTAAGTGGGCTCCAATCAAAAGACTAGCAAACGATAAGTGCAATCAGCAACCTAGTCTAAACAACTCATGTGGACTATAGAGGATGGATCAAGAAATGCTCAAGTCAACATGAGGTAGTGAAAGTACATCTTGTGAGTGTGGATGTGCCTATCAAGTGCCTAGCATGCATTCCTAACTAAGCATTCATAATTAACCAATTAAACACAATGCATAAAGAGAAATGTGCTCAAGAACAATCGCAAACACAAGGATGTATAGTGGTTCGACTACTTGTCTACTCCACTCCCGGTTCAAGTACTCAACCCCTTTGAGCACACCGGCATTCACTGGGGAGTTTAAATCTGGTTCCTCCCAACCAAGGTGTTTTAACTCGGATCCACCCAACCGGGGAGTTTACAGGTTCCTCCCAACCTACACGTTTGCACCTGTGTTGGTGGCTCCCCCTTGGAGACTTTGTTTAGGCCCGACTAACGTGCCAAGGAATGGCTGACGTCCCTAGATTTTAGGCCCAACTAATAGGCCAAGGATCTGCTAACAACCCTAGGTCGAGTTTGTCAAACAAACTCTACACTCAACCCCCACAGGGAATTGAGTGGATGGACTCCTAACAAGACAACCTCACTTGTCGGATTGAGCCCCTTTATAGCGCCGCTTTGGGTTACTTCTTCTCGCTCTCCCGTTCTTGAATCAGCTCCCCTTGTGCTCCCCCGATCTTTTGACTGCCGCTGCTTTGCCAAGACTTCAGCTCCAAGATCAGCTACCTTGCATGTGATGCTCCATTGGAGATGCCCAAGGTGCTAGGAAAGGTAGGTTTGAGATCTCTACAACTTATGGGAAAGGGTTACCTAGAGAGTCTCACCTACAACGATCTCATCATAGAGTATTGGATAAGAATATGACTATCAAGATCAATCCAATCTCTAGAGATCAAAAGAGGGACAAGTGCATCTTCTTCTTGAGCTTTGAATGCTCCGTACTTGTGATGAATCACAAGGAAGATCACTTGTTTGGGTTAGGAATAGGGCTCTTAATGATCTTCAACAATGGTGGCTCCTATCTCCTCAAAATCCCCTCTATTGGCTCAAAAATGAATCCCCCATCTTAAATAGATTTTCTTCCAACGGTCAAAAAACGGGCAGATTCACGCATCTCCGATTGATCGGAAGAAGGTCCGATTGATCGGAGACCTGTCCGATTGATCGGAGACAAGTCCAATTGATTGGAAATCTATCCAGTGAAGTCTCTGAAAGATATTCCGATTGATCGGGACACTGTCCGATTGATCGGACGGACCCCTTCCGATGGATCGGAAGACTGTCCGATTGATCGAAAATATGTCCAGTGGATTTTCAAGGTTGCTGGAAAAATTTCTAATTGATCGGAGCTTCTGTCCGATTGATCGGAGTCCTATCGGAGCCAACGTCCGATTGATCGGCGATCAATCGGAAACTGCTGTTTTGAGCTGTTTTGTTTACAACAGCTTCCACCTCTTAAATTAGTCTAACTTATCATGTTTTTCATGGAGTTCTAAGACTAATGATGATGACTAAGGGTATACCTAGTTGGTCCAAGTCATCTAAGAGGTTATGGGTTAGGTTTTGGTCAAGGTTAAGGCACACCAAGGCATCACTTTTACCTGAATCTTCTCCTTGATGCAGCAGGGCCACTTGAGTCTTTGGTCTTCATCTTCATTAAGCTCAACCGACAATAGACTCACTGACCTAAGTAATTGACAAACAAGGTGCACTAGTATGCCACAGAAAAGTGCACTAACACTTCCTTCCTCTCCCACGAAGTTCCTTGGCTTCTATCATGCCCTAGGAAGAGACCCTAGGTGTCCTTTTATAGTGGGGGAACTCTCTTACGTAGGAATCTTCCAGAAATTGTGTAAAGATACGCACTGCGTAGAACTTTTTGGAGTTCAGATTTAGAAGGCGTGTTGTTTTCACATGGCCGACCGGTCATGGCTGGTCGGACTGGGCTGGCCTGACTGGTCTTGACCGGTCGTGCTTGTGTGTTTTCAGTCCAGGGAGTGCTCAAAGGTGGCTGTCCCATTGGCCGACCGGTCTTGACCAGTCGGACCAGGATGTTCCTAGGTCCAGCGTGCTTCCAAGGTGGTGTCCGACCTGCTAGCCGACCGGTCTTGACCGGTCGGACCAGTCTGGTCGTTTGTCTAATGTTCTTCAAGCTAGCCGGCAGGTCGGCCGACCGGTCAGGACCGGTCGACCCTTGTTATTTCTCCACTTTTTCTTCCTTTCTTTCCTCTTCTCTCTTCTACTTGATTTCTTCTTTCTTTGGTCCTCCTTCAATCTTCATCCAATGCATCTAAATACGTTCTTTTGGTCTCTAATTGGGTGAAGTAGCTCTCATTCCTACAATCACAAAACATGCATTAGATGGGCCTTTTAAACGTGCAAACCATGCATATAATGTGATGTAATGGGCTATATCATGTATAAATTGGAAGCTCAACACACTGGATAAACTAAATGGAAACTGTGGAGTGTATTCCTGAAAGTCATTTCGTCCACAGAGACGCGTGATGACACTGAGATACACGACTTGGTTAAAATCCTAGGAAAGCCCGAAAGAGCACGGGACCAACATCTAACTGGTCTTAACAATGGCTTGGTCCATAAGAAATCCTAAACTCGGTCCCTGCGACCATGAACTAGAGATTATAATCCCTGACGATTTAAACTACTTGCTCGATTTATCCGTGCTTCATCCCTTTGATATTCCATCTATTGTATAACTGCAATTCATAGTGGGATCTTGTCGCTTTGTGTCGTGGTTTTCTCCCGTAAGGGTTTCCACGTAAAAAATCTCTATGTTGTCTATGTTGTATTTTATTTATATTTATGCCCTTTTAAAACTTTATTTAATCCATTTATGATACATGCATGCATTTACTTTTGCCTTTTAATCAAGGGTGATCACCCACTGATGTAATTAAGGGTTCGTGACCAGTTCACAGCCTGGAGTGTAAAAGATCTCGGAATCTCTAGACTAAAATTCACCTCGCGGTGCTTTCTCGTGTATACTTTTTGATTGCTTATGATTGTCTATTAATGTCTCTATACTCAGAATTCCCCCCAGAATAATGAAATACAGGAAAACCTGCTGACGAGCACGATTTTTCTAGTTCTAACAAACTGGCGACTCTGTTGGGGATCGAACATACCAGAATCTTTGGTTATCTCTAAGTAAAGAAAAATTCTAAGATAAATCATTTGCAGACACTGATGTGTACGTAAGAAAGGTTACTGCAAGGAGAAATGTTCGGCACCTTCACAGGCGCCAAACTGGCGACTCTCAACGGGAACGTTCTTCCCTTCATCTTTAAAGCAAGAGTTTTCTAAAAAGGATTTCAAATCTCGCATAGCATGCATATGATTCGTACTTATATATTTCTGTCGATCATTGAGCCATATGGCGATTGGTAAGGACGCATCTTCTCTCCTTTCGAAGGTGCGGGGTGTTTTAATGTGCGTATGACTGTGCAGAGAGAGAGAGAGAGAGAGAGAGAGAGAGAGAGAGAGAGAGAGAGAAGAATCAACCATCAAAACTATACAAATGGCAGCCACTATGGTCTTCCTAGCTTCTGGGGGATTTTACTTCCCTCACCTCGCGACAACAGAAATAGTGATTCCCGAAGTCGATTGGCAACTTGTCCAGAGACGCCGATTACCAAAGAGAGCCAAAAATAGACAAGTGACTTCAACCAAAGCAGAAATAGCAAAGACACAGAGCAATGTGAGGAAACAGTGGAAGCCGGTTCTCAGGGATGAAACCCACAATACCAGCAGAGCTACTGTGTCACCCAGACCAGAATTCTCCTTCGCCGCCGCCGACTTCCTAGTAATGACGAGGACAACGCTACCAGTCAAGACATCGAATCAGTTCACTATCCGGGAATTGACCAAGACTGCAATGAAGGCATGCTCTACTGAAGCCACCATGATCAGGGCTAGGCCACAGCGAGTGCAGGTCGCAGTAGTGCAAGTCATAGAAAGGGAGGCGAGCGAGCAAGACGCAGAGCTGCCTCCAATCCAAGAGCAAATAGATGAGATCATTCAGGTCCAAGAAGACATAGCCAGAGAGATCAGAGAAATAAAAGAAGCATTAGTGGCTCTAGTCGCCCAGGGGGTAGTAAGAAGCCCAAATGTTCTCATTGGACAACCACTGGGAGAGTCACAGGAGACAACAGGAGAACTAGTAGCCATAAAACCACAAATATGCCCAAGTAACGTTGCATTCGAGCATGCACCACCGCAACCATCTCATGCCGCGAAAGAAGAGTTGTCTCAGACAGTTGCGAACCTGATGCGTCAGGAAAGAGAAAAGGAGAAGAGAGGAAAATATGTATATCGGGTGTTGTATTTACCCGAGGTTGATGACATTCCGTTTCCCAGCAATTTCAAGCGTCCAGATTTCCCCAAAATCGATGGCAGAGGATCGCCCGAGGAGCATATGACCCAATTCATGACGATGCTAGGGAATTTGTCTGTAGTACCTCAATACTACCTCAGATTGTTTGGGTCGACGCTGACTAGAAAGGCATTTCAATGGTACATGTCATTACCTGCAGGGTCTATCAAGACTTGGGATCAGATGCAAGATTTGTTCATTTCCAAATTTTTCTCCACTGAGCGAGAAGTCTCGCTGACAGATTTAGCCTTGGTTCGTCAGAGGCAAGGGGAGTCAGTCGAGAAGTTTATTGATAGATGGGGAGCCGTAGCGGTGTAGTGCCGAGAGTTGCCTAGCAAGCCTGAGCAAGTCAAGATGTGTATGCAAGCCATGGACCCAATAATCTCGTTCGGTTTATCCGGACACAATTTCTCAACATTTAGGAATTTAGCGACAAAGGCCCATATGGTAGCGGAAGCCGCGCTAAGAACACAGTTCAAAGCCGAAAGACCGAAGCGCGAGATCGGGAAGATGGTCACGTCAAATTATGTTGAAAAAAGTAAAACCTCGAAAGATCGAAAACGCTCACATCCAGAACACAAGAGTAAGGGCAAGCTAGCAGAAACTCAGTTCAGAGCTAAAGGGTAACGAAAACCGAAAAAGATGACGATCGTCGAATGGGGCAAGGTAGAAGGTCGTTACTCGTTTGACCTGGAAGACCTCATTCCGATAATGGAATAACTAGTCGAAGAAGGGGAGCTACAATTACCAGAACCAATTCGACCAGAGGAAGTAGGGCAAACGGATGCCCCCAATTATTGTAAGTATCATCGAATCCTGGGAACAAGATGGGAAAATGCCTCATCTTAAAAGGGAAAGTACAGAGATTGATCAACCAGGGTACCATTAAGCTAATGACAGAAGAAACCAGTCGGGTTATGTCAGTCGTAGTGACAATAGCACCTACAATACCACCAGTTCATGACGAAAGAGAGGTACAAACAACAATGGTACAGGCTGTTAAAGAAAGGGAATCGGCAGGACACGATGTTGAATTGTTGGCAATTCGAGAGCAAATCAACAAATTGGTTCAAGCCCATAGGGAGTTATCCAAGCAGATGGGAGAAGTTCAGGAGGCTTTAGCCATCTTGATCTCACAGAAAGCAACCCCTAGTACCGCTCCGCCTGTCCGACAGTTGGAAGAAGAAGCACCTGGGGCAACCCGTAATGTTGTTGAAGTAAGATAACAGAGCCACACCGAACAGATAGATGCGCGTATGTCGGGTTCAAACTCCATGATCCCATACCTACAGAGGTTCGCATGATAGAGCAACCTGTTTCGGAAACATGGTCTCAAGCAGAAAAGTCAAGACATGAAATGAGAAAGAGGACATGGGTAGATGCAAGAAAGAACCCTAGGAACTGAAAGCGATCGAATCCAGGGCATGAGGTAGAGACCAGTGTAATGAAGACACAAAACAAGGACAAAGAACCTCAAAAGTCGCAGCACATGACAATCAGTGAGCGAGACGAAAAGAACGGACCGTATACATTTGACATTAAAGACCTCGTCCCAATTATGGAGCGGCTAATCGAAGAAGGAAAATTGTGACTCCCAAAGTCTGTTCGATCAGCGAAAGTAGGATGCATGGATGATCCCAACTACTGTGAATATCACAGATGCATAGGCCATAAGACCGAGCAATGCTTCGTCCTGAAAGTAAATATAAAAAAGATGATAAATCAAGGCATTGTTGTTGAGCTCTTAATTGTGCATATTCTAACCCCAATTCATCACTCATTATGCTTGTTGTTATGGTTTATAGACTAAACTAATGCATGTTTTGTGATTGCAGGATTGAGAGTGGACTCCGCCTAATTGAAGATGAAAAGAGCTTATTTGGAACTATTTGGATGAAGATCGAAGGAGGACCAAAGAAAGAAGGAAGCAAGGAAAGAAGAAAAGAATGGAAGAAAGAAGCCAGAGAAATGAAAGAAAGAATGCAGAAGAAGGTGCCCACGACCGGTCGTCCAAGGCCAAGGACCGGTCGTCCGACCGGTCCGCACATGCACAAAGGAGGCACAGAGGCCATAGCTCTCTGGACTGTTCACGACCAGTCGTACGACCGGTCGTCCACTTCTGCGACAGGTCGTGCGACCGGTTCTTAAATTAATTTTTCGGGACAAAACTCTCTGGACACTTTTAGGCTGTTTTGAGACCAGTTGTCCAGCCACTGCGACCGGTCGTCTGCGTAAGTTTTAAACTTCTAATTATGGCGCCGATTTTCTCTGCGCAGTGCGTAAGTGTTACGCAGATTCTTGAATCTTCTGAAGTTGCGGAGCCTCCCCACTATAAAAGGACACCTAGGGATCGTTCCTAGGGTATCTTGGAAGGGTTTAAGCAAGGTTGGAGGCGGCGGAAGTGGATTTTGGAGTTCCACAACTCCTTCTAGTTTGTTTTACTGTTTTATGCTTTTCTTAAGTTGTTTCATGTTTCCTTGGATCATGAGCAGCTAAACCTCTTAGCTAGGGCTAAGAGGTGAAGCTTGTAGTGGATCTAAGATGTTTTAATTCGTTTTAAGTTGGTTTTAAGTTCGGAATTCATGTTTATGAACAATGGTTTGAAGTTTATACAAGTTCTAAGTAGTTTTTCTTAGTCTTATGATGACTCATGGATGTTTGGGAGAATTACTTCAGTTCTTAACTGCTTTGTATTAGTCTAGACCTGTATGATCCGAGGAATTAGACTACGCTCTAGTACTATGATCTTCATGTGGGGACTTCCTACCAAAGTTCTACTTTTCTGAATTTCTGTTTTATGTGGGACTGTGCATGTGATTTGAATCAAGTTCAAATCATGATCCAGCCTTGTCTTGTGACAGGACTTGAGGATGGTTATGATTGTGAACTGAGCCTTTTGGAATTGGGACTGACCTATGCAATTGAGCATGCTCAGCTTAGCTTACATTGAGTGAATCTTATGCATTGGACTTACATATGACAGATTGTTTAGTTTAACAGCTCAATCATCCGGCTAGATAGATCTTAATATCGATTCTAGTTGAGAAAATAAGAAACTACAGCGGATTGAGTATCAAGGATTATTACAAGTGGATCCTTGAACCCCTAGTGCCTTTTTATCATTGATTACTTTCAAATTAGTTTAAAATTTTTACTCACGTCAACTTCATACAAAATCTGGTTTTTAGCTTTCAATAGATTTATTTGATGTGTTTGTGAATTCCTACACAAGTCCTTGTGGATCGACCTCAGTCTTACCGAGTTTATTACTACATCGCAACCCTACACTTGGGGAAGCGAACAATTGTCAATCTAAAGATGGAAGGGTTTGATGGAGCCCCGGCCAGTGCAGTTCCAATAGATATCACTTAGGGAGAACGTTCGCTCAAGGACTCCATTTCCTAAACTTTAATAATCGTGAACGCTTACAAATAGTTTTGACAGTTTTAAAGTAGATAGGGATATACTTATGTTCACTCATGCATCCATTTTATCTGTATGCTGCACTCCATATTCACTCAAATGTTCACTCACATCATACTGTTACACATATGAATATAAAATGTTCGTGGAGCTCTTCTTAATGATAGGTACCATAGTTAGAGGATATCAAAGAATCGACTCTGTGAATTATCAACTGACTTATTATATCCTCATCAGACGAGTCGAATTAGGAGAAAATATCTCATAGGAAGTCTATACGAAGCACAACATCCTCGTATTATTACATCTTCGTCGCAAGCTCCCTTATTATTATCTCAGTATTCTGGTATCCCTCTGCTTAATAGGAAAATGCTTCAGAATTGATGGATTCTTATATATACATATATGGTTCTTTATGAAGACAACCGGGACATTCTATTATTAACAATCTCTTATACTTACGTACACAATTCTATATGAAGATAATCGGAACATCGCTATATATTCAACTTTTGTGTTCTATCATGAGTCCCCTCCTCACTATTGTGTGGTTCTGCTAGTCTATATGAAGATAAGTCAAGGCTGAGAATCTCCTGTATATATACGGCCTTATATGAAGATGATCAGGGCATTCTATTATGTATCACTTCACCTTGAAAATATCGACAACTTTCTCTTATGAAGAACTCTGCGACAAGAATATGCAATTAAGGATTATGATCGGATGGGTATTCGGTATGGATTCCTAAAGCACAAGATCTGTCTCATCAGAATGAAGTGGTCTTACAAAGTGACGAGCCAGAAGCACTAGGGGCAGGCCCCAATATATAATGAGAAACTCAAGTTTATAAGAAGAAGAAGCACTGGGGGCAAGCCCTAATATATTATCAAAATCTCAAGTCTACAGAAAGAAATGACTGGGGGTAGGCCAGGAAGGATGACAGATAAACCTGAAAACATGAAGCTAAAAGAAAGTTTTGGGACTCATAGCACGAACGTCTCTCGAAAGCAATGACCTAAGGGTACACAGGTTAAGTAAAAAGAGAAGTATTATTCCTATGGGTTCTTCCATTTTTATGCTTTGATATACTCAGTTTATATTAAACTCATACATAATACATCATTTTATGCATATTAATCTCAAACACATAACACCAAGTAGTAGTTTGGCAAAAGAATCATTGTCATTATTTTGGATCATGAAGCACACAGTTAACAAATTTTGGTGTCGATTACATCAGATACAAGTGACAGTTAGGTATTCAGGACAGCTATCTAATACCACTTTTCTCTGACAATGACTGTAAAAAGCAAAAGAATAGAATTACAGCTTCTCTAGGCACCCTGTTATGAACTTCATCACATCTTTCCGCGTTACCTCCATGGTGGCCTTTGCCTTCGTTAGCGTCAGCGCAGGATCCAGAATATCACGAAGTTTGATTTCTAAGTCTGCCATTTGCTTACGCGCCGCCTCTCCTTCACTCTCGAGTTGTGCGACCTCGGCACGGTTCTGATTAACGACAAGATCAAGCTGGGTAACCTCAAGATTTATGGCCGTTTCTTCCGCTTGCAGCCGCACGATCTCAAATATGACATTAGCAAGATGATTAATACACCCGCGACGTTGAGTCTCACTATCTTCTAAGGTTGTTCTAGCATTAACTGTCGAATGTTCTCGCTGCTCTACGACATGCCGCAAAGAAGACAGCACTCGCCGTTTCTTTTCAGCCGTAGGGTCAGGTTCAATCCGTTCAGTCATAATAACCTGCACAACAGAATCCTCGAAAGAAGAAACGTGACAGACTATTTTGGATACATTAGGCTCGATTACTCTTGCACAAGCTTCCAATGCCTTCACCCCAGCTCCTAGTGTATGCCACTCGCTTGGCTCAGCCAACACCTTTGAAATGCTGGATAGTAGACCCCTCAGTATGCTCTGTCTGAAACAGTCTAATGATAGAAACAAGGGATGTCGAACGCTCCGTGGGTAGTAGCATCAGAACTGACAGTATCTGCAACAAAAGGAACAGAGCAAGTATGCAATGAGATGACAGGTGTAGAAAAAGAACACACTAAGGAGCTATGAAAGAACCGTACCAGTAGCTGAGTCGACGACAGGTTCTGAGGAATCCGTAGTATATATCGTCGCATCCGTGAACGGCTCGATGATCTCGGTCAGTAACGTCGAGGTCACATCCAGAAGTTCAGTAGTATCGCTATCAGTATCGATCACTTCAATTACCACCGGCGACTCCGCCATACCCTTAACACTGGGAGCACCAGGGGCCATAGATACAGTCGTGTCATTCCCTAGCATAGTGGACCCTTACGGATTATCCTCTCTAATTGGCCCAGCCTGCTCTCACACACTAGCATGGTCTGATATTTCATTCGTCGGCGCAGTCATCGTCGGGTCATCTTCACTAATTAACCGACTGACATCCTTATCACCTTCAACCATCAGAAGACGTGTGAACCCGGCTTCTTGAGACCATTTAGCTAAAGGTATTTCGAAAGTATGACAGCCATCCAACGCAGTATCCTCCTTACGATGGTCAGTTGACACACTCAGGGAGATCTTATGCCTAATGCTCGATGATAAATACGCTTCGACCTGCTCTCTATAATAACCCAATCTGTCAGCGAGGACCTTTGTCAGCCCTGGAGGAGCAATGTAGAGTGGATCATCAATAGAGCTATTGTTCCAAACCAGAGCATACTGATGCACCCACCATCTCAGCCAGCTATAAGGACCGCCAGTCTTTCGATAGAGGCCGGGAAACATGAACCTCACGCCCATTCGCGTCATCAAAAGTTGATGCCATATCCACTCCCAGTGAGCAGGGCCTGTGCCGTGCGCCTGCTCTACTTTGGCTACATCCGGTAGAGTTATTGGAACACCCTGATCATACCCGAATTGCCTGGCAAACTGGCTAGGGTAATAAGGTTCTCGCCAGAACTCTATTCCTTCGCGCAGTGGAAGTGAGGCAGTACGAATAGATACCAGAAATTCCCTATTAATAGTGTTCACGGAATGTTCATCGTCAATGACTTCTCGATCCTCTCCAACATCAGAAACAGGAAAGTGGTAGAAATAAATCTCCACCCAATTGCTAATTTTGGAAGCTATCCAATCAGACGACTACGTTATCATGTTAAGTTTTCTGTAGCGATAAAGAGGTGCATAATCGGCATGGAGATACTGGAAGAGATCCACTCTATATGTCCACGGGAAATATATGCACAACCATCCGCAGAAGAAATGCCATGGGCAATAAGCCGCGTTCATCCCTCGCCAGGGTTGGTCTTTGTTACTCACAATATTGCCAAAAGCCCTATATAAGTTGCATAACACCGGTGGTGCTAGAGAATATCGACGACCATTTGCAAGAGCTCCCGCCATGACAAAGCAAGAAACCCTAACACCATCAGCACTCTTGAAGCTAGGCACCATAACCGCCGACAGCCAGCATACTAAGAAGCCCGCCAGTTCACAAGATAGTGTAAGCTCATTCGGATTATGAAACTTTTGTTCGAAACGTTCCCTCATTAAGGCCTGGTCTTCGGGTAAGGTCTCATACTTTGCGTAATCGATGCTGCAAGAAGAAAGAAATGCCCCTGTCAGAAGTAAAGCAATAAAAGCATGAAAAACGCAAAGTACAAAAGAAGGCATCGGAAGAAATATTACTTCATCATCTGGCTGAAGTAGATCAACCAGTCGTCATAGTGAATCTTTGTAATATTTTTAAACTGCGACAACTCAGCAAATAGCTCCAGACAAGTCTTTGAATGGTAAGCATCTCGAGGACTTTTGAGCCGAGACGAAGACAGCTCTTTATCAGTTGGGACGTATTCTTGGTAATATTCTCCTATCACGGATAACCCAGCCATCATTCGGAGATCCCATAAGGTTATACTCATCTCTCAATATGGAAAGTGGAACGAATTGGTAATGGAAGACCATAGTTCAGGAAGCTTCGAAGAATAGTTAGATCTCGGGAGAAATGCTCAGAGGTTTCATTGATAGCCTGATACAGGCCGATTTATTTCAAAACTCTCTCGTGGTGGATCAAAATCTCTTTTGCCCACGGATCATAACCAACTCGCTCGTTCAGATGGCCTCGTGTACGAAAGCTCCTCGTCGCCCACATCGTCATCTTGTCCATATGTCGAAACCTTTGCTGCACTATCTTAAAATAATGGATTGGAGAAGGAGCGTGAGGATCACAAGTAGGCGCCAGGAAAACCATTTCTCTCGGGAGACCTACCCGCTGCTCTCTCCCATCATCGACCAGTAAGGTAGTCAACAACTGCTCAAGAACAGATGTCCACCTCTCGACTCCGTAGAACTGAAAAGGGTCTTGAACGTTAGATGGTTCAATGCTCGGGAAGGGCCTGTGCCTCGTAAGAGATTTTTCATGTAGGATGACTCGGTCGGTATAAGGGTTGACGATGGAGAAACCACACGTCATGATGATCTTGTTTCTATTCTAGCCGATCTTCATCAGCTCATTCTTCGGATCAACGAGTTGTGGCGATTACTCTGCTTAGTTGACTCCCTCAGTCGGCTTCTTACGTCGATTTTGTCTCTTCCTCTTCTGACCTTCCAGATCATCCTCGGAATGTTGGCCACACACACTAGGACCTGTTTCGACGGCATCCGGAGTACTACTAAGATGACAGTACCAAGTGGACCATTCCTACTCAGTCCCTTGTGAAGTAGGCTCAGGCGCAGTCTTATCCACGTAAATACGCAGTAATACTTCATGGGGGAGCTGCTTAATACGACCGGAGAAATCTTTCACTTCGGATTTGATCATCCCAAAGGATTGCGAGCGACATTCTGCCGAGGATGGATCAACAGTATCTTCAGCCGTCCTCTTCTTCCCTCGTTGCGCAGAGGAAGAACCAGAAAATTGCGATCCAAAAGCTTCACCAAAAAATTCCGTTGCTGTCGTCATGATTCACTGCAACATGTAAACAACAGAGCATCAAACAGAAGACCAGCGCATGCAACAGGCAACACAATAAGGTAAGCATCGCATCATTCAATCACGGATTTCACACACAAAACATGTCAGTAAATACACGCATAAGTCATGACCCACAACAATATGGAAACAGTAGGAATTCGAGCGCACCTTCGACAAATGAACGCATGCATGTCGTAGTACAATCAAATACAATAACAACCCTGTATGTACACTCAGAGTGCGTGCGAATTCGCACCAACCCCAAATGATGCATGCACCTGCTCAGAAGTGCACATCATAGAGTCGTTGAAAAGTAACAGTTGCAAGCCATAAAAGACCAATACAAGAAGTATATTGTAGGCCCAAAGCACTAAAATCTAATCATGCTCGAGCATTAAGCTAGATAGCCACAAACGGCATCGAAATCGGCTGAGCATGGAGCCAGATGCGTGAGTTTTTCACCAAGGGCAAAGGAAATGTCAGAATTCTAAAATTTGGCTAAGTAGTGGAGTCACATGCACCCAAAGAGGTGCCTCAGGTGCATGTGATCCCCCACATGCGCCCACTCCATGTTAAAAAGGGAAGTGCAAGTCAAGGGTTGAAATTCCAAGCACATGTGCCCTTGCACATGCGCCCACACTCACTAATGGGAGCCCCCATGCACCTATCTCCAATTTTTTTTAGAAAATGTCATGCGCCTAAGGGTGTGAGCACATGCGCTCACACCCCAAAGAAATCCCACCAGGCGCATGTGATTCCCCACATTCGCCCAAAGAAATCCCACATGCGCCTGGATCCTGTGCCTAGCCCCATGCACCTGGGAGCAGAAGTCCATATCCTACTAACAGATGGAGGACAACATGCGCCCATATAGAGGCATCATGCACCCAGGGCTCTAAGAGAAGCTCTCTCACCTCTTAAATTTTCACTTTTCTTGATTCGAAAATGTGAAAATGACTCAGTGAGTCCTCTATTTATACATGAGCCTGGGGACCGGTGCACCACACTGGCCTAATGTAAGCATCCACCGCACTGGCCTAATGTAATCTACGACAATTTAGACCAATTTCGAGATCCGAAATCCTTAGAAAAATGCCATTGCAACCCTAACGTGTGCGATCATGACCAAGACCTACAAATGCTATTCCGGAGCAGAATCGAACATGCGGATCACAGCCAAATGATCCAAAACGCCCTAAAACCCTTAATCTACAAGTTTCAAAATCGCGCGGTGCTCATCTTTACCTATGTGCACCAAAACGTGTTTTACCCCTGTTCGGAGTGACCGAAAGGGCCCAAAAGCCTACAGGTACCATTTCAAAGTGGAATCGGACATGCGGATGGCAGCTAAATGATCCAGAATCCCGAAAAACCTTAGCTAGTAAGTTTAAAGTGCTTACGGTGCATATTTCCATGCACGCGCTTCCCGAAATAATATTCCTATGCAAAGAGCCGATCAGCAGGGCCCAAATTGGGAAAGAACTACCAAAATTCATAGCAGATGACCATCGGTACCCCACCCAGTTCATTCAGGAGGTTGATCATGGCCTAAAAGCGGCTTGGCATCAGTGATTTCGGTCTCTGAAAAGGTAGCCCCCCTTTGGAGGTCGCCCGTCGGAGCCTAAAACCTGAAATATTCTAAGTGGTGGAATGTGCGTACGCCACTCTCTCTCAACATGCGGATGCCATGAGGAGACATGCATCTGCCCTCTCACCACATGTGCATGAGTGACATTCTCCCCCTCTTTTGATTTGAGAAAAATCATAAAAATGATAAAAAATCGAAATGATGCTAAGTGGGGCAACATGCGCCCACCACAGAGGTTACATGCACCCACCACATAGGGCACATGCGCCCACTGCATGGGCACATGCGCCCACCTCCCTAAGACATGCGCATGACCCCTCTTCACAATCACATGCGCTTAGTGAAATCTGATTTTTGGTGGACACAATTAGCTACCCGATAAACCTTCTATAAATACCCATCCACTCGATGAGACGGGGACGAGATCACTTTTCGAGAGGCTGCCAGAGCTCTTCTAGAGGTAAAAATACTGTGTCGGAATCCTAGCCGGAAAGGGACATGCACCCATCCCCTCACCGAATGCCTTCGCCGAAAAGGGATTTCTCCCACCGGAAGGAGAATTCTCAGAATTTCTCCAAAGTCATATCACATGCGCCCATTCTTTGGAAGGGAAATGTGCAAAAATGTACTAAGTCATTGAAGACATGTGCCTGGGAGGAGGAGAGTAGGCGCATGTGCCTTGCCACATGCGCCCATCCTTCTCTAACTTTCTCTCTCTACTTTCTTTCTCCCACATGCACTTGGGGTGGGATCACATGCACCCAACTTAGGGCCACATGCGCCCACACCACATGGGAGATGCACCTGGATACTAGTTTGAGCCCTGGACCTTCTGTGATGTGGCCTGCCTTCCGATCAAGATGACGCTCCTATACACACATAAATACCCTCTATTCATCCTCCGGACTGGATTCGCCAGCAATTTGATCGAAAAGGCCAACACTTAGTCAAAGTTGCAAACCTTGGAAACCCTTCCGAAAGAGCCAGAAACGGCCTAAATCGAGAGGAATCGGGCGGAATTTGACCGAACCCGAGAGGGAAACTTCTCTCTGCCATAACATGATACACCATAATCATGCATTAAACGAGATTATCTGATCTCAGGATTCTCGAAAACCTTGATCAGACCATAAACAGGTCCACTACTTAGTAGTTTTCAGCCCTAGAAAGTGCCCTGTTGGCTCAGAAATCGACTTACACTAAACGAAATGGAGTGCGATCGCACTAACACCAAGGTGGATCCGGCATAATTATGACCCTCGTAGACATAATCCACCCCTATCCAAAGACGATCGTGATAGGTATTCACCAAATCCTCCGATCGGATCATAAACTGGCCTTGGGAAGTGCCCTGTTTTCCCGAAAATCTACTAATGCCAAATGAAATCAATTGCGATCTCCAAGACGTGAAGGAAAAAATATCGATGACACAAAGATATATACGAAGCAAATCAATCAAATCAAATCCATAATCTGTCTAAAACACTGAATATCTAGTATAAATGTGATCCTCTCTCAAGCATGCATAAAGCATATTTACTTTGTACTGTGCTCATTTGCATCCATTGCATGAATTTATTTCATCTCGGATCGAGATATGAAACTAAATCAAAGGGGATTATTGTTATCATCGAAAACCATAATCAAAGAGTTCTAAAACGTCTGAAATACTTCATCATTAAGACCAGTTGATGTGCATCCTGTCCAAGGCGGGATCCATCAGTTGAGTGGCTAAGGTAATGGGTGTCCTCCACTAAGTCACCCATCCAAACGGAGACGGTCACTGGCACTCGATGCACTAAGAAACCATGGGGTGTCCTCCATGTTGAACCTCCAAATTATACATTGCATAGCCCATTACATTACAATATATGGATGGTTTTCATGTTTAAAAGGCCCATCTAATACATGTTTTGTGATTGTAGGAATGAGAGCGGACTTTACTCAATTAGAGACCAAAAGGGGTCATTTAGAACCATCGGATGAAGGTTGAAGGAGGGCCGAAGAAAGAAGAAAGCAAGGAGAGGAGAGAGAAGAAGAAAGGAAGAAAGAAAATGTAAAGGGAAGAAGGTCCGATCGGTCGTGACCGGTCGGCCACCCCACTGCCCACTTTTGGAAGACATTGGATGAAGGACCAGTTTGGTCCGACCGGTCTTGACCGGTCGGCGAGCAGGTCGGCAACCCATCTACACTCCCTAGACTGTCAAACAGAGAAGTCCGACCGGTCATGACCGGTCGGCCAGCCTAGTCCGACTGGTTCAGACCGGTCGGCCACAGGCAAAAACAAGTAGTTTCCAAATTGGGTTCCAAAATTCTCTGTGCAAGTGCATATCCTTACGCAAATTCGAGATGTTTCCGAAGCAACTGAGCTTCCCACTATAAAAGGACACGTAGGGTGTCTTCCTAGGGTATCATAGAAGCTAAGGGACGTTGTGGGAGAGGAAGGAAGTCGTCATGGAGTGTCTGCAACCCTCCAAACTCCAGTTTTCTAATTTTTATGTTTTCTTATTTGAGTTCTAGTTGTAGTATGACAATGCTCGTCTAGAATCTCTCAGCTAAGGCTGAGAGGTGAAGCTTGTAGCCAATTCCATGTTTGATTCAGATTAGTTCAAGTAATTTTACTTCAAGTTTGGATTTTTGCATATTCTAGTTCTTGAAGTTGATAGTTTTAGATGTTTTATGAGAGTTTGTGTGCTCCAGACATGGATTCCTTACAATTCTCTGAGATTATCATGTTGTGCTTGTTTAGATTTGAATTATAGTAATCCTTGAGCAGGCCATAGTCCATAAGCATGGTTGTTACTCCGAAGGCTATGATTTCGAATTCTACATTATTGAATGGGACTAGAACTTAGAAGTTCAACTTGAGTGGGATTGAATGTGTTTAATGCTTTATTTTCCAACTAGATGAGAGATAGGACTTCAAATCTAGTTATATATCTTGCTTGGAGTGATTGGATTGGCATGGGATTACTACAAGTGGATCCTTGAATGCCTTAGTGCTTTTAAATTACTGTTTTCATTAAGTTTATGTTTTAGCATAATTGTCCAATTGAATCTCTTATTTATTACAAACTGAGTTGCTGGAATAGTTTGGAATTTGTTCTCCAATTCCCTGTGGATCGACCTCGGTCTTACCGAGATTTATTATTACATCGCAGCCTTGCACTTGAGGCGAGCGAACACTCCACTAAGTCACCAGTCCAAACGGAGACAGTCACTGGCACTGGATGCACTAAATGAAAACCGTGGAGTGTATTCTTGAAAGTCATTTCGTCCACAAAGACGGGTGATGATATTGAGATACACGACTCGGTTAAAATCGTGGTTGCTACTCAACTAGGAACGCCTGAAAGAGCACGGGACCAACATCTAACTGGTCTTAACAATGGCTTGGTCCATAAGAAATCCTAAACTCGGTCCCTGCGACCATGAACTAGAGATTATAATCAATGACGATTTAAACTACTTGCTCGATCTATCCGTGCTTCATCCCTTTGATATTTCATCTATTGTATAACTACAATGCATAGTGGAATCTTATCGCTTTGTGCCTGGTTTTCTCCCGAAGGGTTTCCATGTAAAAAATCTCTGTGTTGTCTATGTTGTGTTTTATTTATATTTATGCTCTTTTAACGCTCTATTTAATCCATTTATGATACATGCATGTATTTACTTTTGCCTTTTAATCAAGGGTGATCACCCACTGATGTAATTAAGAGTTCGTGACCAGTTCACAGCCTGGAGTGTAAAAGATCTCGGAATCTCTGGAATAAAATTCACCTCGTGGTGCTTTCTCGTGTATACTTTGTGATTGCTTATGATTTTCTATGAATGTCTTTATACTCAGAATTCTCCCCCAAAATAATGAAATACAGGAAAAACTGCTAACGAGCACAATTTTTCTAGTTCTAACAATGATCATCCATGTTAAGATAGTATCAGTTGAATGATCATGTTATGCATGCTCCATGTGTTGTTGAATATATGCACTCTAATCCCATGTTAGTATGTGCTTGTAGTTAAATCTATGACTTATCGAGTTTTTCATAATTCTGAAATTCTTGGTATATGATTTATTATTTTATGAAACTAACTCTTTGTTAAATACTGACAAAAATGGGAAGAAAGATCAAGTCCCACCAAAACAAATTGTATTCTGTTTTGCAGGATCTATTTGTGATTAAAGGGAATTGATTATTTGTGGAGAAGCATTTCAGGAGGAGCAATCAAAGTTTAGTTACATGTCTTAGTGTATTCGAGTTGTAATCTTTTATTTTCCTTTAACATGTAATTTATTTTGAGTTGTTTTAGTAAATAGGTTTTTGTCACATAATTGACAAAGGGGGAGATTGTTTATGCACCCTGTTTGTCAATCACGTGAGTCTGTGTGTCTGTGAGTCAATTGAGCCCTTGAAAGCTAAAAACGGAAGACACATGAAAACAAGAAGCATTAAGGAGAGAAGAAACAGGTAAATGAGGTGCCTTGGTGTTCCTAATCCTTCTTAAAAATTTGACTTCAAATTTATCCTTATGCATGTCGCGAAAGAAGTTTTATCCCTACACCGTCCATCCAGTGATATATGGTTAACCATAAATGTGAGACCAATATAAGGATGGTCCAAATATTACCTTCAGTATAATTAATATGGACCGTCCATTTTCTTGGCCAATGACTGGATGGTATAGGGTAGCTAATCAAAGTGATTTTAAAGGGGATGGGTAATCAATGGTGGACTCACATGGTATCTAGATTTGATCAAACCTTTGATCAAACCTTTTTCAATATAATCAATCTAGACATTTGTTTCCTTGAAATTGTTTAGATAGCTTGAGAATAGTGCACAACTAAAGGTGGGACACAATTTGTGCTCCATCTCACTGATTCGACCCATAATATAATTGATATGGACCATTTATTTTCTTTCCAATTGATCGGATGGTTAGAATTATCTTATCAATTTCTCTTGAGAATCATGAGCAATTGAAGATGAGTTGCAGATGATGCGCCCTCTAGATTTGGGATTTGACGTTTTGGGTAGGGCTCTCAATGGAGCGGGTTGGATCTGAGATCTGATTCGCTTTGAACCCGTATAATGCGGACTTGGATCTTAAAATATGTCTGATTAATTAAATGGATCAGATTTGGGTTCACAAAATTAAATTCGAATAATATTCGGGTCGGATCCGAACCTAGCAGTGAGATCCGACTAGATCTCTACTATCACATGCAGAGAGAGAAGAGAGGACTCTCTTTCGATAATTTCTTAGAGAACATCTCCAGAGAGCGCGACTATAGCTTAGTGGGTCATACCCTAACCATGTGGGGCTTATATTGATTTATTGTGTATATATCCATGCCATCCATATGTTTTTCCATCTCATTTTAGGACGTGATACCAAACCCTAAGAAGATCCAAATCTCGGGTGGATCATACCACTAGAAACTAGAAACAGTGATGAATGACTATTAAAAACTTTTTGGGGGCCACAAAAGTTTTTGATCAAGCTGATATTTCTATTTTACCTTCATCTAGATCTGCTTAACATTATCAAGAGGTTAGATTGCAAATAAACACGACTAAAACCTTATGATGGGCTCTTTGGAATTTTTAATGGTGGGGCACTCAATCACCACTATTTCCAATGGTATGGTCCACTTGAGATTTGGATCTGTATAATTTTTAAAACTCCATCCTAAGATGGACTGGAGAAACGGATGGACAACATGGATATATAAAATGTCACCCATGTGGGCCACACGATAAGGGTAACGCCCACTAAGCTATTCCACGGGTAACACCTAATTTGCTCCCTGCGACGCAACTTGGCTTTCCCAGAGAGAGAGAGAGAGTTCTCACGCTAGGAACTTAGGTGGGCCCACCATGATGTTTGTGAGAAATCCGCCCTAGCCATGCGTTTTGTGAGCTCATTTTAGAACGTGTGACAAAAAATGAGCCAGGTCTAATACTCAAGTGGACCGAAAACATGAGAATTGAATGTCCACATTTGAAATATTCATAGGGTCACAAAAATTTTGAATCAGGCTAATTTTTTAGATTTTTGATGTGGTGGATTCGGACCTAGATATCCAACCCGAATCCGATGGCTATATGGATTTTGGATCGAAAATGGATCTGGCTATTTATAAGTGGATCGGAAATGGATCCAAATCTAATCCAAATCCAACTAAAGATTTTCATACTTGGAGCCGGATCCAACCGGATCCGATCCAAATCCGACCCATTGAGAGCCCTAGTTTTGGGTATCATTGATGTGGTCAATCCATTTTCATGGCCATCAAACACATGGCAAATTAGAAGTGGGGCCTATATGATGTATGGTGGATATCAATGATTAGAAGTTTTACGCTGCAATCAATTGGACTATGATGAGGTTTTGGAAAGACATAAATAGAAGTACAGTTTTTAAAAATCCATCCTCTAAATTAGGATCAAACAAATGTATTGTTTTCAGATTTGTAGAACAAATTTTAAAGATGGAATGGATTAAATCTAATACATCAAGTTGATGCTCCACTTGAGCCTTATATCTTCCTAATTTTTTTGTTCATAGCATAAAATGATCTGGAAAAATTTATTGACAGTGGAGCATCAACTTGATGTATTAGATATATGGTCAACCATATCCGATCAATTGGAAAGAAAATAAATGGTCCATATCAATTATATGATGGCTCTAATCAGTGAGATGGAGCACACATTGTGTCCCACCTTTTTAGTTGTGCATTGTTCTCAAGCTATCTGAACAATTTCAAGGAAACAAATGGTCTATAGAATGATTATACTGAAAAGGTTTACACCATGTGAGTCCACCATTGATTGCCCATGCCTTTCAAAATCACATTGATGAGCTGCCCCAAACCATCCAGTTACTGGAAAAGAAAATGGACGGTTCATATTGATTAAACTTAAGGTAATATTTGGACCATCCTCATATTGGACCCACATTTTACTGTCCGTGCTTTTTGAGGGATGGTAAATTGCATCATGGGCTAAGCATCCAAAAAAAGAAATTAACAGCTAGTTCATGTCTCACTAAATATTGTGATTCATCAACGGGTACGGTCAGAGTTTGCCCAAGCCTACTGAATAGGACAAGAACTCTGGCCCAAACCTGACCAGCATTTCATAATGATCTGATCCAACATGATCCACTTAAAAAGTTCATCACGTCCAAGCCCCACCTGACCCAACCCATGTAATTGTAATCAGGTCGGGTTCAACCAACCAGACCCGACCAAACTCAAGCGGAAGAATGGAATATGAGAACCAAGACATGCCCAACCCAATTACATGAGTGCCTACATGATCACATGCATAAACATTTATCTTTTGTTATTTTGTTTTAGGTTACAGGGTTGGTAGGTTTGGGTCATATTGTCCGGGCCAGCGCAGGTCTGGTTGGGCATGGTCCAACCCAAGCCTGACCCATTCACTAAATGAGCCAAATTTATTGCCAAAGAATTGAGTCAGGCACACCGAACAAACCCATTTCAAACCACATAAGTATAGCCTTTTTTTAAGACTACACACCGGGTGACTGCAGGCTGACCCAACCAATTGCCACATCTATTTGCAAGCTGAGCTTGTTTCTAGCCTTTTTATGATGACACAAGAAGTTGCTCACTTCAATCAACTCTGAGAATCCCTGTGACTGACACATATAGGCTTCTTTCAGGTACACCTTTATAGTAGCTGAAACACATTCTTCACGTCGATTCCACAAAGAACCTGTGTACTTTATTTATTTATTTATTTATTTTTTTTTTCTGTGGGGCGCCAGGAAATAAAGAACGTACCCCCTAAAATGCTCAATTTGGCAAGAAGTGGATCTGGTAGGGCAGTGGCAATCGAAACAAACAGCAGGCAGACCGCATTTTAACCATCCATATTTTTTTTCTGATTCATAAGCCAGAGCACATGCTCTGTGGGGTGCCGCTTGATTGAATGATCAATATTTCACATGGCAACTGACAGAAGCAGGGTATATACACATGCAGAAACATCAAACATGGAGATTGGATATCAGTCGAACATTGATAAGTTGTTGCTGATACGAGAATGATTGGGTAAAACAGTGTCACGAAAAAGCTTCAGTGGACCTCAGAGCTTTTAAAATGAATAGACCTGAATGAATAGACCTGAATGAATCAAAAATCTGATACCATAAGTTCTTGGGTTGAAAGGTGGAAAAGATTCTCATACCCAATCTCAAATTACAAGAGAAATGCAGGTTTGATGGCTGACGGACAGAATGCAGTATTCGTAATTGGGCATATAAAGAATTCTATGGAGAGCCCAGTATCAGGCTGTTGATAGAAGTGATGGGATGAAGGCACATGATATCCAGAGTTCCTTAGGCAGTCTTAAGAAAGGCTTGCAGTCAAGATAGAAGATGCTGAAACAGAAGAACATATATATATATATATATATATATATATATATATATATATATTATCTCCAGCTGATTTTTGTTGTGATCATCTCCTTTTCTACTGAAAATAAAAGTATTCTTCCCATTTAGAATTTTGCATTTCTTTTCCTTCGTTCCAATGAGAGATTCAATTTTTTTATTTCCAAGTATCAGTTTTTGTTGTCTTTCACTATCCCTTAATATTATGGATGTTATTTACCTTGCTAGTAAATATGTGCTCTGCTAAGAAAATTTTCTGGAATGCAGAACATGATGCTTTGAGATTCTCTGCATCCAAATAATGCTAGAACATCCTCATGAAGCACTTGTAAGAATCCAAAAAGACAAAATAGATTTAATTCAAATGTAGAAGAGATGCAAATAAGTCTATAAACTGAGTGTGTTCTACCTTGCCAAAGAGAACAACTGTATATTTTCCACGGTGTGCAAGTGAAACAGCAGTACAATATCCATTGCCCATCACAATAAGAGAACACTGACAAATAATATCCCCACCTCTGCAGGCCAGCTATCATCTCTCTTCCCTATATTGGCAAAATATGTATACCTTTTCATCTAATGAGCTCCGTTAAAGCAGAGTAAAATCTGATGTAACTGGGTCCAGCAGCAGATCTGTAAATGAGACCAAAGCATCTTCAACAACATTTGACTGCGAGTGCACAAGAAAATCTGCAAAAACTCCTAACATCTATGCAAAGCCAGAACCATGAACACATATATCTACTAAAATTTCTAACTTTTTGGGCAGGCTTTACTGACTCTACTCTTAGGGCCTGTTTGATTTTCCAATTCTCTGGTAAATGTAATGTAAATGTATAATGATTATTTTCTGGGTAATTCCTACGCCGTTCCCCATGTATGATTTGACTGCCTACTTTTATATTGCTAAAATCGAGGAGAATGTGAAATATAGGTGGGGCCCACCGTTATGCATGTGGCTTATTTACACCATCCATCTTTTTTGGCAAATGAACACAAGGAATGGACAAAAAAATGAAGCAAATCCAATGCTCAGGTGGACCACACCAAGAAAAAGGGAATCCAACACTTATCATTAAAAACTTCTTATTGCCCCTGTTTCCTATGGTGTGGGCCACTTGAATGTTGGATCAGCCTTATTTTTTAGTTCATGTCTTAAAATATTCAAGTAAAACTAATGGACGGAGCGGATATATCATATATATCATGGTGGGGCCCATAATTTTACACTACTTCTTTTGGACCGATTTTCGAGGTAGGAATTACACCGAATTTCAAACCGGGTAAAGAAGTAATAATGACTTGTTTCCAGAGTATTTCTATTTCCCAGGAAAATCAAACAGGCCCTTATGAAAACTGTAGCTTTTAATCACCCGATCCCTCATGAGCAAATCAAGTACAACATTTTCATCCTTGAGGGTTGAGAATCAGACAAGTGAACCATCATCATCCTTCGGATTTCTGGGCATTGTATTCTCAGGGAAAAATTCTTCTTGAGGATACATTTTGAAGGCTAGATCTAATAATCAGCAGTGTAGAATAAGCTTATCCTACAAATACCTGTATTTTGATGTTTCTACGTTGTTCATGACATCTAATCCGTCCATCACGTGCATCCAAATAGTCTTTCATCTATGGTAAAAAGAGATTCTAAAGGAGATCTCAGGTGGGCCACGAGAGCAGCGGAATCATCCCGTCCCCTCACCAATTATGACAAGGGCATGTTTGTCATTATTGAAATAAGCGATGCTACTTGCAGTTAGGGGTGCACACGGTTCAGTTCGGTTCGGTTCTGGGGTGAAACCGGAACCGAACTGTTCCCAACGGTTTCAAGAAATTCGAAACCGAAACCGGACTATTAGCACCCTAAAACTGAACCAGAACCGGATCATAAAAACCGGTTCAGTTTCACGGTTCTGGGCTTTTTATAATCCAACCCAATTGCATTGGATTCTTTGATGCAATGCAATGTGTTTGTTAGATCTACATCGTCCATCCTCATTGTTAGGTGTTGAGCCCTTAATTGTGCATGTTCTAACCACAATTCATAGAACAATTGCATAGTTTAAGTTGTTAAAGTTAAGGACCTATGCTTGTTTTGTGTTTGTAGGTAAAAAAGAGAGATGTCATGGATATAATGTTAATTTGAAGGATTTAGAATAATTAGGAGACCAAGCTTTGATGAGCCAAAGAAGTGGAGAAAAAGCCTTGAAGGAATCAAGTTGAATACCTGAAATGGCTAGAAAAACCAAAGTTCAGAATTGCAGGGCCAGAAAATCAAAGTGCAGAAAATGTAGAAAATAGCCCTGCTGTTACACCTCCTGCTGGTCGGTGGCTAGATCCAGCCGGTCGGACGACAGGTTGGCCCTGAGGCTAGACAGTTCGGATTTTTAGGCTGTTTTGAGCTAAACTCACTGGACTGCTTTTACCAAGTCCGGCTGGCCAGCCAATCGGTCGGTAAATAGGTTGGATGGTGTCCAGATGGCTCCTATGTTGCTGTGCAAGGTCCAACCGGCCAGCCGGCTAGCGTCCAGACTACGTAAGGACTCTACGATTTCTGAAAGTTTCCAACTTGGTGCACGATTTCTCCTATAAAAGGCCACATCCACCATCTTTCTAAGACATCTAGGACCGTGGGGAGAAAAGAGACAAGACATAGGAGGCTTCCTAGCCTCCTACAACTAGTGTTTCTTTCTTCTTCTAGTTCTAGTTCTAGTTTTAGTTTAATAATGCTTTCTTTTAGTTAACCTCTTAGCTAGAGCTAAGAGGTGAAGTTTGTAGTTAGTTTCAATGATTTAATTCGTTTATGCAAGTACCATTTTCTTAATTTTGGATTTTAAACTTCTAGTTTGAATAAAGTTGGATTTTTAGATGAATTATAAGAGTTTGTGTACTTCGGACATGAGTTCCTTGCAATTCTCTGAGATTGTCATGATTGGTCTATTTAAATTCGAATTGTAGTAACCCTGGAGCATGTCATAGTCTCTTGACATGGCTATTACTTTGAAAGCTATAAGTTCAAGTTCTATGTGCTTTATTAGAACTAGAAATCTGATTTCCAGATTTAAGTGGGACTGTTTGTGCTTGAATGTTATATCCTCCAATGAGATGGGAAATAAGACTTTGATTCTAATTGTGTTGTGCTTAAATGAATGGATTGGTATTGAACTACTACAAGTGGATCCTTGATGCTCTAGTTCTTCTCAATTCTCAGATTTTTAATGTTTTATGCTTAAAACTGATTTCATAAACCCTTTTAGATCCTAGTTATTAGGATAATTTGAATTATTTACCTCCTTCCCTATGGATCGACCTCGATCTTACCGAGATTATTACTACGTCACAACCTTGCACTTGAGGCGAACGAACAAGTTTATGGCGCCGCTACCGGAGAAAAGGTTAAACAGTTCTAATTATTCTAGTAGCTATAAAATAATTTTAGTTATGTAAGATTTCCAGTTTTTCTAGAAGTAGATTTTCTGATTTTTTTTTCTAAATTACTAATAATTTTTATTTTTATTTTTGTAGGACATTGTTGCTAACATATTTCTCACCTTCAAAGGTAACATCTCCTCATCTCCCTTCTTTTTATTTTTATGTTTTTTAGATTATGATAGTTTCAATTCCTTAAAATTTCATCATGGCTAATTGGATGGGTAATGCTTATGCATACCTTTTGGAAGATAAAAAGTCGAACCATGGGATCCAAACTTGTTGTGATTGGGATCCCTCCAAGCATGAGTGTTTTCAGAGATTCAAACAACCTCCACTACGCCCACGTAAGACGCTACATGATTACATTAATGAAAGCAATACACATGTTGAGACACGGCATAAGACGATGGGGGAGTACCGGAACGAAGCAAAATTGAATAATGATCAACCGAAAAAAACATTACGTGATTATAGGATTGAAAATAACATAAGTGTTCCATCGGTAATGATAGGAGGTGCGCAACAACAAAAGGAATTGGTGAATAGTGGCCAACCGGTTAAGACAATGCGTGATCACTTGTATGGATATACCTATCAACCATCGCAAAACTCTTCATCCTACAATGCGTACTGTCACGCCCCAAACCCGAGGACTGGGCTCACTAAATTCCCAATCGCGGACCTTGGTGCCAACAACCTCCGTAGTACCCCATTCTCGGCTCCTAGCTCTCATATACTAGGTTCCGATCCTGGGATCCCACCAGGAGGATTTTCAGGGTAAATTTTTTTTGTACAGGAGCATAATCAAAACCATAAAACATCATCAGATATCCACTAATATTCTGTTGAGTACAGTGCCGAAAAGGAAAATACAAAATATAACAAAAGCCCAAAAGATCAGGTACATGAACTGAGCTCAATGCTGTTGATGTGCCCTAATACCTGCAACGTAAACAAACGCGCATAAGCTTCCTACGAAGCTCAGTAGAGTGCGTGTGTGCGCGTGTGATGCATATGACAAGTATACAGATATCAGAGTAAGCGAAAGTGATAGAGAGCTAAGTTACCAAGTTCATGAATGCTATTAGCCATCCCAAGGCTATGTGATGCAAAGGCCTACATGGCCGAGTGTTACATACTAGAGATGCAATGCAAACACGTCAATCCTCAACTAATCCACATATCAAAATTGTTCTCATCTGGGATATCACCAGGGTCTAGTACACTCTGATACTGGCCACAGCACATCGCGCGCATAACCAAGCGAGTAGAAAAGACCTCACTATCCGCCTCGTCAGTGGTATGCCAATGCCCACCCGGCATGTCGATCGCGGACCTATTCCATGAGCTGGTCAGACTCGACCTAACTTATAGCCCATTACACCCGGGCGGATAAGGTCACACCCCTTTCCAACCGACCTCGACACAGTGGGAGACACGGCCTACTGGTATTCGACACTCGGGTGCTCGTGTTATCCACTCGGTCTCGACGTTGGAGCATCCTACTGGTACCACAGGATTTAGGGACTTTCACCCAAGGACATCCATAGCGCCCACGTACTAGAACAAGTTTCCGGTGTCCATTACTACCAACCACAATGTGGCTATGGTGGTCACTACCCCAATCCTGCTAGGGTGTGAAAGCGATCGTGACATACATAATGCGAAATGCATGAGTCACGCAATCCAAGTCATGCACCAAACTTACGCATACTGCGCAATCATGTGGGGCGACCCTGTCTCGCACGAGTCCCCTAATTATAACAAGCCAACTAACATATGCTATGGTTAATCATGATCCATAACAGGCATACAAATGATGCGTATGGGCATATGAATGAGCATGGTATTCATTATACTAAGCATATTATCAGTGTGACATATCAAGCTAAGTATACTAGCATGTTACCAAACGTATCATATGACGTTGGCCTTAAATGGCCCAATATATATACAGAGAATGGGACCTGGACTGTGGGTCCCATTGGAAATGTAAAGGTCTTCATGGCATAGCCCACTTGAGACCACATCGACCCCATACTTGGGCCTGCACATACAAAATAGGCCGACAAAAATAGGTGTACGGCATGGATAAAACATATATATCAAAGAAAGAACCATGGTGGGTCCTGCCCACTGGTCGTATAGCAAATACACATCATCGGTCTTAGGAAGTTTCAGTGGTAGGTATTCAATCACCACAATTTCCTAAGTGAAGCCCATTCAAATCGGACCCCACGCGTCGATCAAGACGGGTGACATGATACACAATACATCCATCAAGGTGGAACCCAAAGATGGGCCCAAAACCTTTAGTTGGATGAAAATAATCATCATAGTGGCCCCAAGAAAGTTTTTAATTGTGGGCATCAATGACCACTATTCCTTGCGGTGTGGCCCACCTAAAATTTGGATTTGCCTCATTGTTGGGGCCATATTCTAAAATGACATGGAAAAACAGATGGGCAGCATGTATAAATAGGTACATCATGGTGGGACTAAACAGATACATCACGTTGGAACCCATAGGGTGGGCCACCTGCTGGGCTGCGTGGTACCCAGCTGGGTCTCAGGAAGTTTTGGAATCAAGCAGATATTTGTGTTTTCTCCTTCATCCATATCCGTGTGATCTTATGAACAGGTTGGATGACAAATAAACATCACTGTAGGGCCTGGGAAGGTTTCAATGATGGAAATCATTATTCCCACTGTTTCCCGTGGCATGGTCCACTTGACATTTGGATATGCTTAAATTTTGGGCTCAGCCACTAAAATGAGCTGGAAAAAAACATATGGACAGAATAGATAAAGCACATACATTCTAAGTGGGCCCAACTGAGTTTACTCCGTACGATAAGAGCAATCCAATTCCTAGAAAAAGGGGTGGGCGGCGTAGATAAAACATATACATCCAGGTGGGTCCCACGAGTGGGCCACCGGCTAGGCAGCCCAACCAGCCCAGGCGCTGGTTGCTCCCAGCGTCCCTTTTTTTTCTCATCAAGTGGGGCCCATGGAAGCTTTCAATCAAGCTGATATTTTTATTTTCCCTTCTTCACACGTTTGTGAACTTATGACCAGGTTGGATCTTAAATAAACATCATGGTGGGCCATAGGAAGGTTTCAACGGTAGGGTCACTGTCCCCACTGTTTTCCTTGGTAGGCCCTCCTGAGATTTGGATCTGTCTCATTCTTGAGATCATGCCCTAAACTGATCTCCCCAAATGGATGGACGGTGTGGATATAACGCATACAGCACGGTGGGGCCCACAGGAGTTGGTGACGTCATTGCAGTAACGAGATAGCTACTCAATTTGTCAGCGAGGTACTCCCAGCGTCAGAGACGCTAGGAGCCCTTCTCTCTCTCTTTTTTTTTGTTTTCCTTTTTTTTCTGAAGTTTTCGTCCAGTGGGGCCCAGAAGAGGATGATCCACTCCGTCTATCAGGTTCCCCAGCTCATCATGGGGGACCCAATGAGCCCTATATTGGGTATGTGATTTAGTCTAGAAACCTCAAGGTGGGCCAAAGAAGTTTCAGCAGTGCACATCATTATCTTCACTGTTTTCATGTGGTGCGGTCCACTTAAGATTTGGATCTGGTTCATACTTGGGCCCTGGCCCTAAAATGATTCGAAAAAACAGATGGATGGTGTGGATACAACATAAACATCAAGCTGGGTCCCACGAGTGGGGACCCTACTCATGTCATTCGGACTGCTGGACAGTTCCAGCGTCCCTGATGTTGTGAACGTCCAGCGTTTGGACGTTCTTTTTTTTATTTTTTTTCTTCTTTTGTTTATTTCAAGTGGGGCTCACATGAGTATGATCCCCGCCATACATGAGTATGAGGAACCCTTAGAGTCCAATATTGGACAGGTCACAGGGTCTATAAACATTACGGTGGGTCCAAGAAGTTTCAACAGTAGGCATCATTACCCACACTGTTTTCTATGGTGTGGTCCACCTGAGATTTGGATCTGCTTCATTTTTGGTACCCACCCCTAAAATGGATTGGAGAAACAGACGGACGGCGTATATTGGACACAAGCATCAAGGTGGGTCCCACGAGTGCCCCATGGTCAACGCCCACAAGGGCTTCCAGCCCAGGCGCTGCTGGGCAGCAACGTTCCCTGGACGCTGTTTGTCCAGCGGCTGCCCTCTCTCTCTCTTTTTTATATTATAATAATAATAATTATTATTATTTTCAGGTTGTGGGGCCCATCCATGGATGATCCAGCCCATTCATCTGATTGCCCATCACAAGATGGGCCCAAAAAAAGAAAATGAAAGGTAAATAAGGGAAAATGGGGAGTTTATGTCCCCCTTGCACTCACAATGATGGTTGGACGGTTGGATTGGGTCGGGATGACGATTGGACGGTTCAGATGATGGTTGGGGCCTTCCAAGCTTGATCTCCACCTTCTAATTCTTAATCTCCCTCCAAATCTCTCTCTTTCTCTCTCCTTTCTTTGCAAATGGGAAAATGAGAAGCCCTCCTCTCCCCTACGTATGCACTTGTATGGGTAGAGAGGAGGAATCATGAGATGATGATGATGATGATGGCTAGCATCGGAGGGGGCATGGAAGGTATGGTTTATGTTGACTTTGTGGTGAGAGACGGATGGGGGTGGGTATGGCTTGTGTAAACTAAGGTGATGAGAGGGGTATGGGTGAGGGTGAGGGTGATTGATTGATTGATTTGACATTTTTTTGGGATTTGTGCAAGTGGGGCCCGCGTAACAGGCGTGTTGCGTGGCCCGCCTCGGATTGCGCAAATGATCACAACTTTCACACCGGGTATCGCAATGGGGCGTGCTGCGCGGCGTTGGAATCGTAGCGCCTACGCTGTCACCGAGGTACAGGTCTTGGGTCGATGCGGTACTAAAATAGGGTCGCAATCAAGGCTGGCTAATCTGGTCCATTCGGGACGTACCGTCATCGAAAACTAAGCATTCAGAGGGCAATCAGGGAATGGGTCTTACACGTACGGTCTTAATTGAGGAAGCCACCATTCTTCTTATTTAAGAAAAGAAACAACCATGGTCATCAACAATCACCCAAAAACCTCTTCCTCTTATGATGACATGTATATACTTATCCTTGAGGACTTAACGAAAGAATGTGAGTATGAGCAATTAAATCAAGCCTACTCGCCATCTTGTGAAGACGTTGAGCTCGAAATTGGGGGCATCAAATCAAACCCTTCTAATGAGGAGGATGGGGCTACCCAAGTCCCACCTTCTTCGGATATAATGAATAAACTTTTAGAGGAGATCGATCTCGATGATCCCAATGTCATCATCAATTATGGTGAGTCCACTATCTCTTTTGGATGCTTTGAACTTAATGATGAAGGGATTTCAATGACAGTTGATAAACCCAAGAAATCCATAAAATCTAAAAGCGATAGTGGGGTTACTTATAATGAGGGTTCGGCAGATGCTTATGAACCTATGATTTCTTTTTCCCAATGACATAATGATTATGAGTCTCTAGAGGATATGCATGCTAGAGAGATGGCCGAAGTCGATCTTTTTTAGTCCTTTCATCAACAATACATGCCAAAATCTATTATGGAGGATTTTCTTTTAAGTGAAAATACAAATTCTTAGAGGAATGCCTGGCTCACTTTGAAAATTCAAAAGACCCCATTATTCAAGAGATTGTTAAAGCCTTACAAACTTCCGACTTGGTGCCCTATACTAGTTATGAGGAACCTGGCTTGGAAGAATTCCACTCCATGGAGTACGAATCCCTCACCATAAAAATTAAAATTTTTCAATCCCTTAGGGAAGACGAAGAGCCTTCATCTGACTATCTCGACTTCCTAGAGGAATGCTTGGCTCACTTCGATGATCTTGATGATGAGATGATTAAGGATTTGAATAGTTTGTTAGACACGGTGTCGGTGCCTAAAGAATACTACTCCACTGATTTGCACTCTTTACCATTGTTTGTGGAAGCACCATACAATTCTAAAATTGTGGAGGAGACAACTTTAACTGATGGAAACACGATGAATATCTCTCCACCACCATGGTTTCTTCAGCCCATTGAAAATTCTGATTGGGAGGACCCATTTTTAATCAATCACAACCCAGTTCAGAATTTAAGGAGATATCTTTTTGCCGCTCTTATCTCCTCCTTTCATGTATGTGGTATATATTACGATTGGACTTCAATGATGAAAAGCACCCATATCTACTGTTGAGCAGGACTCTAGATAGTCCTCATGAGAAATTTATTGAAATTCATGAAGATCCTGCTCAAATTTGATCATGTAGTTGATCGGACTAATAAAAGGTAGGTAGGTAGGTTAGGATTTATTTTTTGCATTTAAGATTGAATAAGTCTCATGAAGACATGGAATATGTTAGAATTGATCAACTTGCTACCTCGGGAACTCTCTTTCTCACTCTCCTTTGTTTTATTTCATTGCTCTCATTTTCACTTATTGCATATCTTTTTATATTGAAGACAATGTAAGATTTTGGTTGGGGGTAAGATTCCTCAGATGAATTTAACTAGATTTTTTTGACATTTCAAGCAATTATGTAAACAAAATTTAATTTTTCTCAATTCAAAATCTTTTAGAAAACTTTGTTTCTATGCACTTGGGATATTATAAGTATAAAAGAAAGAGAGATTAAGTGATTAATTTTGAAAACCTTAAATTATCTATAACATGATAGTCTTCTATATGAATTCCCCTATTTTTATGATTGATAAAAAGTTTTGAACACTTTTTAGTCTAGTTCACATTACACGATTCTCATGGTTAAAAGGATTATGTAGATTTGTAAATTAACTAGATTGAGATTTAAAGTATTGACGAACCAAGCCGGGGAACTTTGTCCATCCTTGTGCATGTGAAGTAAGAAAAAAATGAAAGATATTAATTTATAAAAACCCTATCTATGTTTATAGTGAATGAAAGAAAAAGAAAAAATGATTATATTGAATATTTGTTGATAAATTCTGAAAAGGGCTACCTATTACCAACCAGGGGAAGGTCTACCCATAACCTAAGCTGGAAATAGGAAGTAGTATGAAAGCTGTCAAAGGAACGGTAAGGCAAATTCTTGTCATAGGCATGTGGTTGATCTGTACACTTTTAGATCTTTCATTTCATTAATATATGAAGAAGGTAATCCTGAAAATTCATGAGATGAGCATTCACTATGCACACTAGACCGCACTTGTTCGAATTCTTCTATTTGCCAATCAATCAGTAGGGGTTCTATGTAAAACACTTATTATATTTAAGGAGTTTAAGATTTTATCTTCTTATCACCAAGCTTATCTGAATTTTGTACTTGTATGTCTATAAGTTTATAAAAGCACAATTTTCGAGGGAGAGTTGGGTTTTGAAAAGTTTGAATTGTTTCACGCATGTTTTACTCGGGACTAGAAAAATGCTGGTTGGGGGGTGTATTGAGCCCTTAATTATGCATGTTCTAACCCCAATTCATAGCACAATTACATAGTTTAAGTTGTTAAAGTTTAAGGACTTATGCTTGTTTTTATGTTTGTAGATAAAAGAGAGAGATGTTATGAATATCATGCTAATTTGAAGGATTTAGAATGATTAGGAGACCAAGCTTTGATGAGCCAAAGAAGTGGAGAAAAAGCCTTGAAGGAATCAAGTTGAAGACCTGAAATGGCCAGAAAAATCAAAGTGCAAAACTGTAGGGCCAGAAAATTAAAGTGCAGAAAATGCAGAAAAAAGCCCTGCTGTTACACCTCCAGCCGGCCGATCGGCCGACAGGTCAGCCCTGAGGCCAGAAAGGTCTAATTTCCAGGTTGTTTTGAGCTAAACTCGCTAGATTGTTTTTACCAGGTCAGGTCGGTAGATAGGTCAGATGGCGTCCAGATGGCTCCTATGTTGCTGTGCAAGGTCCGGCCGGCCAGTCAGCGTCCAAACTGCGTAAGGACTCTACGATTTCTGGAAGTTTCCAACTCGGTGCGCGATTTCTCCTATAAAAGGCCACATCCACCCTCTTCCTAAGCCATCTAGGAATGTGGGGATCAAAGAGATCAAGACCTAAGAGGCTTCCTAGTCTCCTACAACTAGTTTTTCTTTCATCTTCTAGTCCTAGTTTTAGTTTAATAATGCTTTCTTTTAATTAACCTCTTAGCTAAAGCTAAGAGGTGAAGTTTGTAGTTAGTTTCAATGCTTTAATTCGTTTATGCAAGTGCCATTTTCTTAATTTTGGATTTTGAACTTTTAGTTTGAATAAAGTTGGATTTTTAGATGAATTATAAGAGTTTGTGTACTCCGGACATGAATTCCTTGCAATTCTCTAAGATTGTCATGATTGGGTTATTTGAATTCGAATTGTAGTAACCCTGGAGAATGCCATAGTCTTGACATGGTTGTTACTTCGAAGGCTACAAGTTCAACTTCTATGTGCTTTATTAGATCTAGAAATCTGATTTCCAGATTTAAGTGGGATTGTTTGTGCTTAAATGTTATATCCTCCAATTAGATGGGAAATAGGACTTTGATTCTAATTGTGTTGTGCTTGGATGAATGAATTGGTATTGAACTACTACAAGTGGATCCTTAATGCTCAGTTCTTCTCAGTTCTCAGATTTTCCCTATTTTATGCTTAAGACTAATTTCATAAACCCTTTTAGATTCTAGTTATTAGGATAACTGGAATTGTTTACCTCTTTCCCTGTGGATCGACCTCGGTTTTATCAAGAATTATTACTACATCGCAGCCTTGCACTTGAGGCGAGCGAACACTAGGCAATGTTTAGGTGGGCCACATTAAAAAAAATCAGATATTCCAAATTTTAAGTGGACTACTCGACATGAAGCAGTGAGGGTTGAACACCCAGATTTCGGTTTCAGGGTTCGATTCTAATGTTCGATTCTAGGTCCGGTTCGGCTCTACAAAACCCCAAATTGAGAACTGAACCGAACGAACCAGTTCCAGTCCAGTTTACCCATACCACCGGTTCCATGTGCACCCCTACTTACAGTCATTTGGAAGAAAAACATCTACACACCTTATATTCACCCCCTTACATTCTAAAAATTACCGATTTTCCATCGAATTTTGGGTTTGCATTTTGAAGATTAAAACGGGGCCCACTTTGTTTAACATTAAAGATCGACACTATCCATTTTGTTGCTGGTATACTTTTCATCCCATAGCAAAAAAAAAAAAAATAGACTATTCCGAATATTTCCTGCATTACTGGAAGTCTAAACATTAAAAAAAATTTGGACCACTAAGAACAACCTCTCTTGTATGGTCCACCCGATCGTTATATATTTCTCACTTTTTCAGGTATTTTCAAACACGGTCTATATATTTTAATAATTGGAATGGATTTTGAAGAAACCTAATTATGGGCCTAATGTAATGGCACACTTATACATATGAATATTGTCTGCCGGTACTGAGTCAATGAATTAACTTGGTTAGTCAGCGGCTCCACCGAATACGATGCGACCTTGTCTGTTGGGCCCATGTTGATGTTTGTATTATATATCTTAACTGTTGTTCCATTTGTGTAGGTCATATCAGAATAAGAAATGAAAAATTAAAAAATATATATATATATAAATTTGAATTGGACCACAGTAGTTGAAATAGTGGAAATTGAGCCATCAAGCTTGAAAATTATGTTTCTAATGATATGATCAACCTCATAAATGGATATTCCTGACTTTCTGGTAAGAGTTAAAAAATAATACGTTAAGATTCAAAATATATAGGTTAAGATGGTGTCTACACTATTGGACAAAATGAGTTCAAACCATCCAGGTCTAACATAAATCACATGAAATGATGCGTAAGCAACTTCGGTAGGTTGTAAGACATTACAAATGGGTGTACATTCGTAATCAGTGAGGGACATACTTTAATATGTATATTTGATCCACTCCATCCATCCATTTCAGCATGAAATTTTATGTATTGGGAAAAAGAACAAAACAAATTGAACAATCAAGTGGACCACACCGATTGAAGCAGTGTTCATTGAATGTTTAGTACACTGAGGTAAATTGAAGATGTCATTTGGGATAAAACTAGGTGAAGTTATCTGATGTCACCATATCTTCTTCCAATTGTTCTGTAAAATTTGATGTCAGGCTTATGCACCATCATATGGTGTTCAAAGAAAAATCAGCCCATGTGGGCATACTTGAGGCATAAAAACTGAGTTCACACTAGTTAGGCGGTGGTGGGTTAAATTGGTGTGAAGTGGTATGATGTGACCAACTCTTCTTCCAATTCTGTTCAAATTTAGTGTCGCACTTCATCACATTATGAAGAGCTTTGCTAGAGAGATTTCGATTCCATGAGGCCAGTGGGATGGTCCGAAAAGAATTCACATTAACTTGTTCCTTCTAGTGGTGACGTGATATGTCATTGTCTGATGTGATGTTATCTCTGTTTGATGCGTCTAAAAATTGGTGTCAACCCTACTTGAAGCACTATAGGCATCCCGGTAAACTTTCGTCCCAACCGGATCACTTTTGCTACACCATAACCGAGTGCACATTATTTTGTGAATGAATAAGTGAAGTGGTTTAAAGTCATCTAATATGAGGAAATTTTCATTCAATATAGCTCGAATTTGTAAATGTAGTTCATCGGTGATGAAGAACTCCCCGACGAGATTTTTTCTGTAGTTACATGTTTGGACGGATTAAAATAGAACAAACATTAATCAAGATCCTGTGAGCAGAAAGTGACGTGCAATGATCTGATGTGACCTATGGTTGTTTTATTGTGCCTCCAGTTCTGTACTTCACTTCGTCGATCCAAGAAGAGCTTCTCCAATATATCTCATCTCAGATCGGGCCTGTTAAAGGGACTGATCTTAGTTCACATTATTTAGGGTGGTACATGACTAAGGTTATATGAGGTACTTTGATGTGACCTAATCCTCATTATATTGTGGTTAATTTTGGTGATGTACCTTGTCAGACCATGAAAAGCTGGATGAAGAAGTTTCATGTAGGATGAGGCGTGTCAAAGCATTGCCATCGATGTGTAGACTTAATTTCGCATCAATCGGGGATGATCAGTTGCTACTTGATGTGAAGTGGAATGTTGCGAGGAAATATTATTCCAATTGGGATCAAATCTTGTGCCACAATTGTTCCGAATATTGAGAGGACCCACAGGCATATTTCACTAGCTCGGACCCACCAGGATGTTGAATTGAGTTCACATCAACCAGGACGTTCGGGGGCCAATTGATGTAAAGTGGAGTGACATGATGTACTATTCATCCGATTTGGGTGGAATCTTTTGTCGTGCTCGTTCTGACCATGGAGAGGGCGTACGACTTATTTTTAGTTAGCTCGGATATGCCCGAAAGGCGCTTGAACTGAGTTCACATCAAGAAGGACGTTCGTAGGAGAATTCATGTGAAGTGGAATGATGCGACGAAATAATTGTTCTCTCACCTCAAGTGCAAGGCTACGATGTAGTAATAATTCTCGGTAAGATCGAGGTCGATCCACAGAGAAGAGGTAAATAATTCAAACTATTCTAATAACTAGAATATAAGGAGTTTAGAAAATCAGTTTTAAGAACTAAGTAAAAAGCATTAAACGAGAAAAATCTGAGAATTGAGAAAGACTAGAGCATCAAGGATCCTCTTCTAGTATTAACCATTCTTAATCTAATGATTTGATTCTTAACACAACTGGAATCGAATTTCTGTCTTTATCCAACTGGAAGCTATGGTAATCAAGGCTTCACAAACTATTTGAAATAGATGAGTGTTCATTGGTTTGATTCCCTCAATAAAGCTCAGGCCTTGGGCATACTCAATTGTATAGGCCAAGCCTCTTTCCAATCTAGTTGAGATTACAACCATAGCTTTCATCAAATCCTGTCACTAGACGTAACTACAACCAATGATTAGAACTCCAATTAAACCAATTCAACAAACAACAACAACTATCTCAGATTCTACAAAAGATACATGGACTTTTCATCATAGTTCTAATAGAAATTCCACTATTTTGATTCATGGAGAACTCGAAGCATTCACCATATCCAGAAATCACGACAAATTAAAGGCTTCTGTCAATCAATAACCCATACACCAATCTGATTAATCTCAGAAATCCAACAAAAACTCCTGTACTTAGCACACAAACTCCCTGAATCATCTAAAACTATCAACTCTATTCAAACCATAATGTATCATTCAAAAGTTAAAACATAATTTGAAATCAAAGGATTAAAGCATGACTAAAAAATAAGAAGATTCCCCTCTCAGCTCTAGCTGAGAGTTAACTAAAAGAAAGCATAAACAAAAACTAGAACTAGAACTAGAAGAAGAACTAGTTGTAGGAAGCTTCATAGGTCTTGATCCCTTTGCACCCCACGTTGCTAGATGCCTTAGGAAGGGAGTAGAGGTGTCCTTTTATAGCTTAGATCCCTTTGCACCCAACTTAGAAGATTCGAGAAAACGCAAAGTCCTTCCGCACTTTGGAAACCCAAATTTAGAAACTGAAAATTGGAGTTTCTGAAACACTGAGGACCAGCCTTTGAAGCTCAAAAACTGTCCAGCAAGATCTGAGTTTTTGGACTATTGAGGACTGGTCAGGGCAATCGGTCTTTGGACAGATCTTTGAGACTTTTTTTTTGTATTTTCTTCTTTTTCTCTTTTCTTTCTTTCTTGCTTCTTTCCTCCACCTCTTAGCTTTGTTTGATTGATCTTCAATGCATACAAAGTGACTCTTTTAACCATGAATTGGTGAAGTCTCTTTCTCATTCCTACAATCACAAAAATATGTATTAGATTAGTCTTTAAACATGCAAACCATACATAATGCATGATGAATTGGGGTTAAAATATGCACAATTCAGAGCTCAACAGTAATCGTCCGATCTGGATGGAATCTTGTGTCATGCTTGTTCCCAGCATGTAGAGGGCGAATGACATATTTCAAGTCGGCTTTGGCCTACCTGGACGGGGTAAGAACTGAGTTCACATCAACCGGGATATTCGCAGGAGAATTCATATCAAGTGGAATGATGCAACGAAATAATCGTCCGATCTGAATGAAATCTTGTGTTGTGCTTGTTCTTAACATGTAGAGGGCGAACGACATATTTCATGTTGGCTCTGGCCCACCCGGACGGGGCAGGAACTGAGTTCACATCAACCAGGACGTTTGCGGGAGAATTCATGTAAAGTGGAATGATGCGACGAAATAATCATCCGAACTAGATGGAATCTTGTGCTGCGCTTGCTCCCAGCATGTAGAGGGCAAATGACATATTTTGTGTCGGCTCTAGGTCGCCCAAACGGGGCAGGAACTGAGTTCATATCGAGCAAGACGTTCTTAGGAGAATACATGTGAAGTGGAATGTTGCGATGAAATATTCATCCGATGGGGATGGAACCTTCTGTCATGTTTGTTCTGACCATGGAGAGGGCAATCGACATATTTCGATTCAGCTCTAGCCCACTGGAATAGGACAAGAACTTAGTTCACATCGACCGGGACATTCGTAGGAGAATTAATGTAAAGTGAAACGATGCGATGGGATAAAATCCTGTGTCACACTTCTTTGGACCATGGAGAAGATGTACAACATTTTTCGTGATCATTGCCAAAATTTCTCCTTTTGAAGACAATGATAACTCTAGATATGAGACATCCAGAAATGAATCTGAGAATGAAGAAGATCTTCAAGAAGCTTACAATGCCTTGTATAATGAAAGTTGTAAGATATTATCCAAACTTAAAATTTCAAAGAAAATGTGTGATGAACTACAATTAGAACTTGACAAATGTATTTTGAAAAAATCACATTTTTCTGACTGCTTTGAAAAATGTAAACTAGATTTGAAAATCAGAAATGAAGATTTTGAAAAACTTCAAACTGATTTTAATTCTCTAAAATCTGAATTGCTCATTCTTAAGAAGTTGAAGGATTCTGAAAAATTCAAAGACATAGTAGAAGAGATTCTTCACTTTTTCATACCTTATGGTGATAGATCAGGTCTTGGCTACAACAAGTTCAATCAAAAGCCAAAGACATCACCTACCATCTTTGTAAAAGGTGAATCTTCGCATTCCAAGAATGAAATTTAGAAAGAGTTAAAAAGTATAAAACCTTTTCAAAAGACTTTGAAAATCTCAACCAACAACAAAGGTGATTCTTCTTCACTTATTCTGAGAATCATAAACTTACTCAAAGAACTATTGGTACGAATTAGGAGTAAGTTTGAGTAAAGAAGGATGTCTCATTCTCCTCAAGAAAAGACACAAATGTCTCATTCTCCTCAAGAAAAGAAGGATCCACTTAAGTCCAAACCATTATGAAGTAAATTCCTAAAAATAAATGTTTGGTGATCCACACTGCTTTCAAAGCCAGTAGTCATACAAAATGGTACTTGGATAGTAGTTGTTCAAGACATATAACAGGTGACAAAGGTATATTATCAAACATCAACAAGATTGATGGAGGCGATGTCACTTTCGGAGATGGTAGCCATTGTAAAATCATTGGCCAAGGTAATGTTCAACTCCCTAATCTTCCTTTGTTTAAAAATGTTTTATATGTTGAAGGATTAAAACATAACTTGCTTAGTATTTCACAAATCTACGACAATAATCATAGTGTAAAATTTTCTGATCGCGGATGTCAAATTCTGAATAAAATAGGAGATGTAATTTTACATGGTTGCAGGACCTCTGAAAATTGCTACATAATTTATCGAAGTTGCTCAAAGAAGTATTCATGTTACATGGCCCAACTTGATGAATCTGAACTTTGGCATCAACGAGTTGGACATGTGAACTTCAGAGACTTATATAAATTGAGTAAAAGGGATCACTTACGTGATTTACCCAAACTAAGCCAAAAAGAAAACAAAGTATGTGGCTCTTGTCAAGTTGGCAAATAAATAAGAATTTGTCATAAGAAAATAAACTCTCTAGCCACATCTAGACCCATTGAACTTCTCCACATGGATTTAGTTGGACCAACTCGAACGGAGAGTAAGGGTGGTAAAAGGTACTTCTTAGTTATAGTTGATGACTTTATTCGATTCTCTTGGGTAGCTTTTCTGAGAGAAAAGTCTGAAACATTTGATGAAGCCAAAAAGATCATCAAACGAATTCAGATTGAAAAACAATTGTGTGTCACTAGAATTAGAAGTGATTATGGAACTGAATTTAAAAATAGCAATTTTCAAAAATACTGTGAAGATCATGGTATTTTACATGAGTTTTCAACTCCAAAAACACCTCAGCAAAATGGAGTTGCTGAGAAAAAGAATAGAATTCTACAAGAGATGATAAATGTTTTGCTAAATAGTAAGAATTTACCAAAGAGTTTTTTGGCTGAGCTGTGAATATTGCTTATTAAATTGCTAATCGTGTATATGTTAGAGCAGGTAAGAATAAGACATCATATGAAATGTGGTTTGATAAGAAACCATCGGTGAAAATCTTTGAATATTCGGAAGCTTGTGTTACATTTTACATGACCGGAAAAATGTTGGAAAGTTTGATGCTAAAAGTGATGAAGGCATTTTTCTAGGGTATACTACAAACAATCGTGCATATCGAGTTCTAAATAAAAGAACTTGAGTGATTCAAGAATCCATAAATATGGTCATTAACGACCAAGATCAAAACTCCAGCTCTTTTAAAGATGATGGTGATATAAAAATATCACCATCTAATCCAAATGAAGTTAAACTCTGATTAGTAAGCGATCATCCACAAACTCAAAATTTGGGTGATCCACTTACTAGTGTACGAACTCGGAGTCAGATAGAAGAGATTTTTAGTCAAGTATGCTTTACTTAACAAATAGAACTGTCTAACGTAAATGAAGCACTAGATGAAAATTGGATGTTAGTCATGCAAGATGAGCTGAATCAATTTGTTCGGAATGATGTATGGTATCTTGTTTCTCGTCCATCTGATAAAAATGTAGTTGAAACTAAGTGAATTTTTAAAAATAAATCAAATGAACTTGAAAATATTATTAGGAACAAGGCTCGATTGGTTACACAACGGTACACTCAAATTGAATGCATAGATTATGATGAAACCTTTACACCAGTTGCTCGCCTTAAATCTATAAGACTGTTCATATCCATCGTTTGTTTTAAACGTTTTAAAATTTATCAAATGGATGTAAAAAGTATTTTTCTTAATGGTCATTTACATGAGGAAGTGTATATAGAACAACCCAAAGGATTTGAAAATTCAAAACTTCCAAATCATGTATTTCGACTTAAGAAAGTTCTTTATGGTCTAAAACAGGCACTAAGAGGATGGTATGATAAATTGACCCAATTTCTGATTAACCATGATTTTCAAATGGGTAGTGTTGACAAAACCTTATTTGTCAAACATTCAAATAATGATATTTTAATTATACAGATATATGTAGATGATATTATATATGGATCAACTTCTACTAATCTGTCTTTTAAATTTGCAGAACTTATGAAGTCTGAATTTGAAATGAGTACGGTTGGTGAACTAACCTACTTTCTTAGATTTCAAGTCAAACAGCTGAAAGAATGTATCTTTTTATGTCAAACAAGTATGCTCCAAGCTTAGTTAAGAAATTTGATTCAAATAATGGTAGAAATTATGATTCTCTAATGAGCACTACACTGCGATTATCAAAATATGAACTTAGTAAGAGTGTAGATTCTCACTTATATAGAAGTATGATTAGAAGCATACTGTACTTAACTGCTGATAGACCTGATATTGAATTCAGTGTAGGTGTGTGTGCTAGATATCAATCTGATCCTAAAGAACCACATTTAACTACTGTGAAACGCTTACTTCGATATGTTGTTAAACCAATCTTGGACTATAGTATCCATGTGATACTTCATCTCAATTAGCAGGATTTTCTAACGCTAATTGAGCTAGTAATATTAATGACAGGAAATCAACAAGTGGGTGCATGTTTTTATATTGGTAATTATTGTCTTGTCTCATGGATGAGTAAGAAAGAAAATTCAGTTTCTTTATCAACTGCAGAAGCTGAATACATAGCTGCAGGAAGTGCATGTATACAGTTTATATGCATGAAAAGAATACTAGCTGAATATGGGATAACACAGGATACTATGTGTTAAAACTAGAAAAATCATGGTCGTCAGCAGTTTTTCCTGTGTTTCATTATTCTGGGGGAATTCTGAGTATAGAGATATTCATAGATAATCATAAGCAATCACCAAGTGTACACAAGAGAGATATCGCAGGGTGAATTTTATTCTAGAGATTCTGAGATCTTTTACATTTTAGGCTGTGATACTGGTCACGAGCCTTTAATTACATCAATGGATGATCACCCTTGATTAAAAGGCAAAAGTAATTGAATGCATACATCATAGATAAGTTAAATAAAGCATTAAGAGAGCATGAATGTAAATAAAACAAATCACAAACAACACAGATTTTTACGTGGAAACCCTTAGGGAGAAAACCATGGCACAAAGCGACAAGATTCCACTATGAATATAGTTATACAATAGATAGAATATTAGAAAGAAAGCCCGGATAGATTGAGCAAGTAATTTAAATCGTCAGGGATCATGGTCTTAAGTTCAGAGTCATATAGTCCTATTTGTTTTCTTGTTATGGACTGAGCCATATTTCTAGACAGGTCGGATGTCTACGTCCCATTTTCTTTCAGATTGTCTGGGTTGAGAGACTGTCAGGATTTCATCAAGTAGTGCAACTCTGGGCCGTTGGCCTCTGGAATACACGAGCATCGAATGTTGGTTGGCACAACCCAAGGCCCACGCCCGTATTTTTATGACGGGTGACCTTAGGAAAGCACTCCACAACTACCTCATCAACTTAACCGACGGACCCGTTGTCGATGGGTAGGGCATCGACTGTCTTTTTCATAAAGGCAATCCATAGAAGAATGTTTCAAGCTTTGTTAGAACTCTTTTGTTTGTGGTTTCTTGTGATAACCATAGTCCCTTTTGGTTAGTCTTGAGCCTCAATAAGGGGTGAACCCTAATTGTGTAATGAATATAATAGATACAAAGTTCCTATAATCAGTTGTCGAGTAAGGTTGGAGTCTGTTGACTCGTCTTCAGAAGTGATCCCGACCTCACACCTTTGTTGATAGCTAATACGCAACGAGAGATAAGAAGAGAACCTACTCACGCATGCATAAATGTGTAGGGCATTGTAACGAGATAAGGGATCTTCAATGTACGATGAATGTAATTGAATGTATATCATATGAGATTGATTGTATGTGATGAGTACAATAGAAGATATGTCATATGACAATGAATGTATATAAGAAAACAATAGTATGTATGCCATGTGAAGTTAAATACATGTCGAGTTAAATGAATGCTAAATTAAGTAAAGATGAGTGCTAGATTAAGCAGAGACGAGTGCTGGATTAAGCAAGATGAATGCTAGATTAAGCATGAATGAATGCTAGATTAAGTAAGATGGGTGTTAATGCATGAAGCAATCAATATTATCTAGTCATAACTCCATTTCTGTACAAATTTGCACTAAAACGATATTCTGGTCATTTCGCTGCCTGAAAATTCTAAGTAAAAATCTGAATTTTTTATATATCCACAAATCGACCATAAAATATCATGAATATTTCACCGGACTTTGCTGTTTTATCATAATTAGGATATTTTAGATTTTTGGGACGGTTTAGATTCGAAGAAAACCCCTTCAATCAAAAGGCAAACTTTTTGGGGAGTGCTAAAAAGTTGCGATTTGTACTTCGGATGGAAAATCAAAATCTTCGTTGTTGGGAATTTATTTTTTTAGTATTTTTTATTGAATCCAAATGGGGTACTTCCTTATTTACATAAATAACTTAAAGTAAATGGAAATAAGGTGTGCAGTGTGTAGTACAGGTGCAGGTATGCAGTGTAGTGCAGTGCAGAGAGATGTGCAATGCAGTTTTCAGAGTTGCAGCATTGGATAAGTGTTGGGCGTTTTGGAGAAAATTAGGGAGTGAGAGTGGGCACATGCCGTGTAGGAGTGGGCGCATGTCATGTAGGAATGGGCGCATGCAGCCTAGAGGTGGGCGCATGTGCCCCCTCCCAGGCGCATGTACCCGAATTTCGAGGAGAGAGAGAGAGAGAGAGAGAGAGAGAGAGAGAGAGAGTCTCCCAGGCGCATGTGTCATAGCACATGCACCTGGTCCTGGATGGTGGGTGCATGTTGGTATGGCACTTAGCCACTTTTTGTATTTTTTCCAATCAAAAGGGTGGGTGTATGTCCCTCCGCAGAGTGGGAAAGCCCCACTACTTGGAATGTTTTGTAAGTATTTGAAGCAAGGGGTGATGGGCGCATGTCCCTCTATGAAATAGTCGGACTTCCCACTACTTAGAATATTTAGGATTTCTCTCCCTCTCTCCCTCTGCATTTAGACTTCGGTGGAAAAATCCTTTCTGGCGAGGGATTCCGACAAGGAAATCTATTCCGGCCAGGGCATCCGGTAAGGGATGGCAGAGCGAGTGCATGTGGTTTCAGGGGAGTGTTCCTGCTATTTATAGTCTTCTAATCAGGTTCGGGTCCACGAGGAGGGTTTTCAGGTGCACGTGGCATAGCCCTGGGCGCATGTGGCATGCCCCGGGCGCATGTGGCTCTTGAAGATAGGGAAAAGGGGCTCCGAGCGCATGTGACCATGCCCCAGGCGCATGTGGACATGCCCTGGGCACATGTCCCTCTTGGCAGCTTCTAGACTTAGAAATTTTCAGCATTTTCGGCCGAGCGCATGTTTTTCTGTACTTGCGCGCCTCCACGAAAATGGTCATAACTCCTTCATTACGGATCGTTCTAAACACTCTTATACTCGTCGGAAAGCTATTTCAGCGATCTACGCAATAGAACTATCATGGTAACCTTTAGAAGTCTCTTTCATCTTCAAAAGTAGGCCACAAGTGATCAATACCATCTATAATGTACGGTGTTTAGTGAACAACTCATATCTTCTTTGTTATAATTCGAAATTGGATGATCTTGGACTTGTCGGATCATGACTTGGTAATATTTCCCATGAAATATCATTTTCTTCAAATGTATATTACTTTCATAGTCATCCTCTGACTGGAAGTGATCTCTTTGCTGGTATCTGTTCCTATACTCAGAAAAATTCGGGTTTCAGGCCTCGACTATTCAATGTAAAGCTACCTTTTCTAGGATAAAAGTCATTGATGCCAGAGCACTTTAGGCTTTTAATAATGTTACTGAATAAATGTGTCCGCTGGCAAATGGTCAAATGCTGTTAATTTCGGTAGTTCCTTCCCAATTCGAATCCTTAAGTCGGCTCCTAGGAGGGGGAAAAGGTACTTCGAGGTGTGCGGGCGAAAATATGCATCGCATGATGTTCAAATTTGAAGGTTAGGAATTTTTTGGGCATTTCGGATCATTTGGTGGCAATACGTATGTCCAGATCAGCTCCGAAATGACAGATTTCAGTTTTGGTTATGATTGCGCGAGCTGCTCGAGCTAGAACCGCACCAACGCTCTACTGCTTTCCTGATTGCTTCTAGGTTTGTTGCTGACTTTAACTAATGTATTCGAGTCATCACTTCTTATTTTATCATTGGTGATATTTTGAGCCCTAACAAGTGACCCCCCGGTGCGCTGCGCTAGGCATTTATGCTCTACCAGTGCAGTGCACCGGTTCTTAGGTTCAAGTATATAAACCAGGTCCAGCTAAACCATTTCTTTCATTTTTTTAACAGAGTACTTTTCCTCCCTTTTCAATTTTGTAGACTCCATCTAAGTGTTGACATACCATGGAAGTATAAGGATCTTCTGGTTCTTCTTGCTTCCCTTTGGGATCTTGTTGTCCTTCCAGTTTTGCAGCTATAACTCTTGTATTGACGCGTCGTGAAGGCAAAAAACAGATTTAACCAGGATTTGTGAGACTGAAACTTCAAACCTTCTAATCTTATTATCTTCTAATAGTACTTCCGTCTTCGTCACTTCCTTCTTAGTTATGCAGACTTGGTTTATTGTGTAGCAAACTCATTATGGTGTGGGGTTACTTTCACTCGTTGTTGATCCCTTGAAGTATTCGACCAGTAAGTGTATGAATTCATAATCGTGACTCTTTGATGATGCTGATGGGAGATCCATAGAATTCTCCAGCTGGTGTTGGCGACATATATGTATAGTCTCATAACAAGCGATAATAAAAGATTATAGAATCCTACAGGTGTTGATAGGGTCAGATATATATAATCCAATAGCTGAGGATGACGACATATATATGTAATCCGATAGCTGGAGATTACGGCAGATATGTAGAAGCCTATGACTGATGTCGATTAGAGGAACATAGGTAAAGATCGATGACCGATACTAGTAGAATATATATATATATATATATATGAAGATCCATGACAATAATGACGGAATATATGTACACGCAAGTCTACAAGTGATGTCAATAGAGTATGTGTATAAAGATTCACGGCTAATACCAGTGGACAAGATATACATCCAAAGATCTGTAACTGTTGTCGAAGAAAGGCATGTGGAAGCCTGTAATCGATATTGGTAATCGACGTATAGAAGTTTTGTAATCGCTCCTGACAGTTGATATATAAAAATCCGTAATCAATATTGGTTGCGCGATGCACGTATGACAAGTTATGGAGCTTCCTTCTTCTGCTTTGTATTTTCTTTTATGAAGTTAATGGATGTTCCTCAGGCTTTCCTTGAGTCTACTAGAACACCAAAGTCAGTTGCTGGACTCGATCCTGATGTTATTTTCGTCGCTGCTTTGTCTTCTTGAACTTATTTTCCTCTGTATTTTCTTGACGTGCTCTATCTTGTGAGAGGATAGACATAAGTATCTTGTACGAGTTTACATGATAACTCGTGGGCTTATGATGTGATGTTCAAGTTCAGGTGGCAATGTGATGATCGTACTATTTACGTCTAATTTAGTAATAGGATCCTTCAGACATTCACCTTCCTTCGAGCAAGCTTCCCTCTGAACCTGAAAGGGTAAAGGAGAAAATAAAGGGTGGCCGGCGTTCAGCCGTTGGTCCTCCGAAGCTTAAGTCAGACGAGATATGGTTATAAAGTGAAAAGCTGGATATGAGCTTAGGGTTGTGAACCTGTATCATCTGTGGGGCCATCTATTTATATAGATCCATGTGATCCAATCTATTACGCAAGCTGTTAAGAACACTGCTAATTTCAGGGGATAAGGTGCTTATCTTGTTAATCCTTAGATAAAGGGACGGCCTAACAACCTTAGACGTCTAACTAATTACATTTCTTGATGGAGATGCTTGGAGTTATGAATGAGGACTGTTAGAACTAGAAAATGAAAGCAAGGGCATTTTCTTATGTTTTGTTGTTCTGGGGTTCTGAATATAGAAACATTCATAGACAATCACAAGCATTCACGAAAGTACACAAGAGAAGAGATATCGCAAGGAAAATTTTATTCCAGAGATCCTGAGATCTTGTACATTCCAGGCCGTGGTCTGGCACGAGCCCTTAATTACATCGAATTGTCAATGACCCTTGATTAAAAGGCAGAAGACTAGCCAGTGGGGACTATGGTCTCAGAGTTCATGGTCGTAGAGACCTGTATTTTGTGTGTCATAGAGACCTGTATTTTGTGTGGTCATAAAGACCTGTATTTGTATGGTCGTAGAGACCTGCATTTGTTGTATTTTGTTATGGACTGATCCATCTTTGTACGAGTCAGATGTCTATGTCCCATGTTTTGGCCGGAGATCCGGGCTGAGACTGTCAGGTTTTTTTTAACCGATGGGTGTGACTTTGGGCCTGCGCCCATCATTTATGACGGGTGACCTCGGGAAGACTGATCTGCAGTTGTATATACCTGAGCAACTCAACCAGCGGATGCCGTTTGAATGGGTAGGGCATTGACTGTTCTCGAAGTGTTAGTCTTTAACAAATTCCATGTAATAGTTTAGAACTCTCTTGGTATGGTTTATTGTGTTAACCATAGTCCCATTTGCTTAGTCCAGACCTAAATTCGGGTCATATTATGATAGTACATGTAATGATGATACGTTTGTATGATTCTGGACATTGACGACCTCTTTTCGAGAAATTACTTCGTTTATCACATTGGATCGGATCAGATTCTGAAGGCTTGCATTCCACTCATTGGGCTACCCGGATGAGTTATTTGGCTGTTCCATTACGTCCGGAACGCTCGAAATACCTAAAGTAGGCCCAAACGGGGCCCGAAAACATCATAAAATGAAGATTTGAAGGTGCTGAAATGGACGTTCAGAGTACTGATTTTTCTGATCGGCTGGCCTGATTTTACTGACGCACTGGGGCCAGTGCGACCAAAAATGACTGTTAGAATGTTTGATTTTTCTGATCCGCTGACCTGTTTTTGTGATACGCTGGGACTAGTGCGTCCAAAAATGATTTTGTTTAAGATGTGTATTTTTCTGATCCGCTGGCCTATTTTGTGATGTGTTAGGGCCAGTATATCCAAAAATGACTTGTTTCATAAATGACTGATTTTCCTGATGCACTGGGCTATTTTTCTAATGCGCCGAGGGTCAGTGCGTCGATGAAACAATTTGATTCAACGCATTTTTCCGATGCGCCACTATAATTGTATAATTTTAGGCTATTTCTTCATTGGACTTGCTGTGGTCGCAAGTGGGATTTTCGGTGATCGGAAAAGGGTTTCCGACGTCGAAAAAGGGTTCCGGCAAGGGATTCCGGCGGTTTCTCAAAATACCCAAGGGACAAAAACTCTTTCTCTGAATCCGTGCAAATGAACAGTAACAGAGGGGTATTTATACCCGAAAATACCAGAAATCGGCCAATATGAGGCTGCCACGTGTAGCGCATTGAGAAAATAGGTCGGCGCGTTGAGAAAAGCAATCGGCACGTCTTAAAATTCCTAAGTTACAAATGATGATTTTTAGGGCGCACCGTCTGTCAGTACGTCCTGAAATTCCTGAAAATGCCTGATTTATTGAAATTCTTGAATTTTTGGATTCGCTGGACATCAGTGCGTCCTGAAATTCGGTTCTAAAAATGGTCTGAATTTCTAGATGCGCTGGCTGTCAGTGCGTCCTGAAATTCACTTTGTAAAACTGTCTGAATTTCTCGATGCGCTGGGTGAATTTCCTGATGCACTGAGGGTCAGTGCGCCCTGAAATTCATTTCTAAAATGACTGAATTTCATGATGCACTGACCATGAATTTCTTGATGCGTCGACGTACTTATTTGCGATTATCTTGCCAAAATGATGGTTTGTGGGGCCCGCTTTGTAATGAATGCTGACGCACTGGCTATATTTGTTCATGATTGAACTTACCCTCCCAAATTTGGAGGATTCTGATCATGATGAATGGTGGGGCCCACCACTGGGTCAACTTTCCATTTTTGGTAAAGTTTGGTGTGAGTTGCGATATCCGTTGAGACTTCTGATGCATCAGCCCTAAATCTAGTAAGGTAATGGTTTGTACACTTATAGTCCTTGCTTTGAGAATCCTGACTTTCGGGACCCCAACAGATGCCCCTTTGATGTGATGGGATGGACATTGATCGTTCATTGCATCGCGTCGGATTTTTCGGGTCTCGCTATAAATACGAGAATCCCGATTATTTTCACCATTTCACATTTTAGTGTCTGCGCGAGAGCTCTCCTTGGCGCGTCCAGAAAATTACTAGCGCGTAGTTTAATATCGCCAGCACATCATTTTATACACGCGCGCATAGAAAAAATCGAGGTTGGTGATTATTTTAACGCGCCACCCTTAGCGCGTCCATATTTTGGACTTGAGGAATTTTTCCCATTTATGCGATGCGCCAGCCTTAGCGCATACTTAATTTCAAATCTGGGGCCCTGCACGTACTGAAATGAAACTTTGTAAAAACCCATGATTTATATGATGCGCTAAGGCTAGCACGTACCCGCATCTGGGAGAAACCCATTCTTTGACGCGCCAGATGTAGCGCATACCGAAATTTTGAACTTGGTGGAAAATGTTATTTTAATGAATGCGCTTGGGCCAGCGCATCATCTAAATGGAATTTTGGTACGCGCTGATGTTTAGCGCGTCATGAAAGTGGAGTTTGTGAATATTTTTTTTTGATGCGCTAGTGCCTTGCGCACATGATTTTGAACTTCGCATTTTTTCGTTAATTTGTTGACGCGCTGGCACTCCGCGTGTACAATTTTGGGCTTTGTGACTACTTACTTTATTTGATGTGCCGAGCCCAGCAGTGTAATCTATAAATTGGTGAGTGTTTTGAACATATGATGAGACATCGGTTAGCGCTCATGATGTCCGGATGCCGGCTGATTACTGAATATGTCAGGCATAGCGTGCACCTGTGTCGTATTTAATGAAAATTGTTCCATGTTTTAAGATGTGCAAACCATTTGCCCTGGTATTAAGGGTCATCGTTCTAGAACGTACTGAGTTCAACATTTCTCTTTCGAACTCTTATGTAAAAAATGTTGGACTTCATACGCCTAAAATTCTTGGATTACGTCAAACCGGATGTGACGTTTCTCTTTAGTCTAAGTTACGTAGAGTTTGCGCATACCTGTATTCTTTTCTGGCATTTGCACCTTTTCTGACGTTATGGTGTGCTTGTACAGATACTGATGGCGGGTGGTTCCTCCAACGCTAGCCCTTTGAAGGCTGGTCCCTCAGGTTCCAAGGCAGTTACGCGTAAACATAAGCTCACCTCGCCCAAGGTGGTGTGGCCGTCTGATCAGAACCCACAGTGGTTCCATCCTCCAGAGAAGTTTAACTTCTTTTAGCGCATTTTAACACTTCCGAAGAATGTACAGCGGAAGATACTCTATGACAAGGCCTTACCAACCCCTCCTGATGAGGGCACTCAAGAAGAATGAGACACGTGGTACGCTGACTGACGAAGTGGTTGGGTCCGAAGAGGGCGAGGCTAGCCCGGTCGCACCGGTTCCATCTGTCAAACGGGGTCGCCCGAAGACTACTGGAAAAAGTGCCAAGCAGGTATATATGGAGAATCAGGCCAAGTCGAAGTCTGATAGAATGAGGGTCGTCTGGTCTTCGGTGAAACTAGCCGTGTCGTCGCTCATGATATGGAACCCGTACACGAAGCAGTATATCCAATTTCCCAAGAGCTTTCAGCGGTATCGTTCTCTTCCAAGTATTGAGCCCTCGGATGTGTGCCGCGCCAACTCTTTCCACAGCGTCGATTCCTAGACCTCCATCCCCGAGACGTTCCTTAACTGCGTTGTATCTAAGAACGGTACGCTTCAATCTGTCCTTGGGGAGAAGGACATGATCTTCCTGGAGCCAAACCATGACCCACATCTACCGTTTCTAACCCACTATTACGAGACCTTATGCCAAAGGTTTCGTCCTTTATCTGATGCAAAAATTTAGCCGATAGGAGGGTTCAGGACCCAAGGACACCTGAGTCCCCACCCTGGCTACGAAGCTTGGGCCAACCGAATAATTGAGCAGCATGAAGTCACTTTGAAGCAAGTGGGTCTCTTGAGGGCTATCCAAGCGACGTCAAGCTATTTTCATCGGGAGCCGTGCGTCTACAAGGGATTTTTGAACCATTGGAGTTCTATTACGAACTCCTTTCACCTGCCGTACAGAGAAATGAGCATATCGCTCTGGGACCTGTATCGACCGAATCTATGATGAATGGACACCCAGTGACGAGGAGCTATCAAAAAAGAAGAAGAGCATCGATGAAGCCTTTTATTTTGAGGCCTGCTATGAGTTATTGGCGGAGCTTCTGCAATTTCTAGGCTCCAAGGATAAAGTACCATTTGAAGATTGGTTGATTTATTTCAGCCATGGTCTAAAGTGAGTTTCTTCACTTGAGTTGTACTCTTTGCGTCCCGTTCCATTCTTTTCTTTTACTGATGATTTCTCTTTCTTTTTCAGCTTGGATTACGCGTCATATGATGAAGGTCGTAGAGACAAATTGGTTTTAGAGGCCAAGATGAAGACGAAGTTCCCGCAGCCGAACAAACTATCTCCCACCTGCAAAATCGCTGGATTCCTAGCCTATTGGCTCTGCTGCGTGGCCCTTCCGAGCTCTAAGAAGGTGGAAAGTGTGAGGGTTTCTTATTTTGCCATAGCGGCGAGTCTGGCTAACGGCCATCGCTATGCACTGGTCCCGGTAGTGTTGTGCTCCATCTATCGGGCCTTCGGGGTGTCATCAACAACAAAGGTTCCACCTCTTTCGGAGTGAATTCCTCCTTTTGCGGGTGGCATTTCTTTTCGGGTTGGCTTGGTGTGTATTTCCCTTGGGTGTACCGCATGGAGCTCAAGGATTTCATTCAGAGGGGATCGGTCCCATTGCATGCTTTCCAGAAGCGGAGGATGAACAGCGGAAAGTTGGCGACTATCGAGGCAAAGATAGCTCGTCATGATGACGTCGACTTCTTCCTTTTCTCGGGCACTAACAGTGAAGACCCGATTTTTCTTGATGACAATGAAAGCCTCGGCTCCTATGGGCATTGCTTTCTGATATCAATCCGCCTGGGCTCACTACCTTTGAGGGAGGGAGCTGAGTTTTGGAGGGAGTCGTACTACCCGAACAAATTCTCCCGTCAATTTGGTTATGACCAATGGGTGCCGGAAACTCTTGAACCCGTGACACGAGAATAGCGAGCTTATAGTACAGGGCCAATACATTGAAAGTGGATATGGCGGCAACTCTTGCTCACTAGATCGGGTTGCTCCTTTATTGTTTCGGGTACAGAGTATACTCCTAGTGCTACGTACGGATGGATGAGGTGGTGGGCTCACCAATATTCCTTAATTTGAAATAATAGGCATGTAGTTGATCCTGTCTTCGTCTCTCCTCCAATCGTCGATCCTACTCCTGCTGACGGTCTGGGCTATGTGGTAGAGCCACTCCGTCAATTGGCCACTCCGGGCATGCAGAAATTTGTGACCTCTCTGAACGTAATAATAGATCATGAGAAGCCTAAGCACACACTTGATGGGTGGATCGCTTATGGGCAGAGGATCAAACTGCAAGGGAATCCGGATTCCCCACTCGTTGGTCCCATGACAGAGGGACAGAGAGAGTGTTATGACATCGATGACGATGATGATAACGAGGCTGACGAGGCAGGTGGTGTTGGTGAAGATTTAGATATCGGTGGTGATGATGGCAGGGACAATGATAATGATGAGGTTGGTGGCGGCAACGATGGAGGGGGTGGTGGTGATGTTGAGGGTGGTGAAGGTGATGGTGAGGGTGATGTTGCTGCAACCGGGACCTCGTCGACCGGTGGTCGGGGAGGTTGTGATCATTGTCCAATGAGTCGGACGAGTCTATCCAGACGCTCTGTTCTAGGAGATAGTGATTCTAAATCATCTCCTGAGCGGTCTGGTCCTCGAGTGAAGACCGCCCCTCATGTTTTTATCGTCGATGGGGGGAAGAAGATCAAAGATATGTGAAGCTGTATAGGGCTGAAAGGTTACGGAGTCAACTCTCCAAGGTTACTGCCAGCATTCCTACTGATGATACAGGTGGCTCGGGATTGACATTTCATCGATCGTCAGCCACATGAATCAATTTAAGGAAGCGAGGCACCTCAAGGTTGACCCTTCTGTTGAGGAAAAGCGCAGTCACTTGCACCCCTTCTTCCGAAGCTTGAGTTACACGAGGTGGATGCGGCTGCAGTAAGAAAAGATTGGCAAGCTGCCGATGCTAAGTGTCAAGAAGCAACTGAACTTCTTGCAGAGATTGAGAATGAGATGGCCCGGTTACGAGCCGAACATTCTGTCGTCCATCTCAAACTCTCGAAGTTCAATGGTCAGAAGGCACGCCTGCAGTCCTCCATCGACCAGCACGAGGCGAAGTGTAATGCCGTGAGGGCACAAGTTACAGAGCTGAAGCAGTCTCTCCAGGACACTCCCGACCCTGCTCAAGTTTTGGCCGAGGCTGAGACAAGATAGAAGGCGATCGAAGAATCTGCAGTTAACCTATTAGAACAATGTTTGCGAACTTTAGACGGTTAAGCTGTAATAATTTTTATTTGTAATTTGGAAGATGTTGTGATAGATAATGTAACAATATATACACTATTGTAGTTCTGAATTTATGTTGTGTTTTCAGCCTACTTGTCATTTTATTTAAGTTTGAATGCAAATAGATAGGGCCATTTAGAAAGGAATGTCCCCCTGTCAGGACTTAAACCTATGCTCATGTGAATGAAGATGTTGTTAATGTCAGATTTTGCAACGAGATCCTCCGGTTGTTCTCCTTCACTCCCACAGGGATTTCCTCCAACAGACCTGAAAGAAGACAGATTGTAACTAAGGGTGGCTGGGATCCAGCCGTCAGCCCTCCGATGCTTAAGTCAGGCCAAAGCAAGAAGAATAGCCAAGCAAAACGGGACAGAGATTAAATGTTGTGTGCGTACCTTCCTCTTAATGGAGTCATCCCCTTATATAGATACGAAACGATTCAATCTGTATCGAGATCCCGTTGATCTCGAGTACGATACGAGATTCTGCTGATTTCGTGGGATAAGATCCTTACCCTTAATGACGAGATCTAACCAAATTACTTACTTCGGCAATCACGTCTCTTGATGGCAATCCCTTGAGATCCGGAATCAGCAGGGAAGATAAGCCCAAAATCACCCTATACAGGCTGCTGGTAAGCGTAATAGTAGCGTTGATTACTCATGGAAACCGTAGTTGGAGTGATAACCGGCGAAAAGGAAGGAGACGCTGATGAGACGGAAACTACCGAACTGAGTGTAGCCCTGCTTGGTGTCGCAGAGGGATTGGACAAGCTGCTCGACGGGAATCGGGTGCCGGTACTGAAGGCTAAGAGATGTTGCCGCAGGAAAGCTGCTCGCATGTTAGAATATGGTCGCGAGTCCAAGTACTCACTCACTTAGATGTAACGTCTTTCAACGACTTGTGAGAAGGTCTGCTCGCGGATCGAGCTTTGCCGTATTTGACTATCGGTTATGAGAGCTCGAGACTTGCGAATAGCTGCTCCGTATTTTTCAATCTGCGACTCCTGATCAGATGATCTCGAGAGTCGAATGGACGTCCCGTACTTATCCATTCTACGACTCCCGAGCTTACGATCTCGAGAGTCGAACCGGCACTCCGCATTTACCCGTTCTGCGACTCTAGATCAGATGATCTCGAGAGCCAAATGGGCACTTCTGCATGAAATCTTATCTCCACCATTTTGCCTATAACAAATGCCCCCCAAGTCCTTGCCGCCAAGAATTCTTAAGGAAAGGACTTAGCTTGCTGTCATGCGCGGCTGCCTCTTGCCTTTACTGAGAAGCCGTACATGATTAGGCTGGAATTAATGAGCGCCAGCCTTTCCGCAGTCAGAAAATGAAGAGGCGCACACCACGTGTCCAAGTATTAAATGGGCGTGCCCGCTCGAGTGCTGTGCCGAATGAGAGATCGCCACGTGCTACCATATACGGCAGAATGATTGCCTATAAATATCCGGAGTCCGCCATATCTTCTGATTTTCACAGAAGTTTCAGAATTCTCTTTGCCTTTCAATCATCTTCCTCCGGAGTTCCTTGGTGTCTTCCTCGATTTCCTTTGGTGTTGTGGTATTTCTTCTTTCTTTTTCTTCTTTGATATCCCATGGCTTCTGAGGAGAGTACCGTTCCTTTGGGAGATGCCACCCCGGAATCCTCTGCTTCTAGTAATGCAAGGGTTCCGGCAGGTCAGTATACAGCGGCCGGATATCCCTCCATTCTATCGGAGAACCGGCTGCTGGAGTTGCGGGAAAGATTTTCAATCCCTGATTCAGTCGCTCTCCGGTTACCCAGAGATGGAGAGACGCCAGACTCCCCTCCCCCAGGGTGTGTGGCCTTCTATGAGTATCAACTCATTCTGGGGGTTCGCCTTCCCCTCCATCCCTTCATCCGGGATGTACTTCGATACTATAAGATTGCCCCCGGGCAACTTATAGTGAATGGATGGAGGGTGGTTCTAAGCTCATTCGTCCTTTGGGCTCAAGCCGGGAACGGGGAGCTTACAGCTGATGAGTTCCTCCGCATGTTCCGCTTGAAGAAGGCACCCTCCAGCGAAGGCTGGTATTATCTATGTTATTGGCACCGGGATAACTTCGTGTTGGGAAAGCCCTCATCGAATTATCCCGGCTGGAGGAAGCGCTGGTTTTATGCATCCGGAAACTGGGAATTTGCTTCTTCCAGGGGCCCAAGAGTAAACCGCTTTTTCTGTGAAGGTAGGCACAATCCCGCATTGTGCACTTTTCTTCAATTAGGGTTTTAGGGTTTTTACTCCATTTGACCCTTGTTTGTGCTCGCAGGTATCCCGGCCTTGAGAAAACCGAATTTGAAAGGAGGGATCAATGAAAAAATCGTAAAGGTGTATAAGGTGCCTATCGGTGATAGGCACGTCGAGACTTGCTTGTCTCCCTCACGCCTTGCAGCAGCGGGCTTAATACCCAGGAGAGAAGTCGAGATGACGCAGGTCGGAGAGAAGAGAGGTCTGCTGCCCCGGCTGAAGGGCACGAGCTCCAAGAGGCAGAAGAAAACATCTGCCGGTCCATCTCACCCATCCATCGAAAAGGGTAACGATCAGCCTGCTCCTCTCGCGAGTAGGGCGGGGGCTCCAGTAGGGCCCGCTATTCCTTCACTGGTGGTCGCACCCGGGCCGCCAGCGATAAATATTGTTGACAATTCCCCAGATGGGGCAGGGTCCAGCTGCCCCCCAGCTGAAGAGGCTCGTGTGCAAACGGAGCCTCGAGAGATGGCTCCTGCTCGCGAGCTGGTTCCTGCTATCGAGCAGGGACCTGCTCGCGAGACGATGGCCCCCCCTCGCGAGCCGTCTGGGCTGATCGTTGCCCAACCTTCCGGTAGTGGGACATATTCTGTTCCTCGCCACCTCCACCCCATCTGTAAATTCTTATTTGAGAACGTCCCGCCCTAATCCTTCGGCTCTCTTCCCGAGCCAAGCCCCGAGAGCCTCTTCCTTGAGGCAGGGATAAGGATGGCTCAGGTAGAACCTCCTAGCCCAAACTTTATTATTTTGGGATTTCTTAAGTATTTTTTCTCACCCCTCTTTTTGTTTGCAGGGATTGGACCTCATCTTGCGGACGAAGCAAGACATCGTCGCCGCTCACCGTGTAATAGATGAGGCAGATGAGAAGAGGGTCGCTTTGGAGAAGGCGGTCCAGGGACGAGATCAACTCCTCAAGTCCCGTGAGGCCGTGATCTCCAAGAGAGATGAGGAGATAAAAATCCTCATAGAGAAAGTCCAAGCGTTGACCGAAAGGTATCAAGCTTTGGACACTAAGTTTGTGAAGACCGCCGATTTGAAGGAGAGGGCGGAGAGAGAGAAGGAGATCTTTCGCCAAGACAAGATCTCATTGGAGGAGCGGCTTGCGGAGACTAGGTCGCAGCTCAAGGAAGCCAACGAGAGCTTGGAGAAAGAGCGCTCCGCTCTTGCACAGCTTAAGGACGACTCGATCCATTGGGACGAGGAGAAAGTCGCCCTTGTAAAAATGCTCTCGGAGGAAGGTCCTCGGGCAATCTCCGAGTTCCGGACTTTGCAGCTGTATGACGATGAACGATATGAGTCATACGATGCTGGTCGAGACTTTGCACTGAGAGTAGTGCAACGAATGATCCCATCCTTCGATATGGGGGAATTCGGTCGAGTCGCGACCATCATAGCTGCAGAAGAGCAAGCTGCTGCTGAGAACGAGGTGACTGAAGTCACGCAGGTTGGAGGGGCTCCTGAAACGGGCCCTGAAGTCGAGAGCGTGGCTCCTCCTCCAAGCGATTGATCTCCTTTTATTTTCTTCTCTCTTATACTTGCGATCATGTATCTGTAATCGTTTAAACATCAATGAAAAGATATTTTTGGAAGTGTTACTGTTTTGTTGCTGTTCTCTTTATCTTTCATTTGTGCTTTGTGTTGGTCTTATGTTGACTCATCAGAGAATGCGACCCCTTAATTCGAACACGACCTGCGCTGCTCGCATTTAGGGTGTACGACCCCATAACTTGAGACGAGCTGCGGTGCTCGCATTCTGGAAGTGCGATCCCTTTCCTCAATCGCGAGCAACTAACTCATGAAAAAAAAATGAATTAGACTCAATCCGGGGGTCGTGTGACCATGTCCACGTTGAGATAGACTGATCTATCGATTGAGATTTTGATTCTACCAAGGGCAGAAAGTTGGTCAAGAGATCACGTATGCTCTCTTCGGGGCTATTTTTAATCCATAGAATGGAGAAGCAACCAACTGGTAATGATTTCAATCCTACCAAGGGTAGGCAATTGGCCAAGAGGATGTGTATGCATTCTCTTCAGGGCTATTCACGTCCATGAAATGGAGTAGCGACCAAAAGATATCCTTCACTTTATTCATAAAATGTTGTAATAAACTATATTGAATCTAGGGATAGTATCGTAGCAAATGCTCCACGTGCCAAGGGCGACGTACGGGCTTCCCTTGCATGTCTTCAAGATAATAAGTACCGGGTCGCACAACCCTAATAACCCGATACGGGCCTTCCCAATTTGGATCCAATGAACGAGCAGGAACTCCGAGATTTTTCCTTAGTACCAAATCTCCGGGTTGGAAGGATCTAGGCCGAACCCTAGCATTTCGATAACGAGCAATACGTTGTTGATATGTTGCCACTCGTACTTGGGAAGCATTTCTTCGCTCTTCCAAGAGATCGAGATGAAGTCGGAGGTTTCCCTGATTACTTGCGGGGTCATACTGCTAGATCCGATACGAGGGCACTTGAATTTCCACTGGTACCACTGCGTCAACACCAAATGCTAAGGAGAAAGGAGTTTCACCTGTTGATGTACAAGCCGTGGTTCTATAGGCCCATAATACCTCCGGCAGAAGTTCTGACCACACCCCTTTACATTCACCTAGCTTGGTCTTTAAATGGTGCTTTATGATCTTATTCACTGCCTCGACCTGCCCATTCGCCTGAGGATGATATGGAGAAGTGAGGAGATTACGTATCTTCCATTTTTCACAAAATTCATCAAAGGCTGCGTTGTCGAACTGCGTTCCGTTATCGGTAATTATAGTATGAGGAAGTCCAAAACGGCATATGATATTTCTCCATATAAACTTAGTAGTTTGTTTCTCAGTAATCTTGGCTAATGGTTCTGCCTCGGCCCATTTGGTGAAATAATCAACCGCCACGATCGCGAACCTATTCTGTCCCTTTCCCATGGGCAAGGGCCCGATGATATCGATCCCCCACTGAGCAAAAGGCCAAGGGCTATCAACTGGGGTCATCCGCTCGGACGGTACATGAGGTATAGGTAGATATTCCCATGGGCAAGGGCCCGATGATATCGATCCCCCACTGAGCAAAAGGCCAAGGGCTATCAACTGGGGTCATCCGCTCGGACGGTACATGAGGTATAGGTAGATATCGTTGACACTTGTCGCATTTTTTAGAAAATTCGATGGCGTCTGCTTTCATAGTGGGCCAATAATATCCTTGCCTCATCGCTTTATATGCTAGGGATCGCCCCCTGGGATGGTTACCACATGCCCCCTGGTGTACTTCATCTAGAACACGAAGTGCTTCTTCTGGATGAAGACACCTTAAATAAGGCAAGGAGAAGCTTTTTCGCAACAATATTCCATCTTGCAAGGTGTACCTGGCAGCTCGAAGCCGAATTTGTCTTGCAACTTTCTTGTCTTCTGGTAGGTATCTGTCTCTGAGATAAAGGATGATAGGATCCATCCAACATGGAGACGATTGTACCGATATTACTTGCTCGAGAGTCACTTGGTCGATACTCAAGTTCTGACGGTGCTCGATGGGGATCGAACGTGATAACTCCGATTCTGGTGCAGAAGCGAGCTTTGCTAGGGAATCAGCAAGTTGGTTCTGCTCGCGAGGAATATGAATTATTTTATAAGTTTTCAGTTTGGCGAGCAGGATGAGGACACGAGACTTGTATAAGGCCATTCTTTCCCTTTGGTTTCGAATTCACCAAGAACTTGGTTGACAATGAGCTGGGAGTCACTATGAATTATCAAATTCTGGACTGCGAGGACAATGGCCAGTTCGAGGCCAACAATCAGGGCCTCATATTCTGCTTCATTATTGGAGACGCGTGATTCGAAACGCAGAGCATATTGAAAATGCGACCCGTCGGGAGCCACTAAAATCAGGCCCGCTCCGCTGCCAGTGGCCCGCGACGACCCGTCCACGAAGAGTGACCAAGGAGGCTGGTCGCTGGTCATGATATTATTTTCAGAAGAATATGTAAATTCGGCAATGAAGTCAGCCACGGCCTGGCCCTTGACTGCGGTCCTAGGACAGAATGAGATATCATGCTCACTGATCTCGACCGCCCATTTAGTTAAGCGCCCGGAAGCTTCAGGCTTTTGAAGGATTTGTCGTAGTGGGTGATTAGTCGGTACTAAAATAGCGTGGGCTTGAAAATATGGTCGCAGTTTTCGAGCTGTCGTGACTAAGGCTAGGGCCAGTTTCTCCATATCAGAATACCTAGTTTCTGCATCAACCATTGCTCGACTGATATAATAGACGGGCCTCTGTACCCCGGAATCTTCTCTTATTAAAGCGGCGCTAACGGCCGTGGAAGACACAGATAAATAAAGAATGAGTTGCTCATGTGCTACAGGTTTAGATAAAATGGGGGGAGCGCTCATGTATTGCTTTAGTTGTTGAAAAGCTTCTTCACATTGAGGTGTCCACTTCCAATCAGACTTGGCCGTTGCACGAAGGAGTTTGAAGAAAGGCAAGCACTTGTCAGATGCTCGCGAGATGAACCTGCTTAATGATGCGATGCGACCAGCCAGACGCTGGACGTCCTTGAGAGTAACGGGGGATTTCATTTCTATCAATGCTTTAATCTTTTCGGGATTCGCCTCAATTCCACGCTGGCCAACCATGAACCCAAGAAATTTCCCTGCAGACACTCCAAACGCGCATTTTTCTAGGTTCAGTTTCATTTGATACTTCCTCATCAGATCAAAGGCTTCTTGAAGATCAGAAATGTGGTCATCTTCAACGATGCTTTTCACGAGCATATCGTCAACATAAACTTCCATATTCCTACCGATTTGAGCAGCGAATATTTTGTTGACAAGACGTTGATAAGTGGCCCCTGCATTTTTAAGACCGAACGGCATTACCTGGTAGCAATATAGTCCTCGATCTGTGATGAAGGCAGTATGCTGGCTATCAGGTGGATGCATCATAATCTGGTTGTAACCAGAATAAGCATCCATAAAGCTGAGGAGAGCATGTCCAGCTGTTGAGTCGACCAACTGGTCGATCCGCGGTGTCGGAAAGCTATCTTTGGGACATGCTTTGTTCAAGTCTGAATAGTCGACGCACATCCTCCATTTGCCATTAGCTTTTCGGACGAGAACTACGTTTGCGACCCACTCTGGGTAGTCAACTTCTTTTATGAAATTAGCCGCGAGCAGCTTCTCAACTTCAGTTTTGATTGCCATTTGTCTTTCTGCAGTAAAGGCACGTCGACGCTGATGTACGGGTTTATGCTTCGGTTCAACGTTGAGACGATGTGCGATGACATTGGGATCGATGCCTGGCATATCTTTATGAGACCAAGCAAACACGTCCTCGTATTCAGTGAGGAAACGGATCAAATCTTCACGGTGGACACTGGTTAAGGAGGACCCGATGTACACGATCTTAGACGGGTCGTCTTTGGTCAGGTGGATCGCCACTGTTTCCTCCCCCGGAGTTCCTGACTTCAGAGCATTTTCTCTCGGATCCAACGAGGTGGTAGAGGGAACGTTGGATGAACCTTGAGCTATTTCCATGACGGGTGTCGCTTGAGCCTTCTTTTGATCTTGGAGGGCTATCTGGTAACAGGACCGTGCCTCCTGCTGACTTCCTCGCACAACCCCGATGCCATTTGGGGTAGGAAATTTAACACACAGATATGAAGGGTGCAAGGCCGCTCCAACCTTAGTTAGAGACGGCCACCCCAAAATGGCGTTATATGCTGATTTTCGATCCACGACGAGGAAGTTTACGAAGACGGTGGTCTTCGCTGGACTCTCTCCAAAAGTAACTGGGAGATCGATGCTTCCTTCATGTGTTACTACCTCTCCTTCAAAGCCGACGAGGGGGGTCGATACTGGCTTGAGGAGGCTTCTGGCTAGTGCCATTTTGTTGAAAGCCTCCAAGTACAGAATATCAGCTGAGCTACCTGTATCCACCATAATTTGATGAGTCAGATAATTTGATACCTTCAATGTGACTACGATGGAATCTTCATGAGGGAAGTGAATTCCCGCTGCATCTTCGAGGGTGAAAGAAATTGGAGGATGGCTCGCTTTTGATGAGCTGGACGTCTGTTCCAGCCAATAGATTTGCTGGGGTTCTTTGGACGCCTTTCGAGCGTATGCTTTTCTTGAAGCTTAAGAGTCACCCCCACAAGCTGGTCCCCCGACGATAGTGCGAATTTCTCCCGTGGGCTCAGCATCCTCTTGGTCGGTTTGATGATGAGGCGGTTCCTTTTGGCGAGATGAGGTCTTCGCCCTTTCTGGTGATCGATTTTTACGAGCAACATAATCCTGGAGATGGCCTTTTCGAATAAGGACTTCGATATGGTCTCGTAGAGAGATGCAGTCCTGGGTTCTATGCCCATGATCTTTGTGGAAGTAACAGAACTTGCTCTTGTCCCTCTTCTCAGGATCGGATTTGATCTTTGCAGGCCACTTCACATATGGCTTGTGTTTAATCTCCATTAGAACCTTTTCAGGAGACTGATTAAGAGGAGTGTAGTTATGATATTTACCAGAGTAAGGCTTCTTGGGAGAACGATCGCGCTGGTCACGACGGTATTTCTTATCTGTAGAAGAGGTTCCTTCTGGCTTGCGTTTCTTACTTTGTACTCCATGGCGTGTCAATGCGACTTCTTCTGCATTGATATATTTCTGAGCTTTGGCTTGGAATTCTGCCATAGTTTTCGGCGGGCTTTTATCTAAGGCAAACCTGAATTTCTCGCTCGTTATTCCGGCAATGAGGGCTGTAAGACCCTTTTCTTCAGTGTAACCCTCAGTTTGAACGGCTTCGGCAATGAACTGTACTGTGAACTCCTTTATTGTCTTCCCATGCTGCTGTTTCAGATTCATCAGATGGGAGGCTGGCTTCTTAATGCGAATACTTCCCATGAATTGAGAAAGGAATATCTCCGATAACTGTGAAAAGGAACTGATGGAACGGGGCTTTAACCCCCGGAACCACGTACGAGTTGCTTCCTTCAATGTTAGGGGAAAAGCCCTACACATAATTTCTGAACCATGTCCCTCCAACTCCATGAGGGACCTATATGTTTCCAGATGTTCAAGAGGGTCGCCAATGCCTGTGTACGGAGCGATAACAGGCGCTCGATACTTTTTGGGTAACGGGGCTTCCATGACCTCGCTGGTGAAGGGAGATTCAGATTGATATATCGCCGCCATGACGGCAGATGGCCGATTTGCCTGGTATTGCTGTTCCATGACATCAAAACGATTATGGATTCTTTTGAGATCTCCTTCCCATGGTAGGGTATAGCTAGATGTTTCGGCGATGGAGCCCTGCGGTTGAGGTTGTCGAGACGAACTGGAATGTATAGAATGTGGAGACGGCACAGGGGGATGGCTGCCAAGTGGTGGGACCTGTGGTTCGTCCATAGAATGTCTGGAAGCTACCGGTATGGGTTGCGGTGGTAACCCTTCGGAGGGTTGTCTCTGCGGTTCAGGGAAGTGCTGATCAAGTTGATTTGACAGCGCCTGAACTCCGGCGTTTAGAGTTAGGAGAGTGTTTCCAAGGAAACGTAAGACATCATCTTGATTTCCAGAGGCCTCCAATAATGGGTTTGTTGGTGGCATATTCGGGGCTCCTTGAGGGATATTCGTCGGATTAGGTGGAAGGGCAGGTACAGATTCCGTCTCATCGGGCGGAGGTGGTGGCTGCTTTGAAGTTGAAGGATGAACGGCCTTTTTAGGAGGCATCGCTGAAGGATTTTGATCGGTGGAACGATTGATTTTGACGATCAAGTCGTTCCCACAGACGGCGCCAAACTGTTAATGTCAGATTTTGCAACGAGATCCTCCGGTTGTTCTCCTTCACTCCCACAGGGATTTCCTCCAACAGACCTGAAAGAAGACAGATTGCAATTAAGGGTGGCTGGGATCCAGCCGTCAGCCCTCCGATGCTTAAGTCAGGCCAAAGCAAGAAGAATAGCCAAGCAAAACGGGACAGAGATTAAATGTTGTGTGCGTAACTTCCTCTTAATGGAGTCATCCCCTTATATAGATACGAAACGATTCAATCTGTATCGAGATCCCGCTGATCTCGAGTACGATACGAGATTCTGCTGATTTCATGGGATAAGATCCTTACCCTTAATGACGAGATCTAACCAAATTACTTACTTCGGCAATCACGTCTCTTGATGGCAATCCCTTGAGATCCGGAATCAGCGGGGAAGATAAGCCCAAAATCACCCTATACAGGCTGCTGGTAAGCGTAATAGTAGCATTGATTACTCATGGAAACCGTAGTTGGAGTGATAACCGGCGAAAAGGAAGGAGACGCTGATGAGACGGAAACTACCGAACTGGGTGTAGCCCTGCTTGGTGTCGCAGAGGGATTGGACAAGCTGCTCGACGGGAATCGGGTGCCGGTACTGAAGGCTAAGAGATGTTGCCGCAGGAAAGCTGCTCGCATGTTAGAATATGGTCGCGAGTCCAAGTACTCACTCACTTAGATGTAACGTCTTTCAACGACTTGTGAGAAGGTCTGCTCGCGGATCGAGGTTTGCCGTATTTGACTATCGGTTATGAGAGCTCGAGACTTGCGAATAGCTGCTCCGTATTTTTCAATCTGCGACTCCTGATCAGATGATCTCGAGAGTCGAATGGACGTCCCGTACTTATCCATTCTACGACTCCCGAGCTTACGATCTCGAGAGTCGAACCGGCACTCCGCATTTACCCGTTCTGCGACTCTTGATCAGATGATCTCGAGAGCCAAATGGGCACTTCTACGTGAAATCTTATCTCCACCATTTTGCCTATAACAGATGTAACCGGGTCTTGGTTTAAGGCTTATCTTGATTCTCGGTGGCCTTGAAAAGGGTAGGGTGCCATACTTGACGTATCTTGAGTCTTAATGACTTTTCTTATACCTATGCAAGCATAAAATAAATGATTAGTATTTTTTATTTAATCATTATGTGGTATCATTTCTTTCGGTATCTACTTTATTACACTTTCCCTCTAATGGGGTGTTTACAAATCACAATAATAAGTCTATGTTAAGTATAATATCTTTTAAAAAATCGGCCATTCACCAGCGAACTGATGCCCTGCCCTTTGCAATCTATTACCCGATAGGCTCCATTGGAATATACTTCACGATAATGCAGACGGGATCCCATTTCGGGTTGAATTTACTTTTCGGTCCTTGGGTCTGTGCCAAACTTTTCATCATTAGCACGAGATCACCCTTCTTAAACGATCTGCCCCTGACACGCTTATCGTATGTGGTTGAAATTTGCTTATGATACATTTCGAGTCTTTGTTGGGCTATGAGTCTCTTTTCACCTAAACCATCGAGTTCGGCCATTCTGATCTTTGCATTGTACTCGGTTGTCAGGGAGTGCCGAAGTGCGACCCGTAGCGATTCAACTTAGATTTCCATCGGGATCACAGCTTCCGTACCGTACACCAGTGAGTAGGGTGTAGCTCTAGTGGCTGTGTGGTGTGTAGTTCGGTATGCCCATAATGCTTCAGGTAATCGTATGTCCCAGTCCTTATTTTCTGCCACCGTCTTTTTCAAAATCTTCATGATAGTCTTATTGAAAGCCTCATCCAATCCATTCGCAGGAGGGTAATAAGGCGATGAATAACAATGCTTGATCTTGAACTTCGCGCACAGCTTATCGATAGTAGCATTCTTGAAAGGTGTTCCATTGTCTGTGGTAATTCTCTCAGGGATACCATGTCGATACAATATGATGTGTCGAATGAAACCTTCGACATGTCTGGCTTTCACATTTCTCAGGGCAACTGCTTCAGCCCATTTGGAGAAATAATCGGTTGCGGCAAGGATGTATTGATGCCCTTGGGAGGATGGTGGACTAATCGGCCCGATCAAGTCCATTCCCCAGGCTGCGAAAGGCCAGGACATTACTGACTGATGCAATTCTTTCAGTGGTGAATTTATGATATCCGCATGGATTTGACACTGGTGACACTTCTTGACGTATTTTATTGCGTATTTCATCATTGCAGGTCAGTAGTAACCCATGTGTCACACACGGTGATGTAAATTCTTCCCTCCCTGGTGAGCACCACATTCTCCTCCATGAGATTCTCTCAATGTATCATGTGCTTCATCTCGACTTAGACATTGCAGTAGTACTCCTTCGTATGACCGTTTGTATAGTACATCGTTCTGAAGTATAAATGAATCGACACGTCTTTTGACTTGTGTGCGCATTTTGGGGTCCTCCGGCAAAAATTCGTACTTCAGATAATCGATGAATGATTTGCTCCAATCATCTTCCTCTGTAATCTCGAAGCAACAAATGGGATTGGCACTCAATTCTCTACTGCACAACGTGGTTGTCGGCAGAATTCTTCTTTCTTCAATCGTTGCCTGAAGCGAGCTGCCCTCGGGGTTAGCCAAAGCAGCGGCTAAACTAGCAAGTGCATCTGCTTGTACATTCTCCTGTCTTGGTATATGTGAGATACTGCTGTTCTGAAACTGATCAAACATGGACTGCGCTTAGTGGCAATAGGGCAATAACTCGGGTTTGCGGACTTCATATTCTGTCGTCAGTTGTCCGATAATGAGCCGAGAGTCTCCATAGATACGTATTTCCTTAATCTGCATTTCCAGGGTCAACTGTAACCAGATAATAAGAGCCTGATACTCTGCTTCATTATTGGTGCATGCTAGGACTATTGTGAATGAATAGGGTAACAAGTCCCCTTGTGGACTGACGAATATAACTCCTGCCCCTGACCCTATCGCTTTGGCTGCACCATCGAAATACATCTCCCAATGGCATGCTTCATTAATCGCCATAACCTGATCGTCTGGTAGGTCATTTCTATTTCTTCACCACTTGGTACCGGATGTGCTGCCAGGAAGTCTGCAACTGCCTGCCCCTTGATAGCCCGAGATGGCATGTATGTCATGTCAAATTCTGACAAGAGAATGGCCCACTTGGCCAACCGCCTAGACAACATGGGTCTGTTCATAAGGAACTTGAGGGGATCCGCTTTAGATATCAATGTTATCTGGTGAGAGAGACAGTAATGTCTAAGTTTCTTGACGGCAAGATCAATGCAAGACAGATCTTTTTGATCCCTGAGTAGTTAAACTCGGCTCCCACTAGTGTGCGACTCAAGTAATAGAGTGCGCTTTCTTTTCCCTCTTCGTTCTTCTGGGCTAAGAGTGCTCCCAGTGAATTTTCACCAATGACGATGTAGAGAATTAGTGGCTCCCCTTTGATCGGTGCTGTAAGGACTGGAGATTTTTCAAGAAGGTCTTTCAGAGAGTCGAACGCTTTCTGACAAGCATCATCCCACTCAAACTGGACTCCTTTCTTGTTGAGGCGTGAAAATGACTGACAACAGCCGGATAAGTTTGAGATGAATCTTCTTAAGTAAGCGACCCGGCCTTGGAAGCTTTTCAGCTCTTTGAGATTCTTTGGAGGTGGCATCTCCCTGATTGCCTTAATCTTCGTCGGGTCAATTTCTATGCCTCGGTGCCTAATGACAAACCCCAAGAACTTGCCGGAGGAAACCCCGAATACGCATTTCAACGGGTTCATACTGAGAATTTTCTTTCTCAACCTTTGAAACACTTGCCACAAATGCTCTCTATGCTGTTCATGCTCGGCCGACCTCACTACCAGATCGTCTACGTAGCATTCGACGTGCTTATGCATCATGTCCTGGAAGATTACTTGCATAGCGCGCTGATACATTGCCCCTGCATTCTTCAACCCGAACGGCATCACGCGGTAACAGTATATGCCTAATGTCGTTCGGAAGGCTATCGATTCTTCATCCTCTAGGGGCCATACGAATCTGATTATACCCTGAGTAACCATCCATGAAGGACATCACTGCGTATCCTGTCGTGCTATCGATCAATAGTTCTGGGATAGGCAGTGGGAAATCATTTTTAGGACATGCTTCATTGAGGTTCTGAAAGTTTACGCAGACTCGGATTTGACCGCTCTTTTTCTTAACCGGCTCAATATTTGAAATCCATCGTGGGTATTTGACTTCTCGGATGAACCTTGGATTAACTTCTCAACCTCTTCTTCAATCTTGGGCACTATATCCGGATGGAATCGTCGTTGAGGTTGCTTGACTGCTTTTTTTCCTTTCATGATGCCCAGCTTGTGCATCGCAATTGTTGGACTGAGCCCTGGCATTTCTGAGTATGTCCAAGCGAACACATCTTTGTTCTCTTTCAACAGTTGAATGTATTTCTCCCTCTCTTCTTTTGGGACATTCATGCTTAGGTATGTATTTCTATGCTCTTTCGGAGTTTTCAGATTTATTTCTTCAAGCTCATCTATTGTTGGCTGTCCCCCGTCTATCTGTGCTGGTGCGGCACTGGGTTGGATGATGTCGACTACCTCTGGTGGCTGTACCTCTTCTGTGGGACTGATTGTCACCATGTTGACATGTCTAATCTTCGTCTTTGCTCCTAGCCCTTCTCTGCCTTGGTAAGCTTCGGTGTTTTCTTCGAATGGGGCTAACATTCTTCCATTCGAGGCTGATTCTGAGTAATAGAAGCCCATATTCTTCATGATATTGCGGCTGGCTTCACTGTATCTTTCTTTTTCTATCGGTCGAGGTAAACAGAATGATTTCTCGGCCTCGTCCTTAGACTGCACAGGTTCATTTGGCACTGAATAAAATTTGATTTCTTTCTTCACATTGGCACTTGGTGGTACCAAAAACTGGCTAGGAGCTCTTGGAAAAGGCTTAACTCTTCCAATTTTCGGTACTGGCACGTTGAAGCTAGATTTAAGCACACTCATGTGCTGATTCGATATCATCTCTAGGACGGATTGCCCTGGCTGTCGTAAGTGCTTCGAGATTATATAGAATTTCTTGGTAGTCTCTTGAGGTTCTTCGGCTGACTGACTTGCGTTTTCTTTCTGAGTAATAAACTGAGGCTTGCTTTTCTGTTCAAACTTGTTGACTTGAGGTTTCGCATCAGGCTTATTCATGACCTCCCTTTCGTCGACCAAGTCATAGTACCGAGCATTGGCCAAGAATGATTCTGCAATCGTATACGGCTTCGGGTCAGCTGCTACTCTATACTGAACTCCATCTTTATTGTACTCGAAGCACTGATGATAGGTCGAGGGAATAACGCGGTTCTAATGGAGCCATGACCTCCCTAGCAAAAGATTATACGTTGTTACTGCGTCGATTACTTGGCATGCTACTTTCGTCTTTAGTTCTTGGATTTCTAGTATCATAGTGATCAACCCCAGAGAGCGCTGGCTATCTTGATTAAACCCTTGAATAACCATGGTGCTAGGACGTAGGGCTGACGGTATGTAACCCAACCTCTGTAGTGTTTTCAACGACATGATGTTTACTGCAGACCCATCTTCAAGCATACATCGCCTAACTTTTGTGTCTCTAATCGTCCCTGTAACCATCAACGAACGATTATGGTCTGTTGCTTCAATCATGCAGTTTTCTTCGGAGAATGTGATTACAGAGGGGTGATCTATCTGCATTGCTTGCTGAATCGGTGCATTTTCTTCCTATAATTTATCGGGATCGTTCATTTCTGTTACGATTTCTGTCATCATTACTTCCTTGACTTCACTGTCTAACAATGCATTGATCAACATCTCCCTATATACCTTTCAGAGACATAAGGCGTCGTATATGCTCAAGTGAGCTGGGACCTTTCGTAAGTGTGACACAACATCATATGCTACTGGTGATGCCCCTTGCCTTGGCTCCGGCCGACTGGACGTGGCTTCAACAACTTTCTCTTTCAACTTCTGTCCTTAGGGTCTTGTTGATGGTGTATCCAGGTTTCCATCTTCTTGCATCGGGTCAACTAGTTCTGGCAGAATGCGTTCCGACATTTTCTTTCCGGATCGAAGGATGACGGCATTAACTTCTTCTTCACCTGCCCGTGATGTCTCTCCTGCTGACGGTTGTTCTGTGAACGATACCTTTGCGCAATGTATCTGAGCCTCAATAAGTCGGCTCTTCTCCTGGCTATTCTTTTTTCTCGTCCCTTTCTTCATGCGGTTGAGGAGTCTCCGTCTATTCTCGAGCCTCTTCCTGCTACTGACCAAAATCCAGGGTTCTTCGGGTTCAGGGAACGGGATGTGCAATCAGATGCTTTCTTCTGAGGGGAACGCTATTACCCCAGATGTTTCCTTGTTGTTTCTGGTGACTTCATACTAATCACCCCTTGGTTGATAAACCCTTGTATTCTTCCCTTTAGACTAAAACAGTCTTCTGTCTTGTGGCTCAGACATTGATGGTATTTACAATACCGGGGATCATTCACCCTCCCAACTTCGTGTGGACGAATTGGTTCTGGTAAGCGGATTACATTTTCTTCCACTAGTTGTTCCATGATAGGGATCAGATCGACCATGTCGAATGTGTACGGGCCATTGGCTCCTTCCCTCTCGGCTATTGTTATTCCTCGAGAAACATAAGGCCTCTTGCCTCTATCCTAGGTAGGCGTTGCTTTCATGTCCGTCTTGTAATCCACGACCGGCCGCCTTCAATCCATTATGACTTTGCCTTTGTTTATATTGTGCGTTTCTGCAAGCCTTACTCCTTTTCTTCTTTGCCTTTCGGGCCTAAAGTTTACCCGTGTCACGGCTTCTTCAACCAGGTGTGCTTTAGTGGCTAATTCTTGAAAAGAGTGAAAACTATTCTCGGACAACCCATACGATATCATTGGGTCTAGGGCTTGCATACACATCTTCATCTGTTCTTTCTCACCGGGCAACTCTTAGCATTGAGCGGCTATCATCCCCCATCGGTCCATGAACCTTTCCACAAGTTCGCCCTGTCTCTGCCTGATCAAGGCTAGATCTATTACTGATGTTTCTCTTTCTGTAGAGAAGAATTTTGAGATAAAACTGTCTCGCATCTGCTCCCACTATCTCACTGATCCGGCTGGTAGCGACATATACCATTGGAAAGCTTTCCCTGTCAGTGTCGACCCAAATAGCCCCATACAGTTCTGTGGGACGGTTGACCAATTCCCCAATGCTGTAAGGAAATGAGTAATATGCTCCTCTGGTGAACCTCTACCGTCAAATTTTCTGAAGTCCAGACATCTGAAGTTGACCAGAAACGGTATTTCTTCTATCTCCAATGGGTACGGGACTTGATATTTATACCCGGTTCCTCTTTCCTTCTCTTTCTCTTGCCGCATGTGACTCGTGATCGTTTGTGACAATTCCTCTTTTGACATTTGCGCAGTTAGGACTGGCATTCGCTCCGCTGAAACTCTCCTGGCTTGGGTAAGCTGTTCGGCATCAGCTGGCCCTTCCGCTGCCCCTTGAGACTCTTCGGCTGACTGACGCATAAGTGGTACAGGATTTCTGGTAGCATTCTGAGCTATCAAGGTGGTCAGTGCTTCCTGAATGATCCTCATTCGTTCATTTATCTCACGATTGGCCTAAACTAATCTGTCGATCTGATCTTAGACTGTAGGCAATTCTTTTGCTTCATATGGTCCCTCTTCTTCCTCTGCTACTTGAACCATTGCGACTAGCATCGGTCGTACCTTCTGAACCTCCCCCTGTCTTGGCTTAAGAACTGTCATGGGCTGGAAGCTCTTCACAAGTGTGGTCCCGGTCGACTTAAATGTAACGCAGGTAGCCCTGGGCAATGGTGGAAAGTGTTCGATTGTCATTACAGGCGCTGAGGACCTGGTTGATATGACCTGACTACTGATAGGGATATTCTACCCCTGTTTTGGCTGCCATCGTCTCCTGATTACTAGGCGAGGTCTTGCAATGTTCGCCTTCTTATATGCTGCTTTCTTCTGCTCTTTCTTTTGTTAGCGTGTTTCAACCAACTGCCATCCTGAGTTGGAAGCAGTTGTCTTTGTTGGGATGAAGCGGGGGAAGCTAAAGCCTCCGGTGGTAAGGAAGCTGCATGAATTGGTCATTGAGTACGCCATTTCTTCTGTCTGTCTTAGTATCTTGCTAATTCTGCTGTGTCATAAAAATCATTAGAACAGTTCACAAATGCGGTCGGGGGTGTGAACCCATCGATCGCGGTGCGTAAATTGACGAAAATAAGCAAGAAGGAGACAAATACGTGTAATTATAGAAGTTTGTGGGTTTGAAAACCTTTTAAATGTCTATTGCCTTAGAGATGAAGGGAAGAACATTCCCATTGACAGTCGCCAGTTTGGCACCCGAGGGGCGCCGACACATTACACCTCGTGGTAACTTTCTTATGCGTAGATTCGTGTTTGCAAGTAATTGATCTTAGAGTCTTCCTATATTCAGATATAACCAGAGATTCTAGTAAAGAACGTTCCCCAACATACTCGCCAGTTTGTTAGAACTAGAAAATGAAAGCAAGGGCATTTTCTTGGTTTTGTTGTTCTGGGGTTCTGAATATAAAAACAATCATAAACAATCACAAGCATTCACAAAAGTACACAAGAGAAGAGATATCGCAAGGCAAATTTTATTCCAGAGATCCTGAGATCTTGTACATTCTAGGCCGTGGTCTGGCACGAGCCCTTAATTACATCGAATGATCGATGACCCTTGATTAAAAGGCAGAAGACTAGCCAGCAGGGACTATGGTCTCAGAGTTCATGGTCGTAGAGACCTGTATTTTGTGTGGTCGTAGAGACCTGTATTTTTTGTATTTTGTTATGGACTGATCCATCTTTGTACGAGTCAGATGTTTATGTCCCATGTTTTGGCCAGAGATCCGGGCTGAGATTGTCAGGTTTTATTTAACCGAGGGGTGCGACTCTGGGCCTGCACCCGTCACTTGTGACCTGGTGACCGCGGGAAGACCGATCTGCAGTTGTATGTACCTGAGCAGCTCAACCAGCGGATGCCAGTTTGAATGGGTAGGGCATCGACTGTTCTTGAAGTGTCAGTCTTTAACAAATTCCATGTAATAGTTTAGAACTCTCTTGGAATGGTTTATTGTGTTAACGATAGTCCCATTTTCTTAGTCCGGACCTGAATCTGGGTCATATTATGATAGTACATGTAATGATGATACGTTGGTATGATTCTGGACACTGACGGCCTCTTTCCGAGAAATTACTTCGTTCATCACATTGGATCGGATCGAATTTCGAAGGCTTGCATTCCACTCATTGGGTTGCTCGAATAAGTTATTTGACTGCTCCATTGCGTCCAGAACGCTCGAAATACCCAAAATAAGCCCAAACGGGGTCCAAAAACATCACAAAATGAAGATTAAAGGAGCTGAAATGGACGTTCAAAGTGCTGATTTTTCTGATCCGCTGGCTTGATTTTATTGACGCGCTAGGGCCAGTGCGTCCAAAAATGACTGTTAGAATTTTTGATTTTTCTGATCCGCTGACCTGTTTTTGTGATGCGCTGGGGCCAGTGCCTCCAAAAATGATTTTGTTTAAGATGTGTATTTTTTTGATCCGCTAGCCTATTTTGTGATGCGTTGGGGCCAGTGCGTCCAAAAATGACTTGTTTCATAAACGACTTATTTTCCTGATGCGCTAGGCTATTTTTCCGATGCGCCAAGGGTCAGTGCGTCGATAAAACAAGCTAAGTTTGATTCAACATATTTTTGCGATTCGCCACTATACTTGTATAATTTTAGGTTATTTCTTTGCCGGACTTGCTATAGTCGGAAGTGGAATTTTCGGTGATCGGAAAAGGATTTCCGGCATTGAAAAAAGGGTTTCGGCAAGCGATTCTAGCGGTTTCTCAAAACACCCAAGGGATAAAAACTCTCTCTCTCCGGATCCGTCTAAATGAACAGTAACAGAGGGGTATTTATACCCGAAAATACAGGAAGTCGGCCAATAGGAGGCTACCACATGTAGCGCGTCGAAAAAATAGGTCGGCGCGTCTTAAAATTCTTGAGTTACAAATGCTGATTTTTAGGGCGCACTGTCTGTCAGTGCGTTCTAAAATTCCTGAAAATGCCTGATTTATTAGACGCGCAGAGAGGTTAGTGCGTCCCGAAATTCCTGAATTTTTGGATGCGTTGGACATCAGTGCGCCCTGAAATTCGGTTCTAAAAATGGTCTGAATTTCTGGATGCGCTGGCTGTTAGTGCGTCTTGAAATTCACTTTGTAAAACTGTATGAATTTCTCGATGTGCTGGGTGAATTTCTTGATGCGCTGAGTGTCAGTGCGCCCTAAAATTCATTTCTAAAATGACTGAATTTCATGATGCGCTGACCATGAATTTCTTAATGCACCGATGTACTTATTTGTGATTATTTTGTAAAAATGATGGTTTGTGGGGCCCGCTTAGTAATGAATGCTGACGTACTGGCTATATTTGTTCATGATTGAACTTACCCTCCCAAATTTGGAGGATTCTGATCATGATGAATGGTGGGGCCCACCACTAGGTCAACTTTTCATTTTGGGTAAAGTCTAGTGTGAGTTGCGATGTCCGTCGAGACTTCTGATGCATCGGCCCTAAATCCAGTAAGGTGATGGTTTGTACACTTATAGTCCTTGCTTTGAGGATCCTGACTTTTGGGACCCCAACAAGGATGAACCAAAATTGATCTGTACAAACTGGTACTGAAAGGTAGCGACTATTGGCCTCGAAGATAACCTCATTTAACAGCCTCGAAGTGAGCTACTCGCATGTGGATATATGATCCCTTTCAATGACCACGAGCCGAGCTGCTCGCATGCAGAACCTCTATTTTGTAACTAAGGAGTAAAGACAGGCGAATTATGAAAATGCCCTCATCCAATGACCAGCGACCAAGCCGGCTCGTATATTCGGGAGTATATACCGTACTTTTACGATATGTGGGCTTTGACCATAAGAGCTCGCGGGTCGAACACCATAAGCTAAAAAGGTGCTTGCGGGTCTTTAGTCTTCGATATCTTTGTCCACCGCTTTTATGCTATAACAGATACCCCCAAGTCCTTGCCGTTGAGAAGTCTAGGGGAAGGACTTGCTCACCAGCATGCATAACCCCCTAATGCGTTTCTCGGAGGGGAAGCCGTACATGATTGTGAAAGTACGTTGGGTAGTCTAACACGACACCCACGTATGTGTGGAAGCTTAAAGAGCAACTAGAATTATGGCTAAACCTATAGGAGGGGGGTGATTAGGACCCTTTTTGAAATTCTTTTTGCCTACTTAAATAATTCAACAAATCAAACTAAGTAAGCAAAAACACTTCGGCTTCCAAGCCTAAGTGGGTCCAATCACAAGACTAGCAAAGATTAAGCAATAAACAACCTAGTCTAAAGCATGCATAGGTAATCAAAAGATTTAATTAATCAAGCTCCTAACCTATGCAACCTATGTAACTTATGAGAATGGATCAATGAGCTCAAGTCTACACAACTAGTGAAAGTACATCTTGTGTGTGGATGTGCCTAATTAGTGCCTAGCATACATTCCTATCAAGCATTCATAATTAAACACTTAAACTAACAATGTTAAGATATTAATGTGCTCAATTCAATCACAAACACAAGCATGTATAGTGGTTTGACTTTGGGTCTACTCCACTCCCGGTTCAAGTACTCAACTCCTTTGAGCACACCAGCATTCACTATCGGAGGTTTTAAATGAGGTTCACCTCTCAACCTTTACACGGAGGTTTTACCGGTTCACCTCTCAACCATGACCGGAGTTTTGGACAAAGGGCTAACTCTCAACCCAAATGGAGTTTTGGACATAGGCTAACTCTCAACCCGACGCACGTTCACTCCCGTGTCGGAGGCTCCCCCTTGGAGACTTAGTTTAGGCCCGGCTAACGGGCCAAGGAACGGCTAACGTCCCTAGGTCGAGTTCAACAAACAAAGTCTAAGTGGACTCTCAAAAAGGACAACCTTACTTGTCGGATGAGCCCCTTGTTTAGCGCCGGTTCGGGTTACTTGATCTCCGCTCTCCCGTCCTTCAATCAGCTTCCCTTGCTCCCACGATCGTGTCGCCGTTGCGTTGCCAATGCTTCAGCCACACTCGATCAAACACCTTGCATGTGATGCCTTTGAGATGCCCAAGGTGATGTGAGGATGGTTGAATGTCCTACATGGGATATGTAGCTTGTTCTAACTAGGAGATTCACCTAGAGGGTCTTCTAGAGGTCTCGAACAAGAGATATACCTATATGGTATAGTGTTTCACCTCTAGAATTGAGAGAGGAATCAAGTCATCTCTAGATTGCATTTGAATGCCCTCACTTGTGTTTAAACACAAGGGATATAACTTGAAACTCCTCCTCTTTGAGGCCCCAAATGATGTACACAAGGTGTGGGTAATGGGCTCTCAAAACCCTCTACCATATGCCCAAAAACCGAGCTCCTTATATAGGAAAAATGAGCTCCAACGGTCATAAAACGGGCAAAAACGGCTCCTTCCGACTGGTCCCAGCCGGTCCCGACCGGTCGGCCAAAGGCCAGTGAAGACAGAAAGTTCACTGTCTGAAAGGGGGGTCTGTCCGACCGGTCGCGACCGGTCGGACCAGCCCAGTCGACCGGTCACGACCGGTCGGTCCACCTGCCTGCATACACAGCGTGTTGCTGTCTTCTAGACTGGGCCTACTAGACCGGTTGGTCCAGTCCAGCTGACCGGTCGTGACCGGTCGGACAGGCCTGGGTTCAGCCTGATTTTTGCTGACCCGTCTATACTCCAACCCTCTTGTATTGGCCAAGGTATGGGTACTCTTTTGGGACACCTAGGGCCAAACTATGATGACTAAAGGTTCCCTAATATGGTCAAGGTCATCCAAGATGATAAGGGTTGGGTTTTGGTCAAGGTTAAGGCACCAAGGCATCACTTTTACCTGATTCTTCTTCCTTGATGCAGCGAGGCCATCTGAGTCTTCGGTCTTCGTCTTCATTGGGCTCAACCGACACTAGACTCACTGACGTTAGTGATTGACAAACAAGGTGCACTCGTATGCCACGAAAAAGTGCACTAACAGATTGGACTGTCATTAATGAACACCAGCTTTCCGCAGCTTTTCGGCAGAGAGGAAATGAAGAGACGCCCACCACGTATCTACGAAATTAATGATCATGCCCGTTCGACTGCTGTGCCAAACGAATGATCGCCGCGTGTCACCAAATCTTGAGGAATGATTGCTTACAAATATACAGAGCCTGTGAAATTTTTGAAATTTCATCTGAGGGCTTCAAAAATTCTTCTTCTCTCCTTGCTTCCTTTTTTCCCTCTGGTGTCCCGATCTTCCTCTAGTGTAACTCCATTCCCCCAATTTTTCTCTGGTGTAACTCCGTTCTTCATTTCCTTGAAGGTATTATACGTTTTCTATCCTTTCTTAAAATAAAAACATGGTGAGAGATTCTGATGAGGAAAATGTCCCTCTAGGAGATGCAACTCCAGATTCTTCTTCCTCCAACAACGCGAGGGTTCCGGCGAGGAAGTATTCTACGTCCGGGTATCCCTTAATAATGACGGAAGAACGGCTGAACGAGTTACGGAAAAAATATCGGGTTCCCGACTCCGTCATTCTCCGGTTGCCTGGAAAGGGAGAGACTCCGAATTCACCTCCCCCCGGTTGCGTAGCCCTATACGATTACCTCTTCATCCTCGAAGTGCGTCTTCCCCTTCACCCTTTTATTCGTGACGTACGCCGCACCTATAAAATTTCCCCTGGACAACTTATTGTCAACAGTTGGAGGGTAGTTTTTAGTGCATTCGTTCTCTGAAAGTAAGTCGGTAATGGGGATTTGACCGCCAAGGAGTTCCTTAGAATGTTCCAGCTCAAGAAAGCTCCCTCCAGAGATGGCTGGTATTAATTATGTTACTGGCACTGGTATAATTATGTCTTAGGGAGACCCACTTCGAATTATCCAGGATGGACGAAACGTTGGTTCTTTACCTCCGGGAACTGGAATCTGAAATGGGATCCACCCCTGGAGGCCATAATGTGAGCCGCTTCTTCGGCGAAGGTGGGTGGAACTTCACTCTGACCCAATTTGCAAACTGATTTTAAACTTTCGTTTATCTGACCTCTGCTCATATTTGCAGGTATTCCGACCGGGGGGAACCGAGCCTGAAGGGAGGAATCAACGAGAAGATTGTAAAAGTTTACAAATTACCAGCTCATGACAGGGATATCGAGACCTGTCTGTCACCCTCTCGACTCGCTGCTGCTGGGTTGATATCCCGAGAGGAGGTTTTCATGGCGAATGTGGGAGAGAAGAGGGGATTGCTACCTTGCTTAAAGGGCACCGGCTCGGAGAGACAAAAGAAGACATCTGCCGGTCCATCTCACCCATCTAATCGGTCGGGTGAGCCTGCCCAAAACCCAAAGCTGCCTGAACCTCTCCCTGACACTGCAATAGCTGCACCGATGGTTCCTCCCGAACCATCGGTCATCGATATTGTTGATAATTCCCTAAGGAATGATGGGGCGGGGTCAAGTTGCCCCTTGGCTGAAGAACCTCGCGAGCCTGAAGGTGCTCGCGAGTTGATTCCTGCTCGCGAGCAACCCGTTGCTCAAGATGCGAGCCTGCTGGGCTAGTCCTAGCCCATCCTTCTGGAGTTGGGACGTTTACCGTTCCAAGCCATATGCACCCGATCTGCAAATTTCTCTTCAACAACATCTCCCCCCAGACCTTCGACTCTCTCCCCGAACCAAGTCCCGAAGACCTCTCTCTAGACGTAGGAGTGAGGATGGTACAGGTAAAGAATACTCCGATTTTAACTTGTTTCTTGCTTTCTTTGTTGGTTTTCAAGTGGACATCTGATAATCCTTCTTCTCCTTTAACAGGGCCTGGATCTCATCATACAGACGAGGCGTGACATCCTCGCTGCCCATCGTATTATAGATGAGGCTGAGGGGAAGAGGGTTGCCCTGGAGAAGGTAGTCCACGGGAGGGACCAAGTCATTAAATCTCGCGAGACCTTAATCGCGAAGATGACTGGGGAGAGGCAAATCCTCATTGAAAAGGTCCAAGTCCTGACCGACAGATATCAGGCCTTGGACACAAACTTCACCAAGCTCGCGGAGATGAAGGAGAAGATAGAGAGAGAGAGAGAGATCTTTCGCCAAGAAAAGATCTCACTGGAGTAGCAGCTCGCTGAGAGCAAGTCGCGACTAAAAGAAGTCAGCGACAGTCCGAAGAAAGAACGATCCACCCTTGTGCAGCTCAAAGACGACTCTATTCATTGGGAGAAGGAGAGAGTGGCCTTCGTCAAGATGCTGTCCGAAGAGGGGCCTCGCGCTATCATGGAGTTTCGTACCTCGCAGCTGTACGACGACGAAATATATGAATCGTATGATGCTAGTCGCGACTTCGCACTGCGAGTGATGCAGTGGATGTCTCCATCGTTTGATATGGGAGAGTTCGAGAAGGTCGCGGCTATCATTGCGGCAAAGGAGAGGGCAGCTGCTGAAAACGAGGTCACTGAGGTTACACAAGCTGGAGGGGTCTCGGAAGCGGGCCCTGAGGTTAAAAGTAACGCTCTTCCTTCAAGTGATGCGCAAGAATGAACATCTCCTTTCTTCACTCTTTCTATCTTATGTAAAAAATTTCATTCTCCTTTTGTAAACGATCTAAACATTTTAGTCCATGGAATGAATGAAAATATTTTTTATATTATGGCTCGTATATTGTTTCTCCTTCTTCTTTTTTCTTATTGGTCGTATGTTGAATGCCTAAGTATTTAACTCATGAAAGAATGAGTTAGGCTCAATCTGGGGGTCTTGGTGACCATGTCCGCGTAAAGATAGACTGATCTATCGATTGAGTCTTTGACTCTGCCGAAAGCAGAGGATTTGGCCAAGGGAATGCATGTATTCGGGGCTATTCGGGTCCAACTACTCAAAAGAAAATCCATCTTTATTTGAATATCATTCGGATTTACATTGGGTTAAGGAAAATATCGGAGTAGATGCTCTACATGCCAAGGGCGATGTAGGGGTCTCCCTTGCATATCTTCGAGATAATATGTACCTAGTGTTGGGGTCCCAAAAGTCTGGATCCTTAAAACAGGGGTTACAAGTATACAATCCGCCCCATCACTGGGTTTAGGAGCAGTGCATCAGCAAATTCAACAGAATTCACAACGCACATCAGACTTGGCCAAAAATGAAAAATTGAGCCAGTGGTGGGCCCCACCATTCATCATGACCAGAACCCTCCAAATTTGGGAGGGTTACTTCAATAATGAAGAAATAGAGCCAGTGCATCAGCATCCATCGCAAAGCGGGCCCCACAAACCATCATTTTTGCAAGATAAACACAAATAGGTACGTTGGCGCATCAAGAAATTCACCCCAACGCATCAAGAAATTCAGACAATTTTAAAAAGTGAATTTTAGGACGCACTGCCATCGGCGCATCAAGAAATTCACCCCAGCGCAACAAGAAATTCAGACAGTTTTAAAAAGTGAATTTCAGGACGCACTGCCCTCAGCGCATCAAGAAATTCACCCCAGCGCATCAAGAAATTCAGACAGTTTTAAAAAGTGAATTTTAGGACGCACTGCCATCGGCACATCAAGAAATTCACCCCAGCGCATCAAGAAATTCAGACAGTTTTAAAAAGTGAATTTCAGGACGCACTGCCCTCAGTGCATCATGAAATTCACCCAGCGCATCAAGAAATTCATACAATTTTAAAAAGTGAATTTCAGTATGCACTGCCCTCAGCGCATCATGAAATTCACCCAGCGCATTAAGAAATTCAAATAGTTTTACAAACTGAATTCCAGGACGCACTGACCCTCAGCGCATCAAGAAATTCGTCCAGCGCATCCAAAAATTCAGGAATTTCAGGACGCACTGACCCTTAGCGCGTCCAATAAATCAGGCATTTTCAGAAATTTTAGGACGCACTGACAGCCAATGCGTCCTAAAAATCAGCATTTAAACTAAGGCATTTTAAGACGCGCCGAGTGATTTTCTCGACGCGCTACACGGGGCGGACTCCTATTGGCCAAACTTCGGTATTTTTGGGTATAAATACCCCTTTTTCGGTTCATTTGGACTGATCCAGAGAAAGAGAGGGAGTTTTATCCTTTGGGGTTTTTGAGAAACCGCCGGAATCCATTTTCGACCGCCAGAAATCCTTTTCCGACCATCTAAAATCCCCCTTCCGACCACAGCAGGTCCGGTGAAGAGATAACCTTAAATTATACAAGTATAGTAGCGCATCGCAAAATATGTTGAATCAAACTTAACTTATTTATCGACGCACTGACCCTCGGTGCATCAGAAAAATAGCCCAGCACATCAGGAAAATCAGTCGTTTATAAAACGAGTCATTTTTGGACGCACTAGCCCCGACGCATAAAAAAAATAGCCTAGCGCATCAGGAAAATCAGTCGTTTATAAAACAAGTCATTTTTTGACACACTGGCCCCAGCGCATCACAACAATAGGCCAGCGGATCAGAAAAATACACATCTTAAAATAAGTCATTTTTTGACACACTGGCCCCACCGCATCACAAAAATACCCCAGCGGATCAGAAAAATCAAACACTTTAATAATCATTTTTGGACGCGCTGGCCCCAGCGCATCAGTAAAATCAAGCCAGCGGATCATAAAAATCAGCACTCTGAACGTCCATTTCAGCACCATTAAATCTTCATTTTTGATGTTTTCGGGCCCCGTTTGGACCTATTTTGGGTATTTCGAGCGTTCCGGACACAACGGAGCAGTCAAATAACTCATTCGGGCCACCTAATGAGCAGAATGCAAGCCTTCGAAGTCCGATCCAATCCAACAAGAAAAATGAAGTAACTTCTCGAAAAGAGGCCACCAGTGCCCAGAATCATACTGATGTATCATCATTATATGTACTATCATAATATGACCCGGATTCAAGTCCGGACTAAGCAAATGGGACTATGGTTAACACGATAAACCATATAGAGAGAGTTCCTAACTGTTACACACAATTTGTTAAAGACTGGCACTTCAAGAACAGTCGATGCCCTACCCATTCAAACGGCATCCGCTGGTTAGCTGCTCAGGTACATACAACTGCAGATCTGTCTTCCCGCGGTCACCCGTCACAAATAACGGGCGCAGGCCCAGAGTCGCACCCCTCGGTTAAAAACCCTGACAGTCTCAGCCCGGATCTCCAGTCAAAACATGGGACATAGACATCTGACTCGTACAAAGATGGATCAGTCCATAACAAAACACATCAAATACAGGTCTCTACGCCCATACAAACACAGGTCTCCACGACCATACAAAATACAGGTCTCTACGACCATGAACTCTTAAACCATAGTCCCCGCTGACTAGTCTTCTGCCTTTTAATCAAGGGTCATCAATCATTCGATGTAATTAACGGCTCGTGCCAGATCACAGCCTGGAATGTACAAGATCTCAGGATCTCTGGAATAAAATTTGCCTTACGATATCTCTTCTCTTGTGTACTTTTGTGAATGCTTGTGATTGTCTATGAATGTTTCTATTATTCAAAACCCCAGAACAACAAAACACCAGAAAACTGCGTCCGAGTAATTTTCTAGTTCTAACAAACTGGCGACTCTACTGGGGACAAATCATACCAGAATCTCTGGTTATATCTGAATATAGCAACACTCTAAGATCAATTACTTGCAAACACGAATCTACGCATAGGAAAGCTACCACGAGGGCGTAATGTTTCGGCACCCCTCGGACGTCAAACTGGCGACTCTCAACGGGAACGTTCTTCCCTTCATCTCTAAGGCAATAGACATTTAAAAGGTTTTCAAACCCACAAACTTCCACAACTACACATATCTGTCTCCTTCTTGCTCATTTTCGTCAGTGTTAATGTCAGATTTCGTAGCAGTACCCTCTGGACGCTCACCTTCTCTCCAACACAGATTTCTTCCGCCAAACCTGAAAGAAGACAGACAGCAACTAAGGGTGGCTGGGGTCCAGCCGTTAGCCCTCCGATGCTTAAGTCAGGCCCAAGAAGAAAAGAAGAGTAACCAGGACAAAACAAGGCAGGGATTGAATATATTGTGTGTACCTTTCCCTTAATGGAGTCGTCCCTTTATATAGATCTGAAGCGGTTCAATCTGTTACGCAAGATATCGAGATCCCACTGATCTCGTGTACGATACTGAGATCTTGCTGATTTCGTGGGATAAGATCCTCATCTTTGGAGACGAGATCCAACCCAATAACCTATTTCGGCAATCAAGTCCCTTGATGGCAATCCCTTGAGATCCGAAACCACCCGAGAAGATAAGCCCAAAAACCGACCTATACGGGCTGCCGGTAGGCGTAGTAATAGCGCTGATCACTCATGTAGAGCTGGAAACCGTAGTTGGAGTCATAGCCAGCGAAAAGGAAGGAGACGCCGATGAGACGGAAACCACCGAACTGGGTGTAGCCCTGCCTGGCATCACACAGGGATTGGACAAGCTGCTCGACAGGAATCGGGTGCTGGTACTGAAGGTTAAGAGGTGTAACCACAAAAAAGCTGTTCGCAAGTTGGAACATAGTCGCGAGTTAAAGTGCTTGCTCATTCTGACGTAACACCTTTCAACGACTTGTGAGAAGGTCTGCTCGCTATTCAAGAAGGGAATCTTTGCTTCGCTTTATCTGACCATCGGCTAGGGGAGCTCGAAGCCTTGCGAATAGGTGCTCCGTATTTATCCATCCTACGACTCTCGAGCATATGATCTCGAGAGTCGGATGGGCATCCCGCACTTACCCGATCTGCGACTCTCGACCATATGATCTCGAGAGTCTAATGGGTTCTTCCGTACCTTCCCAATCTGCGACTCTCGATCAGATGATCTCGAGAGTCAAATGGGTGTCCGTGTACAATTTTTAATAGTTGTGCTGGTCTCCATTATTTTGTCTATAACAGAAGCCCCCCAAGTCCTTGCCGCCAAGAATTTTTAAGGGAAGGACTTAGCTCACTGTCACACGTAACCGCCCGATGCCTTCATCGAGAATGGAACCTCACATGATGGGATGGAATTAATGAACGCCAGCTTTCCGCAGCCTTTCCGCAGACAAAAAATGAAGGGGCGCTTGCCACGTGTTTGAGGAGTTAATGGGCGTGCCTGCTCGAGTGCTGCGCCGAAGGAGGGACTACCACGTGCCATCAGATACGGCGGAATGATTGCCTATAAATATACGGAGTCCGCCATTTCTTTGATTTTCTACAGAAGCTTTTCGAAAGGAACTTGCAGTCTTCTCTTTCCATTCTTCTTCCTCCGGTGCTCCTTTTCTTTCTTTTTGTTTTTGGTATACTTTTTTCTTTTCCTTCTTTCGTTTTTATCTTCTCTCATGGCTGGGAATTCTGACGAGACCACCGTCCCTCTCGGTGATGCCACTCCGGAATCCTCTGTCTCCAGTAGTGCGAGGGTTCCGGCAGGGAGATACATTGCAGCCGGATATCCTTCCGTTTTATCGGAGGATCGGTTGGCTGAGTTACGGGAGAGATACCTGATCCCCGACTCAGTCACTCTCCGCTTGCCCGGAGATGGAGAGACACCAGACTCCCCCCCCCCCCCCCCCCCCCAGGATGAGTAGCTTTTTATGAGTACCAGCTTATCCTGGGGGTATGCCTCCCCCTCCATCCCTTCATCCGCGATGTTCTCCGGTGTTACAAGATTGCCCCCGGGCAACTCATCGTGAACGGGTGGAGGGTAGTTCTGGGCTCCTTTGCCCTCTGGGCCCAGGCCGGCAATGGGGAACTCACGGCGGAGGAGTTCCTCCGTATGTTTCGTCTGAAGAAAGCTCTCTCTAGCGAAGGCTGGTATTATTTGTGTTATTGGCATCGGGATAACTTCGTGTTGGGGAAGCCCTCCTCGAACTATCCCGGCTGGAGGAAGCGGTGGTTCTATGCTTCCGGGAACTGGGAGTCTGCCTCCTCCAGGGGTCCAGGAGTGACCCAATTTTTCTGTGAAGGTAGGCACAATCCCGCATTGTGCAGTTTCTTCAGTTAGGTTTTTTAGGGTTTTTGCTTCATTTGACCCCTGTTTGTGCTCGCAGGTATCCCGGCTTTGAGAAAACCAAATTTGAAGGGAGGGATCAACGAAAAAATTGTAAAGGTGTACAAGGTGCCTGTTGGTGATAGGCATATCGAGGCTTGCCTGTCTCCCTCGTGACTTACTGCAGCGGGCTTAATTTCCAGAAGAGAGGTTGAGATGACGAAGGCGGGAGAGAAGAGGGGTCTGCTGCCCCGACTGAAGGGCACGGGCTCCAAGAGGCAGAAGAGAACGCCTGCCGAACCATCTCAATCATCCATCCGCACGGGTAGCGATCAGCCTGCCCTTCCCACGAGCATGGCGGGGGCCTCGGCTGGGCCCACTATTCCCTCACTGGTGGTCGCACCTGGACCGCCAGTGATTAACATTGCTGATAATTCCCCGGATGGGGCGGGGTCCGGCTGCCCCAGGCTCGAGAGCAGATGGAGCCTCAAGAGCCGGCTCCTGCTCGCGAAACTGATCCCTGCTGCCGAGCAAGGATCTGCTCGCAAGTCAATGCCTCCCCCTCGCGAGACGGCCGGGTTGGTCGTTGCCCAACCGTCAGGGAGCGGGACATATTCTATTCCCCGCCACCTCCATCCAGTATGCAAATTTTTTTTTGAGAACGTCCTGCCTCATGCCTTCAGCTCTCTTCCCGAGCCAAGCCCTGAGAACCTTCTCCTCGAAGTGGGGATGAGGATGGTTCAGGTAAGACCTCGTCAAGACCTGCTTCAATTTGTTATTACGTTCCAGAATACCCTCTCATATTTTTCATCTCTTTTGCAGGGCTTGGATCTTATCCTGCGAACAAGGCGTGATATCGTTGCCGCCCGTCGCACGATAGATGAGGCTGAGGGAAAGAGGACTGCCTTGGAGAAGGCAGTTCAAGGAAGAGATCAACTGCTCAAGGCTCGTGAGGCGTTGATTGCGAAGAGGGATGAGGAGAAGAAGATCCTCATCGAGAAAATCCAAGTCCTGACCGATAGGTATCAGGCCTTAGACTCAGACTTCGTGAAGCTCACGGGTTTGAAGGAGAAGGCAGAGAGAGAGAGAGGGAGATCTTTCGCCAAGACAAGATCTCGTTGGAAGAGCAGTTTGCGGAGGCCAGGTCGCAGCTCAAGGAGGCCTACGACAACCTGACCAAGGAGCGCTCTGCTCTTGCACAGCTCAAGGACGACTCGATCCACTGGGACGAGGAGAAAGTCGCCCTTGTAAAGATGCTCTCGGAGGAAGGTCCTCGGGCAATTTCCGAGTTCCGGACTTCGCAGCTATATGACGACGAAAGGTACGAGTCATATGATGCTGGTCGCGACTTTGCACTAAGAGTAGTGCAACGAATGATCCCATCCTTCGATATGGGGGAATTTGGTCGAGTCGCGACCATCATAGCTGCCGAAGAGCAAGCTGCTGCTGAGAACGAGGTGACTGAAGCCACGCAGGCTGGAGGGGCTCCAGAAATGGGCCCTGAAGTCAAGAGCACAGCTCCTCCTCCAAGAGACTGATTTTCTCTTTCCTCTCTTTGTACTTGCGAGCGGATATTATGTAAACATTTTATCATCAATGAAAATATATATATATATATTTTTCTTTTGGAAGTGTAGTTCTTGTTTTACTCTTTCCTTTCATGCAATGAATGCCTTCCTGTTGCAATGCGCTATGCTTAACCCGGGGGATCGTAGCGACCAACCTTCGTGGAGATTAAGACTGATCTATCGATTGTGAATGTGCTCAATCCGGGGGGTCGTAGCGACCAAACCCTCGTGAAGATAGACTGATCTATCGATTGAGAATGTGCTCAATCCGGGGGGTCGTAGCGACCAAACCCTCGTGGAGATAGACTGATCTGTCGATTGAGAATGTGCTCAATCCGGGGGGTCGTAGCGACCAAACCCTCGTGGAGATAGACTGATCTATCGATTGAGAATGTGCTCAATCTGGGGGGGTCGTAGCGACCAAACCCTCGTGGAGATAGACTGATCTATCGATTGAGACTCAAGTTTTCCTCCAAGTTTACCAAGGGTATGAAGGTCATCCATGAAATGGAGATGCGACCATCCTAGGTGAATTTACCCCTACCAAAGGTAGGCGATTGGCCAAGGGATTGTATGCATCCTCTTCTGGGCTATTCAGGTCCAAGTTAATGGAGTAGCGACCAAAAGATATCTTTCACTTTATTCATAAAAAGTTGTTTGTAAACTACATGTCTAAGGGTAGTATCGTAGCAAATGCTCCACGTGCCAAGGGCGACGTACGGGCTTCCCTTGCATGTCTTCAAGATAATAAGTACCGGGTTGCACAATCCTAATAACCCGATACGGGCCTTCCCAATTTGGATCCAGTGAACGAGCGGGAACTCCAAGATTTTGCCTTAGTATCAGATCTCCGGGCTGGAAGGATCTAGGCCGAACCTTAGCATTTCGATAACGAGCAATACGTTGTTGATATGCTGCCACTCGTATTTGGGAAGCATTTCTCCACTCTTCCAAGAGATCGAGATGAAGTCGGAGATTTTCCTGATTACTCGCAGGGTCATACTGCTCGATTCGATATGAGGGCACTTGAATTTCCACTGGTACCACTGCGTCGACACCAAATGCTAAGGAAAAAGGGGTTTCACCTGTTGATGTACAAGCCGTGGTTCTATATGCCCATAATACCTCTGGCAGAAGTTCTGGCCACACCCCTTTACATTCACCTAGCTTGGTTTTTAAGTGGTGCTTGATGATCTTATTCACTGCCTCGACCTGCCCATTCGCCTGAGGATGATATGGAGAAGTGCGGTGATTACGTATCTTTCATTTTTCACAGAATTCATCAAAGGCTGCGTTGTCGAACTGCGTTCCGTTGTCGGTAATTATAGTGTGAGGAAGTCCGAAATGGCATATGATATTTCTCCATATGAACTTAGTGGTTTGTTTCTCAGTAATCTTGGCTAATGGTTCTGCCTCGGCCCATTTGGTGAAGTAATCAACCGCCACAATCGCGAACTTATTTTGTCCCTTCCCCATGGGTAAAGGCCCGATGATATCGATCCCCCACTGAGCGAAAGGCCAAGGGCTGTCAACTGGAGTCATCCGTTCGGAAGGTACATGGGGTATAGGTGAATATCGTGGCACTTGTCGCATTTTTTAGAAAATTCAATCGCATCTGCTTTCATAGTGGGCCAATAATATCCTTGCCGCATCGCCTTATATGCTAGGGATCGCCCCCTGGGGTGATTACCACATGCCCCCTGGTGTACTTCGTCTAGAACATGAAATGCTTCTTCTAGATGAAGACACCTTAAATAAGGCAGGGAGAAACTTTTTCGCAATAATATTCCGTCTTGCAAGGTGTACCTGGAAGCTCGAAGCCGAATTTGTCTTGCAGTTTTCTTATTGTCTGGTAGGTATCCGTCTCTGAGATACAGGATGATGGGATCCATCCAACATGGAGATGATTGTACCGATATTACCTGCTCAAGAGCCGATTGGTCGATACTTAGGTTCTGACGATGCTCGATGGGGATCGAATGTGCTAGCTCAGATTCTGGTGCGGAAGCGAGCTTAGCCAATGAGTCGGCAAGTTGGTTCTGCTCGCGAGGAATGTGGATTATTTCATAGGTCTTCAGTTTCGCGAGCAGGATGAGTACACGAGACTTGTATAAGGCCATCCTTTCTTCTTTGGCTTCAAATTCACCAAGAACTTGTTTGACAATGAGCTGGGAGTCGCTATGGATTAACAGATTCTGAACTGCAAGGACAATGGCCAGTTCAAGGCCAACGATCAGGGCCTCATATTCTGCTTCATTATTTGAGACGCGAGATTCGAAACGCAGAGCATATTGAAAATGTGACCTGTCGGGAGCCACTAAAATCAGGCCCGCTCTGCTACCAGTGGCCCTCGACAACCCGTCCACGAAGAGTGACCAAGGAGGCTGGTCGCTAGTCATAGTATTATCTTCGGAGGAGTATGTGAATTCGGCGATGAAGTCAGCCACGGCCTGGCCCTTTACTGCGGTCCTAGGACAGAATGAAATATCGTGCTCACTGATCTCGACCGCCCATTTAGTTAATCGTCCGGAAGCCTCAGGTTTTTGAAGGACTTGTCGTAGCGGGTGATTCGTCGGTACTAAAATAGCGTGGGCTTGAAAATATGGTCGCAGTTTTCGAGCTGTCGTGACTAAAGCTAGGGTCAGTTTCTCCATATCAGAATACCTAGTTTCTGCATCAACCATTGCTCGACTGATATAATAAACGGGCCTCTGCACCCCGGCATCTTCTCTTATTAAAGCGACGCTAACGGCCGTAGTGGACACAGAGAGATAAAGAATGAGTTGCTCATGTGCTACAGGTTTAGATAAAATGGGGGTGTGCTCATGTATAGCTTCAATTGTTGAAAGGCTTCCTCACATTGTGGCGTCCATTTCCAATCAGACTTAGCCGTTGTACGAAGGAGTTTGAAGAAAGGTAAACACTTGTCCGATGCTCGCGAGATGAACCTGTTTAACGATGCAATGCGACCAGCCAGACACTGGACGTCCTTCAGAGTGGTGGGAGATTTCATCTCTATCAATGCTTTTATTTTCTCAGGTTTTGCCTCAATTCCGCGTTGGCCAACCATGAACCCGAGAAATTTTCCTGCAGACACGCCGAACGCACATTTCTCTGGGTTTAATTTCATTTGGTACCTCCTCATTAAGTCGAAGGCTTCTCGAAGATCAGAAATATGATCAGCTTCTATAGTGCTTTTCACGAGCATGTCATCAACATAGACTTCCATATTCCTACCGATTTGAGCAGCAAATATTTTGTTGACGAGACGTTGATAAGTGGCCCCCGCATTCTTGAGACCGAACTGGCATTACCTGGTAGCATTATAATCCTCGATCTGTGATGAAGGCGGTATGCTGGCTATCAGGTGGATGCATCATGATTTGGTTGTAACCAGAATAAGCATCCATAAAGCTAAGCAGAGCGTGTCCAGCTGTTGAATCGACTAACTGGTCGATCCGCGGTGTCGGGAAGCTATCTTTGGGACATGCTTTGTTCAAGTCTGAATAGTCGACACACATTCTCCATTTGCCATTAGCTTTCCGGACGAGAACTACGTTCGCGACCCACTCTGGATAGTCAATTTCTTTTATGAAATTGACCGTGAGTAGCTTTTCAACTTCAGCCTTGATCGCCATTTGCCTTTCGGCAGTGAAGGCTCGTCGACGCTGGTGTACGGGTTTATGCTTTGGATCGATATTGAGACGATGTACGATGACGTTGGGGTCAATGCCTGGCATATCTTTATGAGACCAAGCAAACACGTCCTGGTATTCAGTGAGGAAACGGATCAGATCTCCGCGGTGGGCACTGGTTAAAGAGGATCCAACGTACACGATCTTAGGCGGGTCGCCTTCGGTCAGGTGAATCGCCACTGTTTCCTCCCCCGGAGTTCCTGACTTCAGAGCATTTTCTCTCGGATCCAATGAGGTGCTGGAGGGGACGTCGGGTGAACCTTGAGCTATCTCCATGACGGGTGTCGCTTGAGCCTTCTTTCGATCTTGGAGGGCTATCTGGTAGCAAGATCGTGCCTCCTGTTGACTTCCTCGCACGACCCCGATACCATTTGGGGTAGGAAATTTAACACACAGATATGAAGGGTGTAAGGCTGCCCCAATCTTAGTTAGAGACGGCCGCCCCAAAATGGCGTTATACGCTGATTTTTGGTCCACCACGAGGAAGTTTACGAAGATGGTGGTCTTCGCTGGACTTTCTCCAAAAGTAACCGGGAGATCAATGCTTCCTTCAGGTGTCACTACTTCACCTCTGAAGCCGACGAGGGGGGTCGAAACTGGCTTGAGTAGGCCTCTGGCAAGTGCCATTTTGTTGAAAGCCTCCAAGTATAGAATATCGGCCGAGCTACCTATATCCACCATAATTCGATGTGTCAGATAATTTGATACCTTCAATGTGACTACAATGGAATCTTCGTGAGGGAAGTGAATTCCCGTTGCATCTTCGAGAGTGAAGGAAATTGGAGGATGGCTGGCTTTTGACGAGCTAGACGACTGTTCCAGCCAATAGATCTGCTGGGGTTCTTTGGACGCCTTTCGAGCGTATGCTTTTCTTGAAGCTTGAGAGTCACCCCCACAAGCTGGTCCTCCGACGATGGTGCGTATTTCTCCCGTGGGCTCAGCGTCCTCTTGGTCAGTTTGATGATGAGGCGGTTCCTTTTGGCGAGATGAGGTCTTCGTCCTTTCTGGTGATCGATTTTTACGGGCAACATAATCCTGAAGATGGCCTTTTCGAATAAGGGCTTCGATATGGTCACGTAGAGAGATGCAGTCCTGGGTCCTATGCCCGTGATCTTTGTGGAAGTAACAGAACTTGCTCTTATCCCTCTTCTCAGGGTCGGATTTGATCTTTGCGGGCCACTTTACATATGGCTTGTGTTTAATCTCCATTAGGACTTTTTCATGAGACTGATTAAGAGGGGTGTAGTTATGGTATTTACCAGAGTAAGGCTTCTTGGGAGAACTATCGCGCTGATCACGACGATATTTTTTATCTGTAGAAGAGGTTCCTTCTGGCTTGCGTTTCTTACTCTGTACTCCGTGGCGTGTCAATGCGACTTCTTCTGCATTGATATATTTCTGAGCTTTGGCTTGGAACTCTGCCATAGTTTTCGGAGGGCTTTTATCTAAGGCAAACCTGAATTTCTCACTCGTTATTCCAGCAATGAGGGATGTAAGACCCTTTTCTTCAGTGTAACCCTCAGTTTGGACGGCTTCGGCAGTGAACCGTACTGTGAACTCCTTTATTGTCTCCCCATGCTGCTGTTTCAGATTCATCAGATGGGAGGCTGGCTTCTTAATGCGAATGCTTCCCATGAACTGAGAAAGGAATATCTCTGATAACTGGGAAAAGGAACTGATGGAACGAGGCTTTAACCCCCGAAACCACGTACGAGCTGCTTCCTTCAATGTTAAGGGAAAAGCCCTACACATGATTTCTGAACCATGTCCCTCCAACTCCATGAGGGACCTGTATGTTTCCAGATGTTCAAGAGGGTCGCCAATACCTGTATACGGGGTGATAACAGGCGTTCGATACTTTCTAGGTAACGGGGCTTCCATAACCTCGCTGGTGAAGGGGGACTCGGATTGATGTATCGCTGCCATGACGGCAGATGGCCGATTTGCCTGGTATCGCTGTTCCATGACATCAAAATGATCATGGATTCTTTTTAGATTCTCCTTCCCATGGTAGGGTATAGCTTGATGTTTCGGCAGTGGAGCCTTGCGGTTGAGGTTGTCGAGACGAACTAGAATGTATAGAATGTGGAGACGGTACAGGGGGATGGCTGCCAAGTGGTGGGACCTGTGGTTCATCCATAGAATGTCTAGATGCCACTGGTATGGGCTGCGGTGGTAACCCTTCGGAGGCTTATCTCTGAGGTTCGGGGAAATGCTGATCAAGCCGATTTGACAGCGCCTGAACTCCGGCGTTTAGAGTTAGGAGAGTATTTCTGAGGAAACGTAGGACATCGTCTTGATTTCCAGAAGCTTCCAATAAAGGGTTTGGTAATGGCATAGTTGGGGCTCCTTGAGGGATGTTCGTCGAGGCAGGTGGAAGTGCAGGTACGGATTCCGTCTCATCAGGCGGAGGTGGTGCCTACCTTGAAGTTGAAGGATGAACAGCCTTTTTAGGAGGCATCGCCGAAGGATTTTGATCGATGGTTAGAACGATTGATTTTGACGATCAAGTCGTTCCCACAGACGGCGCCAAACTGTTAATGTCAGATTTCGTAGCAGTACCCTCCGGACGCTTACCTTCTCTCCAACACAGATTTCTTCCGCTAAACCTGAAAGAAGACAGACAGCAACTAAGGGTGGCTGGGGTCCAGCCGTTCGCCCTCCGATGCTTAAGTCAGGCCCAAGAAGAAAAGAAGAGTAACCAGGATAAAACAAGGCAGGGATTGAATATATTGTGTGTACCTTTCCCTTAATGGAGTCGTCCCTTTATATAGATCTGAAGCGGTTCAATCTATTACGCAAGATATCGAGATCCCGCTGATCTCGTGTACGATACTGAGATCTTGCTGATTTCGTGGGATAAGATCCTCATCTTTGGAGACGAGATCCAACCCAATAACCTATTTCGGCAATCAAGTCCCTTGATGGCAATCCCTTGAGATCCGGAACCACCCGAGAAGATAAGCCCAAAAACCGACCTATACGGACTGCCGGTAGGCGTAGTAATAGCGCTGATCACTCATGTAGAGCTGGAAACCGTAGTTGGAGTCATAGCCAGCGAAAAGGAAGGAGACGCCGATGAGATGGAAACCACTGAACTGGGTGTAGCCCTGCCTGGCATCACACAGGGATTGGACAAGCTGCTCGACAGGAATTGGGTGCTGGTACTGAAGGTTAAGAGGTGTAACCACAAAAAAGCTGTTCGCAAGTTGGAACATAGTCGCGAGTCAAAGTGCTTGCTCATTCTGACGTAACACCTTTCAACGACTTGTGAGAAGGTCTGCTCGCTATTCAAGAAGGGAATCTTTGCTTCGCTTTATCTGACCATCGGCTAGGGGAGCTCGAAGCCTTGCGAATAGGTGCTCCGTATTTATCCATCCTACGACTCTCGAGCATATGATCTCGAGAGTCGGATGGGCATCCCGCACTTACCCGATCTGCGACTCTCGACCATATGATCTCGAGAGTCTAATGGGTTCTTCCGTACCTTCCCAATCTGCGACTCTCGATCAGATGATCTCGAGAGTCAAATGGGTGTCCGTGTACAATTTTTAATAGCTGAGCTAGTCTCCATTATTTTGTCTATAACAGTCAGTTTACGCACCGAGATCGATGGGTTCATTCTCCCGACTGCATTTGTAAACTGTTCTAATGATTTTTATGACAGTAGCAGAATTAGCAAAATACTAGAACAACAAAAGAAATGGCATGTTCGATGAACAGCTCATGCACCTTCCTTGTCGCCGCAGGCTTCAGCTTCCCCCGCTTCACCCTAACCACAATAAGTATTGGCAACTCAGGATAGCAGTTGGTCGAAACGCGCTGACAGAAGAAAGAGCAGAAGAAAGCAGCCATCTTAGCAGCATATAAGAAGGCGAATGTTGCAAGACCTCATCCTACAATTAGGAAACAATGGCAGCCAAAACAGGGGCAGAAGATCCCTATCAGCAGTCAGGTCGTATCAACCAGGTCCTTAGTGCCTGTGATGACGGTCGAACAGTTTCCACCATTGTCCAGGACCACCTGTGTCACACGTAAGTCGACCGGGACCACACTTGTGAAGAGCTCCAAGACCGTGATAGTTCTCGACCCAAGACAGGGGCAGGTTCAGAAGGTACGACCGATTCTAGTCGCAATGGTTCAAGTAGCAGAGGCAGAAGAGGGACCGTATGAAGCGGAAGAATTGCCTACAGTCCAAGATCAGATCGACAGATTAGTTCGGGCCAATCGTGAGACGAATGAAAGAATGAGGATCATTCAGGAAGCGTTGACCACTCTGATAGCCCAGAACGCTACTAGAAGTCCTGTACCACCCACACGCCAGTCGGCCGAGGAATCCCAAGGGGCAGCGGAAAGGCCAGCTGACGCCGAACAGCTTACCCAGGCCAGGAGAGTTCCAGCGGAGCGAATGACAGTCCCGACTGTGCACAAATGTCGAAAGAGGAGTTGTCGCAAACAATCACAAGTCTCATGCGGCAAGAGAAAGAGAAGGAAAGAGGAACCGGTATAAATATCAAGTTCCATACCCACTGGAGATAGAAGAAATACCATTTCCGGTCAACTTCAGGTGTTCGAATTTTGAAAATTTTGACGGTAGAGGATCGCCGGAGGAGCATATTACTCACTTCCTCACAGCATTAGGGAATTGGCTGGCCATCCCACAGTACTGTATGCGGCTATTTGGGTCGACGCTGACAGGGAAAGCTTTCCAGTGGTACATGTCGCTACCAGCCGGATCAGTGAGATCGTGGGAGCAGATGCGAGACAGTTTTATCTCAAAATTCTTCTCTACAGAGAGAGAAACATCAGTGACAGATCTGGCCTTGATCAGACAAAGACAGGACGAACCCGTGGAGAGGTTCATGGACCGATGGGGGACTGATAGCCGCTCAATGCCAAGAGTTGCCCAGTGAGAAAGAACAGATGAAGATGTTTATACGAGCCCTGGACTCAATGATATCATACGGGTTATCGGGGAATAGTTTTCACTCTTTCCAAGAACTGGCCACCAAAGCACACCTGGTAGAAGAAGCCGCAACACGGGTGAACTTCAGGCCCGAAAGGCAAAGAAGAGAAGGAGTAAGGATTGCAGAAACGCACAATATAAACAAAGGCAAAGACATAATAGACCGGAAGCAGCCCGTCGTGGATTACAAGACGGATGTGAAAGCAACACCTACCCAAGACAGAGGCAAGAGGCCTTATGTGTCCCGAGGAATAAAAATAGCCGAGAGAGAAAGAGCCAATGGCCCGTACACATCGACATGGCCGATCTGATCCCCATCATGGAACAACTAGTAGAAGAAAATGTAATCCGCTTACCAGAACCAATTCGTCCACACGAAGTTGGGAGGGTGAATGATCCCCGGTATTGTAAATACCATCGATGTCTGAGCCACAAGACAAAAGACTGTTTTAATCTAAAGGGAAGAATACAAGGGTTGATCAACCAAGGGGTGATCAGTATGAAGTTACCAGAAACAACAAGGAAGGAAACATCAGGGGTAATTTCAGCGTTCCCCTCAAAAGAAAGCAACCGATTACACATCCTGTTCCCTGAACCTGAAGAACCCTAGGCTTTGGTTAGCAGGAGGAGGAGGCTCGAGAATAGACGAAGACTCCTTAACCATAAGAAGCAAGGGACGAGAAAGAAGAGTAGCCAGGAGAAGAACCGACCTATCGAGGCTCAGGTACATTGCGCAATGGTATCATTCACAGAACAGCCGTCAGCAGGAGAGACATCAGGGGCATGTGAAGAAGAACTCAATGCCATCATTCTCCGATCCAGAAAGCAAATGCCGGAATGCGTTCTGCCAGAACCAGTCGATTCGATGCAAGAAGATGGAAACCTGGATACACCATCAACAAGGCCCCAAGGGTAGAAGTTGAAAGAGAAAGTTGTTGAAGCCACGTCTAGTCGGCCGGAGCCGAGACAAGGGACAACGCCGGTAGCATATGATGTCGTGTCACACCTGCGAAAGGTCCCGGCTCTCTTGAGCATATACGATGGCTTGTGTCTCTCAAAGGTATATAGGGAGATGTTGATCAACGCGCTGCTAGACAGTGAAGTCAGAGAAGTGATGATGACAGAAATTGAAACAGAAATGAACGATCCACATAAGTTTTGGGAGGGAAATGCACCGATTCAGCAAGCAATGCAGATAGATCACCCCTCTGTAATCACATTCTCCAAAGAAGACCGCATGATTGAAGCAACAGACCATAATCGTCCGTTGATGGTCACAGGAATGATTAGAGACACAGAAATTAAGCGATGCATGCTTGACGATGGATCCGCAGTAAACATCATGTCGTTGACGACACTATAGAGGTTGGGTTACAGACCGTCAGCCCTGTGTCCCAGCACCATGGTTATTCAAGGGTTTAATCAAGATAGCCAGCGCACTCTAGGGTCGATCACCGTGATGCTAGAAATGGAAGAACTAGAGACGAAAGTAACATGCCAAGTAATCGACGCAGTAACAACGTACAATCTCCTGTTAGGGAGGTCGTGGCTCCATCAGAACCGCGTTATTCCCTCAACCTATCATCAGTGCTTCAAGTATAACAGAGAAGGAGTTCAGTATAGAGTAGCTACTGACCCAAAGCCGTATACGATTGCAGAATCATTCTTGGCCGATGCTCGGTACTATGATTTGGTCGACGAAAGAGAAGTCACGAAGAAGCCCGATGTAACGCAGAAAGGGCAAGGGGCAAAACCTATAGTCAACAAGTTTGAATAGAGAAGCAAGCCTCAGTCTATTACTCAGAAAGAAACGGCAAGTCAGTCAGCCGAAGAGCTTCAAGGGACTACTAAGAAATTTTATATAATCCCGAAGTACTTACGACAACCAAGGCAATCCGTCCTAGAGATGATATCGAATCAGCACATGAGTGTGCTCAAATCTAGCTTCAACATGCCAGTACCGAAAATAGGAAGAGTTAAATCTTTCCCAAGAGCTCCTAGCAGTTTGTGGTACCACCAAGTGCCAATGCGAAGAAAGAAATCAAATTTTATTCAGTACTCAATGAACCTGTGCAGTCTAAGGATGAGGCCGAGAAATCATTCTGTTTACCTCAACCAATAGAAGAGGAAAGATACAGTGAAGCCAGCCGCAACATCATGAAGAATATGGGCTTCCATTACTCAGAATCAGCCTTGAATGAAAGAATGCTAGCACCGTTCGAAGAAAACATTGAAGCTTACCAAGGCAGAGAAGGGCTAGGGGTAAAGATGAAGATTAGGCACGTCAACATGGTGACAATTAGTCCCACAGAAGAGGTACAGCCACAAGAGGTAGTCGACATCATTCAACACAGTGCCGCACCCGCGCAGATAGAGGATGGGGGACAGCCTACAATAGATGAGCTCGAAGAAATAAATCTGGGAACCCCAGTATCTGAGCAAGAATGTCTCAGAAGAAGAGGGGAAAATATATTCAACTGTTGAAAGAAAACAAAGATGTATTCGCTTGGACATACTTAGAAATGACAGGGCTCAGTCCAACAATTGCGATGCACAAGTTGGGCATCACTGAAAGGAAAAAAGGCGGTCAAACAACCCCAACGACGATTCCATCCAGATATAGTGCCCAAGATCGAAGAAGAGGTTGAGAAGTTAATCCAGGCTGGATTCATCCAAGAATTCAAATACCCAAGATGGATCTCAAATATTGTTCCGGTCAAGAAAAAGAGCGGTCAAATCCGAGTCTGCGTAGACTTTCGAAACCTCAACGAAGCACGCCCTAAAGATGATTTCCCATTGCCTATCCCAGAACTACTGATTGACAGCACGACAGGATACGCAGTGATGTCCTTTATGGATGGTTACTCGGGGTATAATCAAATTCGTATGGCCCCGGAGGATGAAGAATCGACGGCCTTCCATACGACATTGGGCATATACTGTTACCGTGTGATGCCGTTTGGGTTGAAGAACGCAGGGGAAACATATCAGCGCGCGATGCAAGTAATCTTGCAGGACATGATGCATAAGCACGTCGAATGCTACGTAGACGATCTGGTAGTGAGGTCGGCTAAGCATGAACAGCATAGAGAGCATTTGCGGCAAGTGTTTCAAAGACTGAGAAAGAAAAGCCTCCTATGAACCCATTGAAATGTGTGTTCGGGGTTTCCTCTGTCAAGTTCTTAGGGTTTGTTATCAGGCACCGAGGCATAGAAATTGACCCAACGAAGATTAAGGCGATCAGAGAGATGCCACCTCCGAAGAACCTCAAAGAACTTAAAAGTTTTCAAGGTAGGGTCGCGTACCTAAGAAGATTCATTTCAAACTTATCTGGCCGTTGTCAGCCATTTTCATGCCTCAACAAGAAAGGAGTCCAGTTTGAGTGAGATGATACTTGTCAAAAAGCGTTCGACTCTCTGAAAGACCTGCTTGAAATATCTTCAGTCCTAACAGCACCGATCAAGGGGGAGCCACTAATTCTCTATATCGCAGTTGGCGAAAATTCATTGGGAGCCCTCATAGCCCAGAAGAACGAAGAAGGAAAGGAAAGTGTACTCTATGACTTGAGCCGCTACACTAGTGGGAGCCGAGTTTAACTACTCAGCGATCGAAAAGATTTGCCTGGCATTGATCTTTGCCGTCAAGAAACTCAGACATTACTGTCTCTCTCACCAGATAACATTGATATCCAAAGCGGATCCCATCAAGTTTCTCATGAACAGGCCCATGTTGTCTGGGCGATTGGCCAAGTGGGCCCTTCTTTTTCAGAATTCGACGTGACATACATGCCAGCTCGAGCTATCAAAGGCCAAGCAATTGCAGACTTCCTTGCTGCACATCCAGTACCAAGTGGTGAAGAAATAGAATATGATCTCTCGGATGACCAGGTTATGGCGATTAATGAAGCACGCCACTGGGAGATGTATTTCGATGGTGCGGCCAGAGCGATAGTGTCAGGGACAGGAGTTATATTCATCAGTCCATAAGGGGACTTGTTACCCTATTCATTCATGATAGTCCTGGCATGCACCAACAACGAAGCCGAGTACCAAGCTCTTATCATCAGGTTACAGTTGGCCCTGGAACTGCAGATCAAGGAAATACGTATCTATGGAGACTCAGGCTCGTTATCGAACAGCTGATGACAGAATATGAAGTCCGCAAGCCCGAGCTATCGTCCAATTGCCACCAAGCGCAATCCATGTTTGATCAGTTTCGGAATAGCGGTATCTCACACATACCAAGACAGGAGAATGTACAAGCAGATGCACTCACTAGCTTAGCCGGTGCTTTGGCTAACCCCGGAGGCAGCCCACTTCAGGTAACAATTGAAGAAAGAAGAATCTTGCCGACGACCACACTGCATAGTGGGGAATTGAGTGCCAATCTCATTTGTTGCTTCGAGATTACTGAAGAAGATGATTGGAGGAAATCATTCATCGATTATCTGAAGTACAGATTTTTGCCAAAGGATCCCAAAATGCGCGCACAAGTTAGAAGACGCGCCAATTCATTTATACTCCAGAAAGATGTACTTTACAAACGGTCATATGAAGGAGTACTACTGCGATGTTTAAGCTGAGACGAAGCACGCGATACATTGAGAGAAGCTCACGGGGGAGAATGTGGTGCTCACCGGGGAGGCAAGAATCTACATCATCGCGTGCGACACATGGGTTACTACTGGCCTGCGATGACGAAAGATGCAATATAGTATGTCAAGAAATGTCATCAGTGCCAAATTCATGCGGATATCATACATGCACCACCAGAGGAATTACATCAGTCAGTGATGTCCTGGCCTTTCGCAGCCTGGGGCATGGACGTGATCGGGCCGATTAGTTCACCATCCTCCCAGGGGCATCAATACATCCTTGCAGCAACTATTATTTCTCCAAATGGGCTGAAGCAACTGCCCTGAGAAATGTGAAAGCCAGACACGTCGAAGGTTTCATTCGTCACACCATATTGTACCGACATGGTATCCTTGAGAGAATTACCACGGACAATGGAACACTCTTTAAGAACGCTACTATCGACAAGTTGTGCGCAAAGTTCAAGATCAAGCACTGTTATTCCTCGCCTTATTACCCTCCTGCGAATAGGCTGGCCGAGGCTTCAATAAGACTATCGTGAGGATTCTGAAGAAGACAGTGGCAAAAAATAAGAAAGACTAGGACAGACGATTGCTCGAAGTATTATGGGCATATCGAACTACGCACCGCACGGCCACTCGAGCTACACCCTACTCACTAGTGTACGGTACGGAAGCTGTGATCCCGATGGAAATCCAAGTTGAGTCATGTTCACTCCCCAAGTGTAGGGTTGCGAAGTAGTAATAATTCGGAAAGACCGAGTATCGTTCCCACAGAGATTTATGTATGGGTATTCTCAGAATTTAACTAAAATAACTAGTAATTAAGATCCTATTAAGAACTAAAATTGAAAAATAGCAATTTGGGTTTAAACAATGAGTAATTAAGGTAATTTCAATCTAAAAGGCACTAGAGCGCCAAGGATCCACTTTTGATAAGTTTCAATGTATCAACACAACTAGGTCTCTCATAACTCAATCGGAATCAAATTCCTTTCTCTATCCGATTGGAATATAGAGCAGTTCAATCAACAATTATCTAAAACAAGTGCTTATTAACTGATTTGATTCCCACAACCATGCTCAGGCCTTGGGCATACTCAATTGTATAGGCCAAGCCTCTTTCCAATCTAGTTGAGATTCACAACCATAGTTTTCACCAAATCCTGTCACTAGACCTGATTACGACTCATGATTTGAACTCGAATTAAATCAAAATCAATCACTAAACAATTATTCCAGATTATATACAAAAGATAAGAACTTTAGTTGCATGAGTTCCCACATGAAAATCAGGCCATTGCATACAAGGCAATCAAAGCGTCTTCCATGCCCGGAGTCAATGGTAGATCAATGCACTACACAAGCATGAACAATGCTCAAAAGCTAAGATACTAAGTTAGGATCACTAAGAATCACATGAGCCCGGAGTCATCAAGAGATCAAAGTAGAAACCAACACAGTACTTGAATCAAACTCATATTGAACTAAAATTCATCAATTAAAACATAAAAGGAAACCTAGGTTGCATCAATCCATCAAAAACGAATCAAAAGCTTCACCTCTTAGCCCTAGCTAAGAGGTTTTAGTTCATCTCTAACATCCTTGAACTAGAAGCCTCTAAAAACATGAAAAACTACTAAAACAGGAAGAAAACTAGAAATCCGAAGTAGAATCCGTCTCCTGAGCAATCCCCACGTCGTAGCCTCCATTGATATAAAGAGAAGAGGTCCTTTTATAGCTTGGAGGAGTCCAATATGCAAGAGAACTCTAAAAATTGCGTAAACTTACGCAAAAGCGCAGAAAAATCCGGAATCCTGAATTAGAAATAAGCTGTTTACGCTAGCCGACCGGTCTGGACCGGTCGGACTGGCCTGGCCGACTGGTCATGACCGGTCGGACTTAGAAATCCCCTTATCCAGCAGCTATGCTCGACCGGTCTTATCCGGTCGAGCTGTGTTCCTGAACAGTCCATGAGCTCCAATGGTAGGCCGACCGGTCAAGACCGGTCGGGCTTGCTTGGCTGACCGGTCAGCCGACCGGTCTGGCTTCTTTTTCTCTCTATTTCTTTCTTTCTTTCTTCTTTTCTCTTCTCTCCTTGCCTTGGCTTTCTTTGGTCCTTCTTTTCTCTTCATCCTATGGTCTTCAATGCTCTTAAGGAGCTACATTTAGCCTTCAATTGGTGACATCTCCATCTTGTTCCTACAATCACAAATCACGCCTTAGAATTGTCCTTTAAACATGTAAACCGTGCATAATGAGTGATGAATTGGGGTTAGAATATGCACAATTAAGAGCTCAACAAGTCACTACGGGTCACACTCCGACACTCCCTGACAACTGAACACAATGCTAAGATCAGAATGGCCGAACTCGATGATTTGGATGAAAAGAGACTCGCTGCCCAACAAAGGCTCGAAATGTATCAAAAGCAAATTTCAGCCACATACGATAAGCGCGTCAGGGGCAGATCATTCAAGAAGGGTGATCTCGTGTTAATGATGAAGCGTTCGGCATCGACCCAAGGACCGAAAAGTAAATTTGACCCGAAATGGGATCCCGTCTGCATCATCGATAAAGTGTATTCTAATGGAGCCTATCGGGTAATAGATTGCAAAGGACAGGGCATCAGCTCGCTGGTGAATGGCCGATTTTTGAAAAGATATTATACTTAACATAGGCTTATCGTTGCAAGTTGTAGACACCCCATTAGAGGGAAAATGTAATAAAGTAGATACCAAAAGAGATGATACCATGCAATGATTGAATCGAGATACTAATCATCTATTTCATGCTTGCACAAGTTTCAGAGAGGTTGTTAAGACTCAAGACACGTCAAGTATGACAACCTGCACCTTTTTGAGACCATCGAGAATTGGGATAAAACCCCAAACCAAGGCTCAGTTACATCTTCGTTCACATGAGTATAGGTTTGAGTCCTGACAAGGGGACATTCCTTTCCAAATAGCACAATTTATTCGCATTCAAACTCAAATAAAATAATAAGTAGGCTAAAAAACACAATATAAATTTAGAACTACAATAGTATACATAATGTTACAACATCCATTACCACATGTTCCAAATTACAAATAAAAATCATTATAGCTTAACCGTCTAAAGTTCTCAAACAGTGTTCTAATAGGTTAACTGCAGATTCTTCGATCGCCTTCTATCTTACCTCAGCCTCGGTCAAGACTTGGGCAGGGTCTAGAGTATCTTGGAGAGACTGCTTCAGCTCGGCAACCTGTGCCCTTACAGCAGTACATTTCGCTTCGTGCTGGTCGAGGGAGGACTGCAGATGTGTCTTCTGACCACCGAACTTTGAGAGTTTGAGATGGACGACAGAATGTTCGGCTCGGAGTCCGGGCCATCTCGTTCTCAATCTCCACGAGACGTCCAGTAGCCTCTTGGTATTCCGCATCAACAGCCTACCAATCCTTCTTTACTTCAGCCACGTCCGCCTCATGTAACTCAAGTTTCGGAAGAAGAGACTGCAAGTGACCGCGTTTTTCCTCGGCGGAAGGGTCAACCTTGAGGTGCCTCGCCTCGTTCACTTGAGCCATCCCGTCCTTGAATTGGGACACGTGGCTGACTATCGAAGAGATGTCAATCCCGAGCCACGTGGCGTTAAGCTCTAATGCCTGCAGTGCCTCATCCAAGATAGACCATTCATCCCCATTCTTCAACGAATCAACGATGTCGGACAGTAAGCTCTTCAGAAGATTCGCTTTGGTCCTTGATAAGCCTCGGAGAGATGAAAGGAATGCCTCAGGCAAGACTACAGGAACCGAGATGCTGGCAGGAGCAGTGGCTGGCAAAAGAAATGATAAACATTAGCACACTGAAGAAAGAAAATAAGTAAACAAAGTAATAAGGCGAGTAGTTTACCAGCAGGAACTTCATCGACCGGTGCACTAGTGGAAGCAACGGACATTAATGATGCTAGAACACATTTGGTTGCAATCTTCGTGGCCGGTTCAGGCAATTCGGGAGAAGAAAGTGCGAAGATCTCAGGGGCAGTGGTGGCTTGAGTTGATTCACCAACAGGAGGTGCTTCAGTGACAAGCTCCGGTGCACTAATAACATCAGAGGGCATGGTTTCTTGAGCGAGAGGTGCTGCCTCTTCCGAAATAGTAGCAGGGCCTGTAACGACCCGAAATTTTTGACTCTCGTGTATAACAAAACAGCCGAATTCCCAAGTAACTTATGGAATAACTAATTTGTCAAATAATGAAATATAGCATTCAAGCATAATGGCGGAAACAATTGTCATCTTATTCTATCAAACTCACTACATCATCATCAATGTTTAAATAAGAAAACCAACCAATATCCATATTGATTAATTAAAATACAAAACCATGTCTTCTCTTGAAGACTTATTACAATTCCATAAATGTATCAACTACTCAAAAGAAATATTTAATAAATGATAACATCAATTAAGTTTATCTAACATCGTCATCCGCTATGTGATTGTACGAACCATCGAACTCTTTTCCTTAAAAATTGGGTTCAATACCTGGATCTTCACCTGCATCATCTAAATTGTGATTGGGATAGCGTTAAATGCTATCATAGTAGGAAATAGTCCCTCCAAGACAATCAAGAATAATAATGTACAAAATTCAGAGTAACGAAACATAAATAATATCTTTATTCAAAACAAAACAATCAAGTAAAAATCTTTGTTAATGCGATGCATGGAATGCATGCTCTGGCTAAGGCACCCTGGCTAGAAATCATAATACATGAAGTGGTAGACTCCCTGTTACGACTTCATGCTAGCCACTAGTCACCAGAGGTTCCTGGGATGCACAAGCTCATAGTTTTGCCCGACCACGTGAGAAACGGGACCTCATAGCCCAAATCTACACGTGACAGTGTACGGGAGAAGTAGGACGCTCTAGCCTATTCTCAATTCCGTACACCCACACGGAGCCAAGTGAATGCATGACTTTAGTTTCACCTTTATTTAAGTGTTTTCGCATACAACCGATTTAAATAAAACTCAGTGGTTACTATGAGGAGTCGCAAGCAACCCAGCATAGGCCGACAGCACGGGATTAGTTTTCATAGCACCAACCCCGGCTCATGAGAATTTGTATACCATTAGTGTCCACTCATTGTCCCGTTTTATGATTTCATCATGTTCCAAAAAGCCAATGTTGTACATCATGACCAAATTCATTAAAATACCCATGTACTGTAAATGGATCAAATCAAGCATCATGTACATGTAAGGATCCATTAACAAACAATCACTTCATTCTCTCAGTTAAGTCAAGATATATTCTTCCATCATGGACACCTCTCACGGGTTCCATCTCTCTACATCGAATAATTTTACCAACTTAGGGATAAAGAGTATACAATAATGGGATGTCCATATGATGATCTTATATACATATTTCATATCACAATATGAAAACCAATGTTACTTGTAATACATGGATTAAGAAAATAAGGGCATAGATTTCACAAAAATAAATAACACAAATACACATGCTTCTTAGTCAAAAATCTAAAAAAAGGAATCACATCACCATATAATGATATTCATTATAAATCTTACATCAAACTTCATGTTATATGGATAAGTAATTCAAAACAAAACAACTTCACATGCCACAAAAGAAACTTATGATAATTGTGATATTATTAATGAAAGGCTTGAAGGAAAATCCTCACCTTAGGATGACTTAGAAGAAGAGGGTTGTAGAAGATCCTAGCCGCTGAAAAAATATGAGAAAGAACTCTCTCTCTCTCTCTCTCTCTCTCTCTCTCTCTCTCTCTCTCTCTCTCTCTTCTCTCTTTCTCTATGGCATGGAGGCTAGGGTTAAGAGAAGGTTTGGAGGTACATAGTAGGAATATGGAGAGGGATGTGCACGTGAGGTCTTGTGTAACAACTTCATGAGGTGGGTTTCTCAAATCTCAATATTTGGATGATCTTTGATCAATTCAAATCTATTCATCCTATCAAGCTCGAAGAGTAGAGTCATAATACGTAAATTTCTTGATGATCCACATTCTAGATTGGCCGATCCTTGAAAATGGCCTAACGAGTGCTAAAATGGGCTTAATCTCAATTAACAGTCTACGCTTGATGATCAGGGCCCAAATTTTGAAAAAATATGTAGTCATGATAGGCAAACAATTGTACAAAGTTTAGTGATTGATTGATGTTGAGAAATGCCTAGATCTGAAATTTCAACTTTTGGCGGAAAAGGAAGGGGCTGGCTTTGTGGTTCAACGGTGTAGGATTATAGATCGGGGTCCAAAATTTGTGTAAACTCGTAGTCATATGAGTATAATGGGTGGTCCAAATTTGAGAAGCGATTGATGGTGAGAAGTAGGTAAATTGAAAGGTTCAAATTTAAAAAGAGTTGGTAACTCGTTAATTTCTATAACGGGATAACTTCGCGCATAAGAAAGATGCTTATCAAGGTGGGGCACTCAAATCACACTATTGGTCCATGATAAAGACTGATCCAAGTCACTCATATGAAGAGAAATATTCAACTACGACTCACCATCTACTTTCCTCACTCGATAGACATGAAAATTAAGGGTTAAGGGACTGATTTGATAATCGGACCACTTTTACTATGATTGAAGGGCTGAAATTTGATGTGTATGATTAATATGTGCCCAAAAGATTAAATCCAGCATTTTGCGTGAAAGTGATCGTCAGAAACTATAATACTTAAAAATGGCATCTTAACTTAAGTTTAACTAATGGCATTTTCGTAATTATCTAAAAAGTGCGTGATTTTTGAAATTTGATCTATCTACGATGTTTATGGGATCATTCTAAGCAACGTTTGTAAAGGGTCCCCTATCGGATCTCCTACGGATGTCCCGCTATTCGTAAATCAACGATAAATGTGCGATAATTAATAAAAAATAAATTAAAATTGAATTTTCAAAAATTTTCAAATAAATCTAAAAAATTTGGGGCGTTATAGGGCCTGCCTCAGGAGTAGGGCTAGGGTTTACTGCAGCCACAGTATTGATAGGGTCGGCAAGAGGAGGATCGTCAGCTTGTAGCCCACTGGAAAGGTCCATAGGGACAAGTTATGTCTCTGCTTCGGGAACATATCTATCGTATATCGGCTCGTTATCTTCACCCTCTTCCGTGGGATGATTTCCGCTGAGATCTGCCTACGAGCTCATCTCCCCTTCCTCCCTTGGTCCACTCACGTCGTCGATTGGGACGCTGCCGGCAGCCTTGGAGAGTCGACTCCGTGCCTTCTCAGCCCTGTACAGCTTCCACATGTCTTTTATCTTCTTTCCTCCATCAACGACGGGGACGCGATGAGCGGTCTTCACTCAAGGCCCAGACTGCTTAGGAGACGGCTCAGAATCACTATCTCCTGGAACAGAACGTCTAGGATAGACTCGTCTGACTCGCTGGACTCTGATCATAACCTCCCCGACCACCAGTCAACGGGGTCACTGCAGCCGCAACATCACCCTCTCCACCACCTTGGATATCTTCATCACCTTCACCACCCTCAACATCGCTGCCACCTCCTCCATCATTGCCACCCCCAACATCTTCGTCGTGGTCACCGTCACTGCCAACATCGTCACCCCCATCGTCACCTTCATCATCATCACCAATGTCATAACCCTCTCTCTGCCCCTCTGTCATGGGACCTACAAGTGGAGAACTTTGGTCTTCTCGCAGTGTGATCCTCTGCCCATGAGCAACCCATCCTTTTAGTGTATGCTCAGGCTTCTCATGATCAATTACCATGTTCAGAGAAGTCAGAAATTTCTTCACACCAGGAGTGGCCAGTTGATGAAGTGTCTCCGATACATAGCTCAGGCCGTCAGCAGGAGTAGGATCGATGATAGGAGGAGAAACGAAGACAGGATCGGCCACGTGTCGATTGTTTCTGATCAATGAATAGTGGTGAGCCCACCACCTCATCCATCCATACGTGGCACCTAGGAGTATACTCTGTACCCGGGACGATGAAGGAATAGCCCGACCGGGTTAGCAAGAGTTGTCGCCATATCCACTTCCAGTGAATCGGTCCCATCCATAGGCTCGCTGCTCTCGTGTCACCGTTTCAAGAGTTTCTGGCACCCCTTGGTCATAACCAAATTGGCAAGCGAATCTGTTCGGATAGTATGGCTCTCTCCAGAACTCAGCCCCCTCCCTCAAAGGCAGTGAACTCGGGCGGATGGATACAAAAAATGAGCGCTGGTAGGAGCTAAGGCTCTCATCGTCATCGAGCAATTCTGGATCCTCACTGTTGGTCCAAGAGAAAAGGAAGAAGTCGACGTCGTCATGATGAGCTATCTTTGTCTCGATAGTCACCAAGTTTCGCTGTTCATCTTCCGCTCCTAAAAGGCATGCAGCGAAACTGATCCTCTCCAAATGAAATCCTTGAGTTCCATACCATAGGTCCATGGGAAGTACACCCCGAGCCAAGCCTGAAAAGTAGTGCCACCCGTAGAAGGATGAATTTATTCCAAAAGAAGCGGAGCCTTTGTTACTGATAACACCACCGAAGGCTCGGTAGATCGAGTAAAAGACTGCCGGAGCTACTGCGTAGCTATGCTCGTTAGCCAAGCTCCCCGCCACAGCAAAGCAAGAAATTCTTACGCTATTCGCTTGTTTAGAACTCGGTAAAGCCACAGCATAGCCAATACGCCAAGAACCCGGCTAGCTCACATGTGGGAGATAATTTGTTTGGCTGTGAGAACTTTGTCTTCATCTTGGCTTCGAAGACCAATTTGTCTCTGCGGCCTTCGTCATATTGGGGTGTAGTTCAAACTGAAAGAGAGAGGGAATCATCAGTAAAAAGAAGATGGAATGGAATACAGAAATACAACTCACGTCGAGAGACTCACTTTAAACCATGGCTGAAGTAAATCAACCAATCTTCAAACGATACTTTATCCTTGGAACCCAGGAACTGCGGCAGCTCCGCAAACAATTCATAGCAGGCTTCAGAGTAGAAGCCTTCATCCACGCCCTTCCTTTTCTTAGACGGCTCACCATCACTGGGCATCCATTCATCATAAATTCTGCCTCGAATAGGGAGACCTGCTATCCGACAGGTCCCAAAGGGAGACACTCATTTCTCCATAGGGTAGGTGGAAGGAGTTTGTGACGGAACTCCAATGGTTCAAAAACCCCTTGTAGACACACGGCTCCTGGTAGAAGTAACTTGATGTCGCCTGAATAGCCCTCAGGAGACCCACTTGCTTCAGAGTTTCTTCGTGTTGCTCAACGATTCGGTTGGCCCAAGCTTCGTAACCAGGGTGAGGACTCAGATGTCCTCGGGTCCTGAACCCTCCGGTCGGCCAAATTTCCTCATCGGACAGAGGGCGAAACCTTTGGCGTAGGGTCTCGTAATAGTGGGTTGGAAAAGGTAAATGTGGGTCGTGGTTTGGCTCCAAGAAGATCATGTCCTTCTCTCCAAGGACAGACTGAAGCGTACCGTTCTTAGAAATGGCACAGTTGAGGAATGTCTCTGGGATAGATGTCCAGGAGTAGACGCTATAAAATGAATTCGCAGCGACACACATCGGATGGCTCAATGCTCGAGAGGGACCGATACCGTTGGATGCTCTTGGGGAACCTGATATACTGCTTCGTGTAGGGATTGCGGATCATGAGCGATGATACCGCTAACTTAACGGACGACCAGACGACCCTCATCTTATCAGACTTCGACTTGGCCTGATTCTCTATATAGACCTGCTTGGCACTTTTTCCAGTCGTCTTCGGGCGACCGCATTTAGTAGACTGAATGAGCACAATTGGGCTCGCCTCACCCTCTTGGGATCCGACGACTTCATCAATACGAAAACCCCACAGCGGAGCGTACCAGGCGTCCCATTCTTCCTCTGTGCCTTCGTCTGGAGGGGTCGATGGAACTTTATCGCAAAGGATCTTCCGTTGAATATCCTTTGATAGTGTGAGGATGCGTTCATAGAAGTTGAACCTCTCGGGTGGATGGAACCATTAAGGGTTTTGATCGGATGGCCGTGTCACTAGTCTTGGGCGAAGGCCTCTTGCGCTTATGTGTAGTTGCTTTAGAACCTGAGGGACCAGCCTTCGAAGGACCAGCTTTGGAAGCACCACCAGCCATAAAGATCTACACAAACACATCAAAATATCAGGTAAAGTGCAAGTACCAGAAAAGGAAGCATTCAGGTATACACAAACTCTAAATAACTCAAGTTAAATAGAAGCATCATACTTACTTCAACTTGACCCAAGGGTTTCGGGTATATGGGATTCAACAACATCCATTCACAAAAGTTTAAAGAGAAAGTTGAACCCCATCCACCAGAAATGACGGCCCAAATATCACGGGCAATGAGCAGTTAAACCAGAGTATGAGCATGTTGATCCGTTCTGAACATGTTTAATAAAAGTGTCCAAAATTGGACAAAATCATAACCCTGGGCATCAAGGAGCGCTGGACTCAGCGCGTCCAAAATTGGACAATCCACAAGTTCAAAATTTACGTACGCGCTAGCCCCAGCGCGTCTCTTAAATAGGACAATTTTTACAAAGTCCGATGAACTGAACGCGCAGGGACTAGCGCGTCATATAAATCAATGAACTGTACGCGCAGGGAGTAACACGTCATATAAATCAGAAAACCCACGAACCCAAGTCCCTGGAAAACACGCGAGTACGCGCTAGGCCCAGCGCGTCACGAAAATGGGGAATTTCACCAAGTCCGAAAAAATGATACGCGCTGGTCCTAGCGCGTCACTAAAACGGGTATCCCAAGGACGCGAGTACGCGCTCACCCCAGTACGTCCTATAAACCATGCAAAGTTCAACATAAGCAACGCGCTACCCATAGCGCATCGAATAAATCGGGACATTTCCCAAGTCCGAAATCATGACACGCTGGAGGTAGCGCGTCGAAGAAAGGCAACCTTACATTTTTCTACGCGCGCGCTAATAATTAGACGCGCTGGCGATATTCTTTGACGCGCTGGAGAATAATGTGATACGCTGGGTAGAGCTCTATATCGCAGAAATGAAAGTGAAATGACGAAAATGACCAGAACTTTTTTATTTATAGTGGGACCCAAAAATTCCGACGCGATGCAATGGACGGCTGATGTCCATCCCATCACATCAAAGGGGCATCTGTTGGGGTTCCAAAAGTCTGGATCCTTAAAACAAGGGTTACAAGTATACAATCCGCCCCATCACTGGGTTTAGGAGCAGTGCATCAGCAAATTCAACAGAATTCACAACGCACATCAGACTTGGCCAAAAATGGAAAATTGAGCCAGTGGTGGGCCCCACCATTCATCATGATCAGAACCCTCCAAATTTGGGAGGGTTACTTCAGTAATGAAGAAATAGAGCCAGTGCATCAACATCCATCGCAAAGCGGGCCCCACAAACCATCATTTTTGCAAGATAAACACAAATAGGTACGTCGGCGCATCAAGAAATTCACCCCAGCGTATCAAGAAATTCAGACAATTTTAAAAAGTGAATTTCAGGACGCACTGCCGTCGGCGCATCAAGAAATTCACCCCAACACATCAAAAAATTCAGACAGTTTTAAAAAGTGAATTTTAGGACGCACTGCCCTCAGCGCATCATGAAATTCACTCAGCGCATCATGAAATTCAGACAGTTTTACAAACTGAATTCCAGGACGCACTGACCCTCAGCGCATCAAGAAATTCGTCAAGCGCATCCAAAAATTCAGGAATTTCAGGACGCACTGACCCTCAGCGTGTCCAATAAATCAGGCATTTTCAAGAATTTCAGGACGCACTGACAGCTAATGCGCCCTAAAAATCAGCATTTAAACTAAGGCATTTTAAGACGAGCCGAGTGATTTTCTCGACGCGCCAACCTATTTTCTCGACACGCTACACGTGGCGGACTCCTATTGGCCGAGCTTCGGTATTTTTGGGTATAAATACCCCTTTTTCGGTTCATTTGGACTGATCCAGAGAAAGAGAGGGAGTTTTATCCTTTGGGGTTTTTGTGAAACCGCCGGAATCCTTTTCCGACTGCCGGAAACCCTTTCCGACCACTGGAAATCCCCCTTCCGACCACAGCAGGTCCGGTGAAGAGATAACCTAAAATTATACAAGTATAGTGGTGCATCGCAAAATACGTTGAATCAAACTTAACTTATTTTATCGACGCACTGACCCTCGGCGCATCAGAAAAATAACCCAGCGCATCAGGAAAATCAGTCGTTTATAAAACGAGTCATTTTATGACGCACTGGCCCCAGGCGCATCAAAAAAATAGCCCAGCACATCAGGAAAATCAGTCGTTTATAAAACAAGTCATTTTTGGACGCACTGGCCCCAGCGCATCATAAAAATAGGCCAGCGAATTAGAAAAATACACATCTTAAAACAAGTCATTTTTTGACGCACTGGCCCCAGCGCATCACAAAAATACCCCAGCGGATCAGAAAAATCAAATACTTTAACAATCATTTTTTGACGCGCTGGCCCCAGCGCATCAGTAAAATCAGGCCAGTGGATCATAAAAATTAATACTTTGAACGTCCATTTCAGCACCTTTAAATCTTCATTTTTTATGTTTTCGGTCCCCGTTTGGACCTATTTTGGGTATTTTGAGCGTTTCGGACGCAACGGAGCAGTCAAATAACTCATCCGAGCCACCTAATGAGCAAAATATAAGCCTTCGAAGTCTGATCCAATCCAACGAGATGAACGAAGTAACTTCTCGAAAAGAGGCCGCCAATGCCCAGAATCATACTGATGTATCATCATTATATGTACTATCATAATATGACCCGGATTCAGGTCCGGACTAAGCAAATGGGACTATGGTTAACACGATAAACCATATAGGAGAGTTCTTAACTGTTACACACAATTTGTTAAAGACTGGCACTTCAAGAACAGTCGATGCCCTACCCATTCAAACGGCATCCGCTGGTTGAGCTGCTTAGGTACATACAACTGCAGATCGGTCTTCCCCTGGTCACCCGTCACAAATGACGGGCGCAGGCCCAGAGTCGCACCCCTCGGTTAAAAACCCTGACAGTCTCAGCCCGGATCTCCGGTCAAAACATGGGACATAGACATCCGACTCGTATAAAGATGGATCAGTCCATAACAAAACACATCAAATACAGGTCTCTACGACCATACAAACACAGGTCTCCACGACCATACAAAATACAGGTCTCCTACGACCATGAACTCTTAAACCATAGTCCCCGCTGACTAGTCTTCTGCCTTTTAATCAAGGGTCATCGATCATTCGATGTAATTAAGGGCTCGTGCCAGATCACGGCCTGGAATGTACAAGATCTCAAGATCTCTGGAATAAAATTCACCTTTCGATATCTCTTCTCTTGTGTACTTTTATGAATGCTTGTGATTGTCTATAAATGTTTCTATTATTCAGAACCCCAGAACAACAAAACACCAAAAAACTGCGTCCAAGTAATTTTCTAGTTCAAACAAATGGTCGCACAATTTTGATAACTCGGTAAGGTCCTTCCCAGTTAGGATCCAATGAGCGAGAAGGAATTCCAAGATTTTGTCTAAGAACCAAATCGCCGAGCTAGAAAGCTCTGAGTCGGACTTTGGCGTTACGATAGCGAGAAATACGTTGTTGGTAAGCTATTGCTCGAAGTCGGGATGCGTCCCTTCTTTCTTCCAAGAGGTCAAGATGAAGCCTCAACCCCTCTTGATTATTCGTGGCATCATACTGCTCGATTCGATACAAGGGTACTTGGGCTTCGACGGGGACAACCGCGTCGATGCTGAATGCCAAAGAGAAAGGAGTTTCTCCAGTTGACGTGCGAGTTATAGTTTTATAGGCCCATAAGACTTCAGGTAGGAGCTCTGGCCACATGCCTTTACATTCATCGAACTTAGTCTTTAGATGATGTTTGATTATCTTATTGACTGCTTCAACTTGTCCATTAGCCTGGGGATGATATGGGGAGGTACGAATACTTAGTGTCTTCCATTTTTTGCAAAACTCTGAGAATGCGGCGTTGTCAAACTGCTTTCCATTGTCGGTGATTATAGTGTGGGGGAGCCCATAACGGCAAATGATGTTTCTCCACATGAACCTAGTAGTCTGCTTTTCGGTGATTGTGGTTAACGGTTCCGCCTCGGCCCATTTGGTGAAATAATCGACTACTACAATTACAATTGCCTCGGCCTCGGCGTGCTCATATATCGCTTCAGTTGTTGAAATGCTTCTTCGCATTGTTGAGTCCACACCCAGTCGGTTTTCGCGGTAGCTCGAGGAAGCTTAAAGAAAGGAAAGCACTTATTAGAGGCACGCGAAATAAACCTGTTCAATGATGCAATGCGACCAGCCAATCATTAGACATCTTTGAGTGTGGACGGAGACTTCATTTCTATCAAGGCTTTTATTTTCTCAGGATTCACCTCGACTCCTCATCGGCCAACCATAAACCCAAGAAATTTTCCGACGGAGACCCCAAAAGCACATTTTTCTAGATTTAACTTCATTCGATACTTCCTCATCAAGTCGAAGGCTTCTTGGAGATCTGAGAGGTGGTCGTTTGATGCGACACTTTTCACGAGCATGTCATCGACATAAACCTCCATATTCCTATCGATTTGCGTAGCGAACATTTTATTGACCAAACGTTGATAGGTGGCTCCTGCATTCTTGAGACCAAAAGGCATTACCTTGTAGCAATACAGGCCGCGTTCAGTGATAAAGGCAGTGCGTTGACTATCGGGCGGATGCATCATGATTTGGTTATAACCAGAGTAGGCGTCCATGAAACTGAGCAGGGCATGCCCCGCTGTTGAATCAACTAATTGGTCGATGCAGGAAGTTGGGAAACTATCCTTTGGGCATGCTTTATTCAGATCAGAGTAGTCCACGCACATTCTCCACTTACCATTAGCTTTTCGAACAATGACCACGATCGCGACCCATTCTGGGTAGTCAACTTCCTCAATGAAATTGACGGTCAACAACTTTTCGACCTCAGTTTTAATCACCATTTGCCTTACTGCGGTGAACGCTCGTCGACGCTGATAAACGGGTTTGTGTTTCAAATCAACATTCAGACAGTGGACTATGACGTTGGGGTCGATACTTGGCATGTCACTGCGAGACCAAGCAAATACATCTTGATATTCGGTGAGAAAATGAATCAGATTTCCATGAAAGACATCGCTCAAAGAAGATCTAATGTAAACCTTCTTGGACGAATTATCTTTGGATAAATGGATTTCGACTGTCTCTTCCCCTGGGGTATCTGATTGAAGAGTATTCTCCCTTGGGTCCAGCGTTGTAGCTACCGAGAGATCCGGTGAGTCTCTTGTGATCGTCATGATAGGGGCGACTTGGGCATTCTTCCGATCTTGTACAGCGATTTCGTAGCATGCTCAAGCTTCCTTCTTATTCCCTCGTACAACCCCGACTCCGTTTGATGCATAGGTACAAGGGGTGTAAAGTTGCTCCTATCTTGGTGAGCGAAGGTCAACCCAAAATAGTGTTGTACGATGATCTTTGATCCACCACGAGGAAATTAACGAAGATTTTGGTTTTGGCTGGACTTTCTCTGAAGGTGCACCGGAAGGTCGATGCTTCCTTCTAGTGTTACAACTTCGCCCCCAAAGCCGACGAGGGGAGTGGAGATTGGTTTGAGTAGGCTTCTAGCAAGTGTCATTTTATTGAAAGCTTCCAAGTAAAGAACATCAGCGGAGCTACCTGTATCCAAAATAATACGATGAGTTAAATAATTTGATACCTTTAACGCGACCACGATTGAGTCCTCGTGAGGGAAATGAATCCCTTCAGCATCTTCAAGAGAAAAAGAGATCGGATGATGGCTAGGATTTGATGTATCGGATGATTTTTCCAACCAATAAATATGTTGGTGCTTCTAAGACTGCCTTGCAAGCATATGCTTTTCTCAATGCTTGAGAATCTCCCCCACAAGCTAGACCTCCAGCAATGGTCTAGATCTCACCAGTGGGTTCAGCATCTTCTTACGAAGGATGTGTTGAGGTGACTTTTTCCTTTGTGATGGAGCTTCCATTCTTTTAGGTGACCAACCCTATCGCGCAACGTAATCTCGAAGATGACCCTTCTGGATTAGAGCTTCAATGTGATCTTTTAATGATATACAATCTTGGGTGTTATGCCCATGATCTTCATGGAAATAGTAGAACTTCCTTTCGTCTCTTTTTTCAGGATCAGACTTGATCCTTGGAGGCTACGTCACATAAGGTTTGTGCTTGATCTCCATTAATACTTTCTCAGGAGATTGGTTAAGAGGTGTATAATTATGATATTTACCAGAGTAGGGCTTCTTAGGGGAACGGTCCCATTGATCACGCCGGTCTTTCTTATCAGAAGGAGAGATCTCCTCCGACTTACGCTTCTTGCCTTGTGTACCATGACGAGCTAGAGCAACTTCTTCCGCATTAATATACTTTTAGGCTTTGGCTTAAAATTCTGTCATGGTTTTAGGAGGGTTTTTGTCCAGGGCAAACCGGAATTTATTGCTTGTGATTCCGGCTATAAGGGCGGTGAGGCCTTTGTCTTCAGTATAACCTTCAGTCTGGACAGCTTCTGCAGTGAACCACACTGTGAACTCCTTAATTATTTCCCCATGTTATTGTTTTAGATCCGATAAATGAGATGCAGGCTTTTTGATATGGATGCTTCCCATGAACTGAGAGAGGAAGAGATCCGATAATTGGGAGAAAGATCAAATAGATCGAGGTTTTAAGCCTCGAAATCATGTACATGCTGCATCTTTTAAAGTTAAGGAGAAAGCCCTACACATAATTTCTGAACCGTATCCTTCTAGCTCCATAAGAGATTTATACGTCTCCAGATGTTCGAGGGGATCGCCGATACCTGTGTACGGTGCAATGCTGGGCGTTCAGTATTTCTTAGGCAACGGGGCCTCTATAACCTCGCTAGTGAAGGGAGATTCAGATCGATGGATTGATGGAAGAGCAGTAGATGGGAGGTTAGATCGAAATCGCTGTTCCATATTGGCGAAGCGATCTTCGATTCTCTTGAGATCTCCTTCCCAAGGTAAAGTGTAATTCGAGGTCTCGACAGTTGATTCATGAGATTGTTGTTGCCGAGAGGTGCTGGAATGTATGGATTGTGGAGGAGGAACCGGGACTTGATTGCCGAGTGGCATTCGATTTGAAGGAGGATTTGGTTGGGTTTGTGGATCGCCTGCAGAATGTCTGGAAACTATTAGTACAGGTCGCAACGGAGGTCCTTCTGAAGGTTGCTGCAGTTCAGGAAAATGCTGATCAAATCGATTAGATAAGGTTTGAAGCCCAGCTTTGAGAGTAAGAAGTGTTTTTCCGATGAAACACATAATGTCGTCTTGACTGCCGAATACATCGTGAAATGGATTTTGTGATGGCAAGTTGGATTCTACCGAGAGAACCCCTGTCGAGGCAGTCTGAGGGGGATTAGGCGTTGGTTAAGGGACGTCAGGCGGAGGTAACGTCTGTCTTGAAGTGGAAAGATGAGCCGTCTTTTTGGGAGGCATAGTGGGAGATAACGATCAACGATAAGAATGGCTAATTCTGACAACACAGTTCCCACAGACGGCTCCAATCTGTTTATGTCTAATTTAGTAATAGGATCCTCCAGACGTTCACCTTCCTTCGAGCGAGCTTCCCTCCGAACCTGAAAGGGTAAAGGAGAAAATTAAGGGTAGCCAGCGTTCAGCCATTGGCCCTCCGAAGCTTAAGTCAGACGAGATATGGTTATAAAGTGAACAGCTAGATATGAACTTAGGGGTTGTGTACCTGTATCATCTATGGGGCCATCTATTTATATAGATCCAGGTGATCCAATCTATTACGCAAGCTGTTAAGATCACTGCTAATTTCAGGGGATAAGGTGCTTATCTTGTTAATCCTTAGATAAAGGGATGGCCTAACAACCTTAAACGTCTAACTGATTACGTTTCTTGATGGAGATGCTCGAAGTTATGAATGAGGACGAACCAGAATTGATCTGTACAGACTGGTACTAAAAGGTAGCAATTATTACCCTCGAAGATAACCTCATTTAAAAGCCTCGAAGTGAGCTTCTCGCATGTGGATATACGATTCCTTTCGACGACCACAAGCCGAGCTACTCGCATATGGAACCTCTGTTTTGTAACCAAGGAGTAAAGACAGGCGAATTATGAAAATGCCCTCATTCGATGACCAGCGACCAAGCCGGCTCGCATATTCAGGAGTATATACCGTACTTTTACGATATGTGAGCTTCGACCATAAGAACTCGCAGGTCGAACAACATAAGCCAAAAAGGTGCTCGTGGGTCTTTAGTCTTCGATATCTTTGTCCACCGCTTTTATGCTGTAACACGTATTATTATGATATTGCAATCATGCTCTGCGCAACAGTTTATCATTTCATGCTTATCATGATAGTGTAATGTATATAAGTGTTATGCTAATTTGAATGACAATAACAAGCGAAGTGAAAAATGAATAAAGAGATGCATATGCAGCAAGGCAAATGTATTAGAAGAAGATAGGTATTCGGTAAAATCACTTCCCTTCTGACTCTGTCAGTGCTCATTTCTATGTCGTTACTTTGGTAAATATATAAGCTTGTTGTGCTCCACGCTCACCTCCAGGGATGTAATATCAAGTCCCACATCTTGATAACATAAGATTCAGTTTATGCTCATGACATGGAGTATCGTGGTCTAATCATAATCAATCATTGTTTGAGAGATTAAATTTAGTTTAGACTCATGACGTGGAGTATTATATAGGATTCAGTTTAAGCTCGTGACATGGAACATTATATTGGGATTGCTGGCTTGCCCTCGGTAATTTCTTCTCTATACTTGGGCTTCTCACCATGTGTCGAGCTTGCCCCCAGTGTATCTGACTCATAGTCTTGCAAAGTAATGTTCTCCAAGGAACTAAGCATATAAAGGAATAATCATCACATATAAAGACTTGAATTTATAAAGATATCTTGCTGAAGAACACTTTCATGCCCTAGAAATCCATATAGAAGGTCATCTAACCGTAGTCCTCAATCGTATACTCTCATTGCGAAACCATTCATAAGAGAAAGTCATAGATGCTCCGATGTGAAGTGACATATAGTAAAATGCTCCACCCCTCTTCATATGAAACCATATATAAAAGACCAATGACTCTTAATTGCTCTCATATAGAGTAGAAGAACGCCAAAATGTCATAATGATAATAAGAAGACCATGATGAAATAACAATATGAAGACATTGCATCTCATTCGGCTCTTCTATAGAATACCATCCTCTTATCGGACTGGATTGATCTGAAAATTCTGAAGATATGATTATGATCAATGATTATGATTGGACATCTCGAATTCATGATTGACACTAGCATCGTCGAATGATTAAAACAACTTAGGGATTTAGTTTGATCGAGTAATGTAGATACTTGATTCATGAGATGTTGAGATCTTTCTCGATGATATGGTGATTTCATTTTGATCTAATTGATTGATTGATCTTCATGTGGTTCAGTTTAACCTCATACCCTGGAGGGATCTGGTGCAATTTAACCTCATACCCTGGAGGGATCTGGTGCAGTTTAACCTCATGCCCTGGAGGGATCTGGTGCAGTTTAACCTCATACCCTGAAGGGATCTGGTTCAGTTTATCCTCGTAACCTAGAGGTTGTATGGTTCAGTTTATCCTCATAACCTGGAGGTTATATGGTTCAATTTATCCTCGTAACCTGGAGATTGTATGGTTCAGTTTATCCTCGTAACCTGGAGGTTGTATGGTTCAGTTTATCCTCGTAACCTGGAGGTTGTATGGTTCATTTTATCCTCGTAACCTGGAGGTTGTATTATTCAGTTTATCCTCGTAACCTGGAGGTTGTATGGTTCATTTTATCCTCGTAACCTGGAGGTTGTATTATTCAGTTTATCCTCGTAACCTGAAGGTTGTATGGTTCAGTTTATCCTCCTAAGCTTAAGGTCGTATGGTTCAGTTTATCCAAGTATCCTAGAGGTTGTATGGTTTAGTTTATCCTCGTAACCTGGAGGTTGTATGGTTCAGTTTATCCTCGTAACCTAAAGGTTGTACGGTTCGGTTTATCCTCGTAACCTGAAGGTTGTATGGTTCAGTTTATCCTCATAACCTGGAGGTTGTATGGTTCAGTTCATCCTCGTAACTTGGAGGTTGGATGGTTCAGTTTATCCTCGTAACCTAGAGTATTTTCTCAACTCGTTTAGACCCGAAGTGTAAGGGTATATTTATTTTCCAACTCATTTAGACCCGGAGTGCAAGGGTATATTTATTTATCAACTCATCTAGACCTAGAGTGCAAGGGTATATTTATTTCTCAACTCGTTTAGACCCGGAGTGCAAAGGTATATTTATTTCTCAACTCATTTAGACCCGGAGTGTAAGGGTATATTTATTTCTCAACTCGTTTAGACCCAAAGTGCAAGGGTATATTTGCGCTTATGTGAAGTTCAGCGACTTTGTGCCTATACAGAGTTCAGCGAGGTTTACGCTTATGCAGAGTTCAGCGACTTTGTGCTTATACAGAGTTCAGAGAGGTTTGTGCTTATGCAGAGTTCAGCGACTTTGTGCCTATACAGAGTTCGGCAAGATTGTAGACTCAGTAGGGATTACCCATAGCACTACAGCACTCATAGGAACCTGCTGAGTCGGCTAGCAATTTCCTTTTCCTTCTACTCTTTTAATTTTTGAGTCCGTAGCTACTTTGATTGTTACTTTGATTATCAAGTTGACAGCTGCTTTGGCTACTTCTCTGGCTATGAGATTGACCGTCACTTCACTGGCTCATTCGCTTGATGAGGAAACCCGTTACTTGCCCCTTGTGATTTCTTAGGCGAAAATGTTGTTTTGAGTGGCCCCCTTCGCTATTAGGATTGCCAGAGCATCATGAATGTCCTTCGACTACTTTGCGAAGTCATTTTGAATCTTGAACTAGCTCATCAATTTGTTCTTGGATTGTTAGCGGTTAATTAGTTTGTTCAAATAATTCTTCATCTTGGACCGCCTAAACCATCGTGTCCTGCATTGATCACCCCTCACGAGTCGGCTTCTGCTTTGTCAGAATGGCTTTGACAATGATCCTTTCTACTATCTCTTCAACTGTTTTCTATATAAATGGCCTAATCTGCCCCCTGTGATTCTTTCGCCGACTATCGAGTGGGTGAAGCAGCACTACGGGCTATTCTCTATGCGATTAGGGTGGCTAAGGCATCCTGGATCTCCTTCACTCACCTTGATAACTGAGCTTGGGTCAATTCATTGATCTGCTCCTGAGTTGTTAACAGTTCAACATCTTGTTTGATCGGCTCTTCGCCTTTAATTATCTACACCATCATGACCTGTACTAGCCGCTCCTCACGAATCGGCCTTGATTTCATCTGAATGGTCTCGATGACAACCTCCTCTCTTGCTTTTATGACTATTTTTTGTATAGTCGGCTTGATCTGCCCCCTGTCTAGGTGGTTCACTTCCAAGAGAGCTGGTAAGCTACCAACTAAATGTGTGAACTTTTGTGGCCTCATTGCGGTAGTCTGGTTAGCAGTGGAAGCACTGCTAACTTGTTCTGGTTGCCACTGCTTTTTTTTATGGTGCGGCATGCCTTGACCACAGTGGTCTTCTAATATAGAGCCTTCATCGTTGTTTTCTTCATTTCCTTCGGTTGTTTATGGCTTCGAGTTAGCTGTTAGCCAAACTTGAAAGCAGTTGGTGTTGTCACAGTGGAATGCGAGAAGCAGAATCCTCTAGTCACCAAAAAGATAAGTACAGACGACATTTCTTCTTTTCTTAAGGTCAGTATTTTCACTAGTTTTCGCTGCACAATCACATCTCCATTAGAACATTATAGAACTAAATGTAGAAAGTGCATGACTTTACGAGTTACAATAAAAGTTAGACATAAAACTAAATGCGCAGCAGGAATACACATGCTTTTGTTATCTTTTAAAACTTTATGATTTTTGAAAGTTTTAAAAACTTCGATTTCAAATGCTTTTGCCTTAAAGATGAAGGGAAGAACGTTCCCGTTGAGAGTCGCCAGTTTGGCGCCCGTGAAGGCACCGAACATTTCTCCTTACGGTAACCTTTCTTACGTACACATCAGTGTCTGCAAATGATTTATCTTAGAATGTCCATTTACTCAGAAATAACCAGAGATTATGGGTTCGATCCCCAGCAGAGTCGTCAGTATGTTAAAACTAGAAAAATCATGCTCGTCAGTAATTTATCTTATGTTTCATTATTCTGGGGGAATTCTGAGTATAGAAACATTCATAGATAATCATAAGCAATCACTAAGTGTACACAAGAGAGATATCGCAGGGCGAATTTTATTTCAGAGATTCTGAGATCTTTTACATTCCAGGCTGTGATACTGGTCACGAGCCTTTAATTACATCAATGGATGATCACCCTTGATTAAAAGGCAAAAGTAAATGAATGCATACATCATAGATAAGTTAAATAAAGCATTAAGAGAGCATGAATGTAAATGAAATAAATCATAAACAACACAAATATTTTTACGTGAAAACCCTTGTGGGAGAAAACCACGGTACAAAGCGACAAGATTCCACTATGAATGTAGTTATACAATAGATGGAACATTAGAAAGAAAGCCCGGATAGATCAAGCAAGTAATTTAAATCGCCAGGGATCATGGTCTTGAGTTCATGGTCGTATAGACCTATTTGTTTTCTTGTTATGGACTGAGCCATGTTTCTAGACAGGTCGGATGTCTATGTCCCATTTTCTTTCTGATTGTCCGGGTTGAGAGACTGTCAGAATTTTATCGAGTGGTGGAACTCTGGGTCGTTGGCCTCTGGAATACACGAGCATTGAATGTTGGTCGGCACGACCCAAGGCCCGCGCCCGTATTTTTATGACGGGTGACCTTAGGAAAGCACTCCGCAACTACCTCATTAGCTCAACCGACAGACCCGTTGTCGATGGGTAGGGCATCGAATGTCTTTTTCATAAAAGCAATCCATAGCAGGATATTTCAAGCTTTGTTAGAACTCTTTTGTTTGTGGTTTCTTGTGATAACCAGTCCCTTTTGGTTAGTCTTGAGCCTCAATCCGGGCTGAACCCTAATTATGCAATGAATATAATCGATATAAAGTTCCTATAATCAGTTGTCAAGTAAGGTTGGAGTCTGTTGAATCGTCTTCAGAAGTGATCTCGACCTCGCACCTTTGTTGATAGCTAATACGCAACGAGAGAAAAGAAGAGAACCTGCTCACGCGTGCATAAATGTGTAGGGCATTATAACGAGATAAGGGATCTTCAATGTACGATGAATGTAATTAAATGTATATCATATGAGATTAATTGTATGTGATGAATACAATAGAAGATATGTCATATGAGAACACAATAGTATGTATGCCATGTGAAGTTAAATACATGTCAAGTTAAATGAATGCTAGATTAAGCAAAGATGAGAGCTAGATTAAGCAGAGACGAGTGCTGGATTAAGCAAGATGAATGTTAGCTTAAGCATGAATGAATGCTAGATTAAGTAAGATGGGTGTTAATGCATGAAGCAATCAATATTATCTAGTCATAACTCCATTTCTGTACAAATTTGCACTAAAACGATATTCTAGTCATTTCGCTGCCTGAAAATTTTAAGTAAAAAACTGAATTTTTTATATATCCACAGATCGACCATAAAATATCATGAATATTTCACCGGACTTTGGTGTTTTAGCATAATTAGGGTATTTTAGATTTTTGGGATGGTTTAGATTCGAAGAAAACCCCTCCAATCAAAAGGTGAACTTTTTGAGGAGTGCTAAAAAGTTACGATTTGTACTTCGGATGGAAAATCAAAATCTTCATTGTTAGGAATTTATTTTTTTAGTATTTTTTATTGAATCCAAATGGGGTGTGCAGTGTGTAGTGCAGATGCAGGTATGCAGTGTAGTGCGGTGCAGAGAGACGTGCAGTGCAATTTTCAGAGTTGCAGAAATGGCTAAGTGTTGGACATTTTGGAGAAAATCAGGGAGTGAGAGTGGGCACATGTCGTGTAGGAGTGCGCGCATGTCATGTAAGAGTGGGCGCATGTGGCCTAGAGGTGGGCGCATGTGCCCCCTCTCGGGCGCATGTACCCGAATTTCAAGAAGGAGAGAGAGAGAGAGAGAGAGAGAGAGAGAGAGAGAGAGAGAGAATCTCCCAGGCACATGTTTCATGACCGGTGGGTGCATGTTGGTATGGCACTTAGCCACTTTTTGTATTTTTTTTCCAATCAAAAGGGTGGGCACATGTCCCTCCACAGAGTGGGAAAGCCCCACTACTTAGAATATTTTGTAAGTTTTTCAGGCAAGGGGTGATGGGCGCATGTCCCTCTATGAAATAGTGGGACTTCCCACTACTTAGAATATTTTGGGATTTCTCTCCCTCTCTCCCTCTACATTCAGACTCCAGCGGGAAAATCCCTTTCCGGCAAGGAAATCCATTCCAGCTAAGGGCATCCGGCAAGGGATGGCAGAGCGAGTGCATGTGGTTTCAGGGGAGTGCTCCTGCTATTTATAGTCTTCTAATCAGGTTCAGGTCCACGAGGAGGGTTTCCGAGCGCATGTGGCATAGCCCCGGGCTCATGTGGCTCTTGGAGACAGGGAAAAGGGGCTCTAGGAGCATGTGACCATGCCCCGGGCTCATGTGGACATGCCCCGGGGCGCATGTCCCTCTTAGCAGCTTCCAGACTTAGAAATTTTCAGCATTTTCGGCTGAGCGCATGTTTTTCTGCACTTGCGCGCCTCCACGAAAATGGTCATAACTCCTTCATTACAGATTCGTTCTAGATGCTCTTATACTCGTCGAAAATCTATTTCAGCGATCTACGCAATAGAACTATCATGGTAACCTTTAAAATTCTCTTTCATCTTTAAAATTGGGCCACAAGTGATCAATATCATCTATAATGTACAGTCTTTAGTGAACAACTCATATCTGCTTCGTTATAATTCGAAATTGGATGATCTTGGACTTGTCAGAATCGTGACTTGGTAAGAATTCCCATGACGTATCATTTTCTTCGAATGCATATTGATTTTATAGGCATCCTCTAACTGGAAGTGATCTCTTCACTGGTATCTGTTCCCAGACTTAGAAAAATTCGAGTTTTAAGCCTCGACTATTCAATGTACAGCTACCTTTACTGGGATCAAAGTCACTGATGCCAGAGCACTTTAGGCTTTTAATTATGTTACTAAATAAACGTGTCCACTAGCGAACGGTCAAATGATGTTAATTTCAGTAGTTCCTTCCCAATTTGAATCCTTCAGTCGGCTCCGAGGAGGGGGAAAAGCATCACACGACGTCCAAATTTAAAGGTTAGGGGTTTTTTAGGCATTTCGGATCATTTGGAGGCAATACGCATTTCCAGATCAGCTCCAAAATGACAGATTTCAATTCTGGGTATGATTGCGCGAGCTGTTCGAGCTAGGAGCGCACCGACGCTCTACTGTTTTTCTGACTGCTTCTAGGTTTGTTGCTAACTTTGACTAATGTATTCAAGTCGTCACTTCTTCTTTATCATTGGTGATATTTGGAGCCCCAACACTATCTACCTGTATTGTGAATCTGTGATAATAGCAGTGCAATTAATATATCCAAAAATCTCATTCAACATTCTCGGATAAAGCACATTGACATTCGATATCATTATATCCGAGAATTTGTTAAAGAAAAGTCAGTTATGATGGAATATATTCAAACTGAAAATTAATTAGTAGATATTCTTACTAAGCCACTTGATAATACAAGATTTTTAAAATTAAGAAATGATATTGGTTTGTGCTCTATGTAATTTTCTTTCCTTATCATTTCATGCATTTTTTTTAAAAGGATTTTCGGCCAACCAATTTTTGACCGAACTGTTCGGTCAGCCGAACAGCGCGGTTATTCCGTTTTAAAGAGCTTGAAACCCATCTTTTTATTTCATTCTTCTTCTTCTTCTTCTTCTTCTTCTTCTTCTTCTTCTTCGGTTGGCTGGTGCTTCTCTTCGATTACCCATCTTATATTCATGCAAGTGTTATGAGTTAATTTTTATCATTAATCTTTCTTGATGTCATCATTCAATCAACTCCATTCCTCTTTTAATCTCATCGTTGTGGTTTGAAACCCTTGGTTTTAGGTTTTCTTGTTGGAGTGTTTGTCTTGCAACATTTCTTTATTCTATTGTCATGGAACGCAGTTCTAAACAGACCGTTAGTAAATCCTATCCCAGCACTTCCTCTTGTTCCATTCCAAGAGAGATTCAGACAATTTTACCACCGGAAGATGATCCCGACTATGTCCGTGATTTTTTATTTAGAGATATTATTGTAGAACGGCTTGTTAATCTCAATCACATTGCTGAATATAGGTTGCATGATCTTCTTTCTGAAGTTGGTTGGGAATAGATTCTCCAATGGGGAGGAAATACTTACCGATCTATATTCCAAGGCATGTATTCCTCCATCTCGGAATTCTATTTAGGTGATGATATTTATTTTAAGATTAAATTCGTAGAGGAAACGATGACAATCACACCCTCTACCATTGCGTTATTAATGAAAATTGACTTGGCAGATGATGGCATCCCAATTCCTTTGTTATTTGAAAAGATATCTCAATCTGAGAAAAATATTATTACCTGAGTTTTGTGTGGATTTAATGCGGATTGGAGATCGGGAAATGCTTTTCCTCAAGGAAAACTATTTCCTAAGTTTCAAGTTCTTCATCATATCTTCACTCCCAATGTCTATCCTAGAGCTGGAAACAAAACAGATCCTACTCCCTTCATGTTATGTGTTTTGCATGCTATTGCTACTGGAGTTCGTATTTGTCTTCCTACGTTTATCTGTTTGTACATTATTCACTATCGTAGTAGCCTAAGCATGAAAATTTGCCTTTCGGTTATCTTATTACTTCTCTTGCCCTAAATCTGCGTGTTTAAATTCCAACCGTTGAGGCATCGGAGTCCGAACTACCTTTCAATAATTCTAATTTAAATAAGATAACTTTGGAGCCTCTGCTTGAACAACGTGGTGTCTCTCAAGAGTATGAGCATGATGAAGAAGGCGCTGAAGGCGATGTGAATATGGATGATTAATGAGGTTGAAGATGAAGATGACCTTGATTACAATCCTTCTTATTATAATTCTCGCATATCTACCCCTAAAACAGAGGATGGATTCTCTGCATGTCTCTCAGGAAACTCTTGTTACAACTCAAAAACTTAGTATGAAATACATGAAAAAATATTTTCATCGTATAAGCAAGAGTTTGAAACACATTGATCTTGATATGCCATTACCTTCCTCTTCATCTGGGTTAGAATGATTTTTTTTTTTTTTGGTAATGAATGTTTATAAGTACGTTTCTAGTAGACTTAGTATGTTAGACTCTGGTTCAGTATGCTTCTATATTTTTAATACTATGGACTCATTATATCTACACTTCTTCCATTGTCAAATTGTGACAAAATGGGGGAGAGATGTTATGCTATGAATTCATGTGTTTGGTGTGTAAAATTTCCTTTTTAAGCATACGTGCAGGGGAAGCAGCATACTTCCAGGGGGAGCATATAAGACAAGTTCATTTTATTCTTTTTATGAATGTTGAGAGTTGCTTGTAATGTAATATGTTGTGTTTTATCATGAAATTGACAAAGGGGGAGATTGTAAGTGTTAAGCACAAAATATGAGTGCTAAGCACAGTATAGTTGTCAAATTTCGTAGACAATAGTATAGTGCATGAGGTTGTGTGTCAAGCTAAGTTCTTTAAAAAGATAAGAGTCAACCTCAACAAACATATCAAGATCAAGACTATCGATTCTACAATAGAAGTTGCGGCAAAGGTTCAAGATAAACCATTTATGCCAAAGGTAATATTGACCATAGGGATAACCCTAGGTTAGGTGATTTTATATGACTTTTAAGTAAATCACTCTAATTTCTTTTAAATTCATATTTCAAGGAAATTCGGCTAGCCTAACCTTGTATTTTCAGCCCAAGAATCTTCGGTCAGCCTGGGAACTTTGATCAAGTTTCCAGCAAGCGTAATTGGAATTTCAGAAGATGTTCGATCAGCCCGACCCCTGTGTTCGGCCAGCCGAACAGGCTTCACTCAGCCCAAGAAAGTTCGGTCAAGTCTCCAAATTCAAAACTGATTTCTGGACCCAAAATTCGGGTCAGCCCGACCCTGTCTCAAGTCAGTCAAAGTTCACACGGGTCAACTGAACCGACACTTGGGTCAGCAGAAGTTTGAACAAATCTTATCCCGCGAAATCTGATAGTCGTTAGGATAAACGGTTGAATCTTAGGTCAGCCGAAGGCAAACTTAGGTTAGCCGAAGACCTAACTTTTTTGCTATAAATATGGCTTTCTTCTCTCTATTTTTTCATTAAGAAAAAGCGTGAAAATACTCTATCTCTCTGGTGAAAAGCCATCCATTATAGTCTAGCTATCTGATCTTAATTCCTAGTTTATTTTATAGCTATCTCATTTCTCTTCTCATTTAATCTGATTGTGTAAAAGGAAGATCATCCTCATACTAGATATAAGAGAACTGAAATTGCAGCTTTTAAGGAAACCCTTTTTAGAAATCTCTAGTCCATCTTGTTCGAGCTATATTGGTTTGTCTTCTTCAAAGATCGGATCGCTGCACCATTGAAGCTTCATCTCTGCTAAGCTTCATCATCTTCTACAAGAAGAACGATAATATCTTTCCATACTTTAGGTTTTGTTTGAGACAGCCCGTGAAAATCTCAAATCAGATTGTTAGTGATTAGCCTGTGAAAATCACTTAAGGTTAGTGATTAGCCTATGAAAATCATTTGAGGTTTTATTGTGATAAGCCTGTGAAAATCATAATCTCTATATCAGGTTTTAAAGGTGAACCTGTGAAAACCTTTACATAGTAGAAAGCCAAAATTACAATGAGTAGTAATTTTGGGAGTGGAGTAGGTGCAAGTTGTTTTAGCACCGAACCACTATAACTCTGTGTCATGGTAATTGTTTAATCTTTTACCTTCTTATGTGTCTGATTGCTAATGAAATCTTAAATCGTGACATAAGGTTGTCCTACTTGGATTTCTAAGTGATATAAGATTGTCCTACTTAGTTTACTAAGTGAAAGGTTGTACTACTTAATTTTTAAGTGAAAGGTTGTCCTACGATTTAATCCAAGGTTTCAAATTGCTCTCTATTTGATTATTTGCTTTCAGATTAGTTAGTTGCATATTTATTCTTGCTAATCTTGTAATTAATACTCTGATTTATTTTAAGATTGCAAGAAACAAATTTTAATTGTGTTGTCCTATTCAACACCCCCCCCCCCCCCCCCCCCCCCCCCCTCTAAGACATTTATAGCTCCGTCTTTTTTAGACCCTCCGTGATGTATGTGTTCATCCATGCTGACCATCCACATTACCAAATTATTTTAAGCCATGAGCCAAAAAAATTAGGCAGATATGATTCTCAAATGGGCCGCAACAAAGGAAACAGTTGGAATGACGCTTATGTTCGCTTCCCCAAGTGTAGGGTTAGCAATGTAGTAATAATCTTAATAAGACCGAGGTCGATCCATAGGGACTAACTAAGGAATTTACAAAACTACTTCCAATAGTCTCTAATTAAAATCAAACTAAACAGATTTGATTAATGAATGTAGATAGGTAATCTGTAACTAAAGTAAATGTAACAATATAAAAGAAACACTAGGGTGCCAAGGATCCACTTATAGCAATCCTTGATGTATAATTCGCTGTGGTTTCTCAATTACACAAGTAGAATCAAAATCAAATCCTATCTAGCTGGATGATAGAACGGTTAATTTAACAAAACAGTCCAATTCACATGTTGTTCATAAACATGATTCCCTCAATTTGAGTTAGGACTTGAGCACACTCAATTGCATAGGTTAATCCTAGTTCCAATAGGTTAAGATCATAATCATAATAATTATCAAACCCTGTCACAAAGTTTAACTATATCATGATTTGAACTTCATTCAAATCACATGAATAAGCAAAGCATAAATCAAACTTTCAGAAAAAAGGTAGAACTTTGGTTTAAAGTTCCCACATGAAGATCCAAGTTCTAGAGCGTCTTGAATCCGATTCCTTGGAGCGTACAGGTCTAGATCCATGTATAACAACTAAGAACTAAAGCAATTCTTCTAAACATCCATGAGTGTTGAGCTTCTAATTTATACATATTTTAACCCATTTTCTCACACATTATGCATGGTTTTAGTGTCTAGAGTCTAAACTAATACATTTTTTTGTATTTACAAGAATGAAAGAAGGATTTCACTAAGATGATGCTTAAAAGGTCACTTTACATACCTTGAAGATCAAGAAATTAAGTGTCAGAGGATGGAAGAAAGAAGTAAGAAGAAGAGGAAAAGAAAAGAGAAGAAACCACCCTGGCCGATTGATCTGTTGACCTGACCGATTGATCGCTAGGGTGGTCGATTGATCCGCAGGCCCAACCGATTAATCAACCATTCTGTACATGTTGCTGGACAAAAATAAGTCCCACCGATTGATCGCTCAGCCTGGACGATCAATCGCTCAAGCCATTAGAATTTAGAGTTTTTGCAGAAAACTCTTTGAACACTTTTTGGTCCGAGTGATCAATCACTCGACCATCACTAATTGATCGCCCATCATCACCGATCCATCACCTAGCTCCAGAGATCAATCGATCAAATTATAAAAAATTAGGAATTACTGTTAAAGTCTCTGGACACTTTTGGTCCCTTGCGATCAATCGCCCAGCACCACCGATTAATCGCCCACCACCTGCGACAATCACTCAGTCCCAAAGATCAATCGATGGTGCGTAAAAATTCAAAAGTTGCTATTTTTTGTCCGATTTTCTCTACGCAGTGCGCAAGTTTTACGCAATTTCTCAAAGGTTCTGCACAATTGGGGCTTGAAGGCTATAAATGGACTCCTCTAATTTGATCTAAGGGCATCCTAGAAGAGATTGAAAGTTGTGGAAGAGGAGGAAGCTCTGTGGAGTGCTGCAACTCTGGTTTCTCTGGTTTTTCTAGTTTTTCTTTATGTTTTTTCTTACTTCTAGTTATAGTATGACAATGCTCGGCTAGAACCTCTCAGCTAGTGCTAAGAGGTGAAGCTTGTAGCTAATCTCATGTTTAATTCAGTTTGATTCAAGTACCTTTACTTCAAGTTCGGATTTTTATTGTTCTAGTTTGAATAAAGGTTGATATTTTTAGAAGTTTTATGAGAGTTCATGTACTCCGGACATGGATTCCTTACAATTCTCTAAGATTGTCATGTTTGTTTGATTAGATTTGAATTATAGTAACCCTTGAGCAAGCCATAGTCCATTGGCATGGTCGTTACTCCGAAGGCTACATGTTTGAATGCTATGTGCTTGAATAGAACTAGAACTTAAATTTTTTACTTGAATGGGATTACTATGCTTCAATGGTTTATCTTCCAACTAGATGAGAGATAGGACTTCAATTTTAGTTGTGTTTCATGATTGAGTGAATGAATTAACATGGATTGCCACTAGTGGATCCTCAATGCCTTAGTTCACTATTTATTCTTAGATTTTTTTTAAATTACTGTTTAGTTTTAGTTTTCTTAATTGACATTCCAAATTGTTCCAATCCAAGTTGCTGGAATAGTTTATAACTATTTATCCAATTCCATGTGGATTGACCTCGGTCTTACCAGGAATTATTACTACATCGCAGCCTTGCACTTGAGGCAAGCAAACAATGAGTCATCATAAGATTAAGAAAAACTACCTAGAACTTTATTTAAACTTTAATAAACCATTGTTTAATTAATAAATCCAACTTTAAACCATATAAAAATGAATTAAAACATCAATAATCCACTACAAGCTTCACCTCTTAGCCATAGCTAAGAGGTTTAACCGACCATGCTTAATGAAAACATGAAATCAATTAAGAACATGAAAACTAGAAGGAAAACTAGAAAGAGGGAGTTGTAGAACTCCACAATCATCCGTCTCCACCTCCCACTGCAATAGATCTCTTCTAGGATAGATTAGGAAGAATGTAGAGGTCCCCTTTTATAGCACAAATCCGTCTTTCGCTTGGAAACTTCTGAAATTGCGTAACTCATTACGCAACTTATGCAAACAAGTTTGATTAATCAGAGCTTTATCCAATTGATCGGAATGTGGTCTCCGATTGATCGTAGATAGTCCAATTGATCGTAAAAGAGTTTAGAGAGTTATTATTTCTACCGCTTATTCTGATTGATCGGACATGTCTCTGATTGATTGGACTTGTGCCGATTAATTGGAAATATGTCCAGAGAAATTTGGTATCTCTGGTATGTCCGGTGGGTAGGTCCGATCGATCGGGTACCCATCGAAATCTCCTCTGATTGATTGGACACCTATCGGTGATCCATCGAAAATGCTGATTTCTCCATTTTCTTATGCCTTCTCTTTGAAACTTCTTTGTTTGGTTTCTTTCTCTCCTTTTTCCTTTCCTTGACTCTTCAATGTCCCTTTGAAGTGTCCTTTAACATCCAAATGGTGAGACCTCTCTCCTATTCCTACAACCACAGAACCATGCATTAGATAGACATTTAAATGTACAAATCGTGCATAGTTAGTGTTGAGCTCTTAATTGTGCATATTCTAACCCCAATTCATCACTCATTATGCAAGGTTTTTACGATTTATAGACTAATCTAATGCATGAATTTGTGATTGGAGGATGAAAGAGGATTCATCAATTGGAGACTTAAAGAAGCCATTTACAAGAATAAAGGATCAAAGAGCTAAGCGTCAAAGGATGAAAGAAAGAAGTCAGAGAAAAGAAGAAAGAAAAGCAGGAGAAGAGGCCCACGACCGGTCGTCCGACCGGTCGTCCATAGCACAGGAACGGTCGCACGACCGGTCCAATATTCACTCAACAGGAGGGGCCACAGGGCCACAACTAGCTGGACTGTCCACGACCGGTCGTGCGACCGGTCGTCCGCTGCTCAGACCGGTCGTGCAACCGGTCCTTGAATAAATTTTCTGCGTTGAAAAAATCCCAAAACTCTCTGGACGTTTTTTACGTTTTTGAGACCGGTCATGCGACCGGTCGTCCAGGAGCTCAGACCGGTCGTACGAACGGTCGTCTGTGTAACTGAGCGTGTTCTACAAGCTCCGGATTTCTCTGCGCATTACGTAAGCTTACGCAATTTCTGGAAGATTCTGATGCTGCGGAGCCTCCCCACTATAAAAGGACACCTAGGGATCATTCCTAGGGTATCTTAGAAGGGTTTGAGCAAGGTGGGAGGTGGCGGATGTGGATTTCGGAGTTCCACAACTCCTAGTTTGTTGCTATTTTTATGTTTTTCTTAGTTGTTTCATGTTTCTTTCGATCATGAACAGCTAAACCTCTTAGCTAGGGCTAAGAGGTGAAGCTTGTAGTGGATCTAAGATGTTTCAATTCGTTTAAAGTTGGTTTTAAGTTGGATTTCATGTTTAAGAACAATGGTTTGAAGTTTAATTCAAGTTCTAAGTAGTTTTCTTAGTCTTATGATGACTCATGGATGTTTGGAAGAATTGCTTGAGTTCTTAATTGTTGTGTGCTAGTCTAGACCTATATGATCCGAGGAATTGGAGTACGCTCTAGTACTATGATCTTCATGTGGGAACTTCCTACCAAAGTTCTACTTTTCTGGATTTCTGTAGTATGTATGGGAATGTGTATGTGATTTGAATCAAGTTCAAATCATAATCTAGCTTTGTCTTGTGACAGGACTTAATGATGGTTATGATTATGGACTTAATCGATTGGAATTGGGACTAACCTATGCAATTGAGCATGCTCATCCTAGCTTGCATTGAGTGAATCATATACATTGTTCATACATATGACAGGTTGTTTGGTTTAACTGCTCTATCATCCGGCTAGATAGATCTTAATTTCGATTCTAGTTGAGAAAGTGAGAAACCACAGCGAATTGAGCATCAAGGATTGCTACAAGTGGATCCTTGAACCCCTAGTGCCTTTTATTAATTGATTACTTCAGTTTAGTTTAAAATTGCTATTTAAATCAATCTCCTTAAAAACTTAATTGTTAGTTTTTCAGTAGACATTATTGAAAGTAGTTTGTGAATTCCTATATAAGTCCCTGTGGATCGACCTCGGGCTTACCGAGATAATTACTACATCGCAACCCTACACTTGGGGAAGCGAACAAGTTTTTGTAGGGTTGCGATGTAGTAATAATCTCGGTAAGACCGAGGTCGATCCACAAGGACTTATATAGGAATTCACAAACTACTTCCAATAATGTCTACTGAAAAACTAACAATTAAGTTTTTAAGGAGATTGATTTAAATAGCAATTTTGAACTAAACTGAAGTAATCAATAATAAAAGGCACTAGGGGTTCAAGGATCCACTTGTAGCAATCCTTGATGATCAATTCACTGTGGTTTCTCACTTTCTCAACTAGAATCGAAATTAAGATCTATCTAGCCGAATGATAGAGCAGTTAAACCAAACAACCTGTCATATGTATGAACAATGTATATGATTCACTCAATGCAAGCTAGGATGAGCATGCCCAATTGCATAGGTCAGTCCCAATTCCAATCGATTAAGTCCACAATCATAACCATCATTAAGTCCTGTCACAAGACAAAGCTAGATTATGATTTGAACTTGATTCAAATCACATACACAGTCCCATACATACTACAGAAATCCAGAAAAGTAGAACTTTGGTAGGAAGTTCCCACATGAAGATCATAGTACTAGAGCATACTCCAATTCCTCGGATCATACAGGTCTAGACTAGCACACAACAATTAAGAACTCAAGCAATTCTTCCAAACATCCATAAGTCATCATAAGACTAAGAAAAACTACTTAGAACTTGAATTAAACTTCAAACCATTGTTCTTAAACATGAAATCCAACTTAAAACCAACTTTAAACTAATTGAAACATCTTAGATTCACTACAAGCTTCACCTCTCAGCCCTAGCTAAGAGGTTTAGCCGTTCATGATCTAAGGAAACATGAAACAACTAAGAAAAACATAAAAATAGCAACAAACTAGGAGGAGTTGTGGAACTCCAAAATTGACTTCCGCCGCCTCCCACCTTGCTCAAACCCTTCTAAGATACCCTAGGAACGATCCCTAGGTGTCCTTTTATAGTGGGGAGGCTCCGCAGCATCAGAATCTTTCAGAAATTGCGTAAGCTTACACAGTGCGCAAAGAAATCCGGAGCTTGTAGAACACGCTCAGTTACGCAGATGACCGGTCGTGCGACCGGTCTGAGCTCCTGGACGACCGGTCGCACGACCGGTCTCAAAAACGTAAAAAAATGTCCAGAGAGTTTTGGAATTTTTTCAACCTAGAAAATTTATTCAAGGACCGATCGATTTCTCCATTTTCTTCTGCTTTCTCTTTGAAACTTCTTTGTTTGGTTTCTTTCTCTCCTTTTTCCTTTCCTTGACTCTTCAATGTCCTTTTGAAGTGTCCTTTAACATCCAAATGGTGAGACCTCTCTCCTATTCCTACAACCACAGAACCATGCATTAGATAGACATTTAAATGTACAAATCGTACATAGTTAGTGATGAAATGGGGTTAAAATAAACACATTTAAGAGCTCAATAGCCTACCATTAAAACCTCCTTAGGCCCACTATCATGTTGATTTTCTAGCCAAACTAGGGGTCGTGGGACGCATCGATGGTTCCCACCATCGTGTACATGCTACACCCAAGTGGCTTGCCCAATCTAGGCCCCAGAAATAAAAATGGGCCTTGGTAGGCCAACCCGCATAATTATCAATGGTTTACCATGTACAGGTTGGGCCCATTTGATTTTTATTAGATCTTGGTTGGGCCCAAAATTTACATTGATAAGATAATAGTAACCATCCAATTTTTCTCTTAGAATTTGGACAGCTCACTATTTTACTCAATCTATTGGACGGTTAGGATTGCTTCACCCCCCATCCCCAACGTGCCGCACAATTTGGATGGTATAAATAGTCATAGATATGAGGTGGGCTATGATATGATAGATATGGACAATTCAGATCATACCATGGTGGGTCATAACGATCACAAACAGGTGACTCCAAAACTCCTGAAAACAAAAAACTCGGTTTCAACAGTCCGATAGAACCAAAAGTTATATACACCCTCGTGCACAGTAATCATCCTAAACTCCTAAAGTTTGCTCAAAATGACTGTCTGCACAATGGTCAGTTTAGATCATCAAAATAGACCCTAATGGTGGGCCATGTCACAAATGAATGGACACTGTCCGTTTAAAGCCCGTGCGGGCAGGAGACAGGAAAGGGAGAGGAATCCCTTCCTCTTTAGGATATCTTGATGAAACTCGGTTTAATCGGGCTTCTTTGTTCAGTGCACAGTGTTGAGCTCCTAATTTATACATATTCTACCCCATTTCATCACTCAATATGCATGATTTTAAAAGACTATCGAATGCATGTTTTATGATTGTAGGTATGAGAGAAAGACTTCACCTATTTGAAGGTAAAAAGACGAAGCCCTTTGATGAGGAAGGAAGGTGGGCCAAAGAGAAGAAGAAAGAAGTAAGGAGAAGAGAGAAAGAAAGAAAGAAAGAAAAAGAAAAAAAAAAAAAAAAAAAAGAGGTTCGACCAGTCAAGAACGGTCAGCCACTATGGCAGTCACCTCCAAACCTTGTTGGACCAAGGCCAGAACAGGTCCGACCGGTCAAGACCGGTCGGCCAACCATCTCCAACCGGTTAGCCAGTGTAACTTTTCAGATTTACAGCAGCTTGCTCAACAAGCTCCAATTTTTCATGCACTACGCGACCTATTACGCAATTCTGGAAGTTTCTAAGTTGGTGGAGTTTCTCCATTATAAAAGGACACCTAGGGCTCATTCCTAAGGTATCATAGAAGGCTTGAGAATTCATAGAGATGAAGGAGATCGCTGTGGAGCGTTTGCAACTCCTCCAAACTCGGTTTTTCTATATTTTTCTTTAGTTTTCTTTTGAGTTTTAGTTTAACTTATTGATGGTTGGCTAAACCTCTTACCTAGGGATAAGAGGTGAAGCTTTTAGTTGTTTGCAATGTCTAATTTGAATTAGTACAAGTACTTTTGAGTTTTATGAAGAACACTTCTAGTTCTAGTTTGAAATAAAGTTAGTATTTTTAGCTAATCTTCTGTCTCTTGTGATTACTCTTACATGGGATGTTTTTATTACTAAGATTGCTTAATGGGGTTGTTGATTGATAGGATTTTGGGTTGTAGAGATCTTAGATCCATCATGATATGTTTGATGTCAGGGGATCTTACAAACTAAGTTTCCTAAGTGCTTGTCTAGAACTAAACTAGAAGAAGTTCTTATCTTTGAGATTAATCTGAGATAGGTGTTTATGTATTGATTTTGGTTCAATAGAAGTTCAATTCATACTTCTAAATCAAGTCTAGTGACAAGGCTTGAAGAAGAATCATGAATGTGATCTTGCTTGTTTTGTGAAGGATTGGGTTGTGTGATTGAATATACCTAATGCCTTAGTTGTTTATGAGAGAACCATATCAGTGGATGATCTATCTATGTTATATGCATTATGATGATTTGATTGCTCCATATTCCGGTTGGATAGGGATAAAACTCTGATTCCAATTGAGTTATTGGTTTGAATGATTTGAATTGGCATTGTGAATGATTATAAGTGAATCCTTGGTGCTCTAGTGCGTATTTTCCTGATTTAATAAATAGTTTTATGTTCATAATTTTCATTCATCGATAGAAATTCGAATTTAGCCCATCTTAGTTATAAAGTTTAGAATTGTTACGACAATCCCTGAGGATTGACCTCGGTCTCACCAAGAATTATTACTACATCGCAGCCTTGCACTTGAGGCGAGCGAACAAGTTTTTGGCACTGCTGTTGGGGATTAGGTTAACGGTTTTATAATTAGGGTATAGTTAGGTTAGATGGGTTAGGTTAGGATTTACAGTTTTAGTAGGTTTTTCTTAGAATTTTTCTACTAATAGATTTTGTTTATTTTGTAGGATTTTTCTTCTCTAACATAGTTCTTCTATCCGGTAACATCGTTCTAACTTAGACTCTTTTAATTTTTAGTTTTTATTTTTGTTTTTCTGATTTTTAGATTTTTTAAGTTTAGTTTAGTTTTTGTGTGGTTTATGCCCCATTAGGACCGTGATCATACATCGCAACTTCTAAGTGGCGAAGGTTTAGTTTGAGGATTAATCAATCACAGACGAGTGAAAAAAAGTCTAGGAAATCCTGAATCGTCTGAAATCATGGCTGAGAATGAACAGCACAATGTTGAGAATGTTGAGTATGATGCACCACCAATTAAGATGGAACGTAATGAGAATGAGGAACACTATGTTGCTCCGGTTAAAACATTGAGAGATTATCTACAACCGGAGAGAACAACCACGTCTTCCTGCATTGTTTTTCCAACTAATGCAGGAAACGTGGACCTTAAACCGAAAATTATCAACTTACTCCCAAAATTTCATGGACTCAATTCTGAAAGTCCATATGCGCACTTAAGCAAATTTGAGGAGATCACCAATACCTTTCAATTTAATAATGTCTCCCAAGATGTAATCAAACTGAAATGTTCCCCTTCTCTCTAAAGGACAAAGCCAAATCATGGCTTCAATCACTTAAACCTAGAAGCATCGGGACATGGGCTAAGATGACCCAGGAGTTCCTTAAAAAGTATTTTTCGGTTCATAAAACCAATGCACTAAGGCGGACCATCATGAATTTCTTCCAAAAATTAGATGAAACATTTTTTCAATGTTGAGAGAGGTTCAAGGATATTTTATAAGAGTGCCCACACCATGGTTATGAAAAGTAGTGAAAATGCGGAATAAGTTTGATTACCGCTTTTGTAGAAGCAAGAAACAAGATACCTTGTCCTAAAGGGGGGTGAATAGGACACTTTTTAATTTCCCAATTACACACTTATAATCATGCAAAGTATTCTTAGGAACCTTACTTCAAACACAAGATATGCAGAATATAACTCAATAAAAGCATATGAGAAAGAAGTAAATCAGTTCATCCATTCATCACACAACAAGAGATTTTTATAGTGGTTCGGTTATGTACCTACTCCACTCCCGGCTGATCCACTCACTCCTTGAGTGGCCGGATTTCACTATCACTATGGTTTTAAATGAGGTTAACCATAAACCTTAATAGCCTACAAAAGGACTTAAGACTCAACACATGGATTCATCCTTCCATAGGACTAATCCATGACCACTTTGTCCTACACAAGGGCTTGTCCTACTCAAGGACTTGTCCTATGCAAGGACTCTTACGAGTTTGGGTCTTCAAACTCTGAAACCCAAATCTCAACTCGAGGAGGTTTCTTGGACTCGAAAGACTAAACATACTTAGCTGATTGAGTCCCTTGATATTGCCTTTGTTGAAGAAGTTTCGGCTTGCACGGAAGATACCTTCTTCAGCTCCCTCGATCAGCAACCTTGCTCCGGATGACTCATTGTAGATTCCAAGGTGAGGGATTAGGGTTAGGTTGAGGATATATGGGGATATGGCTTTTATGTGAGGAAAGCTTCTACCTAAACCACCATTAATGGCATTGATGATAGGAGTATATCTATGAGAGGTAGGTCAAGATGCCATTAAAGAGGGGTTGAGTTCATGATTCAATCCAAGCTTTGAATGCTTCATCAATGTTGGTCAGATCAACATGGATTGAAGTATGAACTCAACAAATCATAGGGTATGAGAGAAGGGGATCTCAAGGAGAAGGCACACACAAACCCTAAATGATGCTCAAGGTGTCTTTCACAAGATCCAACCGAGTTCCATATATAGAGATGACATTCAACGGTCAGCTCGATAGGATCCGATTGATCGGACTTAGTTCCGATTGATCGGAAGACCCTGTCCGATTGATCGGACAGATAGTCCGATTGATCGGAATTCCTTCCAGAGAGTTCATGTAATTTTTCTGAAATTTCCTCCGATGGATCGGATGTATGTCCGATTGATCGGAGCACCCTGTCCGATTGATCGGACAGACCTCCGAGTGATCGAAAAAGTGTCCAGAGAGATTTTCAATGTTTGCTGGACAATTCTCCGATTGATCGTACATGTCGTCCGATTGATCGGAACACCCTGTACGATTGATCGGACAGTCCTCCGATTGATCGGAAAAGTGTCCAAAGAAGTTTTCAATGTTGCTGGACAATTTTTCGATTGATCGGACATATCGTCCGATTGATCGGACACCTATCGGACTTGTCTCCGATTGATCGGGATCCTATCGGAGAGAGCAGACATACTGTTTTTCAACTTTTAAGCAACTTCTGCTAAAATGAACCCTTCCATAGCTGATCTAAATGGAAGGAGGACTATAGATGGTGCTAAGGATGTGCCTAGGAAGGATTTGGGCCATCTATAGAAGGTTTTGGGATCAAAGGTTTGGATGGCGAGGCTTGAAGCTGACTGATGAGCGATCTTCTTTGAGTAGTTACTATCTTCAGCCTCAAGAAGACTGTCTTCAGCCGCAAGGTGACTCGACGACACACTAACCATGGTAATTGACAAATCTTTGCATTAACAATCTCCCCCTTTGTCAATTACCAGACAAAACCAAACCTATGAAAGTCTTGGTCCATACCATAGACTTTTTCCTAGACACCAAAACCAAAGTACATGCATAGATCATGTCGAGGAAAATGAAAACATTACACATAGACATGACTCATTACATACAAAATGTACAGACTCAATATACAGACATGACCCATTACAAAATGTATAGGCTTCACTTGAACTCCCCCTTAGTCCCTGCACACAAAAGATCAACAAAAAAATAACCTGGACCTTTTGGTGAGATAACTTCTCCCCCTTTTCGTCAGTGATTGACAAAGGTTAGTGAAATGAGAATGCAGCGCATATGTCATAGACTAAAGGAGGAAAATAGACATTAAGGAGCAGAGAGAGGAAGCCAAAACACACACATGGTCATGCAAGGATATACAAGTATATGACAGTAAGCACAGTGGGCATAGAGCCCAAGCAGCCAACCTCCCCTACTGAAATGTATATCATGACCAACATACGATATATACAACCCAAAAGAGGGCAAGAAGCCCAATAAGGATAAAGCAAGTACGCACAAGAACATGTATATACGCAAAAGAGTCAGATAAATGAGAAAAGATACACAAGATATCCACAGAGAATGATCATCAGACTTGTCCAAATCTAACATAAGATCAGAGCAAAATATCATAGCAAAAGAATGATCATCAGAATATACAGATCCAACACAAGTCATAACAAAATATCCAAATCCAACATATGATCATCTAAATATCCAAAAAGAACGACCATCAGACTATCCAAAACAAAATGTGTCAATGAAGTATATCAACCAAAAAGATGTATCAACCAATCCAACGAATAAAGTCGCCCAAAAAAAAAAAGATATCCACGACTACGCATATACTACGGACCCTGACTAAAAAGATAGACAGCTAGGGAGCAGGGCCAGCGACGTCATCACGTCGACAGGAAAGAGCTGATGTGAGGCGCTGAACAGCATCATGAATCGTCTGCACCAGGCTCTCAAGACGCGACAGCCGCTCACCGTGCTGTGCAAGGGCACCCTCCACACGATCTAGTTGAGCAGTGATCTGCTCCGTGCTGGGAGGAGGAGGGGCCGAAGAGGCGTCGAATTGAAGTCGCCACTTGACTGATTGACGAGCTGGGGCCGGCGTCGGGGATGGAGTTGAAGACCTGCTATGGGTGCCAGACGACACCTGTGTGGGAGTATGAGAGAAATCCCGGTCTTCCACGTTATCCTCTTTCGGTAGAGCCATCTTCTTGATATTGAGGTCCTTGAAGGTCCGGCGAGGAATAGGATGGACCACAACATTTGTGAACCCGCAATCGTGCCCCAATCTGGTAATGATCCAGCCAAAAGGAATAGTGTTGCGGTTGTGTGGCAGAGCGTCCAGAATATAATGCAAAATGATGGACGGAAACACAGACGCGTCCTATGACCAACGTGACAGAGCAGATTGACCATATTGGCTGTGAGGTCGGATTTGTTGGTACTGCGTGGGTAGACATTTATGCCAAAAATTTGGTGGAGCACTCGAAACCTATTGGACATTTCAGACGCCCGAAGTGCACTACCGTCTATCCACTCGGGATTGGGACCCCGACACAAATATCGAGTCCAATCAGCCCGAAGAGTAGAATCAAGAAGATTTTCATTGGGTTGAGGGGCTGTGGACATTGGAATCCCAATCAGGTCGGCTATGGTTTGGGCGGTGATCTTGACTACCCGTCCTCCGACAATAACCTCACACGATGGAGGGTTTCCAACAGGGTTGATGATGTTTGATAAAAATACATACACTACCTCAGGATGTGCTACGCCTCCAAATCGTAGCACACCATCCCAGCCGATCTGTGCGAGAAGGGCTGGAATGCCAAAGGGCTCCACACATGATAAGGCGACCTCTCTCTCGTATATAATGGTGCGAGATTGGAACCGAGAGATTGAAGCTGGACTCTCAGGTTGGGCAGGAGGAGCAGCAGGAGGTGGAGAGCCCTGAGAGGGTCGAGAAGTTTGGAGTTTCTTAGACCTGGCAGTGGTGGATGGCCCCGCAGCCATCTTGGACTTGCCTTTAGGATCTTTAGGCATGGTTTTTCAAGATTGGAGGAATGATTTGAACAATGCAGACACCAAGATGGACAGGAAGGAAGTGACGAACCAGGAAGAACTTCAAATCCCTACAAATGATAAGCTAATAGAGGAAAGGGAAAGAAGAAACCGGGCTGACAGCTTTTGAGACCTTACCTAGGAGACACGAGGAGCCTTTTGTACTGCAAATGAGGACCGATGGAAAGCCTGCCGAGCTACAGTCCGATCGCACAGGGATGCCCTACTAGAGGAGTCTGAGAGAAAACAGGAAGATAGGGCAGAAATGAACAGACATCGCGTATATAACTATCAGACCCACGATATTTCCGATTGATCGGAGAAGTGTCCGATCAATCGGAAATGTCTCCAGCGACATTTAAACAGATAAATCCTTCCTCCCTCCTGAAAATGATTCCCCAGCCTATTTTGTAAGAATTTATGCTAGAGAATGTCAATGATCATTTAATTATATGAGGCTAATTCCTCAGATATACCTATATGCACATAATTTTCCAATTTACTAGAGTGAGCATACCCCGATAGACTTCCGAAGGTGTTCAAACCTTGTGGAATCTAACGGCTTTGTAAGGATGTCGGCCAATTGCCGCTCGGTTTGGATGTATTCAAAATTGATTAGTTTTTCTTCAACTAGTTCTCTTATAAAATGGTGTCGGATGTCGATATGCTTGGTTCGAGAATGTTGAACAGGATTTTTTGAAATATTAATGGCGCTTGTGTTATCACAAAAAAACGTCATTTCGTCCTGATTAAGGCCATAATCCTTCAACATCTGCTTCATCCAAAGTAGTTGAGCACAGCAACTACCGGCAGCAATATATTCAGCTTCAGCAGTGGACAATGAGATGGAGTTTTGCTTTTTGCTATGCCAAGCAACTAAGCAGTTTCCGACATAAAAATAGCCACCGCTTGTGGATTTTCTATCATCCATATTTCTGGCCCAATCAGCATCGGAGTACCCCGCAATGATGGTTGAGGTGTCAAAGGGGTACCACAAGCCGTATTCAGTTGTGCAGGCCACATATCTAATCACTCTTTTTACTACAATGAGGTGTGATTCTCTAGGATCGGCTTGAAATCTAGCACATGCCCCTACACTAAAGGCAATATCGGGTCTACTTGCTGTGAGGTAGAGTAGACTCCCAATCATACTTCTATATAAATGTTGATCAACACTTTTGCCTAATAAGTCTTTGGAAAGTTTAATGGTAGTGGCCATAGGCGTGGTGTGTGATCGACCCGAGTCTAGCCCAAACCTCTTGACTAAATCCTTTGCATACTTAGTTTGGTTGATAAAAATTCCATTTTTCAGTTGTTTAACTTGCAATCCTAGGAAGAAGTTTAGTTCGCCTACCAAACTCATCTCAAATTCAGATTTCATTAGTTCAGCAAATAAGCCAGAAAATTCTTCACAGTTTGACCCAAATACAATATCATCCACATAAATCTGAGCAATGAGAAAGGAATCAGCCGTCCTCTTAACAAATAGGGTTTTATCAACACTCCCCCTAACAAACTTGTGAGCAATTAGAAATTGAGTAAGACGTTCATACCATGCTCGGGGGGCTTGTTTTAACCCATAGAGAGCCTTTTTCAATCGGTAGACTCTTTGAGGATAACTAGGGTCCACAAACCCTTTTGGTTGTTCAACATAAACTTCCTCATCAAGTATACCATTTAGAAAGGCACTTTTCACGTCCATTTGAAATAATTTGAATTTGAGAGCACATGCTATGGAAATGAGAATTCGAATGGATTAGAGTCTAGCAACCGGGGCAAAGGTTTCATCAAAATCAATTCCCTCGATTTGAGAGTACCCTTGAGCTACAAGACGTGCTTTATTTCGAATCACATTGCCAGATTCATCTGTTTTGTTTTTGAAGATCCATTTAGTTCCAATGACATTCTTCTCATGTGGTCTTTCAACTAGAAACCAAACCTCATTTCTGGTGAACTGCTAAAGTTCCTCTTGCATTGCAAGTATCCAAAACTCATCATTGAGAGCCTCATTTATATTTTTTGGTTCAATTTTTGAAGTGAAGCACACATGACTGTTGATGGCCTCAAGCTGTCTTCTCGTCTTGACTCCAACATCCGGATCTCCAATGATTTGATTGAGGGGATGATCCTTGATATGTGGAACATTTCCAGAAGCTATTGAGGCATTGGGAGTGGGAGATTTTTCAACTGGTTTACCTATGTGGCATGGTTCTCCCACTTCATCATCATCCAGTCTTGTGTCTTCATTGGATTGGTCATCAATGACAACATTTATGGATTCTTGAGTTGTTTTAGTCCTTGTGTTGTACACTCTATAGGCCCGACTATCAGAAGCATATCCTAGAAATATTCCCTCATCGCTCTTAGAGTCAAATTTTCCTAGATTTTCTCTATCTCGAAGGATGTGGCATTTGCTACCAAAGACCCTAAAGTACTTGATGTTTGGGACTTTTCCATTCCACAGCTCATATGGGGTCTTATCTAGGCCGGCTCTCAAATAAACTCGATTAATGATGTGACACGCTGTATTCACTGCTTCGGCCCACAGATGTTTTACTATATTTTTGCTGTTCATCATAACTGTGGCCATGTCGAGTAGCACTCTGTTTTTCCTTTCTGCTACTCCATTTTGTTGTGGAGTTTTTGGGGCTGAGAATTCATGTTTGATGCCTAAATTTTCACAGAATAGTTCAAAGCGCCCATCCTCAAATTCCCCCCATGATCACTCCTAATACGTTTCACTGTGCATTCCTTTTCATTGTGGAGTCGTTTCATGAGTTTCTCAAATTCTTCAAATGTATCCGACTTTTCTTTTAAAAATACAACCCAAGTATATCGGGAATAGTCGTCAACAATAACAAAGAAGTACCTCTTACCACCTTGACTCATTACTCTTGTGGGGCTTACAAGATCCATGTGGAGTAGATCAAGGGGTTTTGATGTAGCAATGATGGATGTCTTCTTATGTGCAACTTTAATTTGTTTACCTTTCAAGCATTCAGCACATACTTCTTTTGGTTTCTTCCCAATCTTTGGTAAACCTCTTACCAATTTCTTTCTACTCAACCTAGCAAGGTTCCTGTAATGGACATGACCAAGCCGTTGATGCCATAACTCAGTCTCATCATTAATAGCCATGTGGCATACGGCAGATGGTCCCTCATCACCCTTGTTTTCAATCACATAGCAGTTATCTCCCGTGCGAAACCCTTTTAATATTAATTTTCCAGATTGATCCATAATTTCGCACATTTCTTTAGAGAATTTCACCGAATGTTGTTCATCACATATTTGAGAGATGCTTAATAGATTATGTTTTAAACCGTCAACACATAGTACATCCTCAATTTTGGGCAATCCTGGCCCGGTGATGGTTCCCTTTCCAACAATCTTGGCAACACTCCCATCTCCAAAAGTAACAGACCCACCATCAAATTCAACATAATCACAAAACTGAGTCTTGTCACCTGTCATGTGTCGGGAGCATCCACTATCAAGGTACCACCTAGTGTTTCTTCCGGCTCTAAGGGCTCTATGGATAACTAAGCATTTGTTCTTTACTACCCATTTAGAGACTACCCTTTTTGGAGAACTAGGCTTCTTGGTTGATTCTAGGGATGTCATCGTTTGAGCATAAGGTGTTGAGGTTTTCTCTTTACTTGATTTCTCTTTCATCAGCTCCATGGTTCTTTTGTTCAACTGTTTTACCATTTCTAGGAGCTCTTCTATTCTTTTGTCTTTCTTCAGTGGAGTGGGATAATTTTTCCTCACGTTTGGTGTTTGTTTAGGAGGACTCCACATCTGATTCATCCTTTTTCCGGTAGGTACAAATTTACCTTTCAAGTTTCGAACCGGATTCTTAAGGATCAAGCATTCAAATTTCAAATGTCCAACATCTCCGCATGCATGGCATATAGGTGAATTTCTCTTAGTGCTTCCTGATGCATTCCTAATCTTTTTAGGTTCTGGGTTACTAACCTTAGTTTGCTCACCATAGCCTAGCCCTCTTGTATTCCTACAAGGCTTACCTGATTTAAGGATATCATCTAGTTTTTCTCAACTTTGGGCAAACCTTTCATTGAGTTGACTTTCTTGATTAAGTTGCAAGACTAGACACTGATTTGTAGATTTTGCCTTTTTCAGCTCATCTTCTAAGGTATTAATTTTGTCTTGAGCTGCTTTGTTTTTCTTTTCCAATTCACAGATCTGATGGTAAAATCCGTTGTTTTCTCTCTTCACTTCTTGCATTTCATCAGCCAATTTATTGTTGTCAATATTTGCTTGGCTCAACTTCTTGGTAAGAAGGATGCTTTGACGAAATAGCTCATCATAGGCAACTTGCAAACCTTCATTATCATCCTCGTCATCATCGGAGGATGTTTCATTGTTTTCTGATAGCTCATGATCATCCTTGTGTCTTTCGCCTTGTATGTCTGGGACAATCTCCGAGATAGAGGCCATCAGAATTTTAACTGATCCTCTCTCATCACTTTGATATTCTTCTGTTTCTGAATCTGTACTCTCGAGGTTGTCCCATGTGGCTGTCATTGCTTTCTTTTTGAATTTTTCTTTGGCAGGAGCTTGGCAGTCAGAGACAATATGACCATAGCGTCCACAGTTGTAGCACTTAGGATCTTTTGGCTTGTTGTAAGATTTTCCTGTATAGCGCTTTTTGTCAAAAGATTTGCTATTTTTGTCAACCCTCTTTCCTTTGTTTTTGAAGAATTTTCTAAACTTCTTGGCCATAAGAGCCATTTCATTCATATCCATTTCTTCATCACTATCAACTACAGATTCTTATGTAGTGTGTGAAGTTTTCAGCACTGTGTTTCTACTTTTTGGGGATTTCTTGAAATGGAGTTCATGGGTCTGTAGAGATCCAAGTACGTCTTCTATTTTCATAGTATCAATATCTCTACATTCCTCAATAGTTATGACCTTAGAGGAGAATCGTTCGGGTAAAGATCTTAGGATTTTCTTACAAATGCGCGGATCCGATATCCTCTCCCCCAATCCCCACATAGCATTGGTGACATCACTCAGTCGGGTGTAAAAGTTCATGAAGTTCTCATGTTCCTCCATTTTCATATTCTAAAATTGAGTAGTCAAGAGCTGAAGTTTTGACCTCTTGACTGTACTAGTTCCTTCATGAGTGATTTCAAAGATGTCCCATGCTTCCTTAGCAGTTGTGCAATTACAAATTCTTTTAAACTCATCTGCTGAAACAGCACAAAAGATAGCATTGAGTGCCTTGGCATTGCTAATGTATCTCAGTTGTTCAAGATCAGTCCATAAATCATCAGGCTTGACTGTGGTAGTGGTGACCCCATCTATGACAGTGCTCAAGAGGGGTATTTCATATTTGATTTCCACAGATCTCCATGTTGCATGATCCAATGATTGCAAGAAGACTCCCATTCTTGCTTTCCAATATGCATAGTTTGATCCATCAAAATATGGAGGTTTGAAAACCATACTAGAATCCCCTTTTAACATGATTTCAAGCTTCCAGAGACGGATCACACTCCAGGCAGTTACGCCTTTAAGGAGGAACCCGCTCTGATACCAATTGAAAATGCGGTATAAGTTTGATTACCGCTTTTGTAGAAGCAAGAAACAAGATACCTTGTCCTAGAGGGGGGTGAATAGGACACTTTTTAAATTTCTCAATTACACACTTATAATCATGCAAAGTATTCTTAGGAAACTTACTTCAAACACAAGATATGCAGAATATAACTCAATAAAAGCATATGAGAAAGAAGTAAATCAGTTCATCCATTCATCACACAACAAGAGATTTTTATAGTGGTTCGGTTATGTAGCTACTCCACTCCCGGCTGATCCACTCACTCCTTGAGTGGCCGGATTTCACTATCACTATGGTTTTAAATGAGGTTAATCATAAACTTTAACAGCCTACAAAAGGACTTAAGACTCAACACATGGATTCATCCTTCCATAGGACTACTCCATGACCACTTTGTCCTACACAAGGGCTTGTCCTACTCAAGGACTTGTCCTACGCAAGGACTCTTACGAGTTTGGGTCTTCAAACTCTGAAACCCAAATCTCAACTCGAGGAGGTTTCTTGGACTCGAAAGACTAAATATACTTAGCTAATTGAGTCCCTTGATGATGCCTTTGTTGAAGAAGTTTCGGCTTGCACGGAAGATACCTTCTTCAGCTCCCTCGATCAACAACCTTGCTCCGGATGACTCATTGTAGATTCCAAGGTGAGGGATTAGGGTTAGGTTGAGGATATATGGGGATATGGCTTTTATGTGAGGAAAGCTTCTACCTAAACCACCATTAATGGCATTGATGATAGGAGTATATCTATGAGAGGTAGGTCAAGATGCCATTAAAGAGGGGTTGAGTTCATGATTCAATCCAAGCTTTGAATGCTTCATCAATGTTGGTCAGATCAACATGGATTGAAGTATGAACTCAACAAATCATAGGGTATGAGAGAAGGGGATCTCAAGGAGAAGGCACACACAAACCCTAAATGATGCTCAAGGTGTCTTTCACAAGATCCAACCGAGTTCCATATATAGAGATGACATTCAACGGTCAGCTCGATAGGATCCGATCGATCGGACATAAGTTTTAGCTAGATTTGAATTTTGCTGAAAAACGGGTTCTCCGATTGATCAGACTTAGTTCCGATTGATCGGAAGACCCTATCCGACTGATCAGACAGATAGTCCGATTGATCGGAATTCCTTCCAGAGAGTTCATGTAATTTTTCTGGAATTTCCTCCGATGGATCAGATGTATGTCCGATTGATCGGAGCACCCTGTCCGATTGATCGGACAGACCTCCGAGTGATCGAAAAAGTGTCCAGAGAGATTTTCAATGTTTGCTGGACAATTCTCCGATTGATCGTACATGTCGTCCGATTGATCGGACCACCCTGTACGATTGATCGGACAGTCCTCCGATTGATCGGAAAAGTGTCCAGAGAAGTTTTCAATGTTGCTGGACAATTTTCCGATTGATCGGACATATCGTCCGATTGATCGGACACCTATCGGACTTGTCTCCGATTGATCGGGATCCTATCGGAGAGAGCAGACATACTGTTTTTCAACTTTTAAGCAACTTCTGCTAAAATGAACCCTTCCATAGCTGATCTAAATGGAAAGACTATAGATGGTGCTAAGGATGTGCCTAGGAAGGATTTGGGCCATCTATAGAAGGTTTTGGGATCAAAGGTTTGGATGGCGAGGCTTGAAGCTGACTGATGAGCAATCTTCTTTGAGTAGTTACTATCTTCAGCCGCAAGGAGACTGTCTTCAACCGCAAGGTGACTCGACGACACACTAACCATGGTAATTGACAAATCTTTGCATTAACAAGTAGCGGTTGATTGACTTCATCTATGATGGATTGAGTTCAAACATGCGCCAATTTGTCTAAATGATGTGTAATGGTGAGTTTTTTAACAAAGCTCCCAATGATGCTTGGGATTACTTTGATATGCTAGCTGAGAATACCCAATCTTGGGACATCTCCAATCCGACTAGTGATCCCAAGTCAGCCCCAAGAGACAAAAGAGTACATGTATTAGATAGGAATGATGATTTAAATTCAAAGGTGGCGAGTCTCACAAAGAAAGTTGAGGCCATAGAATTAAGGAGTGTTAACATGATAACCACCGGGGAAACCATTGAAAGTGTATGTGGTATTTATGAGAGTGACGTTCACTGAACAAAGGATTGCACCACAAATTGACCACATCGAAGTTGTTATTTTAGTGGCATGCTTAATATGATCCTAGTAAGTTCCACGCTAATATAGAGCCGAATAGGACAAAGATAATATCACATCAGACAACATCACACTACTTCACTCCTGCTGAGCCAGATTAGAGTGAGGTTAGTCTACCGTCTTCGAGAACCAGCTAGGACAAAATTTATCCAACAAGGTTTTCATGCTCTGATTAGTCTTGACACCAATTTTGAACCCAATTAGAATAAGTTAAGAGCATATCAAACCATGTCAACACCCTGCACCACTACAGATCAAAAGTAGTGCGACTTGGTTTGAAGCGGCACAAACAAACTCCATCCAGGCCGAAATTTTTATGGCATTCTTAGAATTGTCAGATGAAGTTCCATAGAAGTATCTGGCCCATTCAGACAATGATAATGTCATATTATACCACGTACCCCACTACAGTCCTCCCAAGCCAGATTAGGGGGAGCTCGGCGTCACCACCTCATAAGGCCTCAATTAAGGAAAGAAATTACTCTGAAAAACCCATCATGTTCTGAGTAAGCTCCACACCAATTTTGAGCCCAATTAGAATAATTTAAGAGCATATTAGACCATTTTAACACACTGCATCACTACTGATTAAAAGTACTATGAACTGGTTTGAAGCGAACAAACAAACTCCAAACAGGCCAAAATTTTCATGGCATTCTTAGGATTGTAAGATCAAGTTCCACACAAGTATCTGGCCCAATCAGACAATGATAATATCACATTACACCACGTACCCCACTCCCGAGCCATATTAGGGGTAGGTCGGCGTCACCGCCTCATAAGGCCACAATTAAGAAAGAAATTTTTCTGAAAAGCCCGTCATGTTCTAAGTAAGCTCCACACCAATTTTGAGTTAGAAAGTGATAATTTAAGGCCAACTAAGATTATGTCAACGCACTTTCGCTGTCCCAAACCAGCTTAGTATGAACTAAGTTACAATGCCTTAAACGGGACCCATTTCGCTTGATCTTTGTATTTTTTATTCATCCATGTCTGCTTGAACTTATGAATGGCTCAGATCTAAAGAAAACATTATGGTAAGCATTACTTAGCCTTTATAATGTTCTTTGGGAGTTCGATCGTCGCTCATCCATAGAGTGTGGTCCACCTGAGATTTGGATATACCTAATGTTTTAGTTACTTAGCTAAAATGATATAGGAAGATGGATGGACGACATGGATCACATAAAATATGGTGGGACACTAGTTCAACCACAGATTTCAACCATAACACTATAAATGTAGCTTTGGAGGTTTGTGAGGATCCAAACGCACACCAAGTTCAACCATAACTGTTGGGGCCACTACAATGTATGTGACATACATCAACAATGTCAATCATGCTTTATAAAGCCACAAAGACCTGGACTAGAGACCATTGGGTTATCAACTTCATCAAAAAAATTTGTTACCCCAAAAAAAGATTTTAACGATAATTTTCCATAATTTCCAATTGTGTCCTCAACCTGATTTTTGGATACGCTAAATTTTTTATGATCAGGTTATAAATGACATGGAAAATCGATTGAACAACGTGGAATGGTATAAAATAATTACGATGGGCCAGGGGAGGAGAGTGTCACACCAATAATTGTGTTACACGAGTAACACAATTTCTGCTCCCTGTCACAAATATGCCAACTCATGGTGAAATACTTAAGTATGGCCCACCACTGTAATTGGGGTAATCTGTACGGTCCATTTCAATGTATGGGTTATGTTATGTTATTTCTATAAAACTGAACTTCATACAATAATCCAGTGGACCACAACGGTCATATTTGTTTTAATGACCAAGAATTTATCCAATTTTGATGCTTCATGTGGTCCAGCTACTACTCAGATCGGCCCGATTTTTTTTGTCATAGTCAAGAAGGTCGCAAGCAAGGGTATTGATGGTATTGATAATATATTTAACTAAGGTGGGCCACATTTCAAGATTGAAGATGCTAACGAAAATCTAGTGGCACAAATGTAATAAACAGAAGAAGTGTGAGTATCTATGAAGAATACCTGAACATTGCTGTGAGTAGCTAGTTTTATTGTGAAAAGACGAAAATGACCCCATTGTAAAATAAGCTTATTCTACATTGCTGAGTATTAGATCCGGGCTCTACATTTTGTGAAACAACTGCAATGCACAGTGCAAGCACCAAATTCTAGTCAGCGAGTAAAACATACACCAGAAAGAATGGTTACAAAAGGCAATAAGATGGTTTACAAGGGGTGATATTGTTGTTAATTCCAATAAACTATGAGAAGCTCAGTTTCTAAAATAACATTGAATGGCCGCCTGATCTGAAAGATGGCCATCACCTCAGATCCACTTTACCAAAATTTGCATTCTTCTTTCAGATTTACAGGGGCCCAAGATGATCCACTATTATTTAGAAGGTCATCATTCACTTCAGGGGCAAATGGTGAGGTAGTGGTTGCAATCACATTGACTGTAAAAAGAAACTACCTTCGTTGTTAATTCCAAAAGAACCCTATAGTCAAATTCCCATCTGGCATGGGGCATGAGCTGACAATGCCAAACGAACCCTGCGTACCCCAATACTTCGATAAAATATTTTCAAACGAGCAAGTCAGTTTAATATATCTATTGCAATTCATAATTTATCTTAGTTGGAATGACATGCAGGCTCCTCAAGCTACCCTCTGGCCCGTGGAAAGTTTAGATGTTGAAAGAAAAAGAAACAGACCTCCGTGAGCTCCTGAACATACATAGAACTCCACAGTAAAATGGGTTTTGGTTCTACTTCCACACCTTCATGCACTACTGAAATGTCTTCAGAGTTCTCAAAAACTGGAATTGTGCAAAGAGCATTCACCGCTGCATGTATACATTTTTTTTTCCCTTCAACTGCATCGTCACAAGATTTTTTCCCTTGAACTACAAAATACAAGATGCTTGAATCTTTGAAGAACTAAAAGATACAAAGTGACTTTAAATAAACTGTCAAGTCAAAATTCCTATACACCTATGCAGATGATGAATTCTCCCACTCATAGTTTAAAAGAAAGAAAGAAACTTGGAAAAATAATTTCTAAATCTATAATGCTTCTGAAATGAAATTCTTCTCTCAACAGTATCTCACTAGAAGTCTAGTAAATGAATGATAACAAGAAATAGTTTGTATAATTGAGATTCACTTAGAGATGGGTAATATATTACAAGCCTGAAGGACAAACTGCTACATTGCTTCCTAAGTGGAGAGCTCGGACAGATGTAGGCTGCTCATTGTACAACGCTGTGGGGAGAGACATTTCCAGTCAAAATATACACTGGTGCATTAAGTATTACACTGTTAACGGTTTGGCATAAGAAAGGTGGTGATCATATGTTTTGGACAAAATGGAGAAATATGGTTGGGTGGGTGCAACTCTTACATCTAGGAGGGAAAACCACCAGCAAGTTTGATAACTCTGGCTGTATGGAACCCTCATTATGCATACTCCCCTAGAAACTTGCTTCACTAGGCTTGAAGCATTTGTAACATCTCTTGGATTTAAACCTTCATGCTGCAACTCTGAGGAAGGAAAAGAGAGTAGTGGGCTGTTGAGCTCTTAATTGTGCATATTCTAACCCCAATTCATCATTCATTATGCATGATTTTCATGATTTAAAGGCTAATCTAATGCATAGTTTTGTGGTTGTAGGAATGAAAGAGAGACTTCATCATTCGGATGCTTTGAGACCCTTCTTACATACCTTAAAGATCAAAGGAAAGGAAGAACAAAAGAGAGAAGAAGAAAGGAAAGAAGAGAAAGAAGAAAGGAAAGAAAAAGGAGCCCCAAAAGGTGGTCCGACTGGTCTTGACCGGTCGGCCAAACAGGCCCCGACCGGTCTTGACCGGTCCGCCAGTTATTTTCTCCTCTCTTAAAGCTGCTGCACCAAACCAGACAGGTCTAGACCGGTCTTGACCGGTCGGCCATGCAAATTTAACTTCCAGATTTCAGACAGCAGGCTATTCCCTTTTTTTGATTTTCGGAATAGTTTTCTAAAGCCATCTTGATAATATTTGGAAATCCAACACGTCCATGTCGAAGAGGAGCTCGACGCCGAAATAACCCAAGTGGTTTTGTGTCGATCGGAGCTACAGATTGATCGTGGCGGCCAAAACAATACGAACTGTCCAGAAAGTTCCAGATTCCGCCTACTCCACTCTGGGCCGGTCCAGGTGACCCATCATTGATGATATGAAGAATCTACTTTGACCATCTTCTAGACCACATCTATATATGAATAATCACAAAGTTTCATATCAAAAGGATGTGTGGTTTGATCGTACCGGTTGAAGAAAGATAGACCATCCAGAAAGATCCAACTACGCAGAGTTTATAAAAGCCCTAAGTGTTCTAATTTTTGGACCATAATATGGGATTTGTTTGGACAATCTAATCCATCTATCATGTATAGAAGGAAGTTTTCTATCAATGTTCAAAATTTGGGATCAATCTGACATCTGTAGACTCCGGAGCGTTGGAAGCAAGATGCCTGGTTCTGAAGGTACCCGAAGTGCTCAATTTTGAGAGGCGGTCGCTGATTTGATTGGTGGGCCCATTCAGAAGATAATCTTGGAAATCTAAATCATCTATGAGGAATATCACATTACAAGGAGCTACAAATCAAATTTGAAGGCAATCCGACCATTGGTTAAGCCGTACGAAGCGAAACAAAATCTGTTACGTTGCGGTACTCTTGTTGTATTATAAAAGGAGGTGCTCTCTTCTATTCCAGGGCATGCTAGGACGTGGGGATCATCAAGGAAGCTTAAGAGACGGATTCTACTTCAAGTTTTCCTAGTTTTTCTTCCTGTTTTAGTTGTTTTTATGCTTTTGAGGCTTCTACTTCAAGGATGTTAGAGATGAACTAAAACCTCTTAACTAGGGCTAAGAGGTGAAGCTTTTGATTTGTTTTTGATGGATTGATGCAACCTAGGTTTCCTTTTTATGTTTTAATTGAAGAATTTAGTTCAATATGAGTTTGAATCAAGTACTAATTTGGTTTTACTTTGATCTCTTGATGACTCCGGGCTCATGTGATTCTAAACTTAGTAGCTTATCTTCTGAGCATTGGTTATGCTTGTGTAGTTCATTGATCTATCATCGACTCCGGGCATGGTAGACCCTTTGATTGCCTTGTGTACAATGGCTTGATCTTCATGTGGGAACTCATTCAACTAAAGTTCTTATCTTTTGTTATAATCTGAATTAGTTGTTTGCTGATTAATTTTGATTTAATTAGAGTTCTAATCATTGGTTATAATCAAGTCTAGTGATAGGATTTGATGAAAGCTATGATTATGAATATCAACTAGATTGAAAAGAGGCTTGGCCTACACAATTGAGTGTGCCCAAGGCCTGAGCATTGTTGTGGGAATCGAATCAATGAATGAGCAACTGTTTTAGATAATTGTTGATTGAACCGCTCTATATTCCGATCGGATAGAGATATGAATTCGATTCCGATTGAGTTATGAGAGACCTAGTTGTATTGATGCATTGAAACTTATCAAAAGTGGATCCTTGGCGCTCTAGTGCCTTTTTAGATTGATATTAGCTTACACTTTCACTGTTTAAACTCAATTCTCTATTTTTCAGCTTTAGTTCTTAATAGGATCTTAATTATTAGTTATTTTAGACAAATTCTAAGAATACCCATTCATAAATCTCTATGAGAACGATACTCGGTCTTTCCGAATTATTACTACTTCGCAACCCTACACTTAGGGAGTGAACATGGGCCTACAAAAGATGGATCCACAACTAGTTGATGGCTGAATAACGCCTGACCAGATGCCAATCTAACGCCTTTATAGTGCCCATGTTCCTGCATTTTTTCATGATTTAACAGAACAAAGAGCTGGATTATCAGACATTAAAAGAAAAAGAAATGGAAACTTCTACAGCTACAGAGAGGATCAAACATTTCCATTCTCAAAACAGAGGCACTTGAAATGGTTGAAGAAAAAGAAAGGTTTTCCTGACAAGGCATTCATCCACTTCAACTTTAAAACAAGGGCTCTTTAAAAAGGGTCAAGTAAAAGCCGATGTTTTAAATAGCAGTAAACTGTTTCTTAGAGTTCAACCCTTTGTGAAGCATAGCATGTAGTGTAAGCTACATAATACTTCTATTTTTAATTTAAAAATAGGAAAAATATGATCAATTGTAAGGAATATATATATATATATATATATATATATATATATATATAAGAGTATTAAGCACACAATACAAAATACAATTATCATTTATACAAATTTTCATGTCCCTTCGTTCAACTTTGGGCATGCATAAATTTGTTCCTTGTCCCTTCTTTCAACTTTAGGCATGCATCAAATTTTCATGTCGTGTACGCGTAGCATATGTAGCATCTATAGCGTACACTACATTAGGTTATATATACATTTATGCATGCCCAAAGTTGAACGAAGGGACATGAAAATTTGATGCATGCCCAAAGTTGAAGGCTATGATCGATAGGTGTTAGACCCCATGCATCCAAAAATCCTAGTCAAAAGGGTCAACCTTGTGTCTCAAATCAATTTTAGGCCTTAATAGTTATACTAACTTGCTTTAGGGATTAATTTTAAGTGGTTCATCATTCAGATGGGACCCCCAGGTATCAAAGTTGAAAACTCCATTAATTATACCTCTTTATACGCTTTATACAATGATCAGATAAAAAATAGGAAATTTTGTATAAAACAGGCATGACAGATGATAAGTTGTGATATTTTGGTGGTATTTTGACTTCCCAATTGGCATTCCACTTTAAATAGCCAAAAAAATGTTCATTAGGAGATCTCGTAGTAAATAGGATTTGACTAACAGATTTCGCACTTAATGCATGGAACAAAAATCTCTCGAAGCTTTTCTAATTGTTAGGTAGCATAGCTAAAGGTTGGGTATCTACAGATGCCCCTCTTTGGCAGAGGTTGTGTGTAACCGAATGCCAAAGTGAGTGGACACCCCACTTTCAACTCGGTCATTCATAGATTATGGTCTAAAATCCTTGTTTGCATTTGTATCTGAGTAAGCTGATTGTCTAGAAATAGATAACTTACATATACCACGGGGGTTTGGAGAAAATATTATGATTGTCCATACTCTAGCTGTAATCTAAGTACCCAATCACAACCCTTCCATTCCCGATCGGTACTAACATTGAAATGATATAGTAGAACCCTTGCGCAAGGTTGCTTACCCGAAATGGATTGTTCGTTGCTTCCCGGATCACCCCGGGAGTACTTTTTCGCTTGATCGTCAAAGTGGTTAGCTGCCCTGCATCTTTTGCAGCCTTATGGGAGATCCACTACGCCAACTTGGACTCGATCAAGTTACTTCAGGCATCCACGCCTAGGTATGTGCGGGTGAACTCTTTCCATGCAATCTTCTGATTTCAATAATTAGGTTACAATTTATCATTTCCATCGTTCAGATGATTTCTATGATCGAGGTTTTTTTGCTTTCATCTTTTCTATATCCTAGCATTTAGTACAACCGCCCTGACACTGGAGTTTAGGCCGACCGTACTTTGAATGCATTGAATCTGATGGTCTCCGGGGAAACCGCAAGACATCAAATTTTATTTGATTTTGCGCTGACTCTCGCCCAAAGGTATGGAAGATCTCTTAGTGCCTCGAAAGTCGAGCGCTCTATTGGGCAAAATATTTTTGGATTTTGAAAAGACCCACTCTGGGGAGTGATACTCCGTGGAGTTTTTATTTGTAAATGAGGAAAATCTTGTTGTTTTTGGAAAAGAGAGTCCGGCTTGCACGTGCCTCCACTGGGGATGCATGTGGGGTCTTTGGCTAACCGACTTTTATTGAAAGCATGTAAAAAGATCATGACCAATGCAATGGATGCATGGATGGATGCAATGTAATGGGTGCATGGTTCTGATGATGGACGCATGGTCTGGCTCATTGTCTTTCAATCTGATGGTTGCGATTGGGATCGCTTCCACTGGAGATGTGAAGATCTGAGATTTATTACTTTTAGGGTTTTGCTCATCTAGGGATTTTGTTTTTAATGTGGATGTTTGATCAGCGATTTGGTCAAGATTCCGATTCGTGGTTGATCAAGTCCATCGCCCCAATACGCTGTCGCATTTCTACTGGGGATGGATGAAAGAGATGCTTTAGGTTGTAACCTCGAGATACTACTCTAGGGATGGGTGAGACTGGGATAACACTCTTGATCACCAATCTTGGTCAAGATTCCAATTTGTGGGTGATCGGATCCATCATCCCAAGACCAGTGATGTGGATGAATGAAGTTTGAGATTTTTGTCGAGAGTGTGAGTATTTGGGGACGTATCCCTAGAGTGCTCCACTGGAGATAATGACTATATTTTTGTGATTTTGGAAAATATTCGGCCCAAATCATGACCCGAACGGTCGAGATTGAGACCGGTTTTTTTAAAGTAAGGAAAACATTTTTTTGTAATTTTTGAAAGATGATTCAGATCATCGGATCGTGACTCGGACGGTCAAGATCAATGCTAGGTTTGAAATATTTTTTGGGTATTTTGTTGGATTTTTTAAAATACAGGAAAATGCATGGAATTTTCGTACACTTCCAGCTTCTACTATTGATAAGGCACCTGATCCATTTTACATTAGCGAGCAAGACGATCGCATACAGTTAAGTACCTTAGTTTTATGTCTTCAGACAAAGAGGTTGAGGGTTTGCAGTCAACACACCCATAAAGTTGATTGTTCCTCTTGTGCAATGCACATAAACCACGTATCATCCGACGGACTCATTTGGCCACAAGATGAGCCACATCCTCATGTTTCCTTTGATCAATTTAGTTTGGGATCTAATGCTACTCATAAATCAATGAGGGTGCGCTTCACCTCCCAGTTGTCTTAATCCCCTTCGTGACTTTTAGGAATAGGGAACATCCGCCAGCTTCAACAGCAACTTCCAACCCAAGGTCGTCTATCACGATGCGTTCAACACAAACAGGATTACGAAATTTCCATCCACCCTTGGCTTGATTGCTAATAAGCTCTGGACACTCGTAAGATCAAGTATCAGCGATGTCCAAAAGAAATCGAAAAGCCCCCAAGAAGTTAATCCCAGTGTAGTTTAAGGTCTTCAAATTGATGGATTTTTTTGGGGTGTGTGTGTGTGTGTGTGTGTGTGTGTGTGTGTTGTATTTTCTGGAAAGATCCGGACCATCAGGCCTTGACTCGAGCGGTCGAGATCGAAGCCAATTTTTATTTTTGTATTTTTTGGAAATATTCAGACCATCGGGCCTCGACCTGAGTGATCGAGATGGATGCCAGTTTTTATTGAAAGTAGAAAAATCCTCCGAAAAGTTAATCCCAATGTAGTTTAAGGTCTTTGAACCAATGGATTTATCCAGATGGTGGTGAGTATCTTTTTGTATTTTGGATTTTTGAAAGGTGATCCGGATCATTGGATCTCGACTTGAACAATGCCAGTTTTTATTGAAAAATCTCTCGGGATTTTGATCCTGATGTAATCTAAGGTCTTCTAACCCGAGGGGATGGGAATATATTTTTGAATCTCAAAAGATGATCCGGATCATCGGATCTCGACTCGATAATCGAGATCAATGCCGGTTTTTATTGAAAATAAAACTAAAAAATATTTTTGGTATTTTTGAAATAATCTAGATCATCAGATCTTGACTCAAAAGGTCGAGATCGATGCCGATTTTTATTGAAAAATCTCTCGGGATGTTAATCCCGACGTAGTTTAAGGTTTTTAGACCCTTAGGGATTTTTTTTTAGATTTCGAAAGATGATCCAAATCATCGGATCTCGACTCAAAAATCAAGGTTAATGCCAGTTTTATTGAAAATAAAACTTAGAAAATATTTTTGATATTTTTTAAATGATTTGTATCATCAGATATTGACTCGAACGGTCGAGATCGATGCCGGTTTTCATTGAAAAATCTCTGGGGATGTTAATCCCGACGTAGTTTAAGGTCTTCAAACCCTTGGGGATGTTTTTTTTAGATTTCAAAAGATGATCCGGATCATCAGATCTCGACTCGAAAATCAAGGTCAATCCCCTTTTTATTGAAAATAAAACTTAGATAATATTTTTGGTATTTTTGAAATGATATGGATCATCAGATGTTGACTCGAACGGTCGAGATTGATGCTAGTTTTTATTAAAAAAATCTTTCAGGTTAATCCCGACGTAGTTTAAGGTCATCGGACCCTTGGGGATGGGAATATATTTTGATAATTTTTCTAAATGACTCGGGTCATCAAATCTTGACTTGGACGGTCGAGATCGATTCTGAACAAAATGATACTTCTTTTATTTTTATTTTTTTTAAAATTATATGAGGCTTTTCTTTTTCCTCCACATCATCATATCAAAATCTCTCCAACTTCTCATAAGATGAGATTTTGGTAAGATTCCTTTCTCATTTTCTACTCCTCTTCCACACTTCATTCTTACATGGAGTATAAGATTCACTTGCAACCACACCTCCCAAGGAGAGAGGGAGAGGGTCACTTCATCTAAGGGGGAGGACGACTGACCCCCTGGGTGTCGCCCACCCCTTCTCTACCCATTGGTTTTTCTAGTGGGCTAGGTAATGGGGTGCCTTCCTTCTTTCTATATAACATGAGGCACCCCCCATCTGTCCAACGTGCGCTCTCTCTCCCTCTCCCTCTCTCTCTCTCTATCTTCTCTCCTACTCTCTTTTTTCTTCCTTTCATTTTTCAAGTTTCTCTTTCCCTCTTGGTGGTTCCTTTTGGTGGGCCTCTTGGACAGCAAGGTGGGCTTTTTGGTGACGATAAGTGGTGAGAGGTATGACCCACTTCCTTATCCCTTTCCCTTCTTCCTTTCATCTTTTCTCTCTCTCTCACATGCCTTTTCTTCATGTAGGTGCTTCAATAGTGGTGCTTGGAGGGCCCAAGTTTGGTGTTTTTTAAAGATTTAACAAAGCTTCAAGGTGGTGCATGGAGAGGAGCCCCTCAAATTCCCTTCTTTTCCTTCATTTTCTTTTTTTTTTCTTTTCAAGCTCCTTTTTATGTGTGCAAAGGGCCTACTTTACCATGTCCATCATGTGTGCATGGTGAATTTCCCTCTTTTCTTTCATGGGAGTTGGGCTTCATACTTGTATAAAATAGGCCCAAAGTGAAGCTAGAGCCCATGGTGTATTTGGTTGGGCTTCATCATTCATTTTGGCCCTTACATGTGCCTCTTTTCTTCTCTTCTCATGCCTTCTTTTCATGTTCTTTTTTCTTTTCATTTTTTTTAAGATTTAGGCCCATGAAAGTAGTGGAGCCTATCTCAGATGTTGGGGTTCACAAACTCAGTTGAGATGGTCCTATCTTTCCTTCATATGTACATGGAGACTAGCCCATACTCCTTTTAATTACTTTCTTTTCTCAGGTGGACTATATCTCATAGTTGGGTCTTCATGGGTAAATGGTCCAACTCCTCTTCCAATTTTTTGGACTCATGTACATTTTGCCTTTTGTTCCTTTTGAACAAAGTGTGGTGGGCTCTTTGGAATTCTTAAAAGTAGATGGGTTTTTTGCCCACTTTGTGACTTATGTATTTCTTTTGTCCCAAGTGCCCCACCATACCTTGTGCATGTGATATTCTCTTCATTCATTTTCCTTTTCTTGGATGGGTAGAGGATTTGGGTCACTTGATCACTTACAAGACCCATGAATGGGTCATTTCAACAATTTCTCAAGGTTCAAGTGGTCTCTCAAGTTGTAGGAAAGTGGTACCCAAAATTCACCTCTAATGTCACCACCCACAAATGGATGATCTTACAAATCTTCGAGTGAGCTATCCATACCAATCTTAGCTCATTGACTCCTCTTTTCATGGTATTTGATGAGCCATCAAACCATCCTTCCCAAGGTCGAGTATTTTCCAAGTTGTGGGAAAGATTGGTGCACATAAGTTGCCCAAATTTGTCCCATGTTTTGGACATTTTCAACTTTGATTTTTTAATTGGGCTATGTGCACCATTTTCCACCATTGGCTCTCTCGTTTCATGTGGGTTGGGTAGGCTATCAAATCATTCTTTCACATAGCCACCACATTCTCAAGACAGTGCACATAAGTTTTCCATGGTCGACCCAAGAATGGCTACTTTTGATTGCAATCCTCGAATGGATTGTGCATCCTCCAATCCATTAGGGTGGGGCATTTGAGCTGTTCTTGGGAGGCCACTACCTTTCCAACTTTTCTTTTGTCCATGTGCATATAAAAATATGGGGACATCTCCAATGAAAACATGAAGCCCATGGCTTTAATGTGTCAAGTAGATCATTCTTGGGCTTACATGTGGATATTTTAAAAGGGCTTTCTATGAAGCTTGATTCTCACCAAGCCCCCTTTCTTTTCATGTGTAACATGCTTCCTAAATGGATTTGAAGTTTTCCCTTAGCATGGTATCTAATTCTTTTGGTACTTTTGATGTTCATGCATGCCTTAAGATGGTTTGCTTCCACGTTCAAGTCATGTGCCTTCCCTTAGGTAGACCTCGATTTCCTTTCAATGGGTGTCCAAAGTGCATCCAAGGCGACACATGGGGCTAGACAATGGACTCTTTTATGCTCGCATTTTAACCACGCAAGTCTTATCCCATGGTTCTCCTTGGTCATGCCTTGGATTTTATGGAGCGGGAGATGAGGGACTTACCTTGTCAAGCTTGTAGGGTCTGATGGCGAATGGTACGAGAGGCCGCAACATAGCCAGCGAGGATGACTAGTCTTATATCATCCATCGTGGGGCACACATGTGTTCTTTAGCAAAAGAGCACCAACCTCTTCCAAAGATTAAAGGCTGAGGTACCCAAGACCTCTGGGACGACTGGGTGGCGAAACCACAACCCTTGCTTGAACATGCTCTCACTGATACCCCTTTTGTGGGTCTTTATACACTGCGATTCTAGAAGAATGCCGCCAATTGCATGCTTCTTGCGGCCCTCTGTGAGAGGTGGAGGGATGAGACCCATACTTTTCAACTCTCTTGTGGTGAATGGGGGATAACTCCCTTGGACATTTATATACAGATATGGTTTCCTTTTCATTGGACAATGGCCCCTCATGCTGACTCTCTAGCTCCGGTCACTCCTGAAGACTGGTGGCGGCTTGTGGGAGTCGTCCCTCCCGTACACGAATTCAAAGTAACCAAGTGAAACTGCGGTGGTTCTATAATATTTTTGTTGCCGCCATGCCAACCACTGAGCTTAAAGCTCTCCATAAAGCACGCACGATGATTGCATATGCCTTCGGCTCATTTCTCTTCTACCACGGGAATGAGAGGATTGATCCCAGATTTCTTCACTTGACGGAGGATCTTCATAGTCCTTACAATTGGAATGCCGCTACCTTTACCAGCATCTATCAGGGTTTAGACAAGACTTCTAGGAATAGCAGGTCTTTCATGGGTTTTTGGCCTATCATCGAGGTACATCCTGAACTTTTCTTCTTTCCTTCTTCCCTTTCTTGTCCTCCAGTCTAATTGGGATTTTCACAATTGCCTAAACATGTTTTTATGATCATTTTGCCCACTAGTCCCAGAAATGCGGACCAACATAGAGCCTTCCTTGCACCGTCATATGCATTGGCATTAGCAAAATCGTAAGCCGAACCCCCAGGTTTCTCTAGATAACTGGAGGGCTGATGTGGACAGGTTAACCCCAGATGACGTGAATATCTTCCCTTCTTTGCCCCTACATAGCCTTTTAGTGTCTGACTAACAATTGAATTCCCTTCTCAGCTTGTTCAAATATCGTATGCCTGCTTTCCTCTCTATTATACACCGCAGCAAGTGGAGGTGTATGAGGCTTCATGCCTTCACATTGTTCTTTCGAATGCAGAATCATTTCAGTGGTACCTCGAGGAAAGACCACTTCAACAGGTTACAGGTGTGGCCAGAGTTCCTTGTTCTCCACCATCGCCACACTCGAGGGTCAGCCAGGATTTTGTTTTACGATCTCGGATCGTGACTATGATGAGTGGTACTTGTTAGTGGATCCTTGGCGCTCTAGTGTCTTTAACATATTGATTATATTTCATTTTTACTTTAATGTTTTAAATCACCCATTCAATTCAAGTTTTCATATTTAGTTTCTTAATCCAATTCCAACTCTAGATTATTTTGGAGAATTTTGTGAACATCTACATAAATCCCTGAGGACGATCTTGGTCTTATCAAAATATTACTACATCGAGACCCTACTTGGGGTTGTGAACAAGTTTTTAGCGCCGTTGTCAGAAATTCTATACGGTGTTTCACATAATTATCTAAGATAGTTTTTAGTTGAGGTTGTGTTAAGATAGATTTAATTCTAGTTTTGATTTCTAGATTAGGTTTTCTTTTAAATCAAATACTAACTTGGTTAGTTTGTTTTCCTTTTACAGGAATCTAACATAAATCTTCAAATCAGGTTCTACCTTTCTAACCCCCTTACTTTAGTTATCTTAGAGTTTTTGTTTCTAGAAGTAGAAGTAGTTTTTCTCTTAGCATAGTTTGAGTGGTTCATGCCCATTGAGTCCGTCATCACACTCATCGCTTGCTAAGTGACGGAGGAATTGTAGAAGGATTATCTAAAGAACCTCATGCTAAGAAACATCTAAAATTTTCTAATTCATGTAAAGATATGGCTGAAAATCAATAAAATCAAAGGGCTAATCAACCGCAAAATCAAGCCCAAAATTAGACTAAGGTGGTAAGAGAAAACAAAGTAGGGAATGTTCTTCAACCTAAAACTCTACGTGACTATTTACAACCTGCGAGAGCGAGCACTCCTTGCATAATCTTTTCATATAACACAGAGATTGTGGATTTCAAACCAGGGGTAATCCAACTCCTTCCCAAATTTCATGGGCTTGATATTAATAGTGTCTATTTACATCTCAAGGAGTTTGATGAGATAGTAGTTACGTTACACTTTGCAAATGTGTCAGATGACACCACAAGGTTAAAATTGTTCCTTTTTTCCCTAAAAGAAAAGGCAAAGGCTTGGCTTCATGTATTGAGGCCACGATCAATTGGAACATGGGCCGAGATGACCCGGGAGTTCCTTAAAAAGTTCTTTCCGGCTCATAAGACTAATACACTGAGGCGAGAAATCATGAATTTTGTCCAAAAAGAGGATGAAACTTTCTTCCAATGTTGGGAGAGGTTTAAAGACCTTTTGAATGCATGCCCACATCATGGCTATGAAATTTGGCGGGTAATAAGTTTTTTCTATGATGGATTGACTTCCCCCATGCGTCAATTCGTAAAAATGAGGTGCAATGGGGAATTCATGAATAAGGAAGCCAATGAAGCGTAGGATGATTTTGCCATATTGGCTGAGAACTTACAATCATGGGATACATCCAAGCCAACAAAATCCCAAGTCTGCCCAAAATAGGGGAAATGGATGAATTTATCTCCTAAAGGAAGAGGATAACATAAATGCACGAGTAGCTAGTCTAACCAGGAAAGTTGAGGCTATGAAATTGAAGAAAGGAGAAACGGTTAAACCTAGTGTGAGTGTTGATAATGTTTGTGGTAATTGTGCCACCAATGTACATGTGACATAGAATTGTCCAATAATTCCTGCGTTTCAAGAGATTTTACATGAACAATCGAATGCTATAAACAATTATCAACATCCATTTAGTGCTCCAACATCTAACACGTAGAATCCTAGTTGGAGGAACCATCCCAACTTTAGTAGGAGGAATGGACCAAATGCAAATGCAAACAACAACCCTCAAGCACAACCTATGGGAGGGCCATCTCTTACGATTACACCTAAGGCCACACTTGAAGAGATGTTGGGTGCATTTGTGTCAGTTCAAGCTAAATATAACAAGAATAATTCTCTTAAACTTGATGGGTTTATGCAAGAACAATCTAGCTTCAACCAAATCACACCTAATGCCATTAATGACCTTAAAACTTCAATAGCAAGAGTTAAATCTCATCTAAGTGTTAAGAAGAATGGCACACTTCCTGCTCAACCTCTTCCTAACCCGAAAGCCCAATTTGAGATACAAGATCCCAGCTCATCCTCCCAACATGTGGAGCATGCCAAGTCCATCATCACTCTTAAAAGTGGCAAGATCATTGACAAATCTAATCTGGTGAAGGCCTCAGCCTAATGATTCGGTAGCTTCTAAAACGGATGATGAACCTAGCATTGCCCCACATGAGAAAGAACCAAAAAATGAATATAAGTCGGTTGCTCCTTTTCCTTAAAGATTGATTCCACCCAAACTTCTAGATAAGAATCAGGATACTTTAGAGGTTTTTAAGCAAATGAAAATCAACATCCCATTATTGGATGCCATCAAACAAATACCATCATACACCAAATTTTTAAAGGACCTTTGCACGACTAAGAGAAAACATAATGTAGAAAAAAAGATATTTTTTACTAAGAAATTGAGTGTCATCCTCAAACAAGATGTGCCCCAAAAATATAAAGATCCCTATAGTACAACCATATCATGCATAATTAGTGACTACCAGATTAAGCAAGCCTTACTCAATTTGGGGGTAAGTGTGAACCTAATCCCCTACTCGATCTACGAACAATTAGGTTTAGGTGAATTGAGACCCACCAAAACCACGCTCCAACTTGCCAATCGTTCAATCCATATACCGAGAGGAGTGATAGAGGATGTGCTTGTTCAAGTTGATAAATTCTACTACTCGGTAGATTTTATTGTCTTGGATACACAACCTGTGCTTAATGCCGACACTCAAATTTCGATCATACTTGGTCGCCCCTTCCTAGCCACCTCAATTGCAATCATCAATTGTAGGAATGGGCTTGTACAAATGTCCTTTGAAAATATGATGCTTGAGATGAATATTTTCAACATGTGCAAACAACTGCAGGATGAAGATGAGGAGGTCCACGAGATAAACTTGATTGACTCATTCATGTAAGACAAATCCCTCATAACATTATATTCTGATCACTTGGAAGCGTGTTTGGCCCACTCCCCTAACATTGATGATGATATGATAAGGAGATGGATGCACTTTTAGGTTATGTACTGGTACTTGAAACTAGCCAGTGGAAGGCACCTTTTGAAGAACTGCCCTTAACCGAAAACAAGCCCCTTCCATCTAGTATCAAGGCACCGAAGCTTGACATAAACCATTGCCTTCAGATCTTAAATATACATATTTAGGTCAAGATGAGACATGTCCAATGGTGATTTCTTCCCACTTGGATGAAGAACAAGAGATTAGGTTGATCACTACTCTTAAAGATTATAAGAACGCCATCAGGTGGACAATTGCGGACTTCAAAGGCATTAATCCCCTAATTTTTACTCATTGCATACACTTTGAGAAGAATGCGAAAACATCTAGTGTAACGACCCGAGATTTTCGACTCTCATGTATAACACGACGGCCGAATTCCCAAGTAAATCATGGACTAATTGATTTGTTAAATAATGAAATATAGCATTCAAGCACAATAGTGGAAACATTTGTCATCTTATTCTATCAAACTTACTACGTCATCATCAATGTTTAAATAAGGGAACCAACCAATATCCATACTGATTAATCAAAATACAAAACTATGTCTTCTTTGGAAGACTTATTACAATTTTCATAAATGTAACCACTAATAAAAAATGTCTAATAAATGAAAATATCAACTAAATTCCTTCAACGTCTTCATCCGCCATGTGATCGTACGAACCATCGAACTCTTCACCTTGAAAGTCGAGTTCGATACCTGGATCTTCACCTGCATCATCTAAATTGCGATTGGGATAGCGTTAAACATTATCATAGTGAGGAATATTTCCTCCAAGACAATCAAGAATAATAATGTACAAAACTCAGAGTAGCGCAACACAATGATATCTTTATTCAAACAAAACAATCAAGTAAAAATCATTGTTAATGAGATGCATGGAATGCAGGCTCTAGCTAAGGCACCCTGGCTAGAAATCATAATACATGAAGTGAGAGACTCCCTGTTACGACTTCACGCTAACCACTAGTCACCTAAGGTTCCTGAGACGCACAAGCCCATAGTTTTGCCCGACCACGTGAGAAAATGGACACTCATAGCCCAAATCTACACATGACAGTGTACGGGAGAAGTAGGACACTCTAGCCTATTCTCAATTCCATACACCCACATGGAGCCAAGTGAATGCATGATTTTAGTTTCATCATTATTTAAGTAATTTCACATACAACCATTTTTAGCATCTCACTGGACACTATAGGGAGTCGCAAGTGACCCAGCATAGGCCGACAGCTCGGGCTTAGTGTCCATGGCACCAACCCCGGCTCATGAGAATTTGTATACCATTAGTGTCCACTCATTGTCCCGTTTTATGATTTCATCATGTCCCAAAAAGCCAATGTTGTACATTATGGCGAAATTCATTAAAATACTCATTTAATGTAAATGGGTCCAATCAAGCATCATGTACATTTAAGGATCCATTAACAAACAATCACTTCATTCTCTCAGTCAAGTCAAGATATATTCTTCCATCATGGACACCTCTCACAGGTTCCATCTCTCTACATCAAATAATTTTACTAACTTAGGGACAAAGAGTATACAATAATGAGATGTCCATATGATAATCTTATACATATATTTCATATCACAATAAAAAACTAATGTTACTTGTAAAACATAGATTAAGGAAATAAGGGCATAGATTCCATAAAGATAACTAACATAAATACACATGCTTCTTAGTCAAAAATCTAAACAAGAAATCACATCATTATGTAATAATATTCATTGTAAATCCTACGTTATATGGATCAATAACTCAAAATAAAATAATTTCATATGCCACAAAAGAAACTTATGATAATCGTGATATTATTAATGAAAGGCTTGAAGGAAAATTATCACCTTAAGATAGACTTAGAAGATGGTTGTAGAAGTTCCTAGCCGCTGAAAAAATATGAGAAAGAACTTCCTTCTCTCTCTCTCTCTCTCTCTCTCTCTCTCTCTCTCTCTCTCTCCTCTCTTTCTCTAGGGCATGGAGGCTAGGGTTAGGAGAAGGGCTTGGAAGTGCGTAGTAGGAATATGGAGAGGGATGTGCGTACATAGGGAGAGAAAAGAAGGGCGTGCGCGTGAGGTCTTGTGTAACAACCTCTCGAGGTGGGTATCTCAAATCTCAATATTCGGGTGATCTTTGATCAATTCCAATCCGTTCATCTTATTAAGCTCGAAGAGTAGAGTCAAAATATGTAAATTTCTTAATGATCCACATTCTAGATTGGCCGATCCTTGAAAATGGCCTGACAAGTGCTAAAATGGGCTTGATCTTAATTAACGGTCTACGCTTGATGATCAGGGCCCAAATTTTGGGAAAATATGTAGTCATGATAGGCAAAAAATTGTACAAATTTTAGTGGTTGATTGATGGTGAGAAATGCCTAGATCTGAAATTCCAACTTTTGGCAAAAAATGAAGGGGCTGGCTTTGTGGCTCAACGGTGTAGGATTATAGATCGGGGTCCAAATTTTTTGTAAACTTGTAGTTATATGAGTATAATGGGTTGTCTAAATTTAAGAAGCAATTGATGGTGAGAAGTAGGTAAATTGAAAGGTTCAGATTTAAAAAGAGTTGGTAACTCGTTAATTTCTAGAACGGGATAAATTCACGCATAAGAAAGAGGCTTATCAAGGTGGGGCACTCAAATCACATTATTGGTCCATGATAAAGACGATCCAAGTCACTCATATGAAGATAAATATTCGACTACGACTAACCATCTACTTTTCTCACTCGATGGACATGAAAATCAAAGGTTAAGGGGCTGATTTGACAATTGGACCACTTCTACCATGATTTAAGGGCTGAAATTTGACGTGTATGGTTAATATATGCCAAAAGCTTAAATCTAGGGTTTTGCATGAAAGTGATTGTCAGAAACTATAATACTTAAAATTGGCATCTTAAATTAAGTTTAACTAATGTATTTTTGTAATTATCTGAAAAGTGCGTGATTTTTTAAATCTGATCTTTCTACGATATTTATGGGATCATTCTAAGAAACTTTTGTAAAGGGTCCCCTATCGGATCTCTATGGATGTCCCGCGATTCGCAAATCAATGGTAAATGTACGATAATTAATAAAAAATAAATTAAAAATGAATTTTCAAAAATTTTCAAATAAATCTCGAAAATCTGAGGCGTTACATCTAGGCAACTACAAAGACGTCTAAATCTAAACACGAAGGAGGTGGTTAAGGCCGAGGTATTAAAACTATTAGATATGGGTATCATCTACCCAATATCTGATAGTCGATAGGTGAGTCCAACTCAGGTTGTGCCTAAGAAATTCGGGATTACCATCATAGCCAATGTCGACAATGAACTCGTGCCAACCAGGGTCACTACTAGTTAGAGAATGTGCATTGACTACTGGAAGCTAAACACAGTTACGAGGAAAGACCACTACCCTTTACCTTTTGTTAATCAAATCTTAGAAAGGTTAGCAGGTTATTTTCACTTTTACTTCCTTGATGGATATTCAGGGTACAATCAAATAAATGTCACCTTTTAAGGATCAAGAGAAGACAACATTCACACGTCGTTTTAGCACTTTGGCTTACTGGAGGATGCCATTTGGATTGTGTAATGCCCTTGCCACTTTTCAGTGTTGCATGTTAAGAATTTTCTCAGACATGGTGGGGAAATTTCTTGAAGCCTTTATGGATGACTTATCTATGTTTGGTTATGACTTTGATGAGTGCCTTGGGGACTTAAAAATTGTTTTGAAAATATGTGAAGAGAAGAACCTAGTGCTGAATTGGGAGAAATGTCACTTCATGGTTCAAAAGGAAATAGTCATTGGTTCCATTATTTCATCTAAGGAAATTGAGGTGGATAAGGCTAAAATTGACCTTACCTCTAAACTTCCACCACCCAAGAGCGTACCAAATGTGCAGTCCTTTTAGGGACACGCCGGATTCTATGAGAGGTTCATCAAGGACTTTAGTCTCATCTCTCATCCTTTATGCAACCTCCTCCGAAAGGAAACCTCATTCGAGTGGAATGAGGAATGTTAAAATGACTTTGTTAAACTTAAATGTATGTTGACAAGTGCCCCTATAATGCAACCACCTGATTGGAGCCTTCCTTTCGAGATTATGTGCGAAGCTAGTGACTACACTATTGGGCTAGTGTTAGGTCAGAGAAAATAGAAGAAGCCCTACGTCTTCTACTATGTAAGTAAAACTTTAAACTCGGCTCAAACAAATTACACCACTACGGAGAAGGAACTCTTAGCATAGTATTTGCTTTGGATAAGTTTAGGTCCTACTTGATAAGATCTAATATCATTATATTCACTAACCATGTTGCGCTCAAGTATCTTCTTTCTAAGAAAAATACTAAGCCTCGCCTTTTGAGATGGATCCTTCTACTCTAGGAATTTGATCTAGAAATAAGAGATAAAAAGGAGAGTAGAAAATATAGTTGCTGACCATCTCTCTAGACTTGTCCTAATCGATTCCACTGAGATGACAACGATCAATGACATGTTCCCTGATGAACAACTTTTTAAAGTTTTTTAATTGCCATGGTATGCGGACATTACTAACTATCTTGCTACAGGTACAATTCCAACACATTGGTCAAAGCAAGATAATGATAAATTCTTCACAAAGGTAAGAAAGTTCTTTTGGGATGACCTATACTTGTTTAAGTACTGTCCCGAACAAATCATAAGGAGATGTGTGCTGAATCATGAGCAACACAATGTCATCTCCTTTTTTCACTCTCAGGCGTGTGGTGGCCACTTTTCGACTAAGAAGATCACCACCAAAATTTTACAACGTGGGTTTTATTAGCCCGCCATGTTCAAAGATGCATATGAGTTTTGTAAGGCTTGTGAGCCTTGTCAGAAATTGGGAGGAATATCCCATCAGAATATGATGTCACTCAATCCAATTTTAACTGTCAAAATCCTTGATTGTTGGGGCATCAATTTCATGGGTCCATTCCCTTCATCTTTTAAAAATTTATATATCCTACTTGTTGTTGATTATAATTTCAAATAGGTTGAAGCGATTCTGTGTCAGAACAATGACCATAAAACGGTCATTCGGTTCTTAAAAGAAAACATTCTTTCTCGGTTCGAAATGCCTCGAGCCATTATAAGTGATGAAGGGTCGCATTTTTGTAATAGACCATTCAAAGCCTTAATGAAAAGATATGGTATTACTCATAAAATGAGCACCCCTTATCACCCACAAACAAGCAGACAAGCCGAGATATCCAATTGGGAAATTAAGCACATATTGGAGAAAACAGTAAACCTGGATCACAAGGTTGGTCACTCAGATTAACTGATACACTCTGAGCTTACCATACAGCTTTCAAGACTCCCATTGGAATGTCGCCTTATAAACTCATCTATGGGAAGGCTTGTCACTTGCCTGTGGAGTTGGAACGTAAGGCTTACTGGGCGATTAAGAGAATGAATTTCGATTCTGACAAAGTAAGCTCGCTGCGCAAGCTTCAATTGAACGAACTTGCAGAAATTCGGAATGAGGCTTGTGAGAGCTCGAGAATTTACAAGGACGGGATGAAGGTGTTCCATGACAAGATCATCCTTCATAGAACTTTTACAATCAACCAAAATGTCCTTTTGTACAATTCTCGTTTACATATATTTCTGAGAAAATTGAGGTCTCGGTGGACCGGTCCATTCATTGTTAAAATTGTCTACCCATATGGGACCGTTGAGATATTAAATCCGAGGAATGTGTTCGCTCGCCTCAAGTGCAAGACTTGAGATGTAGTAGTAATTCTTAGTAAGACAAAGGTCGATCCATAGGAAAAGAGGCAAACAATTCCAACTACTCTAATAACTAGAATCTAAGAAGTTTAGGAAAATAGTTTTTCACATAAAATAGGAAAATCTGAAATTAAGAAGAACTAGAGCATCAAGGATCCACTTGTAGTATTTCAATACTAATATATTCATCCAAGCACAATACAATTAGAATCAAAGTTCTATCTCTCATCTAATTGGATGATATAACATTCAAACATAAACAGTCCCACTTAAATATGAAAATCAGATTTCTAGTTCTAATGAAGCACATAAAACTCAAACTTGTAGCCTTCGGAGTAACAGCCATGCCAAGAGACTATGGCATGCTCAAGGGTTACTATAATTCAAATTCAAACAACCCAATCATGGTAATCTCAGAGAATTGTAAGGAACTCATGTCTGGAGTACACAAACTCTGACAAAACATCTAAAAATCTAAACTTTATTCAAACTAGAACTTGAAAATCCATAATTAAAGTAAAGAGTACTTGAAGAAACGAATTAAAGCATTAAAACAAACTACAAACTTCACCTCTAGCTCTAGCTAAGAGGTTAGTTAAAAGAAAGCATTAAAAACTAGGAACTAAAACTAGAAGAAGAAGAAAACTAGTTATAGGAGGCTAGGAAGCCTCCTAGGTCTTGATCTCTTTGTTCCCCACATTGCTAGATGCCTTAGGAAGAGAGTGGAGGTGTCCTTTTATAACTTGGAGGCATCACCGACTCGAAAGAATCGCGGAACTATGGAATCCTCCCGCACTTAGAAAACTTGGTACTGAAAATCAGAGTTTCTGAAGCACCTTAGACCTATATGGCGACCGGTCTAAGAAGAAAAAAAACAATCCAAAAATAACTATAGACCTGTCTGGCGACCAATCTACAGACAGGTCTAGCAATAGGTCTAAGACAATTTTTTCAGATTTTCTTCTCTTTCTTTCTTGCTTCTTTCCTCCACCTTTTGACGCTTGTTCTATTAATCTTCAATGCATACAAAGTGACTCTTTTAACCATGAATTGGTGAAATCTCCCTCTCATTTCTACAATCACAAAAACATGTATTAGATTAGTCTTTAAACATGAAAACCATACATATAATGTGATGTAATGGGTCGGCAAATGTTTAAATTGGAGGTTCAACACACCCCCCAACAACATTTTGTTAGTCCCGAGCAAAACATGCGTAAAATAAGTTCAAATCTCTAAAACCAAACTCTCATTCAAAAACTATGCCTTTATACATTCCAAGACATACAAGTGCAAAAATCAGAGAAACTAGGGTGATAGAAGCTAAAACTTTAAACTCTCAAAATATAATAAGTGTTCATATAGAATTCTTGCTGATTGATTGATAAATACAAGAACTTGAACAAATTCAACCTAGTGTGCATAGTGAATGTTCATCTCATGAGTTTTCGGGATTATCATCTTCATAAATAAACTAAACTATAAATCTAAAAGTGTACAGATCAACGACAAGCCTATGACAGGAATTTGCCTTACCGTCCTTCCAACAGCTTTCACACTACGTCCCATTTCTAGCTTTGGTTCTGAGTAGACTATCCCCCGGTTGGTAATAGGTAGCCCTTTTCGAAATTTTTCACCATATTTTCAATCATACCCATATTTTCTTTCATTCTTTCCTTTTCATAAACAGTAGATAGGATTTTTAGAAATCCATATCTTTTGTTATTTTCCCATGGACACGGATGGACAAAGTACCCCAGCTTGGTTCCTCAACACCTTAAATCTAAGTCTAGCCAATCCACAAATCTACATAATCCTTTGAAACCATGAAAATCGTGTAACGTGAACTAGGTGCACAAGTGTTTAAACATTTTATCAATCATATATATAGGGAAATTTACATATAGAACCATTATATTAGAGGTAGTTCAAGACTTGCAACATCACTCACTTCGTATCTCCTTTTCTTATACTAGTACCATCCTGAACGCATAGAAAAAAAGTTTTCCAAAAGAGTTTTAAATTTTAGAAAAATCAAAAAATTTCTACATACAATGCTCGAAATGTTACAAAACACTAGATTCATGTAGGAATCTCACCCCTCAACCAAATCTTGCATTGTCCTCAATGTAAAAAGATATGCAATAAGCAAGACATGAGAGCAATGAAATAAAACAAAGGAGAGTGAGAACGAGATTACCTGAGGGATGCAAATTGATCAATTCTAGCATCTTCCATTATCTCGATGAGACTTATTCAATCCTAAATGCAGAAAAATAGATCCTAACCTACCTACCTACCTTTGATTAATCCGATCGACTACATGATTAAATTTGAGCAGGATCTTCATGAATTTTAATAAATTTCTCATAAGGACCATCTAAAGTCCTGCTCGACAGTAAATATAAGTGCTTGTCTTCATTGAAGTCCAATATTTATGTGCACCACATGCATGATAAGAGGAGATAAGAGCAATAAAAAGATATCTTATCAAATTATGATCTGGGTTATGATTGATTAAAAATGGGTCCTCCCAATCAGAATTTTCAATGGGCTGAAGGACCCATGATGGTGGAGAGACATTCATCAAGTTTTCATTGGTTAAAGTTGTCTCCTCCACAATTTCAGAATTGTACGGTGCTTCCACAAATAATGGTAAAGAGTGTAAATCAGTGGAATGATGTTCTTCAGGCACCAGCACCGTGTCTAACAAAATATCCAACTCCTTAATTATCTAATCATCAAAATCATAAGAGTGTGCCAAGCATTCCTCTAAGAAATCAAGATAATTAAATAAAGGGTCGTGATCTTACTTGAGTGAGTGCAAAATTTAGTTTCGATGGTGAGGGACTCGCTCTCCATGGAGTGAAATTCTTCCAAACTAGGTTCTCCATAACTAGTATGAGGCACCAAGTCGGAAGTATGCAAGGCTTTAACAATCTCTTGAATAATTGGGTCGTTTGAATTTTCAATGTGAGCTAAGCATTCATCCAAAGATTCTGAATTTTCACTCATGGGAGTCTCATTCTCCACATTAAAATTAAGCATGTCAAGTCAGTGGAGTGACTCAAAAATATCAACCTTGATAATATCTCTAGCATGCATATCCTCTAAAGACTCATAATCATTATGCCATTGGGAGAAAGAAACCATAGGTTCATAAGCATCCACCAAACCCTTATTGTAAGTAAGCCCACTATCGCTTTCAAATTTTATGGATTCCTTGGGTTCATCAACCGCCATTGAAATCTCTTCATCATTAAGTTCAAAGCATCCAAAAGAGATAGTGGACTCACCATAATTGATGATGACATTGGGATCATCGAGATCAATCTCCTCTAAAAGTCTATTCATTAAATCCGAAGAAGATGGGACTTGGATAGCCCCATCCTCCTTATTAGAGGGAGTTGATTCGATGCCACCAAATTTGAGCTCGACATCTTGACAAGATGACGAGTAGGCTTGATTTAATTGTTCATCTTCATACTCTTTCCATAATTCATCAAGTATTTGTGTATACATGTCATCACAAGAGGAAGACGTTTGGGGGTGATTGTTAATAACCATGGTTGTTTCTTCCCTTAAACAAGGAAAATGGTGGTTTCCCCAATTAAGACCATACGCATTGTGGGATGAAGAGTTATGTAATGTTTAATAGGCATATGCATACAAGTGATCACGCATTGTCTTAACTGGTTGGCCACTATTCAACCGTTCCTTTTGTTGTTGCACACCTCCTACCATAACCGATGGAACACTCATGTTATTTTCAATCCTGTAATCACATAATATTTTTCCCGGATGATCATTATTCGATTTTTCTTCGTTCCGGTATTCCCCCATCGTCTTACTCCGTGTCTTAACATGTGTATTGTCTTACGTGGGGGGTAGTAATGGTTGTTTGAATCTCAGAAAAACACTTATGCTTGGAGGGATCTCGATCACATTGAGTTCAGGTCCCCCAATCCGACATCTCATCCTCCAAAAGGTACTTGTATGCACTATTCGTCCAATCATACATGATGAAATTTTAAGGAATTGAAAACTACCCTAATCTAGAAAAAATTAAAAAAAAAAAGGGAGATGGGGAGATGTTACCCGTGAAGGTGAGAACTATGTTAGCAACAATGTCCAACAAAAATTAAAAAAAAAATTGTTAGTAATCTAAAAAAAATCAAAAAATCTACTTTTATAAAAACTGAAAATCCTACCTAACGAAAACTACTCTATAACTACTAGAACAATTAGAACTGTTTAACATTTTTTCCGGCAATGGTGCCAAAAACTTGTTCGCTTGCCTCAAGTGCAAGGCTTGCGATGTAGTAATAATTCTCGGTAAGACCGAGGTCGATCCACAGGGAAAGTGGTAAACAATTCCAACTACTCTAATAACTAGAATCTAAGAAGTTTAGGAAAATAATTTTTCACATAAAATAGAAAAATCTGAAATTAAGAAGAACTAGAGCATCAAGGATCCACTTGTAGTAGTTCAATACTAATCCATTCATCGAAGCACAATACAATTAGAATCAAAGTTCTATCTCTCATCTAATTGGATGATATAACATTCAAACATAAACAGTCCTACTTAAATCTGAAAATCAAATTTCTAGTTCTAATGAAACACATAGAACTCAAACTTGTAACCTTCGGAATAACGGCCATGCCAAGAGACTATGGCATGCTCAGGGTTACTACAATTCAAATTCAAACAACCCAATCATGGTATTCTCAGAGAATTGTAAGGAACTCATGTCTGGAGTACACAAACTCTGACAAAACATCTAAAAATCCAAACTTTATTCAAACTAGAACTTGAAAATCCATAATTAAAGTAAAGAGTACTTGAAGAAACGAATTAAAGCATTAAAACAAACTACAAACTTCACATCTAGCTCTAGTTAAGAGGTTAGTTAAAAGAAAGCATTAAAAACTAGAAACTAAAACTAGAAGAAGAAGAAAACTAGTTATAGGAGGCTAGGAAGCCTCCTAGGTCTTGATCTCTTTGTTCCCCACGTTGCTAGATGCCTTAGGAAGAGAGTAGAGGTGTCCTTTTATAGCTTGGAGGCATCACCGACTCGAAAGAATCACGGAATTATGAAATCCTCCCGCACTTAGGAAACTTGGTATTGAAAATCAGAGTTTCTGAAGCACCTTGGACCTGTATGGCGACCGGTCTAAGAAGAAAAAATAGTCCAAAAATAACCGTAGACCTGTCTGGCGACCGGTCTACAGACAGGTCTAAGACAATTTTTTCAGATTTTCTTCTTTTTCTCTTTCTTTCTTTCTTGCTTCTTTCCTCCACCTTTTGGCACTTGTTCTATTAATCTTCAATGCATACAAAGTGACTCTTTTAACCATGAATTGATGAAATCTCCATCTCATTCCTCCAATCACAAAAACATGTATTAGATTAGTCTTTAAACATGAAAACCATGCATATAATGTGATATAATGGGTCGGTAAATGTATAAATTGGAGGTTCAACAGAATGGCAACATCTTTAAAGTGAACGGTTAACGATTAAAGTCATTTCTTGTAATTTTGCTTCAGATGATACATCCATCCTCTAAGTGATCCTATGTATGAGAATTGACCTTTTAGTTTGATGGAGGTCATTTCATCTCTTTTCACTGCTTTCTTAGGATTAGGATTAGAGTAGATTTTTTTTAGTTGTTTTAGGATCTTATAAGAGAGAAGTCTCCTTTTAATTAAGTAACTGCTCCATGTCGTCACTTTCGGGTACTCTCTCTTACTCACTTCCATTTATTTTCATTTTTCTCTTTTATGTGTAGTGCATATCTTTTACATTGAGGACAATGTAGATTTTATGTTGGGGTGAGATTCCGTTGGAATTTCAGTTATTTTGAGCAAAAAAATTTCAAATTTTTTTGATTTTCTGATTTTAAAACTCTCTTAGAAGGTTTAATTTCTATAAATCCAAGTCTATGAGAATACGAGAAGATGAGATATAAAGTAGTCTGATTTTGAAAAGCTTAAGCGTTGTTGATTTAGTAGTTTTCCACATGAGTTCCTCTATTATTCAACCAATAAATGTTTAAACATCATCAAAGTCTAATATATATTACGCATCACTCTCATTTAAAAGGATTTGGAAGGATGTTTTGATTGATTGTTTGGATTATAGTTTGGAATTGTTGAGGGACCAAACCGGAGAGTATTATCCATCACATTTAAATATAATTCAGGGCAAGGATTTTTATCCTAAAAGGATTTCCATCCTATGTCATTACCAAAATATTTTTCTAGTACAAAGTGAGCCTTTGGGATTCTTCGGCTATTGATTTTGAAAAAAGAAAATAAGAAAAGAACAAAAAAAATGAGTTGAATTGAAAAATCTTTTGAAAACTGAAACTATCGAAAAGGGCTTCCTATGACCAACCAGGGGAGGGCTGATCACCCAAGATGGCAATGGGACTAGTGTGAAAGCCGTCGATAAAACGGTAAGGCAATCTCTTATCATAGGCTTGTGTTGATCTGTACGCTTTCTATACTTAAAATCCAATCGATCCATGGAAGAAGGGTAATCCTGAAAGATGAAAAGTTTGGTATCACTGAGCACACTAGACTATGAGTTTGAATTGATCTATTTGTCAATTGAATAGTTAGAACTCAATTTGAACACTAAGTCATTAGAAGATAGGTGTTTCATTGTCTTACTACTAAGTATCTTTGAATTTCATTCTCACATGACTTGGGTTTTATAGAAGTTGATTTTCTAAGAAAGGTTTGAGATTAGAGAGTTGAATTATTTTTCGCATGTTTTGCTAGGGAGTAGCATAATGCTGGTTAGGGGGTGTGTTAAGCCTTGAATTGTGCACATTTATCCCCAATTCCATGCTTTAATTATATAAAATAATGGGCTTAAAGAATGACTTTAATGTGTTTTTGTAATTACAAAAGCAAATGAGAGATGTGAAGAAAATGAGCTTAACAGGGAACAAATGGACCACTTTTCTCTTAGTCGTCCAATCCATAGAGAAATCCTTTCTTCCATCTAGGTTAGCAACAAGCAAAATCCAGCACATGGTGGACTCCAGCATCATCTATACTCTCAACCATTCACATCTCATCCAACTCAAGTGGACCACGATCATCAGCCACACATGCATTAGATGGACACAATCCATTATGTACGTTCAACAATTGAAGGAGCTGGTGGAGATATCCAGCCTCACACATGCAGCTGCACCAAGAGCATCTCCAACTATCTCACGTCAATAGCAGTCGTCCATACCATTTGCAAGACTATAAAAGGATCAACATGACCGTCCATCTTATGGATGCCTCAAGACCAGTAGTTGTGGATGTCTCCTACACCCTTCAGCCGTCCAGTTGCAACTGCTCCTTAACGCCTGCTCCAACGTTCAACAGGTGGACTTCAATTAAGCATTCAGATCATGGCATCCCCAGGCTAAATTTTATCCACCATCCATAAATAGTCTACTGTGGACGTGCGTGAGACACTCCAAAATAAAGAAATAAGAAAGAAAGAAAAAAAGAATAGAAACTATGGAGTTTCCGGTTTTGAGTTTTAACCAGAACAAGGCTAATCCTGTTTTGCACCTTTCAACCCAGTTCGTGGGGCCCACTTTAATGAATTTCAAAAATCCAGTCCATCCACATTGAAGAGAAGCTCGATACTAAAAAACTTTTCATGTCAATCGGATGTGTGGTTTGATCGTACCAGTTGAAAGAAGATGGACAGTCCTGAAATATTTCAACTGCACAGATTCTATAAAAAGTTCTAAATGTTCTGATTTTTTTACTACATCATGGATTAGTTTTGGGAAATTTGAACCATCTATCATGTAGAGGAAGAAGTTTTTTGCCAATGTTCCAAATTTGAAATCAATCTGACCTCTGTACACTCTGTACCGTTGATCACAAGATGACTGGTTCTACATGTGTCTGAATTGGGTGATTTGAAGAGGCGATCACTGTTCTAATTCATGGGTCCACTCAAGGGATAACAAGCAAGCTCTAAACCATCCATGAGAAATTACATATGTTAAGGAAGCTACAGTTTAAATTTCAAGGCAATGTGACCGTTGGTTACCCTGTTTTAAGTGAAACAAAATCGCATCTATTGCTGATTTCTTATCTACATTATAAATATGGAGCTCTCCTCTCTCTTCCAGGTATCAAGGATGTGGAGAAGAACTTGGAGGCTTGGAGGGGGAGTTCTAATTAAAGTTTTAAGAGTTTTCTTCTAGTTCTAATTCTCTTTTTATGTTTTTCGCAAAGATTTTAGTTTAATCATGTTAAAGATGAACTAAAACCTCTTAGCTAGAGTTAAGAGGTGAAGCTTGTAGCTTATTTTTTATGAGTTGATTTTATTTAGATTTTCTTTTTATGTTTTAATGATGAACATAGTTTGATTCTAGTTTGAATAAAGTTTTAGTTCTAGTTCTTCTTTGATCTTTGATGACTCTGGGCTTATTGGACACTTAGAAGTTCTAAAACTAGTTTTTTAATTATTTTGAATTGTTTAGACGTATATAGTTCATCAATCTACTAGACTATGGGTATGGTAGATGCTTTAAATTCCCTATGCTCTATAACATGGATCTTAATGTGGGAACTATTTCAAACCTAAGTTCATATTTTTGTGAATTTTGATTTGAATGGAATTGTTTATCAATTATAATTTGATTAAAATTCAGATTGTGGTTCTACATTTAATCTCGTGATAGGATTAGAGGAAGGCTATGATTATGATTTTACTTGATTTGAATAAGGTTTGGCCTGTATAGTTCAAAGAATTGAATTCCCTATGCCCAACAGTTAAGCTTGGAAAGAGGGAACTATTATTGATGAATATTTTAGTTATGTCAGATTGATTGTGATTTAACCACTCTGTATTCCAGGTAGATAGGATTAAACTCTTATTCTAGTTGAGATAAGATGGAACCTAGTTGAATTAATTCATTGGAAATAGTTATAAGTGGATCCTTAACGCTCTAGTGTCTTTAGCATATTGATTTTATTCGCTTTTACTTTTTTGTTTTAAATCACCCATTCAATTCAAGTTTTCATATTTAGTTTCTTAATACAATTCCAACTTTAGATTATTTTAAAGAATTTTGTAAACATGTACATAAATCCTTGAGGACGATCACAGTCTTACTAAATTATTACTACATCGCAACCCTACACTTGAGGTTGTGAATAGTAAGAGAATTTAGCAGATGAAGTAAAGCACAAAGCAAAGTTGTCAAAATGAAAGGAAAGTAACCCTGACACATGAACATATTTCATTCAAAGAAATACAAAATACATGAAAGTCATAGTCAAAGTTTAAATACAGTCATACTGATTTAAAGCAGAAACATTAATTACTACTTTCTTGGATGCTAGGAAATTCTAAAGCTAGCTTTAAAGTTAAGTGCACAAGATTGGACTCCTCAAAAGAAAAAAGAAAGTCGCAAGTTCATTAACATTAAAAGCAGTTCCAGTCGATGTTGACTTATCATTAAAGAAGACAATGAAGGCAACTAAGAGCAGGAAGAGCTTCTGACATCCTAGCCATTACTACTCCTTCTGTTTAAACCTTGAAGGTGTCGAGGAGTTCAGAAATGTTCTTCTTTAGCATCTCCACTCTCGCCTCGACGGCCAATTCTTGAGAAGCAATGTTTAGCAAGACTTTGATGTGCTTCTGGACCTCCTGAACCACATATTGATCAAGGCCAGCTCCAACTTCCAAGTCATTTAAAGTTTTCTCAAGAGTGGTGTTGAATTCCTCAGAATGACGAGCAACATCCAAAATCAGAGGATGTGATAAAGCCATCATTTGAACATTACGAAATAAGAAATTATGATGGGCCTTATGATCCTGAAGAGACAAGAAGGCATTATGAACAAAATCTCCATTATCGAGAAGAGAATTTACCATGACTAGTTCAACACCTTCCAACAGATTTCGTTCATCTTTCACAGACAATGAAGCAGATAATCCTATAGAATCGTCCTTCATTCGCTACAGCTTGAGAATTTGAGCCACCAAATCCGCGACAATAGTAACATAAGGTGTTGCATCAAGATCCAAGAGGGATGAAGCAGAAATGATTTCGTCCTCGAAAGTAGAAAGATGAATCCATTCTTCAGGTGATTAAGTTTTTCCAACAACCTCTGAAAGAAACAAAGAGCAAAAGCATAGGTTGAAATCTGATGGTTTTACGCTCGACGAGACGACGTTGATGGCTCCGTGGATTTCTTCTTTGAAGGCATGATTATCTATTAGAAGAAGAATCGGAAGTATTAGGGAAGTTATAAAAAGTTCCAAGAGTCAAATATTCAAGAGGACTATGATCGCCAAGATAAAGGAACTTGATAGCTTCCGAAAGCTCCCAAATAAAGAAACTTGGAAAGAAGCTCGAGATATGCAGGATTAGAGAGGCTAAAAAGATGATGGATCATCGTAGAAGAGGATCGAATGATGAAAAAAATTTGGCAAAGCTTTAACACTTAGAGAAAATTCAGCTTGAAAAGACTGTTTACGCAAACCACGTGGAAGCACTAGCTTTATGCACGATCACATAAAAGGATCAGATTGTGACAGAGCTCCACTGCAAATGAAGACAAGTGAAAATGCAGGGGGTGTTGTTCCTTATATAAACAGTTGGTCAAGTATTTATGTGGCCCACGTAAAAGGCTAGCTAGGTGGACTACTCATTTGCATCTTTTGAAGAAGTCGATCCACTCCAGCTTGGTTTTGAAGAACCCATCTAAAGAGGATCGAGGGGGCATCTGTCAAGGCATAGAAAAATGCAAAGGAAAAGGAAGAAACAAGGTTTAGAAAAAAAAAAAAAAAAGAGAAGAATGAGAAAGAATCAAAAGAAATAAGGAAGAAAAGAATAAAGGAAAAAGTGTATAAGATAGCTTGTTTACGCGACCCACGTAAAGGGTTATTGTCTTTACGCTGGTTGCATAAAGAGCATGCTGGATTGATGGGTCTTTACACGAGATCCACCCCAAAGCCTATAAATACCCCCCAAGGGGTCCTCATTTGGGATTGACTTCCGAAGTTGAGAACTCCAGAGCTCCTTCTGAAGATTTCAGAGGTATGGAGAAGGCCTTGTGCATCTCCTTCTTCCTGGGTTGAATGCACGAGTTGCAATACTCGAGAATTGAAGAAGAATGACAAGGAAATTCTGTCAAAATGTGAGATCAAATGATCTATGAGAAGGAATAATGAAGAAGGCTCAAGACGAAGTGTTTACATAACCCGATCTGAAAGTTGAAATTGAAGTTTGCAATGGCATTATCTCTTTTATAAAAGATGTCAGGAGTGGATCTTAAAGATCTTATTCCTATTCCCCTTTCAAAAGCTAAGACTGTTGAAGAATCAAGCCAGACTTGAAGATATAATGCAAAGAAGAGGAGAGAAATCTCAGCCTGGGGATCATCCCAACCATATTCTTTGCCGTTGGCAGAACGAAAACAAAAGGAGGGGAAATCTATCGAAATTCATAAGCAGAAATGAACTTGCATTGTATTTGTACCATGAACATTTTATTCTAGAATCAAGGGATGTATCAATGGAATGTAAAAGAACCTTATCATGATGAATAAGACAAATGGAATGATGAATGTATCTCTTTGTCTTGTCAAATGTTAGAATGTTACTCTTATCTTCCCCATCTATTAAAATAAAATTTTGTTGTGTAAATAGGGTCCACTTTTGATGGCACGTGTGTGAGGGGAAGACCTCTTTCTTTGCCAGATGCATGTGAGGGATGGTGGAGAGGAGGCTGGCATCACATGTGTGAGGGTGAGAATGTTTTGAAGCTTATCCACTTGCTTTGTTTGGCACATGAAATGAGAGTGGAGAGGGATGCCTTTTTAGTTGCACATGCTTATAAGAGGAAGTGATGTCCTCATTTGCTGGTACATGTGCAAAATGGAGTGAGAACTGGCTACCTTCTCTTGCATGGCTGGCCATACGTGACATCTCCTCCTCTCTTGGCTATTTAGCACGAGTGAGGGAGAGGCGTCCATCTTCAGCTTGAGCTGCGCGTAAGATGTTCCGATCCGTACACTGAAGGAAGATGGGTCCACATACTGGATGATGGATTGGACTCCAGCCTGGTGATGCTTGTTGATGGAAAACTGATCCAATTTTCTCTGGTTGCAGGTATTAATGGTGGAGGGGACTCCATCTGTCCTGTATGTTGAATGAGATATTTGGACATCCCTTCTTGATCACACATGTCCATTATAAGAAGTATGAGGATACCAACATGTGCACCCAGGATCTCTAAGGCGCTTGGCCTTCTAGGTCTCAAATCTCAATCTCCACATAGTCCAACCTTCGATCTTTAGAGCTCAATTTTCTTTAGGATTGCCCCATGCTTGATATTGATCACTTTGGGCCCTAAAAGCGTCTAATTGGCTTGGATCATCTCCAACCTCCCAAAATCATATAAACATCAAAAATTCATCTAATGAGGGTTAAGTAACCGAAAAACAAATGATAATGCTTTTAGTAATTAGAGTTAATTATACAAAATTATTTAGTATTAGAGTTAATTATACAAAATTAAGCACTTATTATACCCCCAACCAGCATTTTGCTAGTCCCGAGCAAAACATGTGAAAATAATCAAAGGATTTTTCAAAATAATGCAATCAATCTTATCCTAATTAGTTTTCGCTAATGGAAACAATCTCGAGACTTTCTCTTATTTCTTAATGAAACAAAAATAAAAAATAAATTAGAAGAAAAGATTCAATGTATTTATGTGATTCGTCTAGTTACCTAAAAAGTAGAATTTTCAAGGCATAGAGTTTTGAAGATATATAAATCTAGATTCTAGTTGTTGGGATACGAGCAATAGGCCTCTATTGAGCTCTGAATTGTGCATATTCTAACCCCAATTCATCACACATTATGCATGGTTTGTATGTTTAAAGACTCATCTAATACATATTTTTGTGATTATAAGAAAGGGGGAGAAACTTCACCAATATGATGTCAAAAAAGTCACTTTGTATGTATTGAAGATCAATAGAACAAGTGCCAAGAGGTGAAAGAAAGAAGCAAGGGAGATTGAGAAGAAGGAAAAAAATCAGAAAAAAATACATCGACCGACCGATTGGCCATGGCCGTTGACTGGTCGACTGACCAGTCGAAAATTCAATCAAGGGGGTGTATTTTCTGCTAAACTCGCTAGACTATAATGGGCTGTTTCTGACCAGTCGGCCAGAGGCTTCGACTGGTTACTGATCAATTGACAATGCATCCAAATTAAAAAAATTGTTAAGTTTGTTGATGTCCATGAGCTCCGACCGGTCGACCAAGGGCTCCGACTAGTCAACAATCGACTCAACTACATAAGGAGTTACGCAATTCTAGAAGATTCAAAGTTGGTGGGGGATCTTTGCTATAAAAGGACACTTCTATTACGTTCCTAACGTATCATAAAAGGACCTTAAAGTCGTTGGAGGTGGAGAGGAGCGTCGTGAATGTTCTCTCGCCTCAAGTGCAAGGCTACGATGTAGTAATAAATCTCGGTAAGACCGAGGTCAATGCACAAGTATTTAGAAAACCAATTCTAAACTATTCTAGCAACTAGGATTGAAATAATTAAGAGATTCAATTGAGAGAATTATCATAAACAGTAACTTAGGAAAATCAGTAATTAAAGGAATTAAGGCTTTCAAGGATCCACTTGTAGTAATCCCATGTCAATCCAATCAACCCAAGCATAAAACACAACTAGATTTGAAGTTTTATCTCTCATCTAGTTGGAAGATAAAGCATTGAAACACATTCGATCCCGCTTAAGTTGAACTCCCAAGTTCTAGTCCCATTCAACCACATAGCATTCAAAATCATAGCCTTCGGAGTAACAGCCATGCCTATGGACTATGGCATGCTCAAGGGTTACCATAATTCAAATCTAATCAAGCAAAACATGATAATGTAAGACCCGTACCCTGAATTGCCCTCCGTACGTTTAGTTTCCGGTACCGATACGTCCCAGACGGACCAGATTAGCGAGCCTTGATTGCGACCCTGATTTAGTACCGCAACGACCTAAGACTTGTACCCTTGCGACCGAGCAGGCGTCACGATTCCAACGTCGCGCGGCACGTCCCATTGCGACACCCAGTGTGTGAGATGCGTACTTTTGAGCAATCCGAGGTGGGTCGCGCAACGTGCGTGTAGGCGTGGGTCCCACTTGCACAAATCCCAACAACATGTCAAATCAATCACCATCACCCTCACCCATACCCCTATCATTACCCTAACCTACACACACCATACCTATCATATTCCTCTCTCAACAAAGTCAACACCTCCCATGCCCTCTCCCATCATCATCATCATTATCTAGCCATCATCACAACCCCTACCTCCCATGCTAGCCATTTCTAAGAAACCCCCCATTTCCCAAGCACCACTCGTCCATTTCAAATCCAAGATTTGAGAGAAAGAGAGAAAGGAGAGAGAAAGAGAAAGAGAGAGAAGAGAGAGAAGTAGAGAGAGATTTAGAGGGAGATCAAGAGAGAGAAAGAGAGAGTTAGAGGAATTGAAGGTGAAGATCAAGCTTGGAGGACCCCGATCATCATCCGGACCGTCCGATCGGCAATCCAACCGTCCAACCATCATTGTGAGTGCAAACTTTCCCCCTTTTTCTCGTTTACCTTTCATTTTCTTTCCTTGGGCCCATCTTGTGATGGGCAATGAGATGGATGGGCTGGATCATCCATGTATAGGCCCCACATAATTATAATAATAATAATAATAATAAAGAAAAAAAAAGAAGAAGAAGAATCGGCCGCTGGACAGTCAGCGTCCAGAGAACGCTGCTGCCCAGCAGGCCTAGCCACTTTGGGGGTTGACCGTGGGTCCCCACTCATGGGACCCACTTTGATGCATGTATTTGATCCATGCCGTCCACCTGTTTCTCCAGCCCATTTTAAGGCTGGGTACCAATAATGAAGAAGATCCAGATCTCGGGTGGACCACACCATCGAAAACAGTGGAGAGCACCATGTCCACTATTGAAACTACCATGGCCCACCGTGATGTTTGTAGAAGAAATCACCTGCCCAATATTGGGCTTATTAGGTCCCCAACGAGCTGGGAAACCTGATGAATGGATTGGATCTTCCCTAAGTGGGCCCCACCTGAAATAAACTTAAAAAAATAAATAAATAAATAAAAGAACGTCCAGCGCTGGACGTTCACAGCGTCTGGGACGCTGGAACCGTCCAGTGTCAGGACGGCTGGAATGGGGTCCCCACTCGTGGGACCCACCTTAATGTTTGTGTGTAATCCACACCGTCCATCTGTTTTCCCAGATGTTTTAGGGGCCAGGGCCCAAAAATGAGTCAGATCCCAATCTTAAATGGACCGCACCATAGAAAACAGTGGGGAGAATGATTTGTACTACTGAACTTCCTCAGCCCACCTTGATGTTTGTAGCCCTCACAACATATCCAATATAGGGATCTATGGGTCCCTTATGAGCTGAGGAGAATGATGAATGGCGTAGATCATCCTCACGTGGGCCCCACCTGGCGAAAATCATAGAAAAAAAAAGAAAGAAAGAGAGAAAGCAGGCGTCCGGGCGCTGGGCGTACCAGCGTCCACAGACGCTGGGCTCGCTGCCCAGCTGGAGGCCACCCTGTGGGTCCCACCATGATGTGTGTGCTATATCCATACCGTCCATCCATTTGGGGAGATCGTTTTAGGGCATGGCCTCAAGAATGAGACAGATTCAAATCTCCAGTGGACCCCACTTGGAAGAAAACAGTTGGGACAGTGACCCTACCGTTGGAACCTTCCTGCGGCCCACCATGATGATTATTTGAGATCCCACCTGTTCATGAGTTCACACGTGTGCAGGAAAGGGAAAACAAAAATATCAGCTTGATCGAAAACTTCTGTGGGCCCCACTTGATGAAAATATATATATATATATATATATATAAACAAAAAAAATGGCACTGGCCGTGGGCTGGTTGGGCTGTCCAGCGGCTGGCCCAATCGTGGGACCCACCTAGAATGTATTTGCTTTATCTATTATGTCCAGATGTTTTTCCAGCTCATTTTAGCGGCTGAGCCAAAATTTAAGCATATCCAAACCTCAAGTGGACCATGCCACGGAAACAGTGGGAATAATGATCTCCACCGTTGAAATCTTCCCAGCCCTACAGTGATGTTTATTTGTCATTCAACCTGTTCATAAGATCACATGTATATGGATAAATGGGAAAATAAAAATATTAGTTTGATTCAAAACTCTTGGGGCCCATTTGGGTGCTACGCTCTGTGGGTCCCACAATGATGTATCTGTTTTATATATGACGCCCATCTGTTTTTCCATATTATTTTAGTCCATGGGCCCTCTAAGAAGAGATGAGGCAATCCAAAGCTCTGGTGGACCACATTGTAGGAAACAGTGGTCATTGATGCCCACCTTTGAAACCTTCTTTGGGGCCATTGTAATGTTTATTTATCCATCTAACCAAAGGTAATGGGGTTCAACTTTGGGCCCCACCTTGATGAATGTTGGGTATACCTTGTCGTTCTTCTTGGCAGGGATGTGGGCCCAGTTTTGAGTGGGCCACACGTAGAAAATAAGGGTGATTGAATGCCTACCATTGAAACTTTACAGGACCCATCTATTATGTTTATTTGCCATTCTCCTTGTTCATAAGTCACCCAACCATGGGTGGGGTTCCACACGTGTGGTGTGCGGGCCCCACCATGGTGTTTGGTTGCCATCTCACTTGATTAGTGGGAAAGCACAAATATCGGGATTGATCCCAAACTGTTGTGGCCCATTGATGTATGTGGCTTCCCCACTCCTTTGTACGGTTATACCCAACCACGGGTCCACCTTGTTATGCCTGTGTTCTATCCACGTCAGCCATTGGCCACCATGGTGCGATATGTATGTCGGCCATCCATAAGGACCACCTTAATTTTTGTGCTTGATCCAAACAATCCAAATGACTGGACCCTAGCATGTTATGTACAGGATGGCTTTGGGACCACCTTAGTATGTGTGTTCGAATGACAGCATTGTCCATCCCGTGGACCCACCTTGATGATTAGTTGTGTAAACCCTTATTGAAAGATCATCCTTAGAGTTTGCTCGATCCAAGTCACAGGGCTACCTTCTTAAACTCACCCTGTTGAACCGTCTTGTCAATTTACCTTGTTAACTCACCATGTTGACCCGCCTTGTCAACCTGCCTTATTGGCTCATCTTGTTGACTCACCATGTTGATTGATCTTGGTAACTCAGCTTGTATACTCATATGACTCACCCCTTCTACCCTTGTACCCAACTATTAAAGGCCACCATATCGTGTATATCTCATCCACACCGTCCGTTTACCCTTAGGGCGAGTGTGGGGCTCATCCTCGACGTTCGTATGTCATCTAGGCCATCCATTATATGGAGCCTATCTTGTAGTATGAGGTTAGACCTGTCATCCCTTTTTGGACCTCATTGTATTGACCATCTATCTCAGATTACCCTACCATGTATGATTCTCTGTCATGACCTGTCTATCTTGCAACCCGTTCTATGACATTCCTTTTACGGACCATTATTGTGTTTATCTCAACTGTACTACAGGATTATGGGTCTCGGCATGATTTTGAGTATTCCACTCTTGCCACTCAAGTAGGTCATACCTTTGATGTGTCGGTAGTGTGTTCAATCATTTCCTTTCCATTTGGGTTATCTGAATATTGAAGGTTAATCCAAACCGTTCAGTTGTTGGACTATCTATGTTGTTGTATACCATCCATTTGGAGTCTTATCTCTTTATGTTTATAAGTGAATTATCTTTTTATGCTATTTTTAGTATGTCTGTTGCCACACGTAGTGTTGTTGGAATACTCTTATGTGATCTTTATACTATATGCTTCGACGACCACTATGCATGTGTAATGAGTATGCATCCCGAATCACCATTGTTAGTTGGGGACCACTAGGGCATAAACGCATTCATAAAGCATTTGAGATGTAGTCGCGCAAATGTAATTCACGTGCTCTCTATCGCAAACCTCTCCAATAGGTATGGGACTATTCGAGGACAGGAATCTATCATCCTGACTTACACTGTATGGTAGGCATAACTTAGCATACCTTGTAGCCCTTGGTGCGAGATTCCCTGGCTAGCGACATCCCGCACTATGACTCGATCATTCATATGTGTCCCCTCATCTTAATCATATCTCAAATAAGTTGGACTAGATTGATGTATAGCCATCGTGGTAGATGGACTACTTGTTGGCACTCATACTATATACTTGACTCATGCATCATGACTACTTGGCTCATCTGATTGTCTTGTATCAACCGGCCATATCGGTCGTGATTGTCGTGCAGTTCATTACCAGCTGACGGTGACATTGTGTTTGAGACCTTATAGTTTTATGGTACTCTTTGGAGACTTGCACGGGCATGTCGTCCCACGTTTGTATGCATGGTTGCATTTTGCACCGTCTGCTTGTGCCGCATATAGCATGGTTACTACGTTGCAACCACAGCTCCATCGTAGTTCGCAGAACACCGGAAATATGTGATCTTTAAACTGGATGCCAAAGATATCCCTGGGTGAAAGTCCCTGAACCCGTTGGTACCAAGGTGGGTGCTCCATTCAAGGACTGGGTGGTTTAATCATACACCAGTATGCCGAATACCAAACGGCGGTGTTTTCCACTGCACGTGGTTAATTTAAAAGGAGGTCTGACCTAACCTGCCGGAAGAGTGTTGGCAAAGGGGGTTGAGTTTGACCAGCTGTAAGTAGGTCCGCTATTACACCAGATAGGCTTTGGCATTCTACTGGTGAGTAGTGAGGTCTGTGAGACCCCGGTGATGTTCTGTTTCAGAGATGGTATTGGTATCACTGTATGGTGTTGGACGGTCCTGATGTGGGCGGGTGTGATGTGGGCGGGGCTATAAGCTTGGGCGAGCTACCAGTTCCGAGTCCTGCATTGCTTACGTGATTGCGTTATGACTGTTCGTATCTGGACCACTGTACTTAGAGGTGGTGATTTGCATACATGCATTAGATCATTATATGCGACATTAGGCCCTGTAGGCCATTGCATAGTATGAGTATATAGCCTTGGTAGGCTGGTTATCTGTATTGCATGCTTGCATAGCCGTTGTAGGCTGGTTATTCATATCATATGATCGTGTAGCCTAATTAGGCTAAGTTTTGGTTTAAAGTTCTCATCATGCTGTACTGCTTACTCTGATATTTATCATGCTTGTCATACGCATTGTGCACGCACACGCACTCACAAAGCTTCGTTCGAAGCTTATGCGCGTTTGTTACGCTGCAGGTTCTACCAGAGTATATCAGCAACGTTGAGTTGGAGTTGGGAGTGCAGTACCAGGAGGTGCCGGATTGTGCACAGTTTTTATATTTACGCATTGTGTATTTACCTTTCAGTACTGTATGTAAACGAAATGATTTAGTGGAAATATTGTGTTTGTCTTTGATGGTACTCATATGGTGATGCTCATGTTTAAAAAAAAATTCAGACCCTAAAATCCTCCTTGTGGTATCCCAGGATCGGAACCTGGCGTGTGGGGTTAGGATCCGAGATCGGGGTACTACGGAGGCTGCCACCTCTAAATTCGGGTTACAGGGAATGGATGTCGAGAACCGAATTTGGAGCGTGACAGATAATCTCAGAGAATTGCAAGGAATCCATGTCCGAAGCACATGAACTCTCATAAAACTTCTAAAAATATCAACTTTATATGAACTAGAACATTCAAAATTCAAACTTAAAGTGAAATTACTTGAATCAAACTGAATTAAACATGAAATTGGCTACAAGCTTCACCTCTCAGTCCTAGCTGAGAGATTTTAGCCGAGCATTGTCATACTTCAACTAAAACTCAATAAAAAAAATAAAAAACATAAATACCCGGATTCGAGAGAGTTGCAAACGCTCCACGACGGCTCTCTTCACCTCCCACGAAGTTCCTCAGCTTCTATGATCCCCTAGGAAGAGACCCTAGGTGTCCTTTTATAGTGGGGAGGCTCTACCTCCTTAGAAACTTCCAGAAGTGCGTAGCATTACGCACTTGCACAGAAAAAATCGGATCTCCAATTAAAAAGCACTGTTTATGCATGGCCGACTGGTCGTGACCGGTCGGACTGGGTTGGCCAAGCAGTCTTGACCAATCGGACCTATTGGAGTGTAGTCCAGCGTGCACAGAGAGGGGCCCAACCTGTTGGCCGACCAGTCTTGACCGATCGGACCAAATTAATCCTTGGTCCAACGTTCCAGAGAGGGGGACAGCAGAGGTGATCGATCGGCCTTGACCGATCGTGGCTCCCTTGGCTGACCGGTCTTGATCGGTCAGACCTCTGTTTTTCTTTTTCTTTTTTCTTCCTTTCTTTCTTCTCTTTTCTCCCTCTTTCTTCTTCCTTCTTTGGTCCACTTTGGGCCTTCATTCAGGGGCTCCTAAATATGCTCTTTTAGCTAACATTTGTGCAAAGTCTCTTTCTCAATCCTACATTCACAAAACAAGCATTAGATGAGTCTTTTAAGCATACAAACCATGCACATAATGTGATGTAATGGGGTAGGACATGTATATATCTGGAGGTTTAACACACCCCCCAACCAACTTTTTACTAGTCCCGAGCAAAACATGCGTGAAACAAGTTCAATTTTCCAAAACCAACTCTCCTTCAAAAACAATACTTTTATTCATTCCAAGACATACAAGCACAAAAATTAAAGAAACTGGGCGATAGAGGTTGCAACCTTAAACTCTCAAAACATAAAAAGTGTTCATATAGAATTCCCGCTGATTGCTTGATAGATAGAAGAACTTTGAACAAAATTCAACCTAATGTGCATAGTGGTAGCTCATCTCATGAGTTTCCAAGATCATCTTCTTCCTAGATTAACTAAACTATAGATCTCAAGGTGTACAGATCAACAACAAGCCTATGACAAGAATTTGCCTTACTATCCTTCCGACGGCTTTCACACTACGTCCCATTTTCGGCTTTGGTTATGGGTAAACCATCCCCCGGTTGGTAATAGGTAGCCCTTTTCAGAATTTTCCACCATTTTCTCCATCATTCCCATATTTTCATCCTTCATTTTCCTTTTTCTTTTACATTAGATAGGATTTTTAAAAATCCATATCTAATGTTATTTTCCCATGGACAAGGATGGACAAAGTACCCGGCTTGGTTCCTCAACACCTCAAATCTAATTCTAGCCAATCCACAAATCACATAATCCTTTCAAACCATGAAAATCGTGTAATGTGAACTAGGTGTAGAAGTGTTCAAATTTTCTATCAATCACATAAATAGGGCAATTCACATATAAAACCATTATATTAAGAGTAGTTCAAGACTTGCAACATCACTCACTTCGTTTCTCCTTTTCTTATACTCGTATCATCTCGAATGCATAAAAATAAGGTTTTCTAAAAGAGTTTTGAATTTGTCAAAAATTCAAAAAAATTTGCACGTATGATGCTCGAAATGTTACAAACTGCTAGATGAGGAATCTCATCTCACCCCTAACCAAATCTTGCATTGTCCTTAATGTAAAAAGATATGCAATGAGCATGAACATGAGAGCAATGGTAAAATACAAGAGAGTGAGAAAAACAGTACCTGAGAGAGTCGATCATAGAAGTGTACAACTCCGACAACTAAATCCACTAAAACAGTAGAACTAAAATAGAAGAAAAAAAAACAAACTAGACCTAATCCTACTTAGAGCAATAAACAAAACCGAAGTTATCCTTTTAGAAAGAGAATCTCCATCAGACTAGGAGATTAATCAGCATTATATCATCCAAAAGGACAAAGTTGAGCAGGATCATCAAGTGGTGTAACAAATTTTTCAGTAGAACTATCCACCATCCTGCTTTGGAAAGTACATTGGTGACATTAATCATTCTAACCCATTGAAAATCCTGTTGAAAGGTTTCAGCAGGTTCCTCAATAAAATTGTCACATGTACTAGGAAAGGATAATTGCATTGGTTGGAAATTATTGAAGATGGATCTCCTTTCCTTCCTGTCTAGGCAAAAATCATTCAAGTATGGGTCATTCCAAAAGTTGTGTTCTTTGGTTTGAGCAACCCAAAGAGATGTGGAGATTTGTATTTCTTCTTCACAAGTCGATATGATCTCCATAAAATCAGATTTCACTAATGCTTCCACAATTGATTTTTCAGTTTGGCATTCTGTGAAAGGAAGCTTTTTAGGCACCGGAGGGGTCTCCTTCAAGGCATACACTATGTCCTTAATCATGGGATCATCCCAATCTTCAAAATACGCTAAACAGGTTGAAGTGGGTCCTCAACCTCTACACTTTCAAAAATTGGCCTCTCTGTAGGCAAGTCAAGCACCAATTCTTCCAATTCCTGCATAACAAATTTATGTAAATCAGAATTTGGTGAATTTTTAAGTAAATTTTCAGAAATTGACACTTCCAAGATCTCATTAATGATAGAGTTGAATTCATCTTGGAGTGTGTCAAACATGTCCCTAAGCTTCTAGGTAGATCATGTTGGAAAAACTCCCCATCTTCCATAGATTTTATCATGTTTACCTCATGGGGGCCATCATTGTCATCCCAATCCTCAAAAGGATCGAAGCTAACAACATCTAGAGGATCAAAATTCTGATTTAAGGCGAACTCCTCTTCCACGACTGATTCAATCATATCAACCTCGTGGACATCATCATCATCCCTATGCCTTTTGCCCAAATGGAACACATTAACCTCCAATGTAATGTTTTCAAAGGACAATTGCATTAACTAATTCCGGCAATTTATAATTGTGTTTGATGTAGCAAGAAAGGGGGGGCCTAGAATCACCGGTATTTGGGTGCTAGCATCCATACCCGGTTGTGTGTCCAAGACGATGAAATCTACCGGGTAGTAGAATTTGTCAACTTGGACTAGCACATCCTCAACTATCCCTCTCGGTACATGAATGGATCTATCAGCAAGTTGCAACGTGGTTTTGGTAGGTTTTAATTCACCAAGACCTAATTGCTCATATACGGAGTATGTTAACGTTAGATTTCGTAACTGGATCCTCCGGACATTCACCTTCTCTCCAACAGATACTTTCCTCCGCCGGACCTGAAAGAAGACAGAAAGCAACGAATGGTGGCTGGCGTCCAGCCGTTAGCCCTCCGATGCTTAAGTCAGGCCAAAGCAAGAAGAAGAATGACCGGTGTTCGCTTCCCCAAGTGTAGGGTTGCGATGTAGTAATAAACTCGGTAATACCGAGGTCGATCCACAGGGACTTATGTAGGATGTCACAAACTCATCCACAAGTTTCTATTGAAGCTAACAATCAAAGTTTGAATAGAATGTGCGTGATTAACAGTTTAAGCTAAATTGAATGTAAACAATTATAAGAAGGTACTAGGGGTTCGAGGATTCACTTGTAGCAATCCTCGATGTTCAATCCGCTGTGGTTTCCCATTCTCTCAACTAGAATCACCAGTCAGGTCTATCTAGTCGGATGATAGAACTGTTAAACCAGAAGTCTGTAACATGTAAGTTCTGTGCATAAAGTTCACTTAACTCTAGGCTGATCTGAGCATGCTCATTGCATAGGTCATTCACCTTTTCTATAGGTCCAATTCCCAATCATAACCATCCTCAAGTCTTCTCACAAGACAAGGCTAGATCATGATTTGAACTGGATTCAAATTATATGCACAGTCCATACATATTCCAGATAATCAACCAAAACTAGAACTTTGGCATGAAGCCCCTTTATGAAGAGCTTGGTACTAGAGCGCACTCCAATTCCTCGGATCATACAGGTCTAGACCGTTGCAAACAAATTAAGAAGATAAGTAATTCATCCAAACATCCATGAGTCATCACAAGACTAAGAGAAATTACTTAAAAACTTGTATAAACTTCAAACCTTAGTTCATAATCATGAATTCCAAACTGAAAACCACTTAACTACGAATTAAAACATCTTGGATACACTACAAGCTTCACCTCTTAGCCCTAGCTAAGAGGTTTAGCTGCTCATGATCCAAGGAAACATGAAACAACTACAAAAAGCATAAAAACAGCAAAGCAAACCAAAAGGAGTTGTGAAACTCCAATCTTCACTTCCACAGCCTCCAACCTCGCTTGAACCCTTCTAGGATACCTTAGGAACAATCCCTAGGTGTCTATTTATAGTCTGGAGGTTCCACGACTTCGGAAGAATCGAGAAAGTACGTAACACTTACGCAGCGCAGAGAAAATCGGACGTTACTTAGGAGTTTCTAAGTCAGTACACCTGGCCGACCGGTCACGACCGGTCGGCCTCAATACACGTTCATTCCAGCAAGCATGGCCGACCGGTCATGACCGGTCGGCCTTGTAAAGCATTAGTCCAGCAAGCTTGTCCGACCGGTCATGACCGGTCGGACGTTTTCCTTTATACTCCAGTAGCCATGGCCGACCGGTCATGACCGGTCGGCCTTGTAAAACCTTCCTCCAGTGACTGTGTCCGACCGGTCATGACCGGTCGGATGTCTTCAGCACTTCCCCCATGTACATGGCTGACCGGTCACGACCGGTCAGCTCCCTTTTCTTCTTGTGTTCTTCCTTTCTTTCTTCTGCTTTCTTCTTTCCTTACTTCTTTCTTTGTTCCCTTCTTCCTTCGGCTCTCTTTGGATCTTCATTTCAGGTTCTAAATCAGCCCTTTTTATCTTCAATTCTGTGGGGCCACTCTCAGTCCTGTAGTCACAAAACATGCATTGGATTAGCCTACAAACCATATAAACCTTGCACAATGAGTGAAGAATTGGGGTTAGAATATGCACAATTAAGAGCTCAACAACCAGGCAAAAATAGGCCAGAGATTGAATATTGTGTGTACCCTTTTCTTTAATGGAGTCATCCCTTTATATAGATCTGAAGCGATCCAATCTGTTACGTAAGATATCGAAATCCCGTTGATTTCGTGTACGATACTGAGATCCCGCTGATTTCCTGGGTTAAGATCCTTATCCTTAAAGGCGAGATCTAACCCAATGACTTATTTTGGCAATCACGTTTCTTGATGGCAATCCCCTGAGATTCGAAACCACCAGAGAAGATCCCAAAATCGACCTATCCGAGCTGCTGGTAGGCGTAGTAGTAACGCTGATTGCTCATGTAGAGCTGGAGACCGTAGTTGGAGTCATAGCCAGCGAAAAGGAAGGAGACGCCGACGGGGCGGAAACCACCGAACTAGGTGTAGCCCTACTTGGTGTCGTAGAGGGATTGGACTAGCTGCTTGACGGGAATCGGATGTTGGTACTGAAGGCTTAAAGGGTGTCGCCACAGAAAAAGCTGTTCGTATGTTGGAATATGGTCGCGAGTCCTAGTGCTCGCTCATTCGGATGTAATCCTTTTCACTGACCCGTGAGAAGGTCTGCTCGCAGATCGAGAAGAGAATCTCTGTTTTGCTTATCTGACTATCGGCTATGGGAGCTCGATGCCTTGCGAATAGATGCTCCGTATTTATCCATCTGCGACTCTCGATCAGCTTATCTCGAGAATCGAATGGGCGTCCCGCACTTACTCATTCTGCGTGTAAGACCCGTACCCTGGATTGCCCTCCGTACGTTTAGTTTTCGGTACCGATACGTCCCGGACTGACCAGATTAGCGAGCCTTGATCGCGACCCTGATTTAGTACCGCAACGACCTAAGACTTGTACCCTTGCGACCGCGCTGGGCGCCACGATTCCAACGCCGCGCGGCACGCCCCATTGCGATACCCGGTGTGTAAGATGCATACGTTTGTGCAATTCGAGGTGGGCCACGCAACGCGCGTGTGGCGTGGGCCCCACTTGCACAATTCCCAACAACATGTCAACTCAATCACCATCACCCTCACCCATACCCCTATCATTATCTAGCCATCATCACCATACCCACCCCATCACTCTCTCACCTCCAAAAGTCAACCACAACCCATACCTCTCATGCTCTCTCCCATCATCATCATCATCATCATTACATCATGTACCCCCCTCTTCCCATACAAGAGCCATACGTGGGGGGGGTGGCCTTCTCAATTCCAAGATTTGAGAGAGAGAGAGAGGGAGAGGGAGAGAGAGAGAGAAGAGAGAGAAGAGAAAGAAGAGGGAGAAGTAGAGAGATTTAGAGGGAGATCAAGAGAGAGAAAGAGAGAGTTAGAGAGATTGAAGGAGGAGATCTAGCTTGGAGGACCCCGATCATCATCCGGACCGTCCGATCGGCAATCCAACCGTCCAACCATCATTGTGAGTGCAAACCTTCCCCCCTTCTTTTCGTTTACTTTTCATTTTCTTCCCTTGGGCCCACCTTGTGATGGGCAATGAGATGGATGGGCTGGATCTTACACATATGGGCCCCACTTGTAAGTATATAAAAAGAAAAAAAAACAAAACAAAACAAAAAATAAAAAATAATATAAATATGAAAGCTGGCCACTTGACAGACAGCGTCCAAGGGACGCTGCTGCCCAGCGGCGCAGCCCTCTGGGCATGGCAATGGGCCCCACTCATTGGGCCCACCTATAATGTATGTGCCTTATCAATTCCGTCCATATGTTTTTCCAGCTCATTTAGTGGCTGAGCCCAAAAGTTAAGCATATCCAAACCTCAAGTGGGCCATGCCACAGGAAATAGTGGGAATAATGATTTCCACCGTTGGGACCTTCCCAGGTCCTACAGTGGTGTGTATTTGTCATTCAACCTGATCGTAAGATCACATGTATATGGATGAAGGAGCAAATAAAAATATTAGTTTGATTCAAAATGCTTGGGGCCCATTTGGTTGCTACGCTCTATGGGTCCCACCATGATGTATCTGTTTTATGTATGCCGCCCATCTGTTTTTCCATATTATTTTAGGGCCGGGGGCCCTCATAATGAGGTAAATCCCAACCTCAGGTGGACCACATTGTAGGAAACAGTGGTCATTGATGCCCACCTTTGAAACCTTCCTTGGGGCCATTGTAATGTTTAATTTTCCATCCAACCAAAGGCCATGGGGCCCATCTTGGGCTCCCACCTTGATAGATGTGTTGTATACATTGTTGTCCACCTTGGCCGGGGCGTGGGGCCCAGTTTTGGGTGGGCCACACGTAGAAATAAGGGTGATTGAATGCCTACCATTGGAAACTTTACAGGACCCATCTGTTATGTTTATTTGCCATTCTCCTTGTTCTTAAGTCACTCAACCATGGGTAGGGTTCCACACGTGTGGTGTGCGGGCCCCACCATGGTGTTTAGTTGCCATCTCACTTGATTAGTGGTAAAGCACAAATATCGGGTTAATCCCAAACTGTTGTGGCCCATTGATGTATATGGCTTCCCCACTCCTTTGTGCGGTTATCCCCAACCACGGGTCCATCTTGTTATGCATGTGTTCTATCCACGTCAGCCATTGGCCTCCACGGTGCGATATGTATGTCAGCCATCCATAAGGACCGCCTAAATTGTTGTGCTTGATCCAAACCATCCAAATGAATGGACCCTAGCATGTTATGTACAGGATGGCCTTAGGACCACCTCAGTGTACGTGTTCGAATGACCGCGTTGTCCATCCCGTGGACCCACCTTGATGATTAGTTGTGTAAACCCTTATTGAAAGGTCATCCTTAGAGTTTGCTTGATCCAAGTCACAGGGCTACCTTCTTAAACTCACCCTGTTGAACCGTCTTGTCAATTTACCTTGTTAACTCACCATGTTGACCCGCCTTGTCAACCTGTCTTATTGACTCACCTTGTTGACTCACCATGTTGATTGATCTTGATAACTCAGCTTGTATACTCATATGACTCACCCCTTCTACCCTTGTACCCAATTATTAAAGACCATCATATCGTGTATATCTCATCCACACCGTCCGTTTACCTTTAGGGCGAGTGTGGGGCTCATCCTCGACGTTCGTATGTCATCTAGGCCATCCATTATATGGAGCCTATCTTGTAGTATAAGGTTAGACCTGTTGTCCCTTTTGGACCTCATCGTATTGATCATCTATCTCAGATTTTCCTACCATTTATGATTCTCTGTCATGACCTGTCTATCTTGCGACCCATTCTATGACATTCCTTTTACGGACCATTATTGTGTTTATTTCAACTGTACTACAGGATTATGGGTCTCGGCATGATTTTGAGTATTCCACTCTTGCCGCTCAAGTAGGTTCTACCTTTGATGTGTCGGTAGTGTTTTCAATCATTTCCTTTCCATTTGGGTTATCTGAATATTGAAGGTTAATCCACACCGTTCAGTTGTTGGACCATCTATGTTGTTGTATACCATCCATTTAGAGTCTTATCTCTTTATGTTTGCTTGTATTATAAATGAATTATCTTTTTATGCTATTTTTAGTATGTCTGTTGCCACACGTAGTGTTATTTGGAATACTTTTATGCGATCTATATAGTATATTATGCTTTGACGACCACCATGCATGTGTAATGAGTATGCATCCCGAATCACCATTGTTAGTTGGGGACCATTAGGGCATAAACGCATTCATAAAGCATTCGAGATGTAGTCGCGCAAATGTAATTCACGTGCTCTCTATCGCAAACCTCTCCAATAGGTATGGGACTATTTGAAGACAGGAATCTATCATCCTGACTTACACTGTATGGTAGGAATAGCTTAGCATACCTTGTAGCCCTTGGTGCGAGATTCCCTGGCTAGCGACATCCCGCACTATGACTCGATCATTCATATGTGTCCCCTCATCTTAATCATACCTCAAATAGGTTGGACTTGATTGATTTATTGCCATCGTGGTAGATGGACTACTTGTTGGCACTCATACTGTATACTTGACTCATGCATCATGAATGCTTAGCTCATCTGATTGTCTTGTATCAACCGGCCATATCGGTCGTGATTGTCGTGCAGTTCATTACCAGCTGACGGTGACATTGTGTTTGAGACCTTATAGTTTTATGGTACTCTTTGGAGACTTGCACGGGCATGTCGTCCCACGTTTGTATGCATGGTTGCATTTCGCACCGTCTGCTTGTGCCGCATATAGCATGGTTACTACGTTGCAACCACAGCTCCATCGTGGTTTGCAGGAACACCGAAAATATGTGATCTTTAAACAGGATGCCATAGATGTCCCTGGGTGAAAGTCCCTGAACCCGTTGGTACCAAGGTGGGTGCTCCATTCAAGGACCGGGTGGTCGAATCATACACCAGTATGCCGAATACCAAACGGCGGTGTTTTCCACTGCACGTGGTCAGTTTGGAAGGAGGTCTGACCTAACCTGCCGGAAGAGTGTTGGCAAAGGGGGTTGAGTTTGACCAGCTGTAAGTAGGTCCGCTATTGCACCAGATAGGCCTTGGCATTCTACTGGTGAGTAGTGAGGTCTGTGAGACCCCGTTGATGTTCTATTTCAGAGATGGTATTGGTATCACTGTATGGTGTTGGACGGTCCTGATGTGGGCGGGTGTGATGTGGGCGGGGCTGTAAGCCTGGGCGAGCTACCACACTGGGCGAGCTACCAGTTCCGAGTCCTGCATTGCTTACGTGATTGCGTTATGACTGCTCGTATCAGGACCACTGTACTTAGAGGTGGTGATTTGCATACATGCATTGGATCATTATATACGACATTAGGCCCTGTAGGCCACTGCATAGTTTGAGTATATAGCCTTGGTAGGCTGGTTACCTGTATTGCATGCTTGCATAGCCATGGCAGGCTAGTTACCTGTATTGCATGCTTGCATAGCCATGGCAGGCTAGTTATCTATATTGCATGCTTGCATCGTCGTTGTAGGCTGGTTATTCATATCATATGATCGTGTAGCCTAATTAGGCTAAGTTTTGATTTAGATTTCTCATCATGCTTTACTGCTTACTCTGATATTTATCATGTTTGTCATACGCATTGCGTACGCACACACGCACTCACAAAGCTTCGTTCGAAGCTTATGCGCATTTGTTACGCTGCAGGTTATACCAGAGTGTATCAGCAACGTTGAGTTGGAGTTGGGAGTGCAGTAGCAGGAGGTGCCGGATTGTGCACAGTTTTTTTTATATTTGTGCATTGTGTATTTACTTTCCAGTACTGTATATAAATGAAATGATTTAGTGGAAATATTGTGTTTGTCTTTGATGGTACTCATATGGTGATGCTCATGTTTTAAAAAAAAAAAAATTAGACCCTAAAATCCTCCTTGTGGTATCCCAGGATCGGAACCTGGCGTGTGGGGTTAGGATCCGAGATCGGGGTACTACGGAGGCTGCCACCTCTGAATTCGGGTTACAGCGAATGGACGTCGAGAATCGAACTTGGGGCGTGACACTGCGACTCTCGAGCATATGATCTCGAGAGTCGAGTGGGTGTCCCGCGCTTATCCAGTCTACGACTCTCGCTCAGATGATCTCGAGAGCCCAATGGATACTTCCGTATTTACCCGATCTGCGACTCTCGATCAAATAATCTCGAGAGTCGAATGGGCGTCCGTGTACAATTTTAATAGCAGCGTTGATCTCCATTATTTTGCCTATAACAGATGCCCCCCAAGTCCTTGCCGCCAAGAATTTTTAAGGGAAGGACTTAGCTCACTACCACACGTAACCGCCCGCTGCCTTCATCGAGAACGGAACCTCACATGATGGGCTGGAATTAATGAGCGCCAGCTTTCCGCAGCCTTTCCGCAGACAGAAAATGAAGGGGCACTCGCCACGTGTTTGAGGAGTTAATGGGCGTGCCTGCTCGAGTGCTGCGCCGAAGGAGGGACTGCCACGTGCCCTCAGATGCGGCGGAATGATTGCCTATAAATATACGGAGTCCGCCATTTCTCTGGTTTTCTACAGAAGCTCTTCGAAAGGAATTTTTTGCAGTCTTTTCTCAGTCTCCTTCCTCCGGCGCTCCTTCTCTTCCTTTTCTGGGTATAGGCCTTGGTTCTTTTCTTTTTCTTAATCTTCTTAAAAACCCCTTCATGGCTGGGAACTCTGACGAGACCACCGTTCCTCTAGGCGATGCCACCCCGGATCCTCTACTTCTAGCAGTGCGAGGGTTCCGGCAGGGAGATATACAGCAGCCGGATATCCCTCTGTTCTATCGGAGGACCGGCTGGCTGAGTTACGGGAGAGATACCTGATCCCCGACTCAGTCGTTCTCCGATTGCCCGGAGACGGAGAGACACCAGACTCCCCCCCCCCCCAGGATGTGTAGCTTTTTATGAGTACCAGCTCATCCTGGGGATACGCCTCCCACTCCATCCTTTCATACGCGATGTTCTCCGGTGTTACAAGATTGCCCCCGGGCAACTCATTGTGAATGGATGGAGGGTAGTTCTGGGCTCTTTTGCCCTCTGGGCTCAGGCCGGCAATAGGGAGCTCACGGCGGAGGAGTTCCTCCGCATGTTTCGTCTGAAGAAAGCACCTTCCAGCGAAGGCTGGTATTACCTGTGCTACTGGCACCGGGATAACTTCGTGTTGGGGAAACCCTCCTCGAACTATCCCGGCTGGAGAAAACGTTGGTTTTATGCATCCGGGAACTGGGAGTCTGCTTCTTCCAGGGGCCCAGGAGTAAACCGCTTTTTTTGTGAAGTTAGGCACAATCCCACATTGTGCAGTTTTCTCCCGTTTAAGTTTTTAGGGTTTTACTTCATTCTTTGACCCTTGTTTCTGCTCGCAGGTATCCCGGCCTTGAGAAAACCAAGTTTGAAGGGAGGGATCAACGAGAAGATAGTCAAGGTGTACAAGGTGCCTGTTGGTGATAGGCACATCGAGGCTTGCCTGTCTCCCTCGCGACTTGCAGCAGCGGGCCTAATATCAAGAGGAGAAGCCGAGATGACGAAGGCAGGGGAGAAGAGGGGTCTGCTGCCCCGACTGAAGGGCACGAACTCCAAAAGGCAGAAGAGAACACCTGCCGAACCATCTCAGCCACCCGTCCGTAAGGGTAGTGATCAACCTGCCCCTCTCGCGAGCACGGCGGGGGCTCCGGCTGGGCCCAATATTCCCCCATTGGTGGTCGCACCTGGACCGCCAGTGATTAACATTGCTGATAATTCCCCGGATGGGGCGGGGTCCGGCTGCCTCCCAGCTGATGAGGCTCGAGAGCAAATAGAGCCTCGAGAGCCGGCTCCTGCTCGCGAGCTGATCCCTGCTGCCGAGCAGGGACCTGCTCATGAGTCGATGCCCCCACCTAGCGAGCCGGCTGGGTTGGTCGTTGCCCAACCGTCCGGGAGTGGGACATATTCTATCCCCCGCCACCTCCATCCAATATGTAAGTTCTTGTTCGAGAACGTTCCCCCCCAAGCCTTCGGCTCTCTTCCCGAGCCAAGCCCTGAGAACCTTTTCCTCGAAGCGGGGGTAAGGATGGTTCAGGTAAGACCTTGTCAAGGCCCTGCTTTTATCTGTTGTTACGTTCCGGAATACTTTCTCACATTCTCCGTTACTTTTGCAGGGCTTAGATCTTATCCTGCGAATGAGGCGTGATATCGTTGCCGCCCGTCACGTGATAGATGAAGCTGAGGGGAAGAGAACTGCCTTGGAGAAGGCAGTTCAAGGAAGGGATCAACTCCTCAAGTCCCGTGAGGCAGTGATCTCCAAGAGAGATGAGGAGATCAAGATCCTCATAGAGAAAGTCCAAGTTCTGACCGAGAGGTATCAAGCTTTGGACTCGAAGTTTGCGAAGCTCGCCGATTTGAAGGAGAAGGCAGAGAGAGAGAAGGAGATCTTCCGCCAAGACAAGATCTCGTTGGAGAAGCGGCTTGCGGAGGCCAGGTCGCAGCTCAAAGAATCCAACGAGAACCTGGAGAAAGAGCGCTCCGCTCTCGCACAGCTCAAGGACGACTCAATCCACTGGGACGAGGAGAAAGTCGCCCTTGTAAAAATGCTCTCGGAAGAAGGTCCTCGAGCAATTTTCGAGTTCCGGAATTCGCAGCTATATGACGATGAAAGATATGAGTCATATGATGCTGGTCGCGACTTTGCATTACGAGTAGTGCAACGAATGATCCCATCCTTCGATATGGGGGAATTTGGTCGAGTCACGACCATCATAGCTGCAGAAGAGCAAGCTGCTGCTGAGAACGAGGCGACCGAAGCCACGCAAGCTGGAGGGGTTCCAGAAATGGGCCCTGAAGTCGAGAGCACGGCTCCTCCTCCGAGGGATTGACTTTCCCTTTTGTTTTCTCCTCTTATACTTGCGAGCATATATATTTGTAATCATTTGACATTAATGAAAATATATTTTTTGGAAGTGTTCTTGTTTACTTTCTTTTCCTTTGTGCACTGAATGCCTTCCTGTTTCAATGGGTTATGCTCAACCCGGGGGGTCGTGATGACCATTCCCTCAGTGAAGATAGATTGATCTATCGATTGAGAAATGAATTGTGCTCAATCCGGGGGGTCGTGATGACCATTCCCTCGTGGAGATAGACTGATCTATCGATTGAGGCTAAGTCTACCAGGGGTAGAAGGATGGTCATCCATAAAATGGAAATGCGACCATCCTAGGTGAATTCGACCCTACCAAAGGTAGGCAATTGGCCAAGGGATTGTATGCATCCTCTTCAGGGCTATTCAGGTCCAAGTAAATGGAGTAGCGACCAAAAGATATCTTCCACTTTATTCATAAAATGTTGTTATGAACTACATCGAATCTAGGGATAATATCGTAGCAAGTGTTCCACATGCCAAGGGCGACGTACGGGCTTTCCCTGCATGTCTTCAAGATAATAGGTACCGGGTCGCACAATCCTAATAACTCGATAAGGGCCTTCCCAATTTGGATCTAGCGAATGAGAAGGGACTCCGAGTTTTTGCCTTAGGACCAAATCTCCAAGCTGGAAGGATCTAGGCCGAACCTTGGCATTTCGATAACGAGCAATACGTTGTTGATATGCTGCCGCTCGTACTTGGGAGGCGTTTCTACGTTCTTCCAAGAGATCGAGATGAAGGCGAAGGTCTTCCTGATTACTCGCGGGGTCATATTGCTCGATCCGATACGAGGGCACTTGAATTTCCACTGGTACTACTGCGTCGACACCAAATGCTAAGGAAAAGGGGGTTTCACCCGTTGATGTACGAGTTGTAGTCCTATATGCCCATAATACTTCTGGCAGAAGTTCTGGCCACATACCTTTACATTCGCCTAATTTAGTCTTTAAGTGGTGTTTGATGATTTTATTCACTGCCTCGACCTGCCCATTCGCCTGAGGATGATATGGAGAAGTGAGGAGATTACGTATCTTCCACTTTTCACAGAATTCGTCAAAGGCTGCGTTGTCGAATTGCGTTCCATTGTCGGTGATTATAGTGTGGGGGAGTCCATAACGGCATATAATATTTCTCCATATAAACTTGGTAGTTTGTTTCTCAGTAATCTTGGCTAATGGTTCTGCCTCGGCCCATTTGGTGAAGTAATCAACCGCTACAATCGCGAACTTATTTTGTCCCTTTCCCATGGTTAAGGGCCCGATGATATCGACCCCCCACTGAGTGAAAGGCCAAGGGCTATCAACTGGAGTCATCCGCTCGAACGGTACATGAGGTATAGGTGAATATCGTTGGCACTTATCACATTTTTTAGAAAATTCAATTACGTCTGCTTTCATAGTGGGCCAATAATATCCTTGCCGCATCGCCTTATATGCTAGGGATCGCCCCCTGAGGTGATTACCACATGCCCCCTGGTGTACTTCGTCTAGAACACAAAGGGCTTCTTCTGGATGAAGACACCTTAAATAGGGCAAGGAAAAGCTCTTGCGCAACAATATTCCGTCTTGCAAGGTATACCTGGTGGCCCGAAGGCGAATTTTTTGTCCTCTGGTAGGTATCCGTCTTTGAGATACAGGATGATGGGATCCATCCAGCATTGGGATGATTGTACCGATATTACTTGCTCGAGAGTTGCGTGGTCGATACTTAGGTTCTGACGATGCTCGATGGGGACCGAATATGATAACTCAGATTCTGATGCAGAGGCAAGCTTTGCCAGGGAATCGGCAAGTTGGTTCTTCTCGCGAGGAATATGAATTATTTCATAAGTCTTTAGTTTTGCGAGCAAGATGAGGACACGAGACTTGTAGAAGGCCATCCTTTCTTCTTTGGCCTCGAATTCACCAAGGACTTGGTTGACAATGAGCTGAGAGTCGCTATGAATTGACAGATTCTGAATTGCAAGGACAATGGCCAATTCGAGGCCGACGATCAGGGCTTCATATTCTGCTTCATTATTTGAGATACGAGAATCGAAACGCAGAGCATATTGGAAATGCGACCCGTCGGGAGCCAGTAAAATCAGGCCCGCTCCACTGCCACTGGCCCGCGACGACCCGTCCACGAAGAGTGACCAAGGAGGCTGGTCGCTGGTCATGGTATTATCATCAGGAGAGTATGTGAATTCGGCGATGAAGTCAGCCACGGCCTGGCCCTTTACCGCGATCCTAGGGCAGAATGAAATATCGTGCTCGCTGATCTCGACTGCCCATTTAGTTAAGCGTCCCGAAGCCTCAGGCTTTTGAAGGACTTGCCGCAATGGATGATTCGTTGGTACTAAAATAGCGTGGGCTTGAAAGTATGGTCGCAGTTTTCGAGCTGCCGTAACTAAAGCCAGGGCCAGCTTCTCCATATCAGAATACCTAGTTTCTGCATCAACCATTGCTCGACTGATATAATAAACGGGCCTTTGTACCCCGGAATCTTTTCTTATTAAAGCGGCGCTAACGGCCGTGGTGGACACAGAGAGATAAAGAATGAGTTGCTCATGTGCTACAGGTTTAGATAAGATGGGGGGTGTGCTCATGTATAGCTTCAATTGTTAAAAAGCCTCTTCACACTGTGGTGTCCATTTCCAATCAGACTTGGCCGTTGCACGAAGGAGTTTGAAGAATGGTAAGCACTTGTCAGATGCTCGCGAGATGAACCTGTTCAATGATGCGATGCGACCAGGCAGACGCTGGACGTCCTTCAGAGTGGTAGGGGATTTCATCTCTATCAATGCTTTTATCTTTTCAGGATTTGCCTCGATTCCGCGCTGGCCGACCATGAACCCAAGAAACTTTCCTGCAGACACTCCAAACGCACATTTTTCTGGGTTCAATTTCATTTGATACTTCCTCATTAGGTCGAAGGCTTCTCGAAGATCAGAAATATGATCGTCTTCTACGGTGCTTTTCACGAGCATATCATCAACATAAACTTCCATATTCCTACCGATTTGAGCAGCGAATATTTTGTTGACGAGACGTTGATAAGTGGCCCCTGCATTTTTAAGGCCGAACGGCATTACCTGGTAGCAATATAATCCCCGATCTGTGATGAAAGCGGTATGCTGGCTATCAGGTGGATGCATCATGATCTGATTATAACCAGAATCAGCATCCATAAAATTGAGCAGAGCGTGTCCAGCTGTCGAATCGACCAACTGGTCAATCCGCGGGGTCGGGAAGCTATCTTTGGGGCATACTTTGTTTAAGTCTGAATAGTCGACGCACATTCTCCATTTGCCATTAGCTTTCCGGACGAGGACCACGTTGGCGACCCACTCTGGGTAGTCTACTTCTTTTATGAAATTGACCGTGAGTAGCTTCTCGACTTCAGCCTTGATCACCATTTGTCTTTCTGCAATGAAGGCACGTCGACGCTGGTATACGGGCTTATGTTTCGGGTCGATATTGAGACGATGTACAATGACATTGGGGTCGATGCCTGGCATATCTTTATGAGACCAAGCGAACACGTCCTGGTATTCGGTGAGGAAACGGACCAGACCTTCATGATGGACACTGGTTAAAGAGGATCCAATGTATACGACCCTGGATGGGTCACCTTTGGTTAAGTGAATCGCCACTGTTTCTTCCCCAGGAGTTCCTGATTTAAGAGCATTCTCTCTCGGATCCAACGAGGTGTTGGTGGGAAAGTTGGGTGAAACTTGTGCTATCTCCATAACGGGTGTTGCTTGAGCCTTCTTCCGATCCTGTAGGGCTATCTGATAGCAAGACCGTGCCTCCTGCTGACTTCCTCGCACGACCCCGATACCATTTGGGGTAGGAAATTTGACACACAGATATGAAGGGTGCAAGGTTGCCCCGACCTTAGTAAGAGACGGCCGCCCCAAAATGGCGTTATAAGCTGATTTTCGGTCCACCACGAGGAAGTTTATGAAGACGGTGGTCTTCGCTGGACTTTCTCCAAAAGTAACTGGGAGATCGATGCTTCCTTCAGGCGTTACTACCTCACCTCCGAAGCCGACGAGGGGGGTCGATACTGGCTTGAGAAGGCTTCTGGCAAGTGCCATTTTGTTGAAAGCCTCCAAGTATAGAATATCGGCTGAGCTACCTGTATCCACCATAATTCGATGTGTCAGATAATTTGATACCTTCAATGTGACTACGATGGAGTCTTCGTGAGGGAAGTGAATTCCCTTTGCATCTTTGAGAGTGAAGGAAATTGGAGGATGGCTGGTTCTTGACGAGCTAGACGTCTGTTCCAGCCAGTAGATTTGCTGGGGTTCTTTGGACGCCTTTCGAGCATATGCTTTTTTTGAAGCTTGAGAATCGCCCCCGCAAGCTGGTCCTCCGATGATGGTGCGGATTTCTCCCGTAGGCTCAGCGTCCTCTTGGTCAGTTTGATGATGAGATTGTTCCTTTTGGCGAGACGAGGTGTTCGCCCTTTCTGGTGATCGATTTTTACGAGCAACATAATCCTGGAGATGGCCTTTTCGAATAAGGGCTTCAATATGATCTCGTAGAGAGATGCAGTCTTGGGTTCTATGCCCGTGATCTTTGTGGAAGTAACAGAATTTGCTCTTGTCTCTTTTCTCAGGATCGGATTTGATCTTTGCAGGCCACTTCACGTATGGCTTGTGTTTAATCTCCATTAAAACCTTTTCATGAGATCGATTGAGAGGAGTGTAGTTATGATATTTACCAGAATAAGGCTTCTTGGGAGAACGGTCACGCTGATCACGACGATTCTTTCTATCTGCAGTAGAGGTTCCCTCTGGCTTGCGTTTCTTACCTTGTATTCCATGACGCGTCAATGCGACTTCTTCTGCATTGATATATTTCTGGGCTTTGGCTTGGAATTCTGCCATAGTTTTCGGCGGGCTTTTATCCAAGGCAAACCTGAATTTCTCACTTGTTATTCCTGCTATGAGGGCTGCGAGCCCTTTTTCTTCAGTATAACCTTCAGTTTGAACGGCTTCAGCGGTGAATCGTACTGTGAACTCTTTTATTGTCTCCCCATGCTGCTGTTTTAAATTCATTAGATGGGAGGCTGGCTTCTTAATGCAAATGCTTCCCATGAATTGAGAAAGGAATATCTCTGATAACTGGGAAAAGGAGCTGATGGAACGAGGCTTTAATTCCCGGAACCACGTACGAGCTGCTTCTTTCAATGTTAGGGAAAAAGCCCTACACATGATTTCTGAGCCATATCCCTCCAACTCCATGAGAGACCTGTATGTTTCTAGGTGTTCAGAAGGATCACCAATACCTGTATACGGGGTGATAACGGGCGTTCGATACTTTTTAGGTAACGGTGCCTCCATAACCTCGTTAGTAAAGGGAGACTCGGATTGATGTATCACCGCCATGATGGTAGATGGCCGATTTGCCTTGTATCGCTGTTCCATGACATCAAAACGATCATGGATTCTTTTGAGATCTCCTTCCCATGGTAGGGTATAGCTTGATGTTTCGGTAGTGGAGCCCTGAGGTTGAGGTTGTCGAGACGAACTAGAATGTATAGAA